>CM076098.1:6250000-7500000 GCA_038048805.1 Hipparchia sbordonii
TTTTGTGCAAGCGCTCTTGACAGTTCTGGCGTTTCATGAGCCATCTCTAACTTCAACGGACGGCAATATCTTGGTGATGAGGGGCGAGGATTTTGCCAGATGACCACAGTTTGTTCATGGTCACATAACAGTTGAATTGGCACTACTGAAGCTATCACCATATTCGCGTCAGACTGCTCGGCACTTTCGAATTTCTGTTTGTACTCCGCATGGACACCTGATCCATCACACCCCCATTTTGAAATCAGGCGAAGATTTTTTAATTGGTCTGCTGTAAATGATTGCAAAACTTCACTTAAGGACAAGCACAGTCTTTGTATAGTGTGGTCCATTAGACTCTGAAGCGGAACTTCGGCACAAGTTTCTGTGAAAATAATACCATCAGGGTAACACCTTTTTTTTGCTTCAGTCACACTTTCATAATTTGGGTACAGATTGCAATTCATTTCCATTGCTGTGGTCCGCAAGGTGTTGTACTGAAATTTAGTCAGCTGCCCTTCAACCACCAATGACAAAGATTTGTCTGATGAAAGGCTTCCGTGTTTCTCGGGAACGCTGACAAAGCTACTGGGACCAGCAAGAGCCACTTGTTTTATTATTTTCGACGCCTGGATATCACCGCGTGTACGATATTCCACCTGGGCTGCAAAAGCCAGTTCTTCAGGTTCTAATTGTTTCCGAACATCCTCCGTCTTTCTGCGTTTTGTACGTTCGGTACATTCTTCAAAGCTCTTGGTAGGTCGGCCACCACTTCTCTTTCGGGTACAAGTTGCAACAGAAAAGGTAATGTATGTTTCAAACCAGTTCTTGTTTCTGCTAACACATCGAGGAAAATTACGATGTGCTTGGAGAAGCTTCGTCTTATAATCGCTGACTAATCTTCCTAGGGAACGTTTTATTTCGTCGTTAAGCTCATCCACTTTCAAAGCGCTTCGAACTTTGTTTAGCAAATAAAACATTTTATCTTGCTCCTTTCGAGAAGCTTCCTCCCTATAGAAGCCGATTAAGGTCATTCTGCTGAAACTCACTTCCTCGTCAGTCGACCCTAAAACAACATTAAATAACATTTAGAACCAATTATATAATCAATTCCAGAAAAAAAAACGCTTTTTGATGCTAAGCGACCATGTTTAATTATACTAAGTCATCCATTAAAAAGAGATTTTTGTTAAAGCGTCGCGTATGGTCGCATAAATTAAAGTGGATATTTTCAAAATCGAAGTCTGTAGTTTCTAAAATTGTTGATATCAAAGCCGGATCTATCAGGAATATGTACTTTTTCTCTTCGAAAAGTTAAAAAACATGCAAAAATACAGCGTCTTAGAAATATGTTTTTATTACAAAATAAAAAACAAGCATAGCTAAAAAAACAATTAATAAAAAAATAGGTTATTACCTCCTGGAAGTGAATCCATAGCCAAAACCAAAACTTTCACAAAACAAATGATGGATCAGCAAGCACTTAACTAACACTTCAAGAACAGTAAACGCATCCGCCGTTGAACAAGTCGAACTTTGGAATGGGACGGAGACGCGTAGATGACTCACGAGTCGCTTTACCTGTACGGGAGGGTGTGCATTGTTTATCGGATTAACCGTTACGACTGGTTTTTGCTTGTTTGGAGTACTTTTAAATTTTTTGGTTTTGTCCGATTTTTATTGATTTTTCGCCTGTGTGCGTCAAGCGCTTAACTGAAGTACGCTCGACTAAAAATGAATTAATTTAGAGCTTATTTAGAGCTAAACTTATACCTGGAAAATCAGTTCTGTGTAGGTAGAAAACATTACCGTGACTGACTCGATTAGAGACAACGGACAGCTTAAATCTATGGACCTATATGGACGAATTCTTTGGATTCAAATCGACACATTGTACATACTAATGTACAAAATGATAAAAAGTAAACTCACAGAAGACGACTATAAAATCAAAAACTAAGATTTTGAAATGTTTAGAAACCTTTGGGCACATTTTAAAAATCGGGATTTTCGTGATTTAAAACAATGTTGCAATAAACCTTTAATTTTTAATTTATTTTTATATTTGTTGTTATAGTGGCAACAGAAATACACATTCCCTGAAAATTTCAACTGTTTACCTATAACGGATCATGAGATACGGCCCGCTGACAGCCAGACGGACGGACGGACGACGGACTGACGTACGGACAGACGGACGGACGAACGGATAGCGGAGGCTTAGTAAAATGATCTCGTTGGTTATCCTTAGGATACGAAACCCTAAAAATGAATAGATTTATGGACCCTTACATTTCATTCGTATTCATGTCCTTTGAATGTATCTACTTGTTGATGTTTTTACACCGTAAATGCAATCGTTGGATTTTACTATCTGACGGCACGTAATTGTAAGGTTGGTTTGCTGTTATTATAGCATCTCGTAGCACCACACAGAATCGATCATGTGCATGTTGTACACATATATAATTTTATCGATTGTACGTTGATAATTACGATTCGTTTTGATTATCGCCTCAATTACTAAATAAATTCACTACTTGAATACACTGTGTACAATTATATGGGTATGATGATAGATATACCTACTATTTTTATTTAAAAAAAAATGTCCTCCCGATCGATCCGATCCGATTTTTTTTATCTTTATTTTAGGAGTTTGGTCCATAAGGACTACGTCACTATCCGATCTTGCTCTGCAGCCTAGGCAGCGGCGCCTTTCAGGCCCTCTTCCGAGACCAATAACACGGTCCTACACGCCATCAGAGGTGCTACTAATCCAACCCAAGAACCCAAGTATTAATTTCTATTTACAAGCTTCCTTTATCAGAGATTGCTAAACTCAAAACTTAAGTACGAGTATGCATGGAGATAGATATATTCTTAAAGGACAATCACATCAAAGTACCTACCAAATCCAAAACCCCATAACTCAATGAACAGGAAGTACTTTCATATTTACCGTTATACCCTTGTGCCTGTTATAGGCTTACAAAGGGATGTTTAGTATCATATAATATGTCCAATTCATCCTTATCCCTTAAAGTTGAGATATTATATTCCGATTTCGATGGCCACTTTCCGCGTCTCTATTGTCCTTTTATGTTTCGGAATTATTTATAGATGGTAGAGATAACACATATAGGTACATGAAGTAAGATATAAAGATATAATATGTGTATACTACGTGTTCACGTCAAGTTGGCCGCTTCCTCGCGTCGCGCTTCCCCGCACCGCACCTCAAGTCAGACCAGCTTAGTACAGATAGCAACATATTGCTGGCAATTGTCACTACCAAATTTTTTCAAAGTTTTGTTAATGTAACGTTTTGGATAGTCTTGTTAACTTTACATTAGTTATTTGTTTTTGTTTGGTTACTATTGTTCGCATGTCGTTTTCTACGACGAGTAAAAAAGGGAAAGTTTTGCATAGCGCAGACTATTTATTACTTTAATTAATGACTTTCTTTGAACCGGAAAGAAATTGAAAATAACGCCTTTCGACATTCAAGATGTCATTGCCAGAGAAGAAAACTTCCGTCATAGTCATGGTTACAGTAAAAATACAATTAAGTATTATTTTCTTATCAACGGTACGGTATGCCGTCATTTTGTAACGGTCGACGTCGGCCAACTTGAAATGAACGTGTAGTACGTAGGTACCTCGTTGGTAAAAAATACATTTTAATCATTTATTTAATACTACTAAATTGTTTTTATTACCTACACTTAAAGACGTGTGACACGGTGACGTATGACGTGGTGGTGACGTGAGTGTTGACGACACTGTGGTATACGGTAGCTAAAACGAGTAAAACACGTATGAGTTTATGATTAACCATACTATTGTATATAAACCTTTATATTATGTTATACGTAAACAAATAAATTTACATGTAAAAATTTAATAAAATTTAAAAATAAATAGTAATTGACACCGCAATTTACCGTTCCTATTGCATTGTTTACGTAAGTAATGCTATTTAGTATAGACGACTGCCTGGAAAAAGGAGTACATTGTTTTCAGGGCTCATGTATGTATGTATATGGATGTATGTATGTATGTGAGTTTGTATATTCCACCATAACTTCTATGCACCTGAACCGATTTTGATGCGTGAGGTATCGTTAGAATCCTTAGCTTATTCCGGGTGATATAGGCTAATAAAAGGAGACGGTCCATTTTGGGACTACTCTTGTACCATATACCATAAAAAGTGACAAAATACAAAGAGACCATTAACAATAAAATCAATTAGACAATCATAATAAATAAATTGCAAAAATAAAAATGTAATTTCAAGTTTTTCGGTACTGTACACAACACTTACAAGATGGCTACCTTTCAGCCACATAGAAGGCAGTAGGTAGGTACCCAGACGCGGTTCTGTCAAATGTCATTTCTTCAAATGACTTTTTTCCCTTCGCTTCATACTAGTTTCTAGTTTGAGACATTTCAAATAACTGCTTGCCGATGATCGTATCATAAAATAATAGGTACTAGGTATCCAATACGTAATTCACAAAGAAGTAATTATTAATTATTATATATTTATCTTCAAATGCAGATCAATGACCTCATGATATTTTGACAGCTAACGTCAGAAACATGAATCCGCCCGCCATGATTACGTATGTTATGTTGCCTTACGTGTAGAAAATAAATAATATTAGCATTAAAATTAAGATGAGTTCGTGGATTTGATCGGTCAAAAATGCTTTAATATTTTATTTTATTTTATTTTATTACTGGTACACGACCTGTCCCAGGCTCCATACAATTTTGGACCGTCTCCTTTAAATTAAATTGATGGGGTGACCATGACCCCGCATCAAAGACTAGATTTGAAAAAAAAATTCAAAAATAAGAATAAATAAATCATCATCTAGAAAATAATAATAATAAATCTAGTAGATTCCAAAAATATATAGCATTACAGTTCAATATCCACTGATTCACAAAAAAATATCATTTAAAAATGTGAATAAGATTCCAAAGGTAATGACTGTGGTATTTAACTTTTTAGTCCTTTTTTTGGCTGGGCAGTCGTGTTTTTAATTGTTTTTAGGGTTCCGAAAAAAACTTCGGAACCCTTATAGGATCACTTCGTTGTCCGTCTGTCTGTCAGTGTGTCACCACCGTTTTTCTCGAAAACGGCTTATGATCCGAAGTCGAAATTTATACTGAATATAAAGTTCAATGGTCTCTTAGTGTTTTAAGAATATCAAGCTTATAGCTTAACTCAGTGAAAAGTTACAGCTTTAAAACCACGGCTTTCTCATTATTAAAACAAATTAAGGGACATCTTCCAAAAATCGTTTTTTTCCATACCTAATTCTTAGTTTCATAGTAAGTGCCGTTATATTTTACAAAAACCAGCTTTAAAGTCTTACAAATGACGAACATATTGATATCTCTAAACATAGTAAGAGTAACTTAAACAGCTAAAAACCAAATAAAAACCTACCACTTACTATGACTTTTAAAGTACTGTAACTGGAGTAAAGTATCTGAAGCTAAAACACACTATCAGATGCATCGACTGAGAGCCGCGACAGATAAGGTTTCACAGTCGTTTGAGATCAGCAGGCCCAGATTTCTATCGGACGTCCGAAGACTCAAGAATGGCCCAAGGTTACGTCCGCGACTACGTCCGATTGTGTGCACAATTCAATGTACATTCACTATCCAGCCGCGGTTGACGCGTCGGATCGTTTGTTTTAAGCCTAACTTTTTAATGCGTCACATCACAGAACTGTCACAACTTTTGTAGACTGACCTCTATAATTACTCTATGATTTGTAGAATAGACCAGGTATGTAATAGAATCTGCAATGGCATATACATTAAGAAAAATATTTTTTATCTATTACCTATCTTTTTAATTAATTTATGCCGTCATATTTTGTATTCACATCACACTATATCACATATCACACTAATTCATATTATAAAGCCGAATGTTTGTATATGTATGTGTGTGTGTATGTTTATTACTCTTATTACTCCTTCACGCCACAACGAATTAACCGATTTGGCTGAAATTTGGAATGGAGATAGCTAATACCCAGGATTAAAACATAGGCAACATTTTATCCCTAAAAATTACAGAGTTCCCATGGGAATTGAAAAATCTTGATCCACGCGGCTGAAGTCGCGGGCATCGTCTAGTACCTAATAAATTTACCTTCATTTTTTTGTAGAATAGGTAGATATGTAATAGAATCTGCTATGGCATTTACAATCCAGTGTTAATCATAGATTAAAAATAGAGGTCAACGCAGTCTTATAACCCAGTTGTCAAAAACTGTCATGTCTTATTAAATAATGTTTGAATTGAATTGTTAAAATATTTCGAATGTTCATATAACGATAGGAATTAGGAAATGAGTTTTTGAAAGATGTAATGTGTTAATGAGAGAAGGATACGTCTATATTTAAAGATGCGAAGAGGTGGTTAGCTAAGGGAAACATCAAGAGTGAAGTGGAATCTTTGGTGGAACATGTCGGAAAGCCATTAATTAAGCAGGAGGTTGACCAGTACATAGATAACTACCATCCAGTCCAAGTTAA
Organism: Hipparchia sbordonii; assembly: GCA_038048805.1. Lineage (NCBI taxonomy): Eukaryota > Metazoa > Arthropoda > Insecta > Lepidoptera > Nymphalidae > Hipparchia > Hipparchia sbordonii. The sequence goes on from CM076098.1 coordinate 6,256,553, forward strand.
AGCGGCACCTCAGCAGCTCAAGAGCTTGTTAAAAGATGAAGTGTCCATAGCACAGCGGCCGAAATTATTGAAGCAAGGCAATACATTCGTTAAAAAGAAAGATAGCATCGGAGCAAGTAAGGAGATAAAAGAACAGTCGAAGTACAAGAATAGATAGATAGATAGATAAAAACTTTATTGCACACAAGAAAGAAACAAAAATAAATAAAACTTAAAACTACGCATGCAAAGGCGGCCTTATTGCTACAAAGCAATCTCTACCAGGCAACCATTGGTGATAGGAGTGAAATGATGTGTGAGGGTAGTATGGTGCAACATTATCTAAGCAATATACATATTTACACTACATAACAAATAACATAACAAATACTATAATATCTATTTGAACAAATAAAATAAAATAATACATACATACCTATATATTTATATTATACATATATATCTATACGAAATAGCGATAAATATATAGTTTAATTACCATGGCATCTGGATATTAATACATGTTTCAGGCGATTTTTAAAAATATTTAAGGATGGTGAGCTTCGGACGTTATTCGGCAGGGAGTTCCACAACTCCACAGCATATGCTGAGAATGACTTGCCATAAAAATTAGTATTTCTATGAGGAACTTTGAGCTTGTTGTCTAGGCATGAGCGAAGTAGCATGGGACGATCGATGGAAGCAAGAAAGGTGAAACGTTCTTTGAGATAACCAGGAGTATGCGGACTATAGAGGATAGAGAAAAGAGAGAATAATTACTCAGTGGATGGAGATGTACTCTGCAAGTATCCAGGACAATCGTTGGTCATACCCAAGCAATTGGAAAAAGAAATAAACCATAGCAATGGACATTTTTTAAAGAAGAAGAAGAATTGGAAATATGTATAAGACGCATGGCTCAGCTGACCATATTATGAAAAAAAACCAGAGTCAAATAGTCGATAGAGATAGTAATAGTAGGTAAAGTAATAATGAAGGTGACTGTGTTGAATGAATGTTTGTGTATTAATATAGTTAAGTAGATGTATGTAGTTAGCTTTGTCAACAGCACCGCCAAGTATATTGTATATATACTAGGTTATGTGTTACACTGATAATATGTTTGTACATGATTTTGTTATTACCAACTTAAGAACACACAGTGAACTCAAAGTGAACTTATAGTGAACTTGTTAGAATAAACTAAGGACAGTTATTGGACTGTAAATTAGATAATATAGAAATTAATAATAAGTTTAAGTTTAAGTAATATTACTTATTAGCCCACAGGCTAGATGGTAGTATAAAATAAAGCCACCGTTACATGGTGCTTTATGGTAGGAAAAAAAAACCAACTTAAGTATACCTATGGTTTTTTAAATTCGAGATCATTCAAATTTTATTTTATTTTGTAAAAGAAATATTAATTATAATAATTTGTGACCATGTATACTTACTAGTGTTTAGATTCCTTATACATAAGATGTCATTCTATATTGGTTAACTTAAGATGTATTACTGTTAAGTATGTATGAAAACTGTATTATTTAACTTAAGGTGTGTTAGTGTTGAGAAGGTATGAAGTATGCGCGGAAGTATGAATATGGTAAAGATGTATGAACGGAGAAGATATGTCTGGGGACAGACATAGTTGCAGGATGACCGAATGTGGGAAACGGAATGTAAGTGTATGACAGGGATGGATGTATGCGATAGAGAGAGTGGGAAGATATGGAGATAAAAAAGATTGGCAAGATGGCATACGGAGTTAAGACATGCTAAGGAGTGCTAAAAGTAGTTTAAATAAAAGAAGTTAATATATATTTAGTGTTTTTACTTTGAGCTATTCCCACATTTATTAGAACATATGATATTATTACTTGCTTGTTCAGACATGAAAAGGGTCACAAAGAAAATTCTGTCAAACATAGAGAATCTTTTGATTGACGATAGTATAGATATTCGAGATATCGAATGCTTTAAAGACAGCTTAGACTTAGTTTTACAAGTTATACATTGCATTATGGAAGTAACTCAAAGAGACAAATAATGGGATGAAACATGGAGATTGGGAACTGTGAGAAAACTACACAACCCCATTGAGTTTGGGCTTGTTTGATTCATCTTGACAAGTACTCTAGTCCTAGATGATATGCAGGGTCTGATGATGAGACCGGAAGGCGTCTATAGGAACTTCAATAACACTGCGCACTTAAGCTGTCATCTAGTAGGTACATAATTAATACAATGGTCAAGAGTTTCGGAACCCTCAGTGCGCGAGTATGACTCGCACTTGACCGGTTATTTATAGCTTGTTACTGTTTTATCACAATAAAGTCGCCCTTGTATGGAACCATTTGTCTTCATAATCAAGTCCAGAGCCGTCAACAAATCGCCAGTTTATGTTAATATCGTTAACGATTTAATACAAAATTCAAAAATTATTTATTTCATGTAGGCCAACTTGTAGCTCTTATGACACGTCATGAATCCACCACCGGTTCGGAATGCAGATTCTGCTGAGAAGAGCCGGCAAGGAACTCGGCAGTTGCTCTTTTCATAACAAAATATTACAATATTAATGTATAGCTACATACAATACAATACAATAACTTATATAAATAATACACACTAAATTCGCCAATTTGAACAACTGATCGGACACAAATAAATTGTTCCGTATAAGTGGAGCCTATTATCATATTACATAATAATATTATGAAGACATAATACCCTTTGACAGTATTAGTATAGTGCACTATTCTATAGCACGATCAATGAAACAGGATCTACTCTTCATTTGCTTATAAATATTATGAATTAATATGTTTAGTTATTCATTTTATTTTGCATAATTTGAAACACCAAGGTCTGTATCCATCCACTATGCAGCAAACTTCAAACTTCTTAGTTGTTTTTATAATATTTTTACGGTTAATATAAAAGTATGACTAGACATTACGAAAATACGCCGGAAAATATAGGATAACCTTTTTAATATTAAAGTCGAGTTAGTAAAATAACTTTGAACATTAAAGCTTCTTTAAACTACCTAGTCTGAAGGTAAGAATACTTTTCCAAAATATATTTTTTCTTACATAGACTTACTGTTCAATTTTATTTTTTCGATGACAAAATAGTCCCTTGACTGCGATCTCACATGTTAAGTAACGATGCAGTTTAAAATGATAGCGACCTAACTAGGAAGGAGTATGGCAGTGTATATTCAACCTATAACCCATTATCGATTTCTGTTCCCCACCGTGCCGGAACACTAAATCGCTTGGCGCACGTCTTTGACGGTAACTAGCCACGGCCAAAGCCTCCCAGCAGACCAGGAACAATTCAGAAATTATTAATCCCCAAAGTGTCTCCGCCGGGAATCGAACACGAAACCTCCCAATTATAAGTACACAGCGCTCACCACTGTGTCAGGGAGGTCGTCAAAATGTTGATTTAGTAAGTTTGTTTTTTATCCTTTTACGGCAAAGCCAAAAAGAAGGGTATGTTTATTTATATGTACCTATGTTCCACTGTAGCGCCTAAGGTAAAGCTGATTTAAATGAGGTGTCAATCGATTCGTTATTATGGTCCGCGTGACATAGGCTACATTTTATACGAACAAAATCGATATAAGTGATAGGTATGTTATGAAATATCCAATTTTCTGAAATCGGGTTAAACTGTAGCCGCATTTTTTAAACTTTTTTTAAAAGATAGGCTTCTATTTGAAGAAAATAATACCTGGTGGTTTAGTAATAATGAGGTCTAGCTTGGACATTATGAAAGGCTTTGTTGTTACTACTTACCAGGTAGGTACATAACAATTGATTGGTCCTACTTTTTATAATTTGGGTCATAATTAAATTACCAGTAGGGATACTGTTACTTGTTAATTAAATTACAAAAAAAAAAATACCTGACCCTCTGCTGCGAGATAATGTTTGAGGAAAACCTTTGCCTTTTGTATTTTTTATGGAAACTCTCGATACAGTTTGAAAGAAAAAACCGTCGGAAAATGTTTATTTAACATTTTCAATTTCCCAACAATTTAAAAAAGCGAGCAAAAAAATATTTTAATATTTTGAGTGTTACTTATTAACTTAACAGTTAACACCTAAATAATAATATTTTTTGGAGCGAATTTAGACCACGTTAGACAATCTTAGAATCTCAGTGCTTCAGTGGACTATAAGTTAATTATTCAGAAACAAATATTTACAACTATGTACTCGCATATAATGCCCGCTACTTCGTCCACGTCGATTTTTTTTTATTCCTGTGGAAACTCTTCAATTTTGACTATGAATTATATCCATTCAACCTACCTATACCAATTATAATTTTAAAAAAGTGCCTTTCCACTAGAATAAATAGATGTCGAATAATAACCACGAACCGATATTAGCTAAAACCAAAACCGAAAGCCAAAACAATGACGTAAATGTATGAGAAATGCAGTAGTACTCAAAGTTAATTTCCAATATCCATCACATCGTCATCGGTCAGAAACAAAAAATATCTCCAAAAAAAAAACGAAAAAGCTCGTCTGAATGCCGGAGGTTTTGTATTATTTATTGCACCAGACTAGAGTTGCCCAACTATCGATAGTTTCGCTATCCATAGATGACCTTGAAAAATAGTAAAAATACCGATAGTGCTATCGATACTATCGATATTATCGATACTATCAATATCACAATATTAACTAATACTTAACTGTTGCCCTGTGTTAATTTTATGATTGTATTCGGATACTCTTTGTGATTAATACGTTTACTATACTAATATTTTTATGAGAAGTTTCCTAGCTACGTAATTGACTGTATTATTGGAAAGCAATACTATCGCAGTTCATTAAACTATCGATAGTGTGAGTTATCGATACTATCAATACCTACCGGTATATCGGTCTTCGATAGTATCGATACTATCAATAGTATTGAAGCTAATACTTTCGATACTATCGATAGGCTATCGATAGTTAAGCGATAGTCGACTATCGATAGGCAACACTATACACCAGACCAAAGCCGTCGTCCGTCAGTCATTTCGACTGAGTTTCGACTCATTTGCCTCAATTGCGCTTTGTCTTTTTCAGTTGTAAGCGACAATGGACCCTGTCCTGTCCATTACACTTACTGTTAACTGCCTAGAGACTGCAATTTTGTATTATTTCATCTCAAATGTGTAATATCCACATGGACATGATAGATTAAAGTCAACGAACCGTAATTGATTCTTAGGGGAGCATTACCAACGACCCTTTGGAAAAGGAATGTAAATAGAATTTATTTTTACTTGTTTATTTTGAAAGAATGATTTACATAATAATTAAAGGATCAGAAAAGTTGTTTGTTTTGTTCGGTCGGTGTTCGGTTCAGCGACTGACTGGGTGTCATCATCATCATCAATGAGAACATTATGGAGAATTCTCAGGAGTGCAGGTTTCCTCACGATATTTTCCTTCTCCGAGTATACTCTTCACTAAGTATACTCAAGTAATATTTCTTCCTTTCAAATCTAAATACACCAACCAGTTTAAGCTGTGCATGTAACTTGTCAATCAGTCAATCAATCACATTTCTGCTCCATGAGAGATAATTACTTTTATGAACATCTAGATTTAGAACAATTGCAACTCTTTAATGTATTAATGGATGTTCGTGCCACCGCATATATCAAGTGGCTCATCCTCCATAGTCAATTAAAAAAGGTCCCGCTTATATTGTTTGTGCAAGGGCTTATAGTTATCAATGTAATATGTAAAGTTTATTTCAAACTGTTATATATATATTATAGAGTATATTTTACAGTTATTTTGCTATTATATATTAATTATTTATCAGAAGGTCTAGTCCTGCATACTGAAAATATAAAAGAGATTAGCGTTAGATTAGTGGCTAAGACTTCAGCTTCTTTTTCAGTGTGTCTCCCTAATTTTTCGGAGTATTTAAATATCCCTTGCTTTAGCAGTGAAGAAAACATCGTGAAGAAACCTGCTAGCCTGAAAATTCTCAGTAGGTAATATCCTTAAAGATGTGTGGAGTCCAATGACTATGTAATAATGAATTCTATGTATTAGATGTCATTGGTGGAGTCTACCAATCCGCACTTAGCCAGTGTGGTAAACATTCGAGACCTGTGTACATACATATATGATGATGTTATTGTTCAGTATCATTACTGAAGATTTAATAATATGTAAAGATTTGAAGTTAACATGATTTGCACAAGTTTTGATTTCAAGTTACCTAATAACTATTAATTAACGTTAACCACAATTATTGCTGAAGCAACCCATAGTTCCCACATTAGCAATATAAATCAAAGAATTCGGAATAAGGGTAAGCTGAAAACGCAGACGTACCGAAAATGAGCAACTAACGAGAATAGTTAAACGGACCTGTAATTTGCATACAAATTGGCTTTTGGGGATAAACGCTCCATTTGTATTCAACCACAGGACCCGGCTCAGTGGCTGAAGAGCATTTATCTAGTTCCGATTTGATTCGGCCGCAGTATCATCTGCTTATCCCGCACTGCTTCTGAAACTTACGTGCTTCCTTTGATACAGATTTGCAAATTAAATGTGGCTGATAGTCGCAAATACCCTCAGTTGAATATATCAGTAACTTATATCTTAACTAGTTCGACGTGAACTACGTAAACCCGGCTTGTGCCAAGCTGGTATAGTGTATGCGACCTGGTTGCAAGTTTGGTGCAGATTTCCATAGTAAATGTGTTAGAAGCCTTTTTACCTATAAAACAAGCGAATAACTACAAGAGCTATAATATGAAGTCCTGAGACCGTTTAATACGAAACAGCTTGGCTTAATACGTTCTGTCTTCGTTCTTATTCGAAATTGAAGGAAGAATTACTTAAATGTTACTTTTATTAAGAAAAAAATACTTAATAACATCTAATACCTACCAAATCTTTTTGCGGTACAGAATATAATAATCTGTTTAAAATAAAAGTTGGCAAACTGAAAGCAAATAATCTCTGGCGAAGAATTGCGGCAAACTTTTCTCATATCCAACTTTTCCTTTGCCAACGCGTCAACTTTTATTCTCGTTAATAAGCGTGAACATTTAGCGAAGCAAAAATACCGCGGCAGCGTCAAAACAAAATAAATCAGCCTAATTTCCCAATTCCGATTAACCCTAGTTTAATCAGACTTACTTAGATAATAATTAATAAGGTTCGCCTCGAACTAAGACCTCGAATCCTATGATATTACCATGTGGATTAGTATTATCCAATAGGTCCAAAAACAATACTAAAAAGTTACCAACTTATGCTGAAAGGGATGTAAGAAAAATGATAAATAAAGAAAATTGAGAAATATCGAAACTTCTCATAAGGTACGAGTCTACTTGTAGGTATTTCACTCGGTTGACGAAAAGTACCTACTACAGTGTTTTTGAATTAAAAAGTTATCGTTTTAAAACGTATTCATGGCTTAGAAATTATGCTATGATTTTCATACTTACCACAAAAACCGTCAATCTGCATCTACGTTATCCGATATGTAAACGAATCCGAAAGCCCCAGACCGGACTTTTCATCCTTTTGTATGAGGTAAATATTAAACAACGAAATGCCTGGATTAAAAAGCAATATTAAAATATGAGTAATACGAGCCCTCAGTAATATTCTCTATTAGTCTGTAAAATTGAAAGAAGCGTAATGATTATTGTAATCTAAATATATAAAAGGCAAAGGTGACTGACTGACTGACTGACTGACTGACTGACTGACTGACTGACTGACTGACTGACTGACTGACTGATCTATCAACGCACAGCTCTAACCACTGGACCGATCGAGCTGAAATTTGGTATACAGGTAGCTGTTAGGACGTAGACATCCGCTAAGAAAGGATTTTGGAAAATTTCAACCCCAAGAGGGTTAAATAGGGAGTTAAAAAATCGAACCAAACGTGAGCGAAGCCGCGGGTTAAAGCTAGTATAAAATAAAAACCCAACCCAAAATTATTTATTTCATGTTGCTGCTGATTCTGCTTAGAAGAGCCGGCAAGAAACTCGGCATTTGCTCTTTTCAAACAAAAAAGTTTACAATATCTTATCTAAAAAAGCTAATCTATTCTGTGGATAGTTGAAGCAAAGCAGAATACTTACAAGCAACTTTTTCATTAAGCAATTCAGAATTCTTTGTTTGGGAAGGTATACATATAGGTGTTTGATCTCATTGATTAAAAATCAATGCATGTCATTCCACCATGACACTAACCATTAGTATTAATCGTTCAAATTAAAAAAATACCTTCTTCAACAATCAACATCACTTTAACAACATTATGATTTTTTAAACGATTTAATTATGCAAAATTACAACCTATAAATATTTAACTCTTTTACTTTAACGAAAGGATAAAATTACGACTGATTTTAAAAATAAACGAAAATGAAACCGTTTAAAAATATTTTATCATTTCAACCAAAGCAAATCAAAGAGAGATTAAAAACCTATGGGCAGATCCAAAAAATTACACAAAAAAAAAAACGCCTACGAATTTCCACAAAGGTAATTGAAATGGTAACACACAGTCTGCCCAATCAGAAAGGTACCATAGCAATCCATTTGGAACGCCACAAATGTTGTACGACCTACGCTTCAAAGCTTAGAGGGATTTATGAAAGCGGAATATATTTGAAAAAGAACAACTAAAATTGATATGATAAAGTAAATAGAGAACCACTCTATAATAAAATAAATATTTTTGTATTACAAATTGAAACTGATCTAAAGGCCTCGCCATTATTTTTATTTAGAAAAATAATACGGATGTTGCTAATTAACCAGTAACTCTTTTTAACCGACTTCCAATAAAGGAGGAGGTTCTCAATTCGTCGGATTTTTAATTGATAATAAGCTGAAAATAGTTTGTTCAGAATTAGAAACCAAATCAATTGCAATAATTTTGTGCATGAACAACGAGCTAACAAAACTGTTATAACTTTGTCTTCTTATTTTAATTTTAGAAAATATTAGACAGATAATATAATAAATCTATCTCAGAATAAAAATACTGTATATATAGTTGTTTTTCCACCTTTTCTAGTAACAATAAATAACGTTGTATAATTATATCTTATAATTGGTTATCCATTATTTAAAGTATTAAAAGCGTTGGACGAAATATCGTCATGACCAGTCAAGGATTCCAGTCGTATTTTGCCCTTACACCCCAACTAACCAATTAAGTGTCACCCTCGTCAAGCAGCAGCAATTACCATAAAAGTAAACGATATTCGTCGGTGACACTCGGCCAAGAATTAAATTCCTCCCGTTTTTACAATTTTGCTTCCCCAAACCATGAATTTTTCTAATCGCTAATCCTCTTTATACTTGTTGCTTACATCGGGTCATCAAATCTTTCTACTCGCATTATTTTTAAGTTACTTAAAAATTAAGGAGGTTCTCGATTCTGCATCTTATTTTTAAATCAAAGAAAGTTCTTAATTCACTTGTAAGTTGTGTTATTACCCTGATTTATACCATCAAAGCGGTGCTGCTTGCATTTAGAACCAAAGCTCGACAAAACTTCTATTAAAATTAAATATCTGAAAGTAGAATATTTGACTTTAATATTCTGCAAAAATTTTTAATTCCTATTATTTCTACATTTTCGGTATTTTCCCTCTAAACACTAGTGCCCTTGGTGCTTGCATTGTTATATTATGTTCTTTCGCTCATGAAAGTATTTTTCTTTTAATTATCTTCTCTTCTGGTCAAATCAGAATTTCGGATGGATTTAAATAAGGAATTTTTAAAATTATTGATAAAGTATAATTCGAAAAAGTAATAGGTAAGTATATATTATTTATATCATGAATTATCTATAATAATTTTCTTTTAAAATCCTAAATAGCTAAAGTGCCTGTACCTATAGTTATTGGTAAATCAAGAACCCAACTTCTTGGAAACAAATCTGTACAATATACAATATTTAAATAAGAATAAATGCTTTTACATTTCATAGAAATAGTTAATGACCAGAGTTCTGAACTTCAACGCTTACAAACAGTAGGTATTCAAACTTCTCACAATTAATAGATGTTCGAAATCAATTGACCGCTACGTGAACAACAGCTGATAAAACCGCAAGCGAAAGAAGAACTTAAAGCTTTACACAAAAAGTTCTAAATTGTATTTCAATTGAGTAATATTATAGCTTGTAATAATCCCAATTTCTATCCCTCGTTTATCGAACGGCTGCCTATCTATTTGATAAAATAGGATAGGACTAGTAGGCTTAATGACAATGGACCAATACAACATCGAGGTCAACGTTGAACATCGGACATCGGATTGGAATCCCTAGAATACTTAATTGAGCTATGATTAATGTTGCCAGATAGCGATAGAGCACGAAATAAGCTTCTGAGCCTCCGATCCGAACTATATTTAATTAAATCGGTAATCGGTTTGTTTTAATCGTGTCTGATATCGTCAAATGGTAAGGTAAAATGATTGATGATGAAGTTTAGGGAAAATTAACATTTTGTACTATTTTGTACAATAATATAAATCACTGAGGCGCAGGATCAGTAGGCATGTGGAAGTCTATGCAAGAAACCTATTTCTAGCAATGGACGTCAATCGATTGATATAGAAGAATATTTAAACTGTTTCGGAACCTTGCCTCGAGAGCAGAATATAGCTACGAGTATTGATCTTTGGCAAGAGTTAAAACTTAAGAAGACGAGCAAATACGGTAAATTAATTATTTAGAATGAACTTTCTGGCTAAATTAGGTTAGAGTTGAAACTCATTTTGTTTATAAGGTACATTTTCTGCTAAGCGCTCTGTATTCATATATGAAATATTTTATGTAATGAAAAGACCTTTTTTGTAGTTTTTTATGTATAAATTATTGAAATAATTTGAGTAACTACATAGAAAAACAGAAAACTATGACAAGATAGGTATTAGAAGACTGATAAAAGTGTAGGTGTAAGGAGGTTTCAGTAGGTATGTTTGCCACTTTGTTTATCTTTCACAGCTGATAAAAACTCATAATTTGTTGAAGGAAAAAATCATGAATCTTAAAGGATAATGTAAATAAATAAACATACATAAGAAGACAAGAAGGCATTATAATACTTATTCTCGAATTAACCTTGAATCTCAATGTCTACGTTAAATAAATATAGAATAACTTAATGCAGTATTATTGATTCCTATGATCATAAATTGCAGGACTGTATAAAACGTGTATCAGTGTTAATAAGTAATAACCCTGAAACTATTAGTATGTAGTTATTTTATTACATTTTACTGATTGGATTAAGGAATTCTTTTTGGATTCTACAATCAATATATTAATCAAAACGAAAATGCTAGGAATCAAAGCATAAAACTTGCTAGGAATAGGTATGACATCAGTGCAATGGGTTGGATTTGAACGTTGCACTATTGAGGTTTAGATTAGAATTATCTAAGGCTACCGATAGCTCATAAAAAGGCTCAGGATCTCTCAGCGGATGATGGAGAAGTTACTCTCGGAGTGTCCCCGCGAGATCAAATCAGAAATGAGAAAATCAGAAATGAGGAGATCCGCAAGAGAATCAAAGTCACCGACATAGCTCAGCGAGTCGTGAAACTGAATAGTGGTGGAATTGGTGGGGCACAAAGTTCGAAGGTCGTTGGTCCCAAGATAGTGGAGTAGCGACCCCGCACCGGAAAGTGCAGTGTAGGCAGACCCCTCACTAGGTGGACCAACGACATCAAACAAGTCCATACAACAGACAAAGTTCATCAGTGGACGTCCTAATAGTTGATAAAAAAAAGAAAAAATAGAAGGCTACCGAAAAACGAAGATTTTGTCATTTCATAACAATGAATTTGACTGCCACAATGTATAGAGTTAAATCCAAGTTCCTTTGTTCCATTCCGAATTTCGATTGAAAATCCCGTGCTTTTATTATCTGAAACATGTCTCTGCCAGTGGATTGCCATCTGGTGCTTTAACTCATTCCATTTTTATACGTATATCGCTAAATGCCAGAGATTCCTCTTTATTATATTATATTATTTTAAATAAAGAAGAGTGCCGGGATTGTTTTTTTTTTTAATATTATTCATCCTCAATCACGCCACAACAGAGCTACGGACGTGGACGTGGTAATTTGCATGGGTAGGTATAGTTATGGTGGAGTAGCGTAGGCTACTTTTTATTTCGGAAAACGAATAATTATTATTATGATCGCCAGTTTAACAAGAAGCTATCTTCCACGCAAACGAAGTCTGAAGAAAAGCTTTACTAGATAAAGTAAAACAGAGAAGTAAAGGAAAAAAATATACGAAAATCTTAATTTTGAATATTCTTTCTTACGAATAAAATTTACGTTCTGTGAATAAAACTAAGCAAATTTCTGTACCACGAATGAATCTGACAAACAAACAAATAGCGACGAGGACTGAAGCCTTAACAAATAAGGTTAAATATGACAAGTCCAATTGCTCTTCCATTTTTCACACAACGACGCCTTCGTCGGACACAAAGCACATTTTGTAGCGCCATCGCCACAATGCGATTGTACTCTTTCATCTACGAGACTTTTATTGTTACTGTCGCCCTGTCATTTGTGGAATGCAAGAATTGAGACAGTGCAGTAGTATTTGCCTACTCAATTTATCAGTAAAAATTCCTCTTTGACACTCCAATAAAGTATACAAGTAAGGTATTTTCAAAGAGATTGTATCAGACTGTGTATTCATTTTCGGGGAAACTAAAGCCATGTTTCCATTAGTGCCGTATGGGTATACGTCTGAAAAGTCGTGCAATATCGCAATATCGTCACCTGATTGTGCACATATACATTACATTATTATACATTATGACAAAAACTCGTATCAGTTAAGCAATGCTCGAATATGAGTGCCGAAAACGCTCGCATTCCAGAAACTCTCCTTGTCTAATTGAGCCATTAAGGTCAGCGCACACGAGTATTTTCTTAATAATACAGTTGGAATTTTTATAATAAAAACAAAACACGATATACGCCGTTCCTGTTTTTGTTTTTCAAGTAAAATAAAACTTTTAAAATTTCAATAGCCTAAAGTGAAAATTGAAAGGTTGACGATTCGTCCCACTATAGTCACTAGTGATAAGAGTGATAATTATTTTCCGCTTATTTGGAGGGGAGAGGAGATTATGAGTCAAGTTAGATTTGCCTAATAATCTTTTAAAACAAATTATCTATTGTGTTCAGCCAGTTCACTTCGTTGCGACGAACGACAAATACGGCAACGAACGACACGAGTGTCAAAACGATGGACTCCTAGTACCTACTCGTAATAACAAGGTGGGTGATAGTAGAATAAGTAGTATTATAATCAAACCTATACTCGGTTTATGGTTTTATCATTTCCTTTTGATATTCAATATCGAAGCTTAAATACTAATAAAAGATAATGTCAGAATTTACAAATATCCTCATAGACAAGTAGTTGTATATAGAAGAGAACAATGCAAATATTAATAGGTATTAATAGTAGAATAAGAGAGCTCATACAAGCTATGTTGATAAAAGATCATGTTCTTTGTTTAAAAGTAACACCACACTGAGCGGAAAGGCCTGCAACAGAGCGATGCAGCTCTATATAGTTTATATAAAATCATATTAGTTAGACAGAACGCATGCGGCCGGCAGCGGAACTGCACAGAAAATTTGCTATTGTTCTACTAATCCAATTCCATAATTAATATATATTTAATTCTTTCCTCATTCTCACATATTATTACTGATTGCCGCTCCGCTGCAGTTCAAGTGCTGTTTAATAAAAAGAACCGCAATGTATCGCGCCGCTGCTGATGTGCGAATCTGCTGAGTGCGGTCTGATCTCAAGAGTAAGTTTTGAAGAGACAGGAGTTATTATTTCTAAAAGATAAACAAATATAGCATTTCCATTGGCTTTTCGCCATTCACATCTATTGAACTTTGTACCGTTTCGGGAAATATGATGTCTTAAGTTACTTTCGGCTGTTTATGTCTCTATTTTGGGATTTTGGCAACGCGCAATGTTCTGTTTATATGCGTTTCTTATGTTATATCTACCTACTTACCAATAAATTTGATGCTTATACTAGTCAATGTTACATTGTTTACAATGTTTTGAATCATTTAAACCATGGGGCGATTAATTGACTCTTATGATCTTTATTTAAAGACTTTGATCATAGCTCTTTAATTGACAATTGCGTGAGCCACTACGATTTTGTTATACCGATAGGGCAATTATTATTACCAAGAATTTCAAACGTTAAGCTTATAAATAAATTCCATAGGTTGTTTATTTTAACATAGTTTTCTGAGGAAAATTTTGCTTCACGTTTTTACGTTTATATAAAAAAGCTGCAAATTAGATCCATTGTAATGTTATTTTCCTTAAATTGGACCAAGTTGAGAATTTGACTGTAATTTGACTATGCTGTGCAGATTGTGAAAGCTGAAATTAAACTGCTACTTTTTTTGAAATTCTAGCTATATTTATGTATCCATAATGTTATCCATGTTATCCATAATACTGCTAACAGTTATTTTTTTCAAATCTTCCAACAAGCACCAATAAGAACTTTAGATGATGATAGAATCTATGATAACATAATTTACAAAAATTAAGTTACTTTAAATATAGCTAACAGGCATGTAAATTCAGTACGAAAAAATGGTGTAGTTAGTAGTAATTTACGCACTCAGAGACACATAATGATTACATAAGGAACTCCTTAGTTTTATATTATATGTATTTAAAAGTTCACTCTCAGAGTTGCGACAGAGTACCTTTACTATGAGTAGCTAAACACGTACACTTCAATAGTACAGCTAAGTCAGCTCATTAATGATTAACCTTTAAGTAATGACGTGGGTGTCTCACAGACGGCGTGTAAATAAATTTTTATTTTTCAGATGGATCAACCGAGTAACAACATGAATATTTTGTTGTTTTCTTATACATTCTTAGCAAATATATAGTAGATGGAATATAATTGAAATTATTAATGTGTTTATTATTACAAAATCATACTATTTACTAATTATTCTATAGCCGTCTGAGAAACCTGGCATAACCACGTCAGTACTTAAAGGTTAATAAATAATAATTGTTAATTAAATGACTCATTAGACATCACTGAGTGCCAGAGTTAGACTATAATCCCTTTTTAAACGATAAATAACCTACCGGCTACAATATGAAGTATATTATTGCTATATACTTACATATAATGAAACCGGAAAGGAAAAGGAATGTACGAATTAGTAAAGACGATACGCACTTAGCAGTAATCACATAGGTAGAAGACTTTCGATCTCTGCAACACGATCCAATATTACGACAAGCATATTGATCGCACATTAGAGTCATAAACGTAAGGTATGATGTCAGAATGTTTACTGATTCAGTCGAGTACGTTTTCGTTATAGCCTTCATACCTATATGCAGAAATGGTGGTCAACTAAAAAGGTTATAATTACTGAAATATGTGATATATAAGAGCTGAAATATTGATTTCTCCAAATCACATAATAATATTTTCCACAGTAGATAAACCATAAGTACCTATATCTTACTTTATTATTTGTGGATTTATGATATACCTACGTCGGAATAATATCTACAGAACATAAAAGGTGGTAATGACTACTTTACGATGAATAGTGAAGCTTCAAGCTACTATTGCTAGCTATATTGGCAGTTATACCTACCATATTGTACTTATTTAGTCATGTTAACATTTTTTAAGTCATTATTAAAACGTAACCTGTACACTTATTATTGGATGGTGTTGAGTAGGTTTAATAAAATTCTATAATAATTATTATATTATGTTTATTGCTTTCTTTAATATTTAATTAAACATTCAAAACCAAGTAAATACCTTTACGTATTTTGTTGTTGCCTATTACAGGAATACAGTTACAGGAAAATTTACTTATAAGGTGTCTAGCAATTTTCTTCGCAGTAGGCAGTAGGTTTATCTTATATATTTCCTATGATGGTGGAGCATGACGTTGATTGTTATCTTATCAGGTAAACTGCTCCAATGGTTAATAGAGTAAATAATATTTTTACATTCTAAAATGTTAAGTCCACGTGAGCGCGTAACAAACCTGTTCTAGACGTATGTAAATATAAAATGCTTGGTAGCATTTTTTTGTGTTATTTATATCATATGTTTTTTATGAACAGTTTCCGGGTGGAATAAACAATCTTCAATTTTCTTTTGTTTTTAATACAATAATTTTATTACTAATGATTTATGTTTATTAAAATTAATATACTTACCTTCTTAAATTATTTTAATTGAAAATATAGGTGCTTTATACTTACTTCCAGAAACTGCTCCAGTGGTATTCGTACTGAACACACCAATAGTTTTAGTATATAACACACAAAAAAATAAATACCACCACATATTGGCACAAAATTTGGGGGCTGCCCGTCGACAGCCCACCAAAACGAACATTATTTTGTTCTTACAAACTTTCGTTATTGACAGGATCACCAGCGAAATACACTGCAGTACAATCAATCCCGAACTCCTTTCAGTTATATCACATTAACACTTTGCTGTTCCAGTCCACAATAATGTCACTGTCGAATTAAACGTGAGATAATATTTTGGATGATTGGTTGATTCACGATCAGACGTTTGAGGTTATTTTTACGTGCCACTAGTGCGAGCGCGACGGTGAATGTCGGCCGTCGTCTCTGCCGAAGGCAGGTGTGCTGCGTTGTTGATCCGTTCGGTAGATGGCGTTAAAGGCGCGTGACGTCGGTCGTTTAGTTTCGGCGACTGTACCGTGGCGCTGCGCTGCTGATTCTAGCTAGAGATTTTTCCCAACGCATCGCGAGAACGACACGTAATATTAGGATGAGTCTACATTCAATATTATTTTGCGTACTTACAAAGTTTATTTTAATACTAGCTAATGCCCGCGACTTCATACGCGTGAGGTTAGGAATGCCAAATGAAAAGTACCTAGCCCGTTTCACTCTCCCAGATCCTCTTCCTAGTTTTATAAGTACAAATAATCATGTCGATGCATAGCTCTGTTTGTGGTGTTATTGAAATGTTTTGTCTTTCAACCAACCAACAAAAAACCACACTTTCGCATTTTATAATATAAGGAGGGATTCATCTTTAGTTGCATCAAAAAGATTTTTTAAATTATAGTACCTACTTTATAACTACTTTTATGTAAAAATAAGATAAAAATTTTCATCTTAACACTATCTTGTAATGTGGGCCACAATTTTCCACAAATTCAAATCTCTTGATCCAATGGTTTGAGCTGTGCATTATCAGTTGGTCTGTAAGTAGGTATAATCCTACTTATTGTAATGTCCCAAATTGTACAAAGTTCCTGACACATGTATGTAGTAAAGTATAAGATACTAAGAGATAGGTAAGTATATGTACTAAAAATAAATAATTGCGTGTAGCCTAAGCCTTACGAGGGGTAGAAATGCGCGCGCATCTTCACCGTGATACTGGAAGACGCCGCGGGGGGGCGTGGCCGGCCGTTACGCATATCAACCAGACCACCACGCAACAGAGATAAGAAACCGACTACCCGGCTAAATCATGTGACCATCCTACCTTACTCATCCGACCCACACAGGACACACACCATAATTTGGTAGCATGAAACTTGAATAAAATCTACAAGTCCAAAAAATTTAACAATGACAGCTCGGCCAAGAGTTAATTTGATGCCAAAGAGTGGATGTAATGAATATTTATGGCAACTTGTTATTCAAAACAAACAAACAGTGAGAGCAAATTGTTTGATATTCAAAAAGGAAAATAACGTTGATTCTATCCTTTTTGTTATTGCTTGTACCTACTTGATATCGAAAAAAGAAAGGGTTGGATGTGACTCGACTTATCCCGCGATTGCTTCATACGGCATTGGGGATGTTTTCCATGTGAGTGTGTATTGAGACCGAATCAGGAAACTTGATTGCGTCGACACTTTTATCCCCGTCTATTCATTCGGGTGTTCTCTTTAAACAAAGGAACAAATCTACATACGCATGTAGATTTGTGTATGCCTCTCAGAGTATAGTCCGTATTATTCAAATTTTACGGATTCAACATACCTACCTACCTACCAATCTGTTTGCAAATGCACTGTTGGATTTTCTCGTAGGTCTTTATAGCAATGATAGTTCAGTGGTTGAAACTTTGGCAACCTTTTCAGGAAGTCCGGGATTCCCAGGCGTTACATCACTAACTTCTTGAAGTTTTGTGTATTTTAAGCAATTAAAAATCACTTATTTGGATTGTGAGTGAGGACACCTGCCCAGTTCTGCATAATGTGCAAATTGACCGTCAAGTAACTTTTAACCGACAAATGGTAAAATTGAAAGATAAACAATAATAACAAAATATCGAAAAAAAAAAATTATTTTAAGCTCAATGTTCTCTGTAAATTATCTTCTCCTATTTTTGAATTTTTTTTCTTCAATGACAAGATAGTCCATGAATACGATCTCACCTGATGGTAAGTGACGATGTAGTCTAAGATGGTAGCGAACTAGCTTGGAAGGGGTACGGTAGCATAAATTCAACCAATACCCCTAATCTGTTTCTACACACCATCGTTCCGGAACGCTAAATCGCTTGGCGGTACGTTTTTGACGGCAGGGTGGTGATTCGTGTGAAATTGACCTTCAGGGAGATTTCAGTTCATATCTCCACGATTTTTCCGCAATTTACTGAATTGAAATGATATTACTGAACGTCTGTCGTTGCTAGACGGCGATTACGTCACTGAAATAAAATTGACTCACGAGCAGATTTGCTTCATTTATTGATTTTCCCGTGCACAGACATAAGAAGGTTAAGACAGATATTTCTTTATCTGCTGTTTTTTATTGTTATTTATCTGTTTGAAACTTTGAAAATACAATAATAGTGAGGAGCAATTTGAGCAAATATTACCTATCACACTTCACACTTATATTATAATATGTATGTGTATGTGTGTGTGTGTGTGTGTGTGTGTGTGTGTGTGTGTGTGTGTGTGTGTGTGTGTGTGTGTGTGTGTGTGTGTGTTTGTTACTCCTTCACGCCACAACGAATGAACCGATTAGCTGAAATTTGGAATGGAGATAGCTCATACCCAAGATTAAAACATAGAAGTCGCGGGCATCGTCTAGTCTATACATATAAATGCGAGCCGTTACTTCCACTAGGATTCCTTGTGACGCGATTAGGGAAATCACTTCACTGTTTGTGGCCCTTTTAAATGTTGAAAACTAGCTTCAACCCGCGGCTTCGCACCCGCCATCTATGAAAAATAATCCGAAGTGGTATTTTTTATTTATTTATTTATTTTTATTTTTCATGTACATATAGAATTTTCAAGACAACACATATTAGAAGAAGTAGACATAGGTGAAGCTTATCTCTAAAAAAAAAAGAAATTGTAGAATTAAAAAAAAAAATAAAGTTAGAAAAAAGAAATGGTACTACCTGTGCAAAATAAAAAAATTGGATTTTTTCGGTTTTTCACCTGTTTTTTTAGGTTTTGCCTATTTTTTTTTTAACCAACCCTGTATTTGGGTTAGACCTATAGATATAACCTCGGGGAATTGTCATAATATACTTTATATCATACTTGCTCAGTAACTAGGGATTACTATGGTGGAAAGTCTCCTTGTAAGTTGGTGTTTGCAATTCAAGGCAACATTACGTCGCACTATGCTTTAATTGTAATGTTCACATTACAGTTCAAGCTATGCAAAACTCCTTGGTAAACAATCTCTTTTCTTATAAAATGGTAAGAAAACTTTTTACTGAAAAAAAAAAACACTGAACATGGCGGCATTTAATTTCCATACATTTCTAACTATGCAAAACTCCTTGGAACTCAGAGCCGTAAAAAAAAAAATGGAAAACTATTTACGAAAAAAAATGGAAATGGCGGCATTTCATTTGATTTAAAATTTTGTGAAGTTTGTTCGTAAAGGGATTTAAGTTATTTACAACAATGTCAAGCACTTCATCAGATGATGAAAAAGGAGGAGAGCCTGATTTTTGTTTGCTTGACGAAGATAGTGTGGCACTGTCTCAAAACTTAATTCAAACAGTGCACTTGCCTAGTCAACCAGTATCACAGCATTTTCATAATTGCAGCAATATTACTATAATTAATTATAATAAGTAACCATTTTTTTCTATTTTTTCTCTAAATTTGCTAATTATTCTAATTAAAATTTCATTTTGCATTACCAATGTTTTATTTACCTCGCAAGAATGATATAAAGTAGAATGCTTACCTCGGTTGCAAGTAGCTATTACACCCTCGAACTATATTCACCCTCGCTCGCTGCGCTCGCTCGTGTGACTAAATATCTCGGGTGCACGCGATCCATTAGCGCCCTATGCGAGCTGCGCTCGCACTGGCGCCAAATTGGATCTTGTTCTGTAATAGCTTACTTACGTCCCTTGTGTAACAATCTACTATTAACGTTTTAACTTTCACGCCCGCGTACAAAATAAATATTATGTAGGTACATAAAAAAGGGGCTCATTATACAAAAAACTTCTTAAATACATTACGATAAATAAACCTACATACAATACACTATATTAAAGGTCGTACTAAATAGAAGTATATTTTAACTCTCGGTACTTGTTTATTTGTTATTTGAATAAAATTATAAATCGAATTTAGAACCTCACTAGACGATGCCCGCGACTTCGTGCGCGTGGATAAAGGTTTTTTGATTCCCGCGGGAACTCTGTAATTTTCCAGGATAAAAAGTAGCCTATGTTTTAATCCTGGGTATGAGCTATCTCCATTTCAAATTTCAGCCAAATCGGTTCATTCGTTGTGGCGTGAAGGAGTAACAAACATACACACACACACACACACACACACACACACATACAAACTTTCGGCTTTATAATATTAGTGTGATTTTCTTGGTGCCGGTTAAAAATAGAGACACAGTTTGCACCCCGATGTCGACCTCCTTCTTTGTTCTTATCTCAATGTTGACACGTCCTTATCAGCGACAAGCTACAAGACATCGGTAACTTTTTCACAAAGAAGCTTTATGATAAATCGTAAGCATAAAGTTTTCATCAGTTCAACTTCCACTGTTATTCATGCCTTATCTCGTGACAACAATTCCGAGTGTATATCTCGGAAATTACGCCCCTTTTGCATGGTAACAAAGGAGACGTTTATGTAAAGTAGCAAGGTAAAATGAGTTCGTATGATAAGTAAGTGTTAAATATGTAAGTCTATGTTGTTTTCAAACTTTTTAAGTTAAACTAGCTTTTGCTCGCGGATTTGGTCACGTTAAGTTCGATTTTTCAAACCCCTATTTTAACCCCTTAGGGGTTGAATTTTCAAAAATCCTTCCTTAGTGTGCGCCTATGTCATAAAAGGAACCAACTGTATAAATTTCAAGTTTCTAACTTCAGTAGTTTAGGCTGTGCATTGATATCTCAGTCAGTCAGTCAGTCAGTCAGTCAGTCAGTCAGTCAGTAAATCAGTCAGGACTTTGAATTTTATATATATAGATAATGTTCTCCCAACTGAATTTTGGACACAGCGGCCAATCTTAATAACGGAGGTAAGCAAACTACGCAGTAGATATTACAGTCTTAAAGTGTGTGTAAATCCAGTGGACTATCTGTTCTCTTACTCTCTTAGTCCGAGTCTTAGCGCAAGACCAACGGCTTTAGGTTCGCTCTGAGGCACGGAAGTGTACCACTACTAACTTCCCATACAGACAAATAATTGGAAAAACCGATAGGTAGTCATATGGTGTTGGAACCTCACACCGGAAAGCGCTTATGTTGGATACCCCGATTAAGTGGACCGACGACATGAAACGAGTTGTAGGGGGCCGCTGGATACAGGTGGTATAAGACAGCATGATATTATATGAAGGTATTTTGAAGGTAAGGTACCTGGGACACCTTCGTTCGACTTCTATCGGTCGATGATGATGAAGAAGAAGAAGAAAGAATCACAAATACTGTTGAATTCGATCAATCACAATATTCCTTCACCTTTTTTCCACCACACCGCAAGCCATCGGGAATTCTTCCATCCCTACGCGCGCCGTTGATATCCCATCTACGCACATAAAATTCTGTATGTAAATCTTCATTGCTCGCCGTCTTTTGCCGTGTCTCCCTTCGGAATGTTTCCCAACACTTATAATCTGGGTAGGTATCTTTAAATCAAGAGTAAATAGGCATCTTCTTGTCAGAGTTCCATCTTAGGTCACATCATCACTTTCCATCAAGTATATGATAGCAGTTAATCGTGTATCTTAATTATCTTTACTTATAACACACAGCCTAACCCACTGGAGTAAAAAGCTTGCATTAGGTTCCTCCTCTGACGTTGGCACCCTGTATTTTTTGAATTCCAACCCCCTTGGGTTGGAATTCAAAATATCCAGGGTTTAGTAGGGTGTGAAAGTTTGAATGAAATTCCGTTATTTTTCAAGTTATAAAAATAAAGAAGAAGGTACGTTTCACAGTTTTTGAAAATTCCACCCCAAAACTTTATTCCAGGGGCCTAACTTTCCAGGGGTCGGAGAGGCAAAAATATTTTTATATGTTTAGAAAAATATTATTACAGCTACCGGAGAATGAATTCATTGGACGAAAATAATCTTAGTTTGTGTCAGTCCATTCGTGTCGTTTTGCTCGCAATAGAATAGGTATCCCATTGTCAATTTACACGTCAATTGTGTCCGACAAGTTTCTTGACGCTCTTTACGAATCAGGGAACAACGGGCTTAGCCAATTTTGATATTGTGTATTGAATCTAACTCCCGATTTCCCGTGAGCAATTCGAATTATTTACGTACTGGTAATCTTTTCCTGATATTGATTTGTTTTGCTTTTTCCTCTCCTTTTTTCTGAGTTAAGAGCGCGTGAAATGGTAACTCTTAAGATGCAGATTTAATTTTTACAGCAGTAGATCAACGTTTTAACTATCCGAAAAAAACAGCCAAAAATTACATCATGTTTTTAAGGGACGATACTGAGTAGAAACATAAAATAATGAAATTTGACAAAATGAAATCGCAAAGTTAGGTCTAATTTTTAATCAATTTGCATTTATTTTCAATGTGGGGCATATAACATAGCCAAATTTTTTATATAAAATTCGTGTACATACTTAAAAGAGACGATACAGCCATTAAAAAAAATGAATATCTTTCGAGTTATTAGAATACATGATGTATTTGGCGCAATACTACACTCCTACACGCTAACATTTGTCGCGTTTCGCGTTTTGGGTATGTTTTATTTCATCTATCGCATGGATTTCTTCTGGCATTCTGCGCACTGTTAAGTACGTTTTAAAAGCAATTAAATATCCGTCCGCCCCTCGAATAACCCCGTGTTGTAATTAAGTGGGAACAACTTCGAAGGAAGATGCGTGCGTGCGTGCGTGCGTGCGTGTGAGTGTGGCATATATCATAGCAGCCTAACGGATGAACCGATTTTGATTTTATTTTTTTGTTTGAAAGGTGAATTAGTCCAAGTCCAAGATGGCCGCTGCCAGATAAAGGCGGATTACATATTTTTATTTTAACATATTTTACTGACTAGCGATTAGGATGTTGTAACATGTCGGGGCTGTTTTAACTTTTTAATTTACATTACATATATATTATTTTATATATTTTATATATATTATTTTAAAGCTTATAACAGAAATCAACAATAGATAGTGACTATACCAAACGTATTCACTGCATATAATGAGCACAAAGGTTAGATTCACCTACTTTACTGCAATTTGAATAGTTTATTGCATAGCATAGAATCTCCCTGTCACGTGCAGAAATTTAAACAGGCTTTATATTGGTTACGCTGACTTTTTCCTATCCAGGGGAAGTATTTTCTTCACCCATACTTTAAGCTAAAAATATTTAATAAGCTTTTATACAACAACCTCCGATACATGAATGCAACCCGTTCATGTAAAACAAGCTCGTCAGGTAAAAAATCAACCCCAGACGTTATTATAAAATACCTAAGTCCTAAAGTGAAAACATAATATTTACGTAAACAGTATTCCATTTACATTCATTTAAGTAAAAATATGGCTAGGCAAGTAATCCCACTTTAACACATCCCACAGCAAGGCGCAAGTTTGTATTTAGTTGTGTGTGTGTATGTGTGCGTGTTTGTTACTCCTTCAGGCCGATGTACCGCTTAAGCCAATCAATACAATTAACTATTTGAGAAAGCAAGCACCTTAAGGGTCCACCTTCAAAAGGTAGCTGGAGATTTTTGTGTCGCAATCAACATAAAGAGCCTCTTATTCTTATTAAAAGATTTCTTCGAGTGTAAACTGCCTTTAACCTACTGTCCCACTTTAGTATTAACAAGAGCTTTTCATTACTGAAACATACGCGTCTCAGGACAGATAAGCCCTTTGCCAATTTAGTACATTTTTCAGGTTCAAAGGCTAATAAAACGTCGCATCCATTGACTAATGTTTTATTCAAGGCTTTTCAAGTATTAATGGTTCTTCTCAATTATGTTTAAAAACTAGCTTTTGTCCGCGGCTTCGCTCACGTTATGTTCGATTTTTCAAACCTATATTTTACCCCTTCAGGGGTTGAATTTTCAAAAATACTTTCTTAGCGGATGCCAACGTCATAATAACTATCTGAATTAACCAAACAGCCCGATCCGTCCAGTGGTTTGAGCTGTGCGTTGACGGATCAGTCAGTCAGTCAATAAGTCAGTCAATCAGTCTCCTTTTCCTTTTATATATTTAGATAAATATTGAAAGTTCATGTCTTCAGGCAAGAAGGCTCCATTTAAGTTCACTTTTAAGTTAAATCCTTCCAAGTCGCTAACTTTGTCATTCAAGTCTGTGAGGTGCAGACGATATTGCGTTCCACTCAGTTCCTCAGGGAGTCAGCGTATTCAAAGTGATACAATTTGAATAATCCTGGAATGTTTCGTTCGGTAGAATCCCAAATAGTCTCTATACTGTGCCCTAGTACTTAATAGTACTCTATATTATGCGGCTTTAGGCTTCGTTATTCTGAATAAGGCTTTTTATTTGGAGTTCCCAGTCGTATTACCTAAGTATATTTAAATCCAAAGCCTATTTGAAATGTAATATATAACTGTTTAATGAACAGACACAATAGCTGTAGAATTTAAAGATAAAACAGCAAAGAAAATTTAAATTACCCTACTAACTAAGTTTTATGAACGATACTCGATAAAATGCAGGCTATGTGTTAATGCTCATACCCAGGTATGAGCTTTCTCCATTCCTTTCAGCTAAATTGGTTCATTCGTTGTTGCGTGAAGGAGTAACAAACAAACACGCACACACACACACACACACACACACACACACACACACACACACACACACACACGTACGCACGCACGCAACACACACGCACACACGCACGCACACACACACACACACACACAAACTTTCGCCTTTATAATATTAGTGTGATGTGATTGTTTTTTCCTTATCCTGTTTTTGCAGTCGTGCGCAGTTCTTGTAATTTTTTTTAACTCTGGTTTAAATTCTTACTTACTTTTTATAATTTACTTTTAATGAAATACCTAGAGCTCATTGCAGAGCGCAGACATGAAGTAGGAATCCTTATATAAGAGACCGACATATTTTCTGACTTTCCATTTTTCTCTGGGGAAATTAAATGAGGCGTTCGCAGGCGCCATTCTGTTATTCGTTAAAAATTAACCTGAATGAAGCCACTCAGGCATTGTTATGCACGTGTTATAATATGACCTTCTCCAATTACTCGAAACTAGAACAAGAACTAGATCAGTGAAGATATTTTAATACTTGATGGACTAGTCTAGACTAGACTAAATAACTGTTTTTGTAGGGGTTTTAATTTTCATTCGCCTTATCTTCAAAGTTAACCTCGACATTTTTAAGATTCCCTAAACGAAGGGTAACCAACTACCAAAGGACCCTATTACTAAGCCTGTAATTTCCGTTCGTCCGTCCGTCCGTCCGTCAACGGGCTATATCTCATAATCTGTAATAGGTAGAGAGTTGAAAAGTTTTAGAGGATATTATATATTTCTATTGCTGCTATAACAATAAATAATAAAAACAAAAATTAATTAAAAATTAAAGGCAGCTCTCCAATTAGAAACGTGTTTTTCTCGGTGTTTTTTGGTACGTAACCCTTCGTATACGTGTTGGATTTGCATTTGACCGGCTATTTTTTTATTACATGACAGTCAATTTTTACATATCTGCTAAATCTTCACTCTGAAAACTACATACTGCAATGTAGCTGGTTGTACTCGTAGTATAAAACGGACCAATTACAAGTCGGACTCGCATGGGCATTAGCTACGACTAGTACTGAATATATGAGAAACAAGTATATTATGTACTACACATATAATCCTTAAGGGAAGCATTTATATAATTATGTAAATCATTATTCGGAGAATTTTTACTACATTCGGATGAGCTACTTTCAAAATATTGAATAGGGCGAAGGCTTCGATCACAGAAAATTTGCTGTGATCGAAGGGCGAAGGAAGATAATGACGTTACTCCTTGACCCACTTGGTCAAGGAGACCATCATAATATTATATCGCTCAAGACTATTTTTATACAATGGGCGATTTTATTATGTGCCCTTGAAAGTTTTCATAAATTATACTAGATTTTGTTCGCGACTTCGCCCGAGTGGAGTTAGGTTTTTAAAATTCCGCGAGAACCTTCTATTTTGCCGTGGTGAAAGTTAGGTCATAATTGAAGGACAAACCAACAAACTCTTTAATAATATATTTTTTGGCATTCAAATTAGAATCTTTTCTAAAATGGATAAAGTTCTTTGTAGGGTGCTAAAAACTAAAACTTTGAAAACTTTTTTTTTTATTATCATATACCTAATTAATAAAATTAACATTGCTAGGCATGACATCTATCCTTTATAAAATCCATTTCCCTTCACCTCCCAATAAGGATTTAGCTTGTGCGCTAAGATAAATTCCGATAAAAACTAAAAGCTACTTCACTCGCCAAAAGGTTAATGCACTAAAAGGCAGCCATTAAATAGCGATCGCAGCTAAAACTAAAAATTTGGCCGGAGCTTCTTGAAAAAACGAGAATATGCATGATGGATTGATTATTTATCGATTCCAAATAATCGAGACCGAAGCGGTAATGTGATAAACGAGCTAATTTAAATTTTCGCCAGCCAAGTGCTCATACCAGCAGCGCGAACAAGAATTTCCTTTCGAAGATGCCATACGAAAAAGTGTAAAAAGAAAATTACATAGTAAAGGGATGCTTACTCTTTTACTGCCAAAAGATCGGGGAAGTAAAATTCTTTTTATTGCCCTCAGTTTTACAGCCTTGGTAATAGGTGAATTCAGTGAACGTTAAGTTCGTAATTCCAAGTGGAAGTATCCGGCGCTCGCCTACTCCACGGTCTACCGTTGCCTGCGTTATTTCATTTTTGTTGTTTCTGTTTTTGGATTCGCTACTATTTTGTTGCTTGCTGCTTTTTCTCTTTGAGATAACTTTTGAGAAAAGAATTCAAAAGATATTTCAAGAGTTTTATTGTTTGTATTGAAACAAAATTATTTGGGCCCTTAACACATAATATCCGCGAAAAGCAACATAAAGAAATAGAAAGATCGTGACGTATTGAAATAGCTGCATTACAACGGGTAGAGTCGCTATGATTTAGGATCAGTTTGACGCGATATTGCCAGTTCTAACTTCTTTTTTTTTAGTCCACAAAACTGTTAGTCAAAGATGTTAACACTTAACTTAAGAGAAGAAGAAGAAGGAGAAGGAAGAGGACTTACGTATGTGTGCCTCGGCTTCGCCTGGGCCCACATTTAAACGTTCGTTCATCAATGCCTCTTTTGATGGCCGTGGCAGTTATGTACTCATAATACATAATATTATATTATTATATAAGGTATAGAACCATTCCCCTTAATCTGCAGTATAAATACTAATAGTTGATTATTCGGAGAAAAGAACTAGACATTAAAAATATCTGAGAATCTCTTAAAACGGCCGATAATAATGATTGCTCTTACAGACACTTAAAGCAAAACTCGTTAAAATGTAGTGCACTTATCAGACTGTACACTTGTACAGGTGAGTGCAAATTGAACGATTTACATCCTTATAACAACTAGGTATCTCAAATCATGCTTTCTTTGATCATCTTTACATTCTAATTTGAAAAACTCCAAGCTCAGGTTTTAAATTCAATGACAAGATTTCCCTAGTTTGCGAACTTACCTAAGGCGAGTAACGGTTTATGTCTAGAAGGTAGTGGAAGAAGCAGTCTAAGAATGAAGTGTCCGAATTTTGAGAGGATATCGTCGCGGATAGTGCAAAACCGGATATGTACCATTGGTAAAAACCCCGAATCTACACTAGTCACAGTTTTCACAAGGAAAGTTTAAAACTTTATAAATTTCTTATTTCTACTATTGGGCTAATTTTTACACAGAGACTATTAATTCATGTCTTCTATGTATTGATAAAAATAGATATCTTTTAGAGTGATTAATTTAGTCGCTACGACACTTACGCGGTTTTTTGATTTGACCACAAACCTATGAAAATGGATTTTAATGTACTAATGCTAGTTACGCGGATTTGCACTATCCCCGACGATATGGCAGTATAAATCAAACCTATACAAGTATACACGCAAAGGAATCCTCTAGCCGTAACGTTAACTCGCTTGGCTACACGTTTTTGTTTGTAAGGTGTAACTAAGCAAGGCCAAAGCATGGACCTGCATTAAAAAAAAAATTTACGTAAAAATTATTTTTACAAAACCGACTTCAAACGCCACTACAAAATATATCAATTGTGCCTATAAGATTTGAAGAGTTCCCTTGATTTCTCCAGGATCCCATGATCAGATTCAAACCTGATGCCAATGGGACCACCTGGAAAGTATACCCTTTCAAACAAAAAAAGACTTTTTCAAATCGATCCAGGCGTCTTAGGGTAATCGGGGAACATACCTACACTAAAAAATAAAATTCGCTGAATTGAGAACTTTTTTGGAAGTCGGTTGAAAAGAAAAATTGGGAGGAGTTTGGCCAATCGTAGGGCAAGAGTTAGATGAGAATTTTTATGTTTTTACTAGATGATTCTGTACCTTTAGGGATATCCAATCAACTCATTAATTTCGCACCCATACCTAGTTCATTATGGACTTAATAAGTAGGATCACCTAAATCCAGATAATATAAGCTTTATCTGCTTAAGCGTATCACCGCAAAAACAAGCGTGTTAATAATTAATCTATATACATTATAACTAATTAATGCGCCTGTTTCAAAATATCCTAGCACTGTTATGTTAGTGTATTATACAAATTCATCAAAATTAATTTCAAAGTGCGTTATAAAATATTAATGAGGTAATGTAAATATCTGCTGGTGCAGCCATATATCAATTATTCTGTAACACAATAACATTCTCTAATATAAGTTAAAATACTAAATAGTTCTTGCATTTCACGACGGCGCGTGAGCTTTACTTGTGGTTACGTCGTCGTGTACATGAACATTGCGTAAGTGTGCGTGCCTATCAGGAGCCTAGGTGAGAGCGGTCAGGCGCAAGCAAGTTCTCGCTCACACTTATACAGATACGACACACACACAACCATAAGCCTCGTGAATTGAAAGAACTGTACTATGTTAACTAAAATAATAGGTACCTAGTATTCGTACCAATATTTCGGAATATAATTATAAAAGCACGAATTACGATAATCTTTAAATAATGACGACAATGTTAAATTGGAAAACCAATTGGAAAACCAATTAAAATAACATGAACATTAATAAAAATGTGCCGGTAGTAATGAATGCTCTTGGAGTCTCTTCAAGAGGAACTTGTTACGATGTAGTGCACTTATATCTTCTCGTTTCAGACTGCATAGGAGATAGAGAGAATAAGTAGAGTACAGTATATTATATAGGAGAAATGAAATGATTTATTGTTATAATATGCGTATATTTATAACAATAACAGGAGGAAACAACAGTAGATACAGCATAGCAGCAAAATAACTACTACCCTTTTAGTATATACTATGAGTAATAAGCAGTTAGTATAGTGTAATAGTTACAGTACATACCTACTGCGTACAATATACCTACTTAGAATAACATAATAACATAATGTTATTCTAAATTTATTAATTAGTTAGAATAACATAATGGTCAATCATTGTTCAAAGTTTTGAGTCGTGTCGAAATCGGTGCAATGATTAAGTTAATTACGTCTACGTTCACATGAGAAATATAATAATTATAAATTTTAATTATATCACTGTTTCTACAGTTGTTACAACACAGGGAAACAATTTGAGTACTTAAATTTTTTTTTTCTTTTTGCAAAAATTGTGAACTGCGGCATATTACTGCCGTAATACGAATATAACTCCTTGATTATTTATCTATGATAAAAGTATCCGTTTTCCATTTCCAGAATGCAAACTACATCTGTGCCAACGTTCGCCAAAATTGATTCAGCGGTTAAGTGCCGATTTCACCAACGTTGAGTGACACTTAATCCAGGAATAAATTGAGCGTCCCGGCAATTTTTGTACTGAAAATCTGCCAAAATATCAAAACGCTCACTTAAGACTTATTTTACGTTGTTAAAATCAGCTCTTATATATAAAAAGGTAACAAAAAGAAAGATCGTGTTGCATTTCATGTTAGAATGGATTGGGATAAAAATTGAAATATCTAAATAAATATAAATTCTATGGATATTAGATATACTCGTATATCGCTTTTATAACTTGAGTGTTCACAATAAATTATGAGAAGGTACATAATCAGTTAAATAAGTTTTTTATTCCAACGAAACGAAATTCTCATTACATAAATTCCATGGCATTCTTTCGTTTACGAATTCATGAAATACAAAAATGATTTATTAGGTGTACGATCCTACACTTGCTTCTTCTGACAAATGGGTTTCCATCTTAAACAATGTACAATGAAATCATGAAAAAGGTAAAATATGTTATTAAATTGACCATTGTCAGCAACACTGGCCAACTGATTAATATTAAGTATAATTATTTGTAGGAAAGTAGGATTAGAGTGATTATTGTTTAAAGCGCCATTTAGTGACGGTAGTCTTGTAACGTTTCATGACGGTAGTTTCGTAGCATTGGTATCATTGTTCCCTCCCCACTCGTTCGGTCCGTATAAATACAGCGCTTTGGACGTTATTAATTCAGTCTCTCCCAGAGACTCAAACGGCTATTGGATGCTCCCGCGTCTAGGTCGTTGTGCTTGATTGTGGGAATGTGATAGCAATCGCGCCCTAATCAAATAAATATTGCCTATAGATTTTGATGAGTGTAATTAATTGTTGATTAAATAATACTTTGATATTTTTGATAGTTACCCTCACGTTCAGATGGTGGTTTGTCTGACGTGTTGCGGTTAAATAGATTAGATGTGAGGACAGGGGCCGTTATAGGGGCGGTTGGAGACGGCTTTAGGTGGGGTTTCAGCGTTTTAAGAGATCAGATCTCTTAAGGCGTGATTAGTTTAGAGTTTTAAATCCCCATTTCTGGATTGTGTCCTACAGTTCAGAAGTGGGATAGAACCACGTTGCCTTGATTTGCTCAAGTCATCTTTACAGTTGTATTGTTTTGAATGATTTGGAGTCAAAAAAATGAGTCATGAGGTTAAATATTGAAACCGAATCTTTTGTTATTTTTGGTAAAATCTTAGAATCAATAAGATAAATTATTAGAGGTTGTATGAATAAATTGGATTAACGTTTTATCTGGTATTCCCTGATGGTAAAGTGGTAGTTTCATGATATTAAAGAAAAACCGAGTCTGGTTTTGTTTGATTGGAAGAATATTAACAAGTGGAATCAGTTGTGGTTGTATACCGCAATATTATGGTTGTGTTCCACAGTATTAGATTATTCTATTACTGCGGTTATGTAAGCCGCTTTAATGTATTTATTTACTGATTTATTTATTTATACTATTACTGCGGTTATGTATGCCGCTGTTAAAGTATTTATTTATTCATTCATTTTATATATTTATTTATTCTATTACTGCGGTTATGTATGCCGCTGTTAAAGTAATTATTGATTAATTAATTTATTTTATTACTGCGTTTATATATGCCTTTACTTATTTGTATATATTTATTTGATTTATTTATTGTTGCTGCGGTTATGCGTGCCGTTATTAAAGTAGTTGTTTATGGATCTATTTGGAGGTTTTAAGTTCAAGTTAATTGTTGAGTTCAAGTTAGTTATTGAGTTCAAGTTAGTTATTGGATTCAAGTTAATTGATGGGTTCAAGTTAATTGTTGGGTTCAAGTTAATTGTTCGGTTCAAGTTAATTGTTGGATTCAAGTTAACTGTCGAGTTATAGTTGAAGAGTTACATTTAACTGTCAAGTTAAATTTGACTATCTAGTTAAAGTTCACTATCGAATTAAAGTTGACTGTCTAGTTAAAAGTTGACAGTCTAGTTAAAAGTTGCCAGTCTAGTTAAAAGTTGACTGTCGAGTTAAAAGTTGACTGTCGAGTTAAAAGTTGACTGTCGAGTTAAAAGTTGACTGTCGAGTTAAAAGTTGACTGTCGAGTTAATCGAGTTAAAGTTCACTGTCGAGTTAAAGTTCACTGTCGAGTTAAAGTTCACTGTCGAGTTAAAGTTCGTTACCAAGTTAAAGTTCGTTACCAAGTTAAAGTTCGTTACTGAGTTAAAGTCCGTTACTGAGTTAAAGTTCATTACGTACTGAATTAAAGGTATGCCTTACTTTAGTAACAGTGTTAAAAATATAAAGGACAACCCTGGTCCTGTTAACATACTGGACAACCCTGGTCCACTAATTTCGGGACAACCCTGGTCCTGTTATGCTTTGGACAACCCTGGTCCACTAATTTCGGGACAACCCTGGTCCTGTTAGGTACTGGACAACCCTGGTCCGGTATTCATTTTTGGACAACCCTGGTCCTTAAATGAAAGATTTCAGGACAACCCTGGTCCTGTTAGGTTCTGGACAACCCTGGTCCACTAGTTTCGGGACAACCCTGGTCCTGTTAGGTACTGGACAACCCTGGTCCGGTATTCATTTTTGGACAACCCTGGTCCTTAAATGAAAGATTTCAGGACAACCCTGGTCCTGTTAGGTTCTGGACAACCCTGGTCCTTAAATAATAATAATAATGTTTTATTTTCAGGTTACAGGACCCATAGTTTTGCATATATATGTTGCGTTAATATTATAATTAATATAGAATTTGTATTATTCGTGGAGCTAAGAACTTATAATACAGTGTTTTTAAGCTGCCGTACCTTGTTGTCAGTCGCCCGAGGTCGTACGACTCGATTTGGATGGCCGACTGTCAGCAACACTGGCCAACTGATTAATATTAAGTATAATTATTTGTAGGAAAGTAGGATTAGAGTGATTATTGTTTAAAGCGCCATTTAGTGACGGTAGTCTTGTAACGTTTCATGACGGTAGTTTCGTAGCATTGGTATCATTGTTCCCTCCCCACTCGTTCGGTCCGTATAAATACAGCGCTTTGGACGTTATTAATTCAGTCTCTCCCAGAGACTCAAACGGCTATTGGATGCTCCCGCGTCTAGGTCGTTGTGCTTGATTGTGGGAATGTGATAGCAATCGCGCCCTAATCAAATAAATATTGCCTATAGATTTTGATGAGTGTAATTAATTGTTGATTAAATAATACTTTGATATTTTTGATAGTTACCCTCACGTTCAGATGGTGGTTTGTCTGACGTGTTGCGGTTAAATAGATTAGATGTGAGGACAGGGGCCGTTATAGGGGCGGTTGGAGACGGCTTTAGGTAGGGTTTCAGCGTTTTAAGAGATCAGATCTCTTAAGGCGTGATTAGTTTAGAGTTTTAAATCCCCATTTCTGGATTGTGTCCTACACCATTCATTCTTATTGAAAAATATCCCTGATACTACCCTGGTAGTCGCCTACCAGGGTAGTAGCAAAGCAGTATCAATGTATATACTTATCAAACAATGCGATTGAATAAATAGAATTAATATAAATATTACTGTGTATTACTCAGATCTCTCTATCGGCTGAAAAAAGAGCTGATAGTCCGTTAAGCAGCTAGACAGCCATCAAACACAGCTGAAAACCATCCCAGTTAGACCCGTTTTTGAACAAAAGTCACATTCGAATCGATCCATCAGTTTGAGCACTGCGATGTCTTACATAGACAGACCGACAATGCGTTTAAACTTATAACCCTTTGTCCGTCGGAGAGTTAAAATCCTTTTAAATTAAACCCACTCACAATTTATTGGAATTAAACAGATTCACAATTCATTGGCTCTTTATTGTGATTGGTGCACTGCGTTTATCGTTAAAAACCCGTGTAAAAATATGGGAAAACAATCCAAGCCAATATCCCGAAAAATTTTCGTTCACGGTACACAGAGATAATGGGCAGTGGATGCTGGAAACAAAATGTTTGCGTCCTCTCGAAAGCGCAGCCGGAAGGAAGGCAGCGCGCAGCCAACTGAATTTATGATCGCGCCATACAAAATTACGGGATATGAATTTCACTCCAGTTTCATGCTGTCGTTTCGAAATATAGGTAGATAGATAGATCTCCTTCTGTGTTGTTTTGCTCATCGCTGAGAGCGTAATACCTTTAATTAATCCTATTATGCTATTAATATGCTATTAATATCCTATTAGTCCTATTATCCTATTTAATATTAAAAATGCGAAAGTTTATATGTTTGTTACTCAATCACGTCGCAACGACTGAACCGATTTGGC
The DNA here is from genome assembly GCA_038048805.1 of Hipparchia sbordonii. Taxonomy (NCBI): domain Eukaryota; kingdom Metazoa; phylum Arthropoda; class Insecta; order Lepidoptera; family Nymphalidae; genus Hipparchia; species Hipparchia sbordonii. The sequence goes on from CM076098.1 coordinate 6,291,410, forward strand.
TGAAATTTGGCACAGAGATTGATTATACACTAGAATAGGCTACTTTTTACAGCGGAAAATAAGAGAGTTCTCGCGGAAATCCAAAAAAACCTCAATCGACGCGAACGAAGTCGCGGGCATCAACGAGTAATAACATAAAGGTAGAAAGGCTTTGCCCGCATCTTTATCCGCGTGACATTAGACATTTTAAAAATTCTGACGGAACCCTTTGTTTTTTCGGGATTAAATTATTTTTGGTTGACACTACAGGTCGTTAACCCATGCAAAAAATAACTTCCTCGCACACAAGGGTTGAAGGACAAGCCAACAAACAAACATACTTTCGCATTTATAATATAAGTAGGGGTTGAGATAGTTCCACAGCCTTATTTCACGGTATTCACAATATCTTCTTGAAACTGTTTATCTAGATATTTAACATCCAAGAAATATCTACTGAATTACAGAGCGTAGGAAATTAGAAAATTTCCTCCAGTCATATCGAAGAAATACATTGCCTATATTTCACCAAACACAATTCAACGCCTGTTTCCAAACACTCCCAGTGAGTCTTCCACAATATTTCGTCGAAACATCTTTTGAATCCGCGTCCTTGATAGAAAACCAATGGAAATTCACTGCGTAAAAAGCACAATAGACGTTATCTTTTAAAAAGCAATCTCATTGAAGCCTTTTATATAAAGGTGTTTGGAGAGAATAATATTTTTGTTCATAATAAGTAATTGGGTTGTGCCTTTAGCAACCACACAGACCTAATTATCCATATTCCGTGACTATTATTTCCGCGCATTTAAAAATTCTATATTTATTTAGTTATTTATTCAGTTCTATATTTAGTTAGGTTTGTCGACAAGGTGCAAAATTGATACAAAATAAATGATTTTAATCTAATGCGTTTGAGAATCCAGTGGTAGAATTATGCAAACCAGGAAAGCAAATGTGGCATCAAAATGAATAGTCAATTCTGCTGAACATTGTAATGTTCGTTAAAGATGTTCGTGGACAAGAAGGATCTGCAACACTACAGTCCTTCTGTGACCACGATGGATCGAAATATTTAAATTTCCAATAAAAACATTCATCGTGGGACGCTACAATTAATTTTACATCAAAAGTCCGTGCGTTTAGAATTAAGATCGAACTACTCGTAGTATAATTTTAATCCTTTTGTCTTATTAACTTGTTATGGCCTTAAATATTAAACCGTTTCAGTGCACTGGTGCCTAAAGATTAATGATATTGAACAGCTAACAAACTTCAACTTTACCCCTCTTAAAGTCCGCACAAACTTTTAATGGATATTTTCCTCGCGCATACTAACCCGAAACCGTCGAAAAATCTCATGAAAAATTACGTAAAATTAATAAAAATACCACTTCAGCAAAGAAAACACAGCATGGTTATGATTATTTGATTCATTCATTTGCCGTAACAGTTAAACATTGAAAAGTTTTTCAACACACAACTTTTCACGAGTCTCTGAAGTAAGGTGTTTACACGCGTTACATTTCTACCAAGAGCTGAGTTTCTTCATCGAAACTTTCTAATTTTTCTACGTAATTTTTTTTTAAATTCAATAACAGGATAGTTCTTGACTGCAATCTCACCTGAAGGTAAGTGATGATGCAGTCTAAGATGGTAGTGGGCTAACTTGGAAGGGGTATGGCGGTATACCTACTCATACCACTAACCGGTTTCTACACGGCATCGTGCCGGAACGCTAAATCGCTTGGCGGCACGTCTCTGACGCTAGGGTGGTACTAGCCACGGCCATAGCCTCCCACCAGACAAGTTATTTTTAGGGTTAAGGAACCCTAAAAATAACTTGTCTGGTGGGAGTCAATTTGCGTACGGAACCCTAAAAGGAGGCTTAAGTCATACCTAACCTACCCACTAGGCTATCACAGCTATAGGTAGAATAAATATAACATTAAACTTGTACACTTTGATGGTAGTATAGTTAATTAAATTCCGAGTTACAGACACAGATATCTTCGACTTCAACTAACAATTAATATAGTTTCAGATATCCGTGTCGATCTATATTCAATAGTGTTAGATTTACCAAAGTTCGAGAGATGTTCGACATCTTTGGAACAAGAAAGACTTTATTTGTGGATCCGCTATTGAATGATTAATGATAGAGCGTACGGAACTAATCTTAACTTTGTAGGGAGCGTCAGTTGAAACTTGTAATGGACTTCATGCATAAAACTTGATTGCATCGGTTCGAGTACTGCATTAATACGAATCGAAAACGAACATTATACGTATCAATAACCATTTTTCTTCTTCTTTGTCAACTGCTGGGAATAGGTCTCTTGTATAGACTTCCAAATGCCTCGGTCTAGCGCTGCCTGCATCCAGCCGCTTCTTCGGACTCGTATGATGTCGTCGATCCACCAATTTATTTATTTATCTTCCTGAGGTAAAAGCGAAGTGCGAACTTGGCAGATGGACTTCCAAAAAAGGAGGAGATTCTCAATTCGTCGGAATCTTTTTTTTTTTAAATTTTTTAATTTTATTTACGTTCCCCGATTACTCAAAGACGCCTGGATCGATTTGGAAAATTCTTTTTTTTTTAAAGAGTATACTTTCCAAGTGGTGTCATTGTCATCAAGTTAGGATCTGATAATGGGATCCTGGAGAAATCGAGATAACTCTTCAAATTTTATAGGTACAATTGATATACTTTGTAATGGCGTTTGAAGTCGGGTTTGTAAAAAGCATTTTTACGTTTATATTATTTCTAAGTAAGATAGCATTAAAAAGTCGTATTTGGCAAATATTGGATAACGAAGTTATAGCTTGAGGAGGGTAGAGCCGAGCCTCGCTTTTTTTTATTACCTGAGGAAGATAGATTCAACAAACTCAGCCAAATCCACGTCCAGTCCATACTATGAGCTTTAAATTAGGTAATTACAACGTTGTAGGTATAACTAAATTACTAATGCTATGTCGGAAACTAATTTACAATGAAAACAAATATTCAAATTAATGCAGTATCCTGTTTGCACAACCCGTTACGGGATGTTTACCTATGTTAAATATTTCCATTTTGTCAAACACTGAAATATGATAATGGCAACATAAATATTCACTCAACTTATTTATTTATTTAGGAGCAGTTTAACGAGCGCGATTAGCTACCTATTATACGGTACGGTACTATTAATATCAATGGTGGTAAACTATATATTTGATAAAGCATTGATAAAGGTATTATATTCGTAACTTACCCTTACCTGCCTACCTGTAATACCCAAAAACTATCAACTATTCGTTATAAGTAGCCACAGCTACAAGTCACTTTTTTATTATGCACGTTTGAAACATCTAAATGTAATATATCGCTTGCTTGAACGGTGAAATAAAACATCATAAGGAAACCTGCATGCCTTAGAAATATTCATAATCAATACCTACATAATATATAATTTTGTGTAACTACATATACGTATTTTTGCACCCTAGAAGTGGAAACATAACTAACAGCTTTAGGATCATAATAACTCGAAAATAATAATAAAGATCACTATCAGATAACTCTACCTATTCTTTTCCCTTAATAAAATCTCTTCGGACGAATCCTTGTATAAATTGTATTATGATCGAACTTCACTTGTTACAGGTAAGTTCGTTTAATCATTAATTGCAGTGCACGAAAATATTTTTTTTTACTTTCAGAAAAGAAATTATAAAGGAATGTTATTGTAAGTTATTTATTTTTCCTTTATTTACTTTCAAGAAAATAAAATAAAAATTCAAAATTTTTTTTCTTTTGTAGGCCATGCCCACCTGCTCTTATGCCAAGACCAAAACGCCAAAAGTGTTTGTAAAAATTTATGTAAAAGCTCGCAAACGCTCAAAAATATATTAAAATCACATTGTACCATACTCGTATGTAAACACATTTATCTTGAAGCCTTAGAATTTAATGTTTGAGCACTAGAGGCTGAAGATTAATGATTTCGAACACTGAACAAAATCCAACTTGGTTCCAGTTCGAGTTGGTATCAACTTTTAATGGATATTTCATTCGTGCATACAAACGTGAATTCCAGATTTTTTATGGTAGGTATGTTTCGAATTATTTATATTATGGTTCTGAAAAAAAAAAAGTGGAACCCTTAAATGATCATTTTGCTGTCCTAAAAATCTTCCTACCACTCCGTGGGAGATACATAAACTGGCCTGATGTTAGGGAAAATTAATGATGCGTCAGCCTCCTCATAAAATTAATTAAAAAAATGGTCGGTATCTGTATATTGGTGGCGTACGGAAGGATTTTTCTGGAGGTAGCTGATGGCCCCCATGGCATCCTGATAAAGTTTATCGAAAATAACCTTGGCCGAACGCAATAATTCGCGGTCCGCCGGCGGATCCCATGGCAGTAAGAAGGTAACTTCCCCGACAGAGTATAGACCTCCTTCAAGGTTCGGGCAAGCTTTCTGACCAGTACCTTGCCCACTCCCCACTCCAACGCCAAATGCTTACAATACAAGTCCTTAATGTGTAGGTAGCTGCAACAAAATGTTTATGTGCCACGAAAGCGTAGCCGGAAGGAAGCCAGCGCACAGCCAACTAAATTTATGATCACACCGAAAATTACGAACAGTTGAATATATTCCTCTTTGGTACAACACTATCTTTCTAAATTATATGGCAATAGCTTGGTTTTATGGTTTCAGTCCAACTAGAAAGGTTTATTATCAATTGAGTCTTTTTAATTCGTAAAAATTTCTCAACACTACAAGAAATACCTTTTAAGCAACAAAATGGTTGCGAATTTGAGAAGTCCGATTATATTAGTAATAGATTTCATTTAGGGAGGTTTTTTGTAGCGTCTCAACGACGTCGGCTGGCAACAGTTTTTCAGGATTATCGAAGAAAAACGACGGCTTTATCGGATCTTAGGAAAGTAATCGCCGAGGCTGTGACTGTTTTCTCATTATCCGTTCTATTTTGCTTAGGGATTACCAAAACTCATTGCTGTTTTATACATTCATTTCACTTTAATCTCAAGTCGATCTTAATACGAAGTAACTGAAAAACCTGAGAGGCTTTATGAGGCTTTATACTAGTCGTTTTTTTTTTTAATTAAAAGTCGACCATAAATCATTATTATAGGCATTCTTAGAAATCCGGCTTTACCGATAGAGTAATGTTAACAATTATTATTATTGCCACCCATTTCAATATTCATCGGTATTGACGCAAGAGTCAAAAAACATCAATTTTGTCTTATAAGATTTCCGAGATTTATCTCAGAATGCGAGCTAGTTAGTGCAAAACTTTGTCAAAATCAATTTAGAGATTAAGCCGTAAAAGGTAGATACTATAAAAGACAGACAAACAGTCAAACTTTCGAATTTATGGTGTTAAAGGTTTAGATTCTTTAAAGTATCTATGGAAGTATGTACCTATATGAACATTAGTATAGTAGGTAAATATAATATGAAGCAAAATACTCGTAATCGAAGTAATAAAAAATTCAACAGACAAACTAAAGAACCATTATTAAAACACTAGGTATTTGTGAAACATATTTTTCGGTTGTAATGTTTTATTCAAAAAATAAAATGTTATGTTAGGTATTATTTACCTAAAAAACGTTGTCGGCTAGCTCGCAAAATCAAAATAAACACGCCACTTAACTTTTTTGTTGATAGCGAAATTTAATTTTGTAAGGCTAGTCTATGGGTGTACAAATAAACGAAGCCACGTCCGCGAAATAATTAACAGGAATTGTTGGGTAGCCACAGAGCGAATTTTATTAGTTTCCTCTCTTGGTAGCCAAACACAATGATAATAATGCTGGAGATCCGAATTAGCTTCGTTGAATGTATATTAGCTTGTAGTTTATATTATACTAGCTTTTGCCCCCGCGACTTCGTCCGCGTGGAATTAGATTTAGGGGTGGAATTTTCAAAAACTGTGACACACGTACTTTTTTTTTAACTGAAAGCTCAAATACCAACTTTGATGGAAACAGCTTGAAAAATGACGGAGTTTCATATAAACTTCCATCCCCTATTTAAACCCCTTAGGGGTGGAATTTCCAATAATCCTTTCTTAGTGTGCGCCTGCGTCATAAAAGGAACCAACTGTAAAAATTTCAAGTTTCTAACTTCAGTAGTTTAGGCTGTGCGTTGATATCTCAGTCAGTCAGTCAGTCAGGACTTTGAATTTTATATATATACATATATTTCATTTAAGTAGGTACTATACATTGATATTAATTCGATATTCATAAAAAAATCCCTAATTATGCCCGTTGTCATCAACGTTCCCTAAAAGTAAAGTGACATTTAACTAGCTAAATTAAGTGACGAAGGGTGAAAATAGCAATGGGTAAGGGATTGTTTTTAGAGGCTAACTACGTAAAGAGACTCATTACTTAGGAGATGATTTAGGGATGGTTGGTGAAATGGTTCCATAATGGTTCTTTAGTTGGTTGACAACCTCCCTGGCGCAATGGTGAGCGCTGTTCGATCGGGTTCGATTCCCGGCGGTGGACAATTTGGAAATTTATAATTTCTGAATTGTCTCTGGTCTCTCTGGTGGAAGGCTTTGGCCGCAGCTAATTACTACCCTACGGTCAAAGACATGCCGCCAAGCGATTCAGCGTTACGGCGCGATGGCATTCGACATCGAGATGTATGGATTGAATTTACACTGACATACCGCTACCATCTTAGACTACATCATCACTTACCATCACGTGAGATCGCAGTCAAGGACTATCCTCTTGTTATTGAATAAAACTACTTTACTTCTCTGAAGTTGAGAAATAATCGGATAAGCGTTGGAATATTTAACAAAGTTTCAATACAGCTGCGGTAGGTTCAGTCTACTTAACTGCGGCTTAAGAGCTTTTTGAAGGTACCTAATCGTTTAATCTAAAGAACTTAAACTTAACGTAATTTGGTTACGTTCTCGGATTTTTAATATTTATTTACTTAACTCCTTTAAATTTTCTACTAACTTAAGGCCATTATTTTAAAAACATTGTTTTCATGAGTTTTAAATCAATGGTGCTTTAAAAATCGGAACTTATCTTTAAGTAATTTACTTGTAAATTTAAATAGATAAATAGTATCTTTATTCAAATTCAATTTCAGTTTTTATTTCTGAAAGAACAAAAATAATAATATAATCTAACAAGAATCTGTCGACATTGTGCACTTGGAATTTGTATACAACAAAAGAAAAGCACCCGTCAAATCTAATAAACTTTTTAATATAAATCCTGGGTCGGCAAAAATATTCCAGCTCGTTTCTCAGAAAAGTGAGACCCTAGTACGTAATTTCCATAATCATTTAACGAAGGACTTTTCTCCAAACCTCAAAGCAAAGAAGTTAATTATTTTGACAAAAAAACCATCCAGTATAAATGAAATTTCGCTTTATTATATACGAAAACAACTTGTTTCTGTTTTTTCTTAAACTTTTTTATGATGAGTCTTTAGAAGTATTCATCTGAACAAGTAACACTTAGTTTTTAAGTTAGGTACGTTTTTTCGGTACTGAGAGATGTCCATCGTTTTATAAGAGTTTTAAAGAGAATTGTTTGATTCCTTGATGGTATGTCATTCTACAAGAAGCAAGCAAACACTGTACCTTTCATAAAGACATGGACAGGTTCTGCAGTTAAGCTGTGAAAAGTTAAGAAGCAACAGTCAGGCTTTAGTATTATTATCATACATACTGACAACTTATAAGCGTTCATAAGGTTTTAAAACCCAACAACAGCTCTTTGATTTTCCGGGATGTATTTTATATCCATCCATCGCAGAATTTATTGGAAAATTATAAAATTCACCTCCATTTAGTGACCGTGTGAATAGATTTGATAAAAAAAAATATTTTTCTGTTCTTGGTCTTTATTTACTTTCCTCATATTTGATGCTAGCTTATTTATTATAGATAATATATTATTATAGACCCCGCGATTTCGTCCGCGTGGAAATAGGTTTTGGAATGGAATTTTCAAAATCTGTGGAACACGTAAGTAGGTACTTCTGTATTTTTAATCGAAATATTTAATAACAAGTTTTATCGATATAGTGTGAAAATTGACAAACTTTTATACAAACTTTCATCCCATATCCCTACCCTTTTGGGGGTGGAAATTCAGTGCCTACGTCATAAAGGGTATCTACTATCTACTGTCACAAGCTTCCAGTGGTTTAGGCTGTGATTGCTAGATCAGTCAGTCAGTCAAGATAAATCTTGTTGTAATATTCGATTTGAAAAGTAGTTTACAAAACTTAGAAAAGTAACTAATACACCCTCAAATTATTTTATAAACATCTCTCTAATACTATTTTATTTTTATTTACGGACAGAAAGAATATGGATAAATCAAATTTCTTAGGCTCAACTAAAAGCATGACAAGAAAGATTTAAAATAAGTGCTTCATAAAAAATACAGGCGATGTAAAAGGTTATGTAAAAATAAACGGATACATTTTTTCAGAATAAATAACTATTCGGAACACGTCACGTTTACGAGTATACGAGTATATTTACTCGTATATTGCGCTATATACTACACAAACAGGCTTTACTTTGCAAAATCTTTATGTAACGGTCGCATCGTCCGTATTATCGGCATTTTAATGGGTCATAAAAGGCCGAATTTACGAGTACCGCCCAACGGTTGGTTCGCCTCGTGCCTTACACACTATCTGATCAACACCCAAATCGACGTGAGTAGTATAGAGAAGGATCATAAATGAAGCATCATGGAATACAGTAGCGATGTACAAATTAAGTGATTAACATGAAGGCTTTAGAGTTTATTATGAAACATAATGAAATGAAAATTATAGTTACGATGCTGAAACATGAACACTGACTGTGAGGCTAGTCCACAAATTTCACGCTGCCCAGCGTGCTATGATCAGAATTTCTTTACGGTATAAAGTCTGAAGTGAAGTAAGTAGCCAAAGAACTAAAGTAGTCGACATACTCGTAGCTCTCAAGCAAAGCACTTTGAAGTGGCAGTGGCATGCTCGTATTTGTTGAAGGTCCGATGGCAACTGGAGTAGTATAAGGTCCTCGAGCGGTGACCGCGTCTCAACGCGAATTGCGCCAAAATCCTTTGATATTCATATAATGTGAGTTTAATTTTTTTTTTTTTTAATATTTATGTTTAGCCCAAGAAGGTCGGCAAGCTAGAAGCTGGCTAACTCTGCCCGCACGTGGCAAAGTGTGGCGAAGGAGCTCTATGCATTGAGCCGAGGGCATTCGCCGAATACATTGGTCCAATGTTTACGTAGCTCTTTAGGTACCCAAAGTGCGCCGACCACGATAAAGCTACATGCACTAGTACTTACACAATATTACATGCACTTGTGCCTAAGTAAGATAGTTAAAGGTTTGGATAGACTCTTAGACTCTAACGGTAAACTTCTCTAACAGAGACGTTCTATAGTAAATTAGGCTCTCTAAGACGAGCCACTTTAAGAGCTTTGCCCGAAAGTTTGTTGGATAACTACCCGTAAATAGTGAATCGCCAACAGTTCCAAAATTACAAATCCAGGCTCTATTTTGCAATCGAAGTTGGATAACTTTTAAGAAGGTTTCCCTATGATCCACCTGATAATAGCACAACTCTGTGACGCATTTAAACTCGGTGCCAACTAACTTTAGTCCATCAAATGTAATTGAAACAAAAGGGCATACCTATGCTTGTGATAAAATTTAAATCTAGGTAGGGACTTACGTAGATTTTATATTATAACACCTAGGTATTTTTTGTAATTTTTCGCAACTAATTTCCAATTTTAGCTTCACTTACCGAACATAGCGACAAACTTAGTTGTACTTATACATTAATGAAGTTTATTGCACACCAGCTACCATCCCAAATTAACAAACTTAGACCCCCGCCTCGTCCTATGCTGCTATAAAGTTTAAGTGGGACCGTCTTGTGACTAAACCACCTAATATCTTGTTATCATACACATGAAGTTAATACCACACAAAATATACTCATCGTCATTATGTCAACCGATGGACACCGTCTCCTGGGTCATAGGACATAGGTCCCTTGAAAAGATTGCCAAAGAGCACGATCCTGTGTCGCCTGTATCCAGCGGCTGCCAGTGACTAGCAGCTAGTCACTGGCAGCCGCTGTGACTAGGCAAACCGAGTTCGTCCGTCCACATAGTGCGGAGGTTTGGCCATTCAGCGGGCGCGGGGCAACCCAGCCAGCGTTCTGAGCACATTGTTTTATTTATACTTTGAGGAATTATTATACTAAATAATTCTATGGTTTTATATGATATTTTTTATATACCTATATAGCTTTTATTTTTAATATTTAGGTTTTACTTTTAATTAAGAATTTAGTTTTTTATTATTTTACGTCATTGGTAATTTAAATAAATAAATACATTTACTTACTTAAAAAAAAGAAATCATAAAGATTCTTAATTGTATAGGTACCTATCTAAATGTCATTAGGTCCATAACATAAAATACTTACACTTATTTTAAAATTTTATTAAAATCTCGGATTTAGGTAATTACCGAATGTAGGTACCTACCCCAAAAACTACTTCTTGTGCAACCAACTCTTATAACCAATTACATAGTTGGGTTGTGAAAAATAATCTAGGCACTGACACAAAAATGTAGAGGTCGCTAGGGGCGGAATAATTTGAATAGCGTACTGGCGGCAAATGTGTAAATCTACCACTGATTCTGGCATATTTCATATTAAGTTTATCAAAGAAGAATCTTTCAAGTCAACAGAAACATGTCAGCAAACAAACCCTTGAAATTCCCTCTCTACGTAGACACGCCTTGCATTATTCCGATAATTGGATTTACTCGAATAACACTCCAGTACGGTCTACCTAAAAGCAATTTGGTTACATTGATAGGTATTACCAGTGCTCAATCTATCATGAACAGATATTATCATTTCGAATGCCAATCGTGAATTACTCGTACGCAACTGCAGTCGAAATTTCGTCGATAAAAAAACCTATGGTATGTGTGGAGCTCTATGCATCCGAAATTAATTGAATATTGATTCCCGCTGAAGTTGTGCCACGTCAGTACTACACTAAACTTTTATACTGCACTGATGTAAGCAAAAATTTTTATTTAAAAAAATTGTAAAACCTGCAAAGCCTTCTAAGCTCATAACGTAAAGCAAGCCGATTTCAAATTTAATAAATTGGTATAGACTTATACTGATAAATTAATACCTAGCACTCTATTAGCTTTAATGCCTAAAAGCAATTTAACCATCGAAGTTATCAGAGCGTTTTCTATCACATAGAGATATGGTTTCCAATCCGAACGGCGGAGCTAAAATACTGCTCCTGTAATTACTGCACACTTGATAACGGAATGGAACCGATTTTACACTAACGAACGTTTCCTATTTCGTACAAAAGCCAGAGTGTTCCACTATACCTGATGTTTTTTCGACACTATTACTTAACTTTGTTTGATTGTTCTTCTTTATATTTCCTTACTGGTACCAATCTGAGACTTCATAGGTTCATAGATTGCACTGTGGTGTTACAACACTGTTGTTTATCAGGTTTATGATAACGCTGTGTTCCTCAAAACAGTCTCGCTTCTATCCATTATTGTTACTTAAAGGTACAAACCAATAAAATTGATTAAGAAGTCACTTTCAAAGACATACCTTGCCTCTGAACCATGCTCTTCTCACAAATTTGATTTACCTTTTAACACCTTAATTGGATTCACTGGTATTACAGTTCAGTACCTAAAAGCAATTTAGCTACATCAAAGTTATCAGGACCCAGTCTATCACACGCAGATAATTCAGCCTCAGTTCTAAGCAGGAATGTTATTTGTGACCTAAAATACTGCCTGTGAACTTAATGAGAACTGGATAACTGAATGCTAGAGATTTTAGAGTAACAATCCAATTGGGTACTTAGAAAAGCCAATTTATTTAACTATACTTCATTTACTAAACTACATGTTTTTTTTTTTGAATCAGTAGTACTACCGACCTACTCCACAAAAGGCTCCATCGACTCGGCATTTCTGCTGCAGGTTTTTCGAAAAACCTAAGCGTTGTTGAACCAATTTCTTTCATACAGGTCCAGGTACCGGAATCAATGAATTGTGCTTTAACTTGTGTGTTAGTGTTAAAACGACACTCGTTTTAAAATTGTCTAGGGTCGGGTAGAGACAGTTCGATCTAAATATTTCAGTGTAAAAGCCTCTGGTAAGAGCTAAGAGCAGCCATTGGATACATGACCGTTGCCGTCAACCGTACTCTAGCTATTCAAGTCTTAAACTTTTTCTTTTTAATGTTTCGTACTCAATTATCCCCTGGTAAGGGGTCAGAGGCCTTTTTAATTGTAATTTTGTTTGAAATTGAAGGCAGTATTAGAAAATTCAGCTTAACGTTGAAGAGACGTGAGTTAAAAAAATCATTATCATGTTTCACGAAGTATTCTGTACACATATAACTTAGCTCCTGCGGAAACGTTATTAGCAACACTAAGTGTCATGCTGATAAATTGCTGCGTCTAACATACAAGGTCTCCTTTGCCCCCCTTCCGTATATATTTGCTGGCATGAGAACTTTACAGCAATATTTCTTTTTAAAACAATAAATACAATAAAATCTTAAGTAATAGATATATAAGACTTATGATATATATTTTTTTTTACCCATGCTGAACATGATTATTATTTTCAGTATGGGACTCTATGGAATATTCCCCTCACTCCTCCAAATAGGCGTAAAGCTTGTGCTAGTACTGGGTATGGCAAAAATACAGCGGGTAGAGATGTAACCATCGACCTTTCAGTTTTCAGTCGGCACCTTTGACCATTAGGATATTGAGGCTTGTTAATAACACAGAGAAGAGAAGAGGGCGTGATCTACCTAAAATATCGTCTTAATCTTTGTTTATTCGATTAAGTGATAAGCCTTGACTGCGATCTCACCTGATGGTAGGTGACGAAGCAGTCTAAGATGGTAGCGAGCTCACTTGCAAGGGGTATGGCAGTGTACCTACTCATACAATCGGTTTCTACACGCCATCGTGCTGGAACGCTAAATCGCTTAGCGGCACATCTATAACGGTAGGGTGGTAATTAGCCACGGCCAAAGGTTTCCACCAGACCAGACCAGAGACAATTTAGGAATTATAAATTCCCAAATTGCTCCCACCGGTAATCGAACCCGAGACCTCCCAATTATGAGACTACAGCGCTCACCACTGCGCCAGGGAGGTCGTCATAGTTACAAAAGTAAATAATTAAATCTTCACGCTTTGCTACTCAATCATAAATCGCAGTGACGCAACCCACGGACGCGACATTAGGACTAATATAAATCCCATTGTCAAATCAAACAAACGGTCCATTCTAATAACAGTTTCGATCCTTGTGAGGCCGTAAATAAGGTTATATTCCATTATTAATATTAATAATGGAATATATTAATTATCCAACTGGACCCAGGTACCCTCTGGTGTGCCTCAAGGGTCTTTATTAGGACCTTTCTTATTTATCATCTTTATTAATGATATAGACCAATGCTTTATTAATTCTAAATTCTTACTTTTTGCTGATGACTTGAAGGTTTTCCGTCCAGTTAATAACATTTCAGAAGCAAAACTCTTGCAAGATGATTTACTTAGATTCGACAATTACTGTATCAAAAACAGACTTGATCTTAATGTATCTAAATGCAACTCTATATCATACACTAGGAAAAAGGAACCTTTTCGTTTTGATTACACCCTAAAGCATCAAATATTAACCAGAATTGACACAATAAGAGATCTTGGAGTGCTGCTTGACTCGAAACTGATTCTAAACCAGCATATAGATGCTATTACGAGTAAAGCATACAAAGCTTTAGGTTTCATTATTCGTGCTTCGAAACCATTCAAGAAAATGAAAACTATTAAGGTTCTTTACTGTTCATTGGTCCGCAGTCACCTCGAGTACGCTTGCCAAATATGGAATCCTGCTTATCAGGTTTACATTAACAAACTAGAAAGTATTCAGCGTAAATTTATTAGATTCCTAAAACACAAATTTCACCTTCCTAAAACATCTTATGAGAAAGCCTGTTCTGATTTACATCTTGTGCCTCTGTACATACGTAGAAATATAGCTGATATTTGCTTTTTACTCAATATAGCCAGGGGGTCAATAGATTGTCCTGAATTACTTTCTAAGCTAGGTATTATAGTACCCCCACGTAGATCATTCCGTTCACCTAGACATAAAAAGATATTACATATTCCATTAACCAAAACAAACTACAGACACAACTCATTTATTATTCGCGCTTCTCGCCTTCTGAACTCAGTTTATGACGAACCTAATGTCGACTTGTTTTGTGGTAATATGAATAGTTTACGTCGAAATCTAACAAAAATATTAGTTCAGCCAAGTGCATCCTAAACTTTCTGCGTGTTGATGGCTTAGAATTTTTATTGTGCACTCGGGGTTATTCATATAGTCTCTATTTGTGAAAACCTGTTATTAGCTACTAGTTGTTTAAATTTAAGTCTATATAGTAGTATAAGCTGTTGGTTTTCCTAAATAAATAAAATAAAATAAATAAAAAAATTATTGTTCCATGGATTATTTATATTACACCCTGTATTCACAAAGGAAAAGTCATGGGCACCTGCAAGTAGATTAAAAAGTCATTAGGAAACTCTATATGGCTTAATAAAGTACGATATTGTACCTGCCTATTTTGTATAGAATACCAACAAAGCAGTACAGCCTCTAAGCGCATTAATTAAACCCTCGTGAGCCCTCGGACCACGTTTATTATAAAGCACTGAAATATCAGGTTAGATTTACAAACCACCAAATATATTAATAGTAGACAAGCAAAATTGAAAATTTTAAATACCACAGAGTACTTGATGCTACAACATCAGCTCAAGTAATCTTGCCTTGGAAATAATCCGAACTAACAGGACACCAAATTTCAAATCGCAGTATTGAAAGTGTGTAAAACCCATATAGAAATTAGGAAATGAGCTGATGACATTCAAACAGGATCTGCTCAGGAGCAGATCTTACAAATGAATTCACCTCGATTACATCGGCTTTCAAACAGATAAACCGCATCAAAATCAGTCAACTCGTTAGGTTGCTACGAGGTAAAAGATAGACACCCCTCTTTTTTCGTCGGGGATTATTAATAAACAGAACTTAAATTTTTTTTAATCTAAAGACGTGCGTAAGAAGTCGCAGGTAGTGGGCATCATCTTCTTACATCCCTTTTAATATTACAAATACGAAAGTGCGTTTCTCTGTTGGTTTGTCCTTCAATCCCGCTGCAACAGAGCTACAGATCGACATGATTTTTTGCATGGCTAATGGGTATACCTAAGAACCTGGAGAGTGACATAGACTACTTTTTATCCCGTGGAATCAGAGTTCCCGCGGGATTTTAAAAACTAAATTCACTCGAACGAAGTCGCAGACATCGGCTATAGTAATAAATAAAACACTATAAAAAATACTAGTTGTACATGCCCTTGATACACGTGTTGCGAACAATCGCAATGTAATTATATTGTCACAGAATACATAATAGTTTAGCGGGAATTATTTTAATTATACAAGTTATTAAAAGGGTGACATTTTTTCTTCACTGTATGAGAATTTACCTACATATTTATTTTTAATTCATTAAATGTAATGTTCAACTTCTGAAACGACTGGATTCAGTTTTGACTAGGTTGGTACTTCTTGGCGTTGAACAGCGGTCGCCGCAATTAAAAAAGGGCACATCCTCTGTTTGTAAAGCATCTTTTTCCTATTCTTTGTCAACCGACAGACGTCCACAATTGAACAAGTCTCTTGCTTGGACTTGCCTCGGTCCCTGTGACTCGTCTGATGTTGTCGATCCACTTGGTGGGGGGTCTGCCAACACTGCGCTTCCCGGTGCTGGGTCGTTTAGCGTGTATGGAAAATAATATGCGCTATAACTCTATTAAACTTGTCAAGTAGATACGTAGTTTATTGTATATAAAGTATATTTTGTCTTTTTTCCAACTCTTCTTGTCTGAAATGCACAACAAACTAGATAAGTATATAAAACTTAAACCAACCGCGAATTACATAAATGTGGTGCAAGATATTTTCCAAATGAATGAATCACCTCAGTATAATCCTGCAGCAATGTTAATGCACTCCTCCAGCGCTGATCTGTCTGACCAATTGGTTGAGTGGTAATCCCATGGAATGTATATTCTTCATTGTATTATTTTCCCGCTTTTCTATTTTCCGAGGGCGCTATAAAACTATTGAATGCGACAGGATTGTCTAGTTTTCCTGATTGTTATTTACGGTATTCTTTCCTCTGAGCATTGTGCGGGTTTCAGTGGGCAGGACTGTTGAGAAGCCCCGCGCTGTTCACTCCCAACAAAAGTATGCAAACCGCTAGGGAAGCTTGCATTGAATTTACGCTTTGTTAAATGTAAATGGATGTTCTTATTTAAATATACGATATCTGGAGTAGATTTAAAGCTATAGGCTTAAAGGAGTTTACATTTAAATAAGAATCAAACTTCGTAAACGTTTGTTCTGATTTGCTCGAGAGTGGGCCTAAACTAAACTGCACCGCAGGAGAACGTAAGAAAAAATATCTTGTAATATGTATGGTCTCTTATAACAACCAATGCGACTGAATTTCTTATAATACACTTCTCATAAGACACAAGAAATTTTCTTATAACGTGCAAAAGGCCTAACACCTTCAATCTTCATAGTCCCTGCATTACTCGTACTTCTCATGTATATGGAGATATGGATACAATGACCGACGACAGTGTAGTTACTGCAGTACACTAACATCGGCTTTTGTCTTTCACGTTTAAATTCGTTAATTCCAGAAAGAGTAGTAGGTAGGTACAATATTACTTTATAATTTTATTATATAAATTATTTCATAATAAAGATTACATGAGTAGGTATATTTGTGCCTAAAACAAGTTTTGAAATGTAAACAAAAGGTTGCACAATAAAAACTTTATTACTCGAAGTCATTCAACAAGTTCTAATTTTAGCGAGGCGCGTATCAAATTTCGTCAAGGAGAATATACAATTTCACAATATTCTATAATTAATTTGGGCCTTGGAAATGTTCTAGAACATTAATTTGACACGGACGAAATAAATTAGAGACACATTGTCTGGACGGGTTTCCTTTGTCCACAAGTTTCGTAAAAATACTATTAAATAGCTTTTACTTATTTTTATCAACCCCCTGATTCTGTAACTCAGTGCCTATCAAAAAATGAAAGCCACTGACATAATTTTTTTATCCATTGAAGGTTTGAAGAGAAATGTCATTTACTATTTCATAGTAAACCTTCAATGGATATAAAATATATGTCAGTGGCTTTTAGGCACTGAGTTACAGAATCAGGGGGCATATCTTAGTTTAGAAAATACATAATATTATTTTTTAGTTATTAGTTAACTTATATCCAAGCGCGATAACTTGAGACTTGAGCACGGCGCAGTGACGTCACAGTCGCGTAAGTTGGCACCGAAGTAATAGGTAAGTTTCTAATTGAAGAAAAACCATGTTTGCATGAAATCCCGAGTTTACTCGTGCTCACAGGAGACAAAGGGATGGTGTTTATTTTCCTAGTAAGGTGTAATTTTGTTTACCAACGCAATTTCTTTCGAGCGTGAAATAATTCTACTGCGCGAATATAAAATAAGCGAGAATGTTCAGAAATAGAATGATCTTATAATATTAGATATATAATAGTAGGTAATATAATATTTAGTTTCATTTTTACGGCAAAAAGGTAATTCTATCGACGTAAATGTAAAGCTCCTTATAATGTTCTGGAAAAACAGAGTCCCGAAAAATATACTTAATCTAAGGTAAAAAAATATTGTAAGTAGGTACTTAATACCTACTCACTTTGGGCGGCTGCGGAGTTCAGTACAGTATCATATTTTATTACAAGCTTATATTCGAGATTCCAAGAGTTGAGGCGCGGATACATTTCAAATTCTAAGTAATAATCCTTAGAAACTATAATATTATAAATGCGAAAGTGTGTTGGTTTGTCCTTCAATCACGCCACAGTAGAGCAACGGATCGACGTGATATTTTTCATGGGTCTAGGTGACGACCTGGAGAGTGACATGGGCTACTTTTTAAGCCGGAAAATCAAAAAGATCCCACGGGATTTAAAAAATTAATTCTACAAGGAAGAAGTAGCGGGCGTCAACAGCTAGTGTTATTATAATACAAGTACCTATACTTACTGTTTTTTTATAGAGGCATATGATATCTATTTTAAACTGTTTGCGGTTTTGTCATTGACACCAAATGAACATCGTCTGATAAGTATTAAAGAGTTGGTACATAAATATGAGCTAGTGTGTCGTGGTATGTGGGCTTCTACAATTCCTTATGGACAGCTATTCATTAAAATAATCATTTCCAAACGTAAGATACATTTGGGAATCTAGCTGATGCCCACGACGTCGTATGAGTGGATTTAGTTTAGATGAATCCCATAAACACTCTTAAACTTTCCCGGAATAAAAAGTAGCCTAACACTCTCCAGCCCTGGTAGCATGGGCGGGAGAAATTTTATCCCCGGGAAAAGGATAAAACGTTTATCCCCTCGCTTAGCTTTATCCACCCGTCGAGCATGGGCACAGCGGTGGAAATAACACTCAGTGGATATACTTATAGAAATATACATCGCCTTCTCCTCTGTCACCATGCTTTAGCATAGGGAAAAGATAATTTTATCCCCTGTCAGTGGATAAAATCGGGGGATAAAACTTTTATCTCCTGCCCATGCTACCAGTGCAGGAACTCAACTATACTCATACAAAAAATCACGTCAATCCGTTGCTCCGGTGCGGCGTCATAAAAGGACATATCAACAAACAAAGCAACCAACCAACAAAGAAACGCACTTCCGCATTCATAATATTAGTAAGATAAGGGACGTTACTGTGATAACATTTGGTATGCCTTCATCGATGGAGACAATATTATTATTAAGTATTATGACGCGATATACAAGTAGGTACATCTCTAAACTTTGTTTTATATTGTCAATTGGAAATCTTATTTTTATAGCTAATCCAAATAATAATCCAAACTTTATGTTAGTTTCAAAAGCGGCAGTATGGCAATATATAGTAGGTATATGTATATTATTCTTCTGCGAAGTATGGTATCAAAGCTAAAGATTTGCCTGATTTCATTTTTAATCACAGATAATAATAGTCATTAATGAAATCAGTCAAATTCAAGAAAATAGTCCTAGTGTTTTTCCTGTGATTTGAAAATTATGATATAACGGTAGACACAGTGGCGTGCACAGGATGTACTACAGGGTAGGCAAATGATACAAAATGGAAAAAATCTTCAGTGCGAATTATAAAAAACTTAAGAGTAGGCATTGTATAAATTATAAAAAGCCTACGATTAAGTTTTTTTAACTCGTACTGGCGATTTTCTCCATTTTATATCATTTTGCCGCGTTATGCCTACCCTGTGTGCACGCCACTGTTAAAGACATCGTAGTAATCTCCAGATTTTTATCGCTTAATTTACCCATGTTCTCCCAATTGTGCAACTTATATAGCTGTTATGAATTCATTTTTATTACTGACTAGCGACCCGCCCCGACTTCGTCCGGGTTGAAAAATTAAATACTTTGTTGATTTATTTTAAAATTTCGTATAATGTTTATTTTCCGTTTATCTGAGGATATAACAACTGCTGGGTCATAGGTCACCTATGACCCAGCAGTAATATCGGTTAAAAATCAAATCGACAGATTCTCCTAACTCCTATGAGCTCTCATGTTTGTACGAATCGGCCCTAAAAAATGTTGTTTCTCTGTAAACTGTAAATAAAATAAAAATAGGTTTAACGCTTATCTTGAGAAAGTGTGCTAAATGAACGTTATTTGCATGAATAATGTAAATACGTCCTAATCTTTACGAGTAAAACAGAAGCTAATGACACATTCTTTTTTGTAATTAAAAAATAAAGAGGTCGCACGTGTGACAAAAGGATTAAATATTTCTGTTTTCAATATAATAATAATTGTAGGATTGGTATTTCATAAACACATATCGCACCCTTAAAATTAAAGTGACCTAATTCGTAAATTCAAATGTATCTGCCGAGTTTTATTAAAAAAGTTGTTTTTTTTTTGCAGATTTTTATTTATTGATCTTTTATATATGGATGGGTACTTTTATATTAAATTTAAATGTATTTAAACCGCAGTTACATGAATTTTTAGTTAGGTCACTATAATTTCTAAAGGCGCGATGTATGAACTCATAATTATGAGAAAATTTGCCAATACTCATTAAAAACCGTGTCCACAGCTTACAGAAGACGAAAATTATGCATATGAAAAATTAAAAAGAATATTTATAATTTTTTTATGTAGTAGGTAACTATAGAATGTTGCAGACTAAAACAGTTCGTTTACATTCGAAAGTATTTGTGGAGTTATGAAAACTTTAACCAAATAAAACAGGCTGTAGGACCAAGGGAATGTCAAAAAACCCTAACGCCAAATAAAAGGTATGTATTTTTTTCTGTCCTTTGCGAGTTTATTGCATACTCTAATAGAATGGCATCTCATCTCTTTATGGCAATATTTAAACAAATGCGGTTTACCTGGTAGGTACAAGCAACGCAAATATAATGAAATATTTTTCCACCTTTATTGTCTGGTGTGGTGAATGTCTTCATTATTATGTAAAGCAGGACGCCTTTTGTACTCATTGTTAGACATTGCAGTAATATTGACTAAATACGATTATAAATAAATATATATTGTTGAATTTTCGTTACGGTTATTTTAACGGAAATTAATAAACATTTAGTTCAAAACAAAAACAACAATACTCTTTATTGTATCCCAAAATGTATTCTATTGTAATAGAATAGTGTTTAGGTACCTATATTATTAATAACTAGCTTTTACCTGAGACTTCGTCCATGTGGAATTAGGTTTTTGAAAAGCACGCTGTTTGTTTTCCAGAAAAAAAAATCCCCTAGTATGTCAATCGCTAGGTCCTATACTATAACTAATTAATATATTCTAATAATTCTCTAAAAATCAGGTTGCTCCTTTGCTGCAAAATTGGAGGATCAAACCAATAACTTCGCATCACGCACTTTGCCAGTTCGGTAAAAGTGAGTCACCTCACATAATAATGCGAAAAAAGAGCTACCCATAAATTATTCGTGTCCAACAGACAAGGCCATTTCAAAGAGCAAGTCATTTTTGTCATTGCATGATTTAGTATTTGTGTTTCCAACATTATTGTTTGAAAAAATAATAAACACATTACGCACTATGTGTTTATTCTTTTTTCAAACATGCAAAAACTGCGTATTGTCAAATTTTTTAATGATAAAATCAGCGAAACTTACGAGGAAGCCTAGATCACTATTCTAGAACATTAGTATGGCATAAGGCCATGACTATGCTCTAGAATTTAATATTTTGTTAGGTATAGGTACCTAATAAAATTTATCTTCCCTTTGGAAATGTTTTATTTATAAGTACCTGTATGATGTAGATATGAAAACTACAGTAATATCGTAATATTCTCTATCTATGAATTACGATTACGGTATAATATAGGTTTATGTGCCATGTCAGTATATAATACAATAATTTAATAGCAAAGAATATACATAGCAAGGAGTCTATTTTTTCCGGTTTTCTTAATCTTAATAAACCGGTATTTGAACTTATACCGAAGTTATTATGTGTTCGAGTAATTGACACTACGTTAGTTGAATTAAAACACAAATTCTTGGTTTTACCGTATATTTTTGATAATATAATGTTTAACCTAGAAATTCTTTAAAAAGGATTTTAATGAAAAACTGGCAACTATTATGTCGCTAATTATTTATTAATCGTTTTATTTTTAAATTATTTCTTGTCACAGGTTCTTTTGTCAGTTTAATGTAAAATTCAGTAATTATGGTCATAATTTTTATAATCTTCAATTATAAAAATTGTGACCGTAATGACTGAACTGGGACAGCGGCCTTGACTTCCCTCCAGACTACCGAGGCTCTTTCTTTCAATGCGAAGTGCGGCGAGTGCGGCAGTGAGGCAGTGAGTTTATAGTGACGTTATCAATCGGCGTCTACGCGCTAAGTGATAAAATAAACAGGGCATTATCAGAAGCGATCGAGCGCCACATGGCGACGGCGCCCCGCCGCGGCCGCACCTCGCTGACAGCTGAAATCGTCAGCAAAGCGGGAATACTAAACTGTCTGTGGTGCGGCTAGCCACCATTAACGCGTAAGTCGAAACGCGGGCAACACGTGGCCATCTAATATTAGAGCAATTTTTTCGTAATATTTCACAATAATAAAGTGTTCGCCCACATGGACTTATACCGGTATTTAACACATAAATGTTTATTTTAAAAGACTGTGAAAAAACAAGCAATGAGTATCTGCCGCAAGTGGAGGGAATATGTGGCCGCACTCAGTGGTTAGTGTTTTCTTTTCATTTTTCAGTTTATTTTTGTTTGTTGTTTTCTGTGCGTACGGGCAACACTAGCTTCGTGAAACAACCTACGAAGTGTTAATCATGGTTGTTTGAATACTTGCGTTTGACAGGTTTATCTTGAAATTCATTGTTTGACAAGAAAATGTAGGTGTGTAAATAGGTTATTGTATTGAAATGATACTGTCTAATTTGTTTCTCTGAAACCTTGAAACATAAACTATAAGTAACGGTTCTACCACTGACAAGGAAGTTACCCTATAAAAATACCTATTGTTCCATTTAATTAATCATTAATTTTAAGATGATGAGAATTGTCGATAAGACTTATGTACCTACTAGCTGTTCAATACAATACAATTTACCTACTCCATGAGTAGTTAAATTGGCATGTAGAACTAATTAACAGTAATTGACATGTTGAACGATAACTGAAAAATACGGTGCAGTTTAAATTGGGTTGGCGTCTAGTTATGGTAGATTAGACAGCCTAATAAAAAACATATTACTTACTTCTTTTTCCATTTGATATTACTTCTAGTAACTTCTTTATTTTTATTTCTATACTTTCTTATGATATACGCCTTTTTTCATATCATTTATTTCATTCATTTATTTCATTCATATGAATTTTATTTAACCTCCACTACCAATCTATGAACTTCTTCCTTAACGGGGAATAGTCTGATCGCCTCGTCTTGATTCCCACCTTCGAATGTGATGAATTTAGTTTCCTATCCTTTAAGCTCCATACATTTACATTCAAAGCTTACATCGAAGTAAAGTTAAACAACTGATTCATCATGCCGGAAGCTAAGCCAATCCAGATGTAAACATCATTACCTAGTTCTAGTGCATAATAATTCAATGCCTAATTCCTTCCTTTTGCTATAAGGAAAAATCATAAAACATGAGTAAGAAGTACCTA
The DNA here is from genome assembly GCA_038048805.1 of Hipparchia sbordonii. Classification (NCBI taxonomy): domain Eukaryota; kingdom Metazoa; phylum Arthropoda; class Insecta; order Lepidoptera; family Nymphalidae; genus Hipparchia; species Hipparchia sbordonii. The sequence goes on from CM076098.1 coordinate 6,314,885, forward strand.
CTACATTAAATGAAATTGTCACTTCTAAGCGAACTGTAGCGGATTCACCATTAGCAGAAATCGGTGGAATCCATGTTTTCAGGTAATCTGAGGTGACTGCTATCATACCTTTGTTAAACCTTGCCGTTATACGCCTAAGAACTGCAAGACGAGAAGATGACCTATATCCGCGACCCCGTACTTCTGTGCCCGTACAATCTTTTTTCTAGCCTTAGAGCATGAGACTTGGTGAAGCTGAGTGAAGCTTCTTTACGATAAGTAGGTACCCAAAGTAGGTCCTTCGGATTAGCTGCAATTTGGTAGTGCACACGTCTGCCAAGTTTCTTCTTTACCAACTGCCTTGTTGGTCTAGTAGCAGACATGTTGCACTACGGATGACTAAATCGCGGGTCAGATTCCCGTATCTGGTGAAAAATGTATTGGGTTTTTCTGACAGTCAATTCCCAGTATTCTAACTAACTGTAACTTAGGTACCTACTTTTAATCAAGATTGAATAGGCATCTGCTTGGCAAAAGCGCTCCATTTTAGGCTACATCTTCGCTTACCATCAGGTGAGGTTACAGTCAAGCTCTAGTTTATATATAAAAAAAAACTAAAATAAAAAATACCAGATATGTCACCCCTATGCGTCGGAAAGCCGTCGATCCTGTACCTGGTCTCTCTCCGGTCGTTTTGGATTTCCGTTCCATCGGACTACAGGAGTGACGGAATAGAGAATGCATTTGTATTTGCGCACATACCTATGCATTATATATCCCACACAGATGGCTAATTTCCGTGGAGATTGGCTGCCTTGGACGGATTCGATCGGGAGGACCTACTTTACGTTCGGTTCATACCCGGTTGCCGGTAGGTAATCAGATTCCTAAGGATTCCGCCTATTGACGTATTCCGTATTCTAGTAGTAACATATCAACAACAACGTGTACTGAATAATTACGAGTAGGCACTAGGCACATACTTTAATGTCACAATAGTTCAAGTGCTTATAATTGACATGTTTACAAAAATCAAATGTCGTAATAATAACGGCACCGTATAACTGCATATTTGCATAGTACCTAGATAGTACCTAATTGTTAAAAAAAAACGTGACTTATTACAAATTAGGTTAGACAGCTCCTTGTCATCTTTTGTTAATTTCCCTACATCCTAACAAACTGTAATTATTAACAGTAACCTCCTTGAAACTGGTGGATTTTTGCCTGGTATTTTTTGGATGACGAATTACGTAAAATTTTTTTAAGACAATTTATTAAGCTATTGCATAGCTTCTATCGCGGGCCAGCGTATAGACCGAATCCAGAAATTCCGTAACGAAAATAACCTGACACGGGACTCCTCTACGGTGAGCCGCTAGATGGCGCATTTTTTATCAACGCCATCTAGCGGTGAGCCTCTAGATGGCGTTGATAAAAAATGCTATGCAATAGCTTTACCGCGGCAGTCCCCGAGTGCCACATGTCTTTTTTTCTAGCAAGCCGAATAAATATAAAATCTATAGCTAAGCCAAACTTATATTGTGGTTAGTGACTAATGGCATGGATGCACAATAGTATCTTGTTATGAACCAGAGGGTTAAAATTGTATTGTACAGTGCACTTCTAATCAGCAAAACTTGAAGACAGTTAAACATTCTAAGAAGGCTTATTTTATTAGTAGTATGTAGTAGAAGTACTAAAGAACTTTATTGCACCAAATCATATAAAATACAAAAACATTACACAGAAGAATGCAAGGATGGATTTATCATCGAAGTAACGCTTTACAGGCAACCCACAACTTATGCCCGTTTTTACCAACCGTACCTAAATCATCTCCTAAGTAGGAGTCTCTTTGCTTAGGTAGCCCCTAAATAGCAATAATACAATCCCATACCCAATGTCATTTGCACCTTTAGGTGTTCCCTAAAGGTTCGTGAAAACGAAATTGACGGAAAGCGTCACCAAAAGCTTAAGTAGCTCTTTAAAGTTAGGGAACGTTGGTGAAGAAGGGAAGTTTAGTTTGGAAAGTTATTAGCAGCTAATGCTTCAACCTTATAATATTTTTATCCGTCTTACGTTATGCGGAAGAAAAAGACAAAATAATACAAAAACGTCTCCACCAACGAGTGTAATTGCCCGTATCTTGGTTTACGAGTCATGCTTGGATAAACGTATAGACAAAAGGTCTAATAAAATTATTTCGTTTCCTATGTACATACTTTTTCACTAATTTACCTGCTACTTACTTATAATGTGTATTGTAATGTTTAATACTTGATAAAACAGACTCATTTGTATTTATCAAATTTTTTTTGTAAAGTAATAACTGTATTTCTGTAAAATATTATCTTAAAAAAAACTGCATTATCGGGATGTGACTCATAATAATTACAGCAGCGTGATCTAATGGATGTCACTTGTCGGCTGTTAACAGTAGGTAAGGTATTTAGCACTATGTATTTAGACACGGGTCTTTAAATAACACATTAAAGTTCTATAATTAGGACCCATTGACATAATAGGACCTTATATTTTTAAACAATATATCACACCTTTGGTAGAGCAAGGGCACATTTCGACGCCCTCTACGTAAATCATTGAAACTCAAAAAGGTTGACTTGGCTTCTGATGCTATATTTTACAACCCGCTAATGAAAAATTATGAAATCTTATTTTAAGCCTGCCTTAAAATAATATTTCATTATTTCTCCCTAGCGAGATATTTATACTAATATTATAAAGCTGAAGAGTTTGTTTGTTTGAACGCGCTAATCTCAGGAACTACTGGTTCGAATTGAAAAATCCTTTTTGTGTTGGATAGTCCACTTATCGAGGAAGGCTTTAGGCTATGTAACATCACGCTGCGACCAATAGGAGCGAAGCATCAGTGAAAAATGTTGCAAAAACGGGGAAAATTATCCATATTTAATATATTATTTTAAAAACTTCTTAATCGCGATCATAATAACAGAAATTGACGCGGACGAAGTCGCAGGCAACAGCTAGTAAAATATAAAAGCCAATTAAGCTAATAACAAAATTTTGACATTTTTGAGTGACAATCCATTTTAGAGAATACCACCAGTAGGTATATACAACTTCAACTTCAAACTTATTAATTACTTAGCTTTTGCCCGCGAGTTTGGCCAGGGTCAGTTCAGTCAGGGTTTTAAAAATCCCGCGTGAACGCTTTATTTTTCCGCAATAAAGGGTTATGAAAAGTAGAAAAATCACGTCGAGCCGTTATTCCGTTGCTGTGTGTTTGAGGATTAACCAAGAACAACACCTTAGCGTTTTTATACTTTCTTTCCATTTAAAATTTAGTAACATAACCTGTTGATAAATACTATAAAAAATGTTTATTACTCTACTGCATACAAAATAAAACTTTGCAGCGTATGTGCAGGCGACTATCTAGGCACATAAACATTTATATCGCCTATTAGCAAGTATCAGGCTTTTCCGGTATGATGGTTACTATCAGTTATCTACTTTATTACTTTACTAGTTCTCCCGTGGAATTAGTATTTAAAATCCCGCGGGAACTCTTTGATTTTCCGGGATAAAAATTAGCATGTGTCGAAGCATGTGTCACTCTTCCGAATGAATAAAAAAATCTAAAGGTTTTTTTATTTAGATACAGGTATAGTAAATATGCGTGTAACCGTACCACCATATTATATCCCGAAAATACTATAAGTTTAGTTTAAAGAAAGTGTCTTTGTAAAAAATTACTAAGAAACAATTTTTCAGTAGCTATCTATATTCGAAAGAAATACATCAATTATAGTCGAGTGATGGAATTGAGAAATCACGTCTCTATTACATTGTTATTTTGTTGCACAATGAATATTTCTTTCAAGAATTTACTGGAACGTCTTAGAAGTTTAATAAAAACTAAAGGCCTCGTATAAACGGGTCTCATCCATCAACGTGACATTTATTTGATTAGTGCCGTCGCTCAAGACTTTAATTTAGAAAGCTAGACGTTTTGTGCACAACTGTATCCCAAGTAGGTGTGGTTATTTTTCTTTTAAAGTTAATGCTTCTGCGGTCCTTGTCCTTTACTTGGTAATGAGGTGACCCTTTGCGGCGATATGGAGTTAATTAATTCAGAATAGGTAGGTACCTACTTACAAATTAATACAGGGTATCGATGAACGAACTGCAATTTATAAGCATACTTACGAAGAAGCATATTTTTTTGTAAGTGCTAATCCGTACTATGTACTAATAGTTTCTAATAAGTACTTATATATATGCAGAAGTGTGTCAATCTATCTGCCTTGTTACCTTTTTTACGGCTAATGCGTTTAACCTATTTTGTAGAAATGACGGTAATACATCCAGACAAATTCAAAATTGTCGCGAGAATTTGGCAATTTAATATTTCTTTCACTGCTGTGTATGGTTATGCTTATATTTTTATTGAAATGCAATAAAAAATAATGAATTTGTCCATTAATTGGACATAGCAAAGTTTCAACTATGTGTCTATTGGGACAGTTTTGCTGCTTTTTCTCGAATAATGAAATGGTTTTTCTAAAATCTATGCAGAACCAACATCTGTCTATAGTTAAAATAATTATACCATCAATATGTTGTATCCACATACCTTTTAATATTGTTTTAATCGAACGACGCGACGTACTTAATTATGCCAATTAAAATCCAATACTGATAAAGTGAATATTGTTTGTCACATGCCTTGCCTCTTGATGAACTGAATTTGAACTATGATTAAGCGGTATTATAGCTTTTCTCAACGGCCAAACCCAGATTAGCTCTACTTATAACAAACACGAAGGTTTTAATTCCCGCAACAACTCTTTAATTTTCCGGGATTAAATATAGCCTGTGTGAGAGCTATCTCCATTCCAAACAGACAAACCGGTTCATTCTTTGTGGCGTGAAGACACACACACATACACACCACACACACATACAAACCTTTTTGTCTTTATAGTCTCAGCCTTGCACCGTCTGAAGCTTTTAGAGGTTTGAGCTTATGTCTGTGTTATTATGATTAACCTTAACAATAGATAATCTCCTGGGAACTTATTCCATTTTTATTCCAAGAAACTCCAGCCCTCACCAATTGTTCAGGATTGATTGATTGGAAGATGACCCTTTGCAATGATGATGAATATAACGCAAAGAATTTTTAATAGGTCGATTCAATGACTTGGAAATATGTATTTGAATTATTAGCTTATACATATTTGTAATGCAATAGAAAAATTAATTTTATAAAAAGAAATATGACTTAGCTTATAATGCATAACAAATCACAATTATTTACGCACTTTACACTTTATTTGCGTGTAATAGAAAAAGCTGCTGTATTCCATGAAGTTGACATTATATTATTCTCAGATAAATAGGTTACTTTTTTGGTCAATAGGAGTTATCAAAATGCTATTTCCAATAATTCACTGAAATAATAATTTGCGTTTAGTTCTAAGAATCTGTAATAATAATATTAAATAATCTATCAAACAAGAAAAGCAATTTAAAAAAATTTACTTTTTTTCCCCTTTGACACATTACCCGTAAATCGTTACACCGTTACACGTATTAGTCCATATCATAAAAACGACTCAACCGATTTTGATGAAATCTTTACTGTCCCCTAAGTTGAAGTAAATATAAGCAAATGGAAAAAGAATGATCACAATCCGATTAATAATTTCCGAGAAATGCTAACTGATAACTGTCTTTTACTCGCGGATTTGCTCCCGTCATCAATTAAAAATAAGCCGAACTAACTAACTAACCCTGTTCCCTGTCAGCTGTTTGAGTTTTCCTTATTTTTTTGGTTTTGAAACCACCTTTGTATTAGGGCAAAAAACAAAAAAAAAAAAAAATTTAAATACGTCAAGTCGTTTTTGAGTTTTAGCCGGACTAACGAACAACAATGAATGTTTATACCTACATAGAAGATTCGCGAAAATTCGGAACTGTATGTTTTTCACAGCCCGCCGCTTCCACTCACAAAAAAATTCAAAAGTTTATTTTTTTATTAAACACACATTAATTTTTAATGTGTTTTTAGAGTTTTATTATGATTGAATTATTTTGTAATTAAAATTTTAATTATTGTAGGTAAGATTTCAATTTTATGATTATTTTTAAGTAAGTATTTAAATTATACCTTTTTATAATTGTTATATTTTTTGTAGTCCTGCGAAATGAATTGGGCACCTTAAGCATCTCTCGAGTATATTATGTTCGAAATAAATCCTTTCTAATAATATTATATCTTTGTTTGCTAGTTTGTTGGTATGTCCTTCAATCACGCAACAACGGAGCAATGAATCGAAGTGATTTTTTGCATGGGTATCTAACTACATAGTTGATGACGTGGAGTGTCATAGGCTACTTTATATGCGTGAAAAACTGAGGGGTTGCCGCGGAATTTAAAAAAAACGCATCTACGGCGCCGAAATCGCGCGCAAAAGCAAGTAAATAAAAAAAATTAGTTTAGTTCATGCGCTAGACATAATATATCACTAAAACGTTTTTGTAAGTATTGCGCTTACAATAACAATCACTACGCACCTAATTTAAATTCATCAAGCATTTTTTGTGGTCTGACAACTTCCTTACCTATACCTCACTCGTACAGTAATAAAAATAAGTAGTCTAGCTATTAAAAATTTGTAATAAAATTATCAAGTGTTCTTTGTATTATTTAATGATTATGATAAATAAGTAAAAATGTCTTTCATAGACACCAGAAGCTGCTGCTGTTTTCAAGCATCCAGAGCTTGAAAATCATAGCTAATATGGTTTTTAATTAGGGATACCTACATAACTCCTACAGAGATAAATATGAGAATTTTAAAGATTACGTGATAAGAAAATATTTAAAGTAAGCAAAATTAATTTTAATATTGAATTTCAAATATCTGCCCCAAATTGATTAATGAATCATCAGAATCTGCTTATTATTATTAGTTATAGCTATTAGGAGCTACGCAGACGACGGACTATCCGAGGCGCTTATTTTAGTCCATTGAAATCATCGATTGAAATGTAACAATACAAAACGTACTACAACTACATGTGGTGACACACACGACACGCAAAAATTTTAAACACGAAAAAATCCGTATCACTTTGTCGATGATCAGATCGCATCGCATCTGACACTCAAAAAGTTTGCGGAGAAAATATATTGTACGTCGTTCACCTCAACATATTGTGCCAACGCAAAATGACGTTTAGTGACAGAAAAAACTTCAGTTAAACGAGTTCAGCTCTCGAGAGAAGACTCTTTGGTCCGTAGTAACTAATATTACCTACTCCTCAGTGTATATCAGTAAACTATGTGTACATAACATAGTTTCCTGACGTTTGAATCTCAAAAATCTGCCATCTTTTTAAGACATGCAGATGTTTTGTGCGCGGCAGATAAGATCGCACAAAAAGTCCGTCGTCTGTGCCAATCCCTGTAACATTCAACTTGGTTTGAACTCATTCCGTGAACTTGGTATTGATATCAAATTGATTTTATGTATTTATACAGAATTGAGGGATTGATAAGTCGGATTACAAAATAACTCGTAGTTTCTACGATTTTTAGCGACAATCTTGTCACAGATTAACCTGACGCTACATTTTTACTTTTTTAATAGGTGTTACCTAAAATACTTTTTATCGCTAGTAATTATAGGAATCAGCTAATAGTAAAGTAATTCTTAGAAAATTCGAAATAGATTTGAATGGTATAAGTTGATTATGTGCCGCGGTTACGTGTATTTTAAGTAAACATATTCTATGAATAAACAATTGCACATAGACGTCACCGTCATGCTTATACTACAAGTACAAAGATAATAATAAAATAATAAAGGAGAAAACGTCATGTAGATATCTAGTCTTATTTTCTCCTTTTGTAGAGTTTGATAATTTCAAAACACTAGGTTAAAGACTTACCCCTTAGACGTTTCCCCTGACGGAGGGGTATGCTAGGTATTTCGTGTCTATAAAAAAAAAGGTTAAAGACTTAAATAAGCTAAGTCAAACAGAATGGAGAATGAAAAGTTTGCTCTTCGATTATCGTACTTAACTAGACTTTTACAGGCCTTTAACACATCTTTACAACGCAGTAACGAGATTGCTGAAGCAATGATATGAATTGTGCCTGATGTATTTCTAACGCAGAGATCTGAGTCTAAACTACGTATCGTCCGATGGAAAGCTAGTTACCACCCTTCCCCCAAATGCCTGCCGCCACGTGATTTGACATTCCGACAAGATGGCGTGTAGAAACTAATTAAGGGTATGAGTTTAACTAAAATTGCTATAGCTCCTATCAAGTTAACCCGCTACCATCACATACCACATCTTGTCATGCCTAAAAAACAGTGTTTCACTTTTTCTCACGCAATTTTAGCTCAACTCATTCGCAAGACAAACTTCAGTGTACGGTTAAGAATGAAATGCTGAAGATGATTATGAAGTATGCTGCTGTAGTGCTAAAATCGCGTAGAAATGACATAGGCAGTCAAAAAGCTTGTCATACCCTGGACAAGTCATGCCATACTTTCAGTACAATCGCTTTATTAATTTCTCGTCGGAGGTGTGCTACAAGCAACAAAAATATAAAGCTGAGTTTACACGTGGTGTACACACACAGTCTCTTTAAATCAGAAAATGTTGATGACTGCATTTTATCATTTTTTATCGTAAAATAACTGCATCTTTGATTATTATTTATATTAATTACTAAATAACTATCATTGTATGAATTTATTTATTTACGAATAAGACAACGAACTTTGCTTGTAAATTATAAATCGTTTATGTGGTAATTTGTATCATTTTGCATTAAAATCTTGCAATAGGGTAAGTACCTACATGATGCAATCATATAACATTTGATTGCAATACATCATAGGATAAAATCGTAGATCATAATATAATACATTAACGTACGTATTATAGTCAGAGCTTTTAGCACTTACTAGATCATAAGTACTTTTAACTGCAAAGAAATCATCAAAAAATATTACTTTTTTCATGCACCTGCACCTGCACCTACATAATTAAACTGTAAAATAACTGTAGCCTAAGCAGGAACATTTTAACTTTCGATTAGTAATGGTGAAATTAACGCCAGTAAGAAATTATATAATATATGAAAATGACAGGAGCTCTCCTGTCATTTTCATACAAAATTTCTTGCTGACGTTAACTTCACCTTTACTATTCTATATTTAGTTAAAATGTTCATGCTTAGTTTACTGCATTACAACTTTCCAAAAAATGACATAACTATTTAATTGTTTTATACTATAGAGAAGAGAAGAGTTAAAACAATATAAAGCCACTGAAATACTAATAGGCCTGTAGAGGAAGCCTAGATATCTGCAAATTGAAAATACCATCGTAATAACATATTTAATGTTGACCTAAAAAAGTTAAACTTAACGCCATAGTGGATAAGGTCAAGGCAATACCGACCTACTATGTCAGAAAATTCCAAATAAGGCGGCTGTTACAACCTATATGGAGCAAAAATAAAAATAAAATAGAAATATGGATCGTATTGTGCGCACTTAATATGAAATATCATAAAAGCAGACCTGCAAATAAAGCTTAGATATCTGCAAGTTGAAAATACCATCGTAATAGTTGAACTAAAAAAAAAATACCTTAGTGATAAGGTCAACGCAAAACCGACCTGACCGAATGTCAGAAAATACCGAATAAGGTGATTCTTAGAACCTACATGGAACAAAAATAATACAAAAATATGGATCGAAAATAGGTATTGAAATATCATAAAAATCGATCAGAGAAATAATATCATTTGTTGGAGCATTAAATTCTATTCAAAAACTAAAGTAACTGAACTGATAAAATATGATAACTGGAAATTTCTGAATACTTTAGCAACTTTAATTAGAAATGGCATATTTCAAAATTAGCTGAAACAATTTTAACTCAAAGTAGAAGGTATCTACCATCACTCTCTTACATTTTATAACTTTTAATTTTAATGGTATTTTATAGGAAATATAATACGAGTATATCTCAATCGATATCAAAAATTATAAAAATAATCAGACAAAAATTTTAAAATATGCTTTTTTTGATATACCTAAGCACCCTAAGAACCATATTTTGATATTACAAACATACACTTCAATTTTTTTTATTTGTATAGATATAGATGTTGTATAGTTTGGAATTATCGCGTCAGCATTCCGCGAAGGTCACGGTCATGCAACATTTATCTAATCAATTATACAATTTACACCCATTAAATAAGTCAAATACGTTACATAGGTACCTAAACAATTTTAGGGAAAGATCCTGTTAGTTTTTGAAATCCATACTAGTGCTAATGTCATGAATGTGTGTCTGTACGTTTTTTAAGTAAGGCTTAAGCAATCTTAATTAAAGGAGTTCATTCCTTACAATCAATGAGTTCCAAAGAGATTTTTAAAAATCTAAGCTAGTTTTTTATACAGATAAATAAAGGGAAATAGATAACGCTAATGGACTTTTTATTCTTTATAAGAATGGTTATATATTCAAACTAGCGAAAGCTCTCGACTTCGTCCGCGTTAGTGTCGACAGTTATTAAATCCCCACAGTTTAGAGGGGCCGTACCTTTGCAGCATTAGCATTGAGGAGTTGGAATCCGAAATTTTTATGGGACCATCTTGCAAAGATTTTGTATCGATTAAAAAAATATTCACGCCTCATTCATGCATCGGTTTAGAAATCACGGATAATATCGATATACATAGGGAGAAAAACACTACTACTTTTCCTCCTTTGTCGAAAGTTGGTTAAAAAAGTTACTCCCGATAACATCAGCTATCTACCAGTGAAAGATTTGTCAAAATCGGTCCAGCCGAGATAAGCCGAAACAAGCAAACAGAGAAACAATAAAAAAATGTTTTTTTGTTATAAGAACCGTATCTACTTCTGATTTACTTTCATATGCATTTAATAAAAAGCTGTTATTTTGATATCATAAACAGACACTTCAATTTAATTTGTTTGTATAATTATGTAGATGTACAGATTTTTTCATATAAAAGCAATGGAATTTTTTCACAGTTTATAATTAAACCAATTAGCATGGTTTAATGCCAGTACCTAATTATCAACTTGATATGTATATGTGTAATGTTTATTATCTTCTCCTGTAAGATAGCTTTCAACTAATTAACTTGAAGACTACAAAGTAATCGATATCTCTCTAAAAGGGTTCATCAACAACGTAGCTAAAGATAAGAGATAGATATTATTTTAAGCCTTAACCTTTTCTCTAAAATCTCTAAAATGTATCTAACGAATGAACTTACTATCCCTGAAATAGTTCAAGCTCAGCGAGTAACGAAGCAGATGAAATGGGGACATAGTTCGAAGAACTAATGTTACAGCCGCCGATATGGGAGTCACCAAGTTGCTTTTGTTAAATAGTGGAAATCTATCGATTGATTAATAAGAAAAAGATCGACCGATCGATTTGTTCGAGGAACCGATAGAAATGATAAAATTGCGACCATGCACCGAACCAACGCATTGTAGGCAGACCCCCTACTAGATCGACAGATGACGTCACGAGTCGATCAAGACCAAGACGTTATGACAGACGAGAGAGCCCTTATGAACTCCTACAAGAGACCTATGTTCAACTGAGGACGTTAGCGTCCCATTAAGTTTAAGATAATTTAGAAAATAGGTACTTAGCGGAATCGTACCAAAAACACAGTGTTGGACCCCCCACTTGGTGAACTGATGATATCAGACAAGTCACAGGGAACCAATGGATACAAGTGGCACATGCACATGACCACTGAATAGGCTGAGACGTATGAAATTCAAGGAGCAATAGACGTCTTTCAGTTGATCGAGGAAACGTACATCTTCATAGCTACACTTATTTCCCTCGAATATTTTCCTTTAGGACATGAATTATGCATGACTTTGCAGAGGTGGCATAAAACCTGTCCAGAAATTTCGAGATATCGAAAACTTAAAATGTTCTATGTCGAATCTAGATACCTAAATTAATGCATCATTTATATGCATCGAAATCGAAATTATAGCACTAAAATACTTTTATCCATAAATAATTCTAGAAAAGGATATCTAATGTATTTTCATATAAGATTACCAATAGATACATATATTAGTTGAATGCGGTCTATTTTGCATATTAGGTATTATAGGTACAGTTTTTTATTAAAAAGATGATAATTTTTATTCTTTCGTTCATATTTCAGCATTGAAATTTTGTAAGGAGCTCTTTATTAGACAACAGGGATACTGGATAGTCTAGTGGTTAGGAGTACGGTCAACTATCCGGGGGGGTCACGGGTTAGATTCTAGATACGCGTCTCTTGCTTTTCGGAATTATGTGCGCTTAAACCTAGTTTAAACAATAAAATATCACATACTTCAACAGTGACAGAAAATATCGTGGGGAAACCTGAGAGCTCATCATAATGTTCTCAATGTTTAAAATCTGCCAAATCGAAGCGGGCCAGCGTGGACATGGCCTTAGTCCGTTTCTGAAAGGAGACAGCAGCGCTCAGCAGCGAGTCGTTAATGAGTTGTTGATGATAGCTTTGGCTTTATTAGAGCAAACAATTAAGATGTTATCACAATCTTGTATTTGTTATCATTAACGTTTCCTAGTAAACATGTTGGTCTAGAATCTAGACTCTAGATACATTGAAATTAATTAATACCAGTTAATACGTCCAATTGATAGCATCAACATTGACATTATTGCCATTGAAAATAAACTAGGTCATTTGCTACCAGAGTTCATGACTCAGCTGCTACTGTAAGCTGCAGTAACTTTTAAAGGCCAATATACATTCTACGAAGTGTTCACTGTTTAGTAACTAATTAGTGAACTACACATAAAAGTAAATTTAGATTGAGTCAGTAACTGAAGTCAGTTCGCTGCCCAATTAGGTACTGAATAAAATACCTATATCTAATAGACGATAAAGAAAATAATGATTAATATAATAGCGACAATGCAAAACACAATATCGATAGTGTTAATTGGTTTAACTTTTTTTATAAAGTGCTGGCTTGAATATGTTGGATACTAGCTAAGTCTATGTTAGCTACGCAGATATTGTAGTCTGTGGTCGTATTACTCTCTTGTCGAATTGTGTTCTTCTTACGTGCATAAAATAAAATTAAAATGTAAAACATAAAAATAAAATTAAATAGGATATTTCAATCCATAAAAAGCCTTTTAATAAAATATCCACTAAATAAAACCACTGCGCAAGAGGTCATGTGCCCAGTTAACGTGGGAAGAATAATAAAAACGTAAAATAAAAATAAAAATTATTAAAATAAAAATGGCGAAAGCTAGCGAGGAAAATATCCATATAGAAAAATTAATTGGACCCGATGATTTTCAAATGTGGAAATTCGAAGTCTCAATTTATTTAAAAGCGCATGGATTGAGTCATACTTTAAAAGAAAATGAAAAATTCGATGAACTAAAAGATGCTAAAGCACAAAAACTAATTTTGTCCTCCATTGATAAAAAATGGAAGTATCATTTATTAGCGTGTGAATCTGCAAATGAAATGTACACAAAAATATGTGCGATTTTTGAAGGTTCTGAAAATCGTAACAAATCAAATTTATTACAAGAGTTTTTTAATTTCAAATTTAATAACAATCATTCAATGAACGAAAATTTGGTAAACATAGAAAATCTCTCATTACGATTAAAAAATCTTGGTCACAAAATTGATGATGATCTGATTATAACAAAAATATTAACATGTCTCCCAGACCGCTACAAGTTCTTCACAACAGCGTGGGAAAGTACCTCAGAAACAGATAAAACTTTGATAAATCTTATAAATCGCTTGTTGTTAGAAGAAACTAGAGAGTCTAAGGACAGTGAAAATAGTAATAATATAGCTCTAAAAGCAATAAAACAATCAAAGAATTATAAATGCAGAACATGTAAGTTAAATAACCATTTTGAAAAAGATTGTTGGTTTAAAAATAAAAGTAAGGGTTGTAGTATTTGTAAAAAGAATAATCATAAGGATGAAAATTGCTACTTCAGAAATAAAAATAATAAAAATAAAAACAATAATAATACAGCTTTATTAACGACAAATGTTGAACAGAAAGAAAAAGAAATAAAATTTGTTGTTGATTCCGGAAGTATTTCACACATGACAAATGACATAAATAATTTGAATAACTTTCAAGAAATTCCATCTCAAATATCAGTGGCTAATAATGCAACAATAAAATCTAAGGGAACTGGAAAGATTCAAGGTATTAACTGCTCATTAAACAATATTCTATATGTTCCTGATCTTACACATGATTTGATGTCTGTGAATGCTATAACAAACAATGATGGTTGTGTTTTATTTACACGAAATGATGTTAAAATATTTAAAAACAAACAATTAATATTGAAAGGTGAAAAAGAAAATGGTTTGTACTACATAAAAATAGATAAAGAAAATAATGAAGAACAAACGCTATTAGCTAAAGCGAAAGATACAGCTTTACAATGGCATAAAAGACTAGGACACCCAGCAAAAGAAAGTTTGCAAATCTTAACTAACATAGCTGATGGTATAAAAATAGATGGTGTTAATAAAATTGAAGATAAATGTGAAATATGCATAAAAGCTAAGCAATGTAGATTACCATTTAATACAGAAAGACAAAGAGCAAAAAGAATACTAGAAATAATACATACAGATGTATGTGGACCATTTGAAACTGAAACTCATGATGGAAAGAGATATTTCATTACAATATTAGATGATTATAGTCATTTAACCAAAACTACTCTAATTAAACATAAAAGTGAAGTTTCAGAAGTAATTCAGAATTATATTCAAGAAATAGAACGAGAAAAGAAAGAAAAAGTGTCTTGTATAAGATGTGATAATGGCGGAGAATATACAAGCAATGAATTTAAAACATGGTGTTTAAAGAAAGGCATAAAATTGGATTATACAATTCCATATACACCTCAACATAACGGAAAAGCTGAACGACTGAATCGAACAATATTGGAAAAAGTCAGAGCGTTGTTATTTGAGTCAAATATGAAGAAAGAAATGTGGGGTGAAGCAGTTTACTGTGCTACCTATCTTCTAAATCGGTTGCCCAGTCAAACAATTAATAACAAAACACCTCATGAGATATGGAATGGAAAAAGACCAAATCTTTCTAACTTACAAGTGTTTGGAAGCACTGTGTATGCTAAAAGGTTAGAACCAATAAGAAAACTAGACTCAAGAAGTAAGAAACTTATAATGATAGGATATACTAACAATGGATATAGACTATGGAATGAGGAAAGTCGTAGAGTAGAATACCATAGAGATATAGTAATTCTCAATAAAAAGGAATGTAATAAAGATCTTATTGAAGATAAAAATATAAAAGAAAACAATATAATACAAATAGAAGAAGAAGATGACATAACACAAACAGAAGAAGAAAATAACATAACACAAACAGAAGAAGAAAATAACATAACACAAACAGAAGAAGAATATAACATAATACAAACAGAAGGAGAAATAACTAATATAGGATCAGAAAATCAAGAAGAAGAAGATGTACAATATTATGATACAGAAGAAATAGTTTCTCAATTACAGGAAAGTTCTCAAGAGAATGAACAAGTTGGAGAAGAACGAAGAAGATCTCAGAGAAAAAGAAGAGAACCAATTACACTAAAAGACTATGTATTACTTACATATGATGAAGCCGTAACAGGTACAGAAAAGGAAAATTGGGAGAAGGCAATAAATTCGGAGAAGGAATCGCTTCATAGAAATAATACATGGAAGTTAGTTGATAAAAAAGAAGCACAAGGAAAGAAAATATTAAGTAACAAATGGGTATTTCGTGTGAAGGATGATGGTACGTATAAAGCTCGTCTCGTAGTAAGAGGGTTTGAACAAAAAGGTATTGACTTCAACGAAATATATAGTCCAGTGGTAAGTCAGTCAGCACTAAAATCTTTATTTGCTATAGCTGCGAATTGTGAAATTGTAACATTTGACGTAAAAACCGCATTTTTATATGGAGAGCTTAGTGAGGATATATACATGAATATTCCAGAAGGATATAAAAGTGAACCTAATAAAGTTTGTAAATTAATTAAATCATTGTATGGACTTAAACAAGCTCCAATAACATGGAATAAGAAATTTACTGAAACAATGTCAAAACTAGGTTTATTTTCTACTAAAATTGATCGTTGTGTATTTACAAATGTTAATAAAAATATAATTTTAGCTATCTATGTAGATGATGGACTTGCTATTGCTAAAAATAAAAAGGATTTAGACTGTATTCTAAATTGTTTAAAAAAGGAATTTGAAATCAGAGTATTTGAAAATTCAAAGAATTATATTGGTTTAGAGATTCATAAAGATAATACAGGTATAACATAAAAACAAGAAGATTGTATAAGTACAGCTGAACAAACAGCTGATATATTAACAAAACCATTAAGTAGACTTAAATTTGAAAAGCATTGTAAGAAAATATTAATTTAATGTTAATGTATGATTATTTAGAATAAGGTTTTGTTTTAGTTTTTGAATGTTATATAAGTTTTCCCTATTGTATTGAAAGAAATAAAAAAGTTTTGTTTTATAGGTATAAAATAAAAAAAACATACATTGTTATTAATAAGTTAGATTTATTTTTAAATTTGTATAACAATAATAATCTTAAAAATTTAAAAATAGGAGAAGGTGTTGGATACTAGCTAAGTCTATGTTAGCTACGCAGATATTGTAGTCTGTGGTCGTATTACTCTCTTGTCGAATTGTGTTCTTCTTACGTGCATAAAATAAAATTAAAATGTAAAACATAAAAATAAAATTAAATAGGATATTTCAATCCATAAAAAGCCTTTTAATAAAATATCCACTAAATAAAACCACTGCGCAAGAGAATATACTAACTGATTGATTATATTCTAACTGTTTATGTAAAAAATTGACGCGTGACCATTACTTGTGGTTACGTCGTGTACATACACATTGCAAGTGTGCATGCCTGTCAGGAGCCTAAGTGGGTCATGCGCCCTAGTGAACTGCAAGAACTGAATTCAGGACTTTAAGTGATATCCTTTTCAGGCAAGAATATAAAAGGGATAGCACGAAAGTTAGATGTGCCAATTTAGTTTAAGAGTTTATGAACTACAGGATTAGCTATAAGACAGTTCTGAACGCCATACTAACATCAGTCACTGGCTCAATCTAAATCTGCCTCAATGGGTATTAAATGTAAATAAATGTAAAACTTTCAGCAATTTATTCACAATCCATTTTGTGGCTTACCCATTATGTCTTTGGTTGTTGGTGGGCTTGCCCCATCTGCTTGACAAAATTACTCGTATTTCAGTACTGCCTGTTTACAATCTGTCTGTCAAGTAAGTGGTATCTTAAATATATAAAAAGCAAAAGTAACTGACTGACTGATCTATCAACGCACAGCTCTAACCACTGGACGGATCGGGTTGTTTGGCATACTATATACTATAGATAGCTATTATGACGTAGGCACCCGCTAAGAAAGGATTTTTGAAAAAACCCCTAAGGATGTAAAATAGGGGCTTGAAAAATCAAATTTAACGTGAGCGAAGCCGCGGACAAAAGCTAGTTTTCAATAATTTAAAACAATACTGATAGACTCGATAACATCTAGGACCATACAGGCAGTTTAAAAAGCAAGACCCTTGATAATGTCATGGCATGCCTAGGTCATTATAATATACCTATCTTATTCAGTAAGTAATAACCTACCGTAAGCACCTTGAAAAATGTTAACCGAAAGGTTATGCAGGTTCGTAATAATTATTGTCTACGCATGCATTTCTTTACTGGAAGGTAAACAACCACTACGTATGGGAACAGAGGTTGACCTGTTTGGTGAACAATTGATAGATATTATGTTACAAGACAATCGGGAATTTAGTTTTTTTTTTTATCATTGTCCTAAAACTTAATCTTACTTACGCTTACTTGACAAATGAAATTTGAGCTTATTTTTAATCCAAAAAACAGGCTGCTGATCAAATAACTGGATCTTTTCAATATGATTTATCTCGAAATTGAAATCATATCTGCATGATGAATCGAGAGTCTCCATTTTATCAATATTCGGATTTCGATCAAAAAACCAATTTCATCATTTTCCTACGACAGACATCTAGACATTTAGTAAGTAATATTTTATGACTACAGCAGTTGCGCAAACTCAAAATTCAACCGCCTTATTATAGAAAATATGAAATGTGACTTAAATTGGAAAAGTCGGTGTAAATTGGAAAAATCTTTATTGAGGCTGGTAGTTTAAATATTGGTTTCTGCATTCACTTTCCATCTAGCACCTCTTCTTAGCTGAAATTCATAATTATGAACTTACTAAAGGCTGAAATAGTTTTCCATACTCAATAAAACTGCAAGAATTCAATACGCAATTTCAGTTTTAATCGCGGAGATATTTTAAATCTTAGCTGCGGTAGATAATCTTATCAGAACTTAGCAAATACTCAGGAAATATTATAGTGCATAAGTAAATGTGTGTACTCAAATTCTGATGGGATGGCAAATGCAACATTGGGAAAAACATCAGGCGCAGGACTAGTGGGATTCTGTCGCACGGGGGTGGAGCCCCCGCCCCCCACGAATCGAATTTCAAGCTATCCCTGATAACTAAACTCTTGACTAACTGAAGTCTTGGTAACTAAACTCAAAACTCTGAGTAAAGGTCTGGTAACCTATCATCGCCACGATTACTATCCCAAGAAAACTAAAAAAAACGAGAAAGCAATAAACTCAATAATAATTTTATTTTTGATACACAGTCAAATAGCATAGAGGCACATGTAATGTATGTATTGATAAATAATTTTCGATAACTGATTCATAATGAGAATAATATCTAAGCATCATCAAATACGACCCTCAGTCATCCTTATGCAGTAGCTTCCCTCCCTCCATCCATTCTTGTATCGTCAATCCAACATATCTGCTGGAAGAATTTTCTAATGTTCTATACGTTTGCATTTTCCAGCGACGTTAATCACGGCGGCGGCTGGCACCACAGTGGGGTGGACTTCCCCGATTTTGCCGAAACTGTTGGCGGACGACTCTCCCATCCAAACAACCAAGGACCAGAGTTCATGGATCGCTTCGTTTATGATTCTTTTTTCAGGTAAATATTACTTCTTATAATATTGCATCTGTAACTTATCGGAATTACCTCCTTTCCTTCTTAGCTGATGGCTTCGTCCTAATGACTATCTGTATGCGAATCAGCCCGATCCATCCAGTAGTTGTCTGTTGTAGCTGTGCATTGATCGATCAGTTAGTCAATCAGTCAGTCACCTTTTCCATTTATATATTTAAAAGATACATATGTACATTGTGGCTATACCTTACTTTCCGGTAGTCGGACGGCGTCGTTTTTCCGTGTTAGAATAATTCATTATATTTATTCTAAAAATATCCTGGAAATCACCTAATAAAACGAATACCGTCAACATTTACAAATTACATCCGTACATGTCTGGCCCACTACTTATAACTATCATTTATTTCCCAGTAAATCTGGATAGTGGATCCTTTATGCATGCATCCAAACTCTGTTTTCACCAACAGTGGTCATTTACCACGCTTAATTATTGCATCACTTGCGTGCACAAAAGTGATGACAAATTAGTTCTTGACTGCGACCTATAAGATATGTGACGATGCAGTCTAAGATAGAGATGAGCTTTGGACAGGGTATGTCAGTAATATTTAACCACTATGTTTTCCACGTAAAGGCTCGTCTTTGTCTATAGGATTATAAGTTTCCACGTTCCTCCCACCAGATCAGACTATATAAATTATAAATTCCCAAATTACCTCTTCCTCTTCTATCTTTATAAGACCACGGCGCTCACAGATTACTTTTTCAATACACTTGCCTGAAAAATGCACTGTCAAGGGTACCTGGATGTAAATACAGCCCTAATGTGGTAAGCTGCTTTATATTTATTGTTTTCTTTCTCATTTTCAGCCGTCAGTCCCATTCCCGCATCGTACCTCGCAGACAGAATCGGCACAAAGAAGACGCTCCTTCTCGCCGCCATTCCCTACATCCTTGGCTGGATCCTTGTGATGTTGGCAACCAACATTCCAATGATCTACGTCGCGCGACTCATACAAGGGCTCGGATACGGCATAGCGTACACCGCGGCGCCAATGTACTTGGGTGAAATCGCATCCAATGAAGTGCGTGGAGCCATGGCCACGCTCATCACAGTTATGTCCAAGGTACTTATTGCCAATAGCTATAGAGCCTTTATACCGGTCAGGGAGAAGATTAAAAAACCGAAAGGTAGACGGTTCAAACCCCACCCTTTAAACAGACTTTTACGTTCATTTGAAGGGGAAAGGGGAAATTAGGGGAAAGACGAAATTAGTCATTATAGGGTCGAATAATGCCAGCCTTCATTATGTAATTTGTACAAATTGCATGCTATATTTCCCTAAACTTTATCCCAGAATATTATAATTTATGTATAGGTACAACAGAGGTTATTTAAATTAGAAAGGGACTCGAATACAAGCTTATTAACTTTACGAAACAAGACCTTTATAATTACCATTGTAGAAAAGTATTTCAGTAGGAAATCTGATAACGTTATTGGATACAGAAACATCAAAAGAAACTTTAGGTCTTCTTATAAAGGAATAAGAACCGGCCAAGTGCGAGTCGAACTCGCATACGAAGGGTTCCGTACTATTGTAATAGCGATTGTTAGGGCCAAGAAAAAGGCCGTTTCTTGATGGGTGCCCCCTTTTTTATTATTTTTTGTCATTATGGCAGCAATACACATACACATTAAATACACATTCTGTGAAAATTTCAAGTATCTACCTATTACGGTTCGGAGGTTTCGGTACGGAGGTAGGTACAACCCGCTAACATACGGTCGGTTAGCGGAGGCTTAATAATGAGGTCCCATTAGCACCCTTTGAGTACGGAACACTAAAAAGCATTTTCGTTTGTAAATACTTTTTGTATTTGTTTGTCTAGGCTTCAAAGAAAATCTTAGATTCGATTTCATTGAGCTTTGATTTTTAAAATTGCACATTTAATCAAAGGCCAATGAAATGGATATGGGTAAATCTTGGTTTAGGGGGCAGGTTTTTGCCCCAAATCGATTTAAGGTTACGTAATCAAACTAAAACTCGTTCCAATTTACTTTTTCAGTTTGGAATCCTGTCACAGTATTGTATTGGGCCGTACGTGTCGATGCTCGGGCTGGCCAGCTTCAATATAGCGATACCGATCTTCTTTGTGGTCACCTTTAGTGCCATGCCTGAATCGCCCTACTACTACATAAAGTCCGGTGACAAAAATAGAGCTGAAATATCATTGAAACACCTTCGTGGGAGAGACTATATGAACGAGGAACTAGAAAGTATGTCACATTTAGTCAACGAAAATATGAAAGAAAAAGGCCGGTGGAAGGACCTCGTTACCGTAGGTGGTAATAGGAGAGGCCTCATAATTTTATTCGGAATATATTTCACACAGCAGTTCTGTGGTAGCACTGCGATTATATCGTATGCTCAGCAGATATTCGGAGCAGCTGAAGGTGGATTAGGTGCTGAAGAGTCTTGCATTTTATTTGGAACAGTGCAATTGCTGACATCGGCTATATCATCGCAGCTAGTGGATAGACTTGGGCGGAAACCGCTTTTAATAGTGTCTTCGTGTGGTGTTGGACTTGCAAACATAATTATAGGAGCTTATTTCTTTATGAAGTTTGAAAACAACGAACTCGTTGTTGCTCTTAAATTCATTCCTATTGTTGTGATACCTATTTTTATATTTTCATACACCATAGGTTTAGCTACTGTGCCTTTCGCTATAACATCGGAGATATTTCCTACGAATATTAAGTCGAAAGCGACTTGTGTGATACAAATATTCGTGGCTCTGATGACATTCGCGGTTACTAAATTATACCAAGTTATTGCGGATAATTTGGGTAATTATGTCGCCTTCTGGTGCTTCGGAATATTATCGGTGGGGGGCGTTATCTTTATATTAATTCTACTCCCTGAAACTAAGGGCCAGTCGTTTGCAGCCATACAGGACAAGTTGTACTCGAATGAAAGCGTAGTGTACGAGAAAAGGGACGATCACTCGGGCAGCGTCAGAATTCTGTGATAAATAGAAGTTTTACTAAGTACGTAGTTTTTACAATGAAAATTGTTTACTTTCATTTATAGGTACTTAAATTATTGTTATTGCCGTCCTTTATTTTTGTAATGTATATCTTTTAGACTATCCATAGTTTATACCTGGCACTCAACATGTTAGATTTTACTACTTCATACTTTGCATTCTTTAATTGTGCTAAAATTACATAGAATACGTACCAACTTAAACAATTACACTGCGTACTCGTATAATTTTATCACAATTATGTCATTCGAATCAAGTCTAAAATCTTTAGTTGCCATCCTTTCTTCGCCCAACAAAAACAAGATTAAGTTAGGTAATAGTTCATAACGAGGTTAACGTAGCTAAGAGCGAAGAGTATGATGTGGTTAGTTCAAAACGTATTGACAATTTTTTATCATAGCTTGCTAAACATTTTTAAGCATTTGAAATTAAGTTTTTATACAAAAATTTAGTCCACGTGAATTTAGTTTTTAAAATCCCGCGGGAACTCATAAATTTTCTGGGATAAAAGTAATCCGGAGTGGTACTTCCTGTACTAAATTAGCAATTTTGATTTTTTGATTTCTTTGCTTTGGGTTTTTCATTTGTTTTTCCTATTTTTTTAACCACCCCTATATTAAGGCGGACGAACAAAATAAAAAAAACCAAATCGATCAAGCCTTTTTTTAGTTTTAGCCAGAAAACGAACAGCAATTGATTTTTAAATGTATAAAATAAAGTACATTCTAAGTATTGTACCATTAAAGTGCAAGAATTATTATAATTTTTTTAAGTGTGTTTATTTATTTTAACTAGTTAGTAAAAACCACAATATAATGCTGCTAATTCTATCGTATACAATCTCTAAAGCCAAATTAACAGGTTGAAATATAATGCTATCCTTTTCCGAAGGGAAAGTTATGATAAAGATAGCATTATTTTAAGACCTATAATTTATTTTAAGGATTGTGTAAACAGAAAAAGTACGAATGTTCGGTTTCAATCGATTGTTAATATTTTGCATATTGTAATTAATCATTTATTACCTAGCACTTTGAAACAGTTTTATTAATCACTACTAATATTATTTTAAAAAAGGGTAAATTGAATCTCCGAATTCAATGGAAATAATTCAAAGACACACAAAGACGAATTGACGCTTACTAATAAAGCCCAAATAAAAACTTCATATAGGTGTCAAGCTTTTTCAAATGAGCTACGCCAGAAAACGCACGTCGTGGTCACTGCATTCAGCTTCATTCGTTTTGCTGTAATATCGATGGCTGTAAGTGCCCTTCTTGTCATGGTCATTAATTAGAAGTTGTCAGAACGCGTTATGGTAGTTTTTCCAGTGCCATGATACTTTCATGTGGCTGTTTTATAAACGAGTTCTGAGCAAATATTCCGCTCAATGAGCAAATTCAGTCCATGTGCTTAACATAGATATAAGTACTCTATGTACCCTGTTAACTAATATTATTTAAAGTACTTATTGGTTAAGTACGATTTTACGGTGGTATTTTTAATTACAGCGAATCCAATTGTTAATGTTTAATTGTATAGATATCCATAGTGATAATTGTATAGGTCCGTTATTTGGTACCTAAATCAAATTGCAAGAACTACCGCAATATAATTCTTAGTAAAAAATAAATAGTTTCAAGCTCTAATGTAAGTTTTTAAATTCACAAATGACAAAAGTGACAGCGAATTTCACTTTGATTTGCTGTGGTATTAATTTGTCAAATCACAATTTTAGGGCAACCCAACCATATAAAAGGTACACAACTTCTGTCGATGCCACTTTTATTTACTTGAAAACTTACACTACGAGCACTGATGTCCATTTTGGTTGTTGTCAGTGATCATTTTATTAAGTACATGCGTAATTTGTCACGAACGAAGCTTAGCCCTGAATGCATGAATATATCGTGTATTTCCGAAATCTGTAACTAGGGATAGTGTTATATTGATATACTTAACATTTATACGGGTTTATAGGTATATCTTTATTTTATTTGCAAAGTGTTACACTATATTGGAAATTGTGGCCACTCACTTTTTTATATAATACTAGCTGACCCCCGGGACTTCGTCCGCGTATAGACTTAGATTGAAGAGCTAGGACCTAAAGCTCCATGATGTAGTTTATACTTGATACTTATTATAATATCAATTCGCAAGCGACAGTTCTTAATCTAAGTACATGCTATGTATCAGAGATGGCGCTGTATGTGAAAAAAGATTTTCCCGCTTTTCTGTTGAAATTTTTCCTGAATTTTCTTTGCTATAAACCTCACGGAGCCCGAGACCTTTCCAACGAATGCAAAACCGTGGAAATCGGTTCGTGCGTTCTGGAGTTATAGCGTCAGGAAGGAAAACCCGACTTATTTTTATATAGTAGATATTGAAATATGTAGTTCTGTGGCTGAAAACGTTTCGTGTAAAGGGTGGATACGATGAGTGTGCAGTAAGGTTAGTATACGCTTTAATTCAATTTGTCGTATAATCGTATTCGATGACATTAGCATCAAAGTAAAATAAACCTTAACAATTTTGATTTAGAGTCGCAAATTCAGTATAACCGATTTTATTTTGGAGCGTATCCGTATACGTAAACGTATTAAAATGCTTACGCGAAATTAAGCTCAAATGGAGTGTTTTTACAGTTCAATTTACTTTGACGCTATTGTCTTCGAATAGGTATACGATCAATCGAATTAAATCGTATACTAACCCTACTGTACCTATTAATATTGTATGAATACGAAAGAATATGATGCGTGGAGCATAACATATCCGCGTGCTTAACGAAATACGCATATCTGAAAACAACCATTTGACTTAAAAAAAGTTCAAGTAGTATTTTTCATTTTCATTTGATGTCAAGTATTAGCCCTTGATTGCGATCTCACCTGATGTTAAGTGACGATGTAATCTAAGATGGAAGTGGGAAAATCTGAAGGGGTTAGGGCTGTTTTGTTTAAACCCAAACCCCTCATCGTTTTCTAGGCATCATCATACGGGAACGCCAAATCGCTAGACGAGGCCGTAGATAAATCGACTGTTCCGTAGAACAAAGTCTCATCTGCTAAATTCATAAATTGAGATTTGAGCCTTGCAGATGCGACTTTTAAGACTCAAATTTCAAGTTATGAAATTAGCAGATGAGACTTTGTTCTTCGGAACAACCGAAATAATAAAAGTCCCAAGAACAAAAAAGAAAAAAGATATGTTTTTGGTTTTGTATAACTTGTAATATAGCTAATTCTTCTCGTTTCCAGTATCGAATAAATATTATTTAAGTATAAAATGTGATGTATTAACATTCCGAGTGCCTTAAATTTCGCCAAACGTGCCATTTTTAATAGAATTTACTATACAAACCAATAAAAAAATGTTGCTGTGTCTATTAAACTGTTTTAATTTTGAACTCGTTTTATTTTTATTCAATTCATATTCTAATTGGAAACATTTTGTCATTCTATCTAAAGAGGGAAAACTGCCCATCCTTATAATAAAAAAATATAGCCCTACCGTTTATTTAAGAAGGATCTTGAACTTTTTTTATTACCAGAAAGACTTGCGCTTGACGACAATCAGTGTTGGAAAGCACTGAGGAGGTCTAAGTTGGAGCACGCTTGCCTAGAAAATGCCTATTCACTCTCGTCTTGAAGATAAACACTCAAATTATACGTGCAACCTTAGAAATTCGTTTCAGAAACATTGAACTAAAGCGTTTCGTTCGAGTAGGTTGGATTTCAACCACGTAATGGGGTGCAATTGCTCACGATTTCTCGAACGGTGAGGGCACCGGTTACCTTGAGGTGTAGCTATGCGGTTCGGAAGGGCTTACGGCAATCAGCTTCATGATAAAAAAGCTCTGACCTTTAGTCTACACTGTGTGTAATTTATCGATCTATTGTGTCATGTGTGGTAGGCAGGCGTGATGTCTTAGTTGAAAACAACGGAGCCTAATCCGAGTGGATGGAAGGCAGATAACTATTTGCAACAACTTGAAACTAAAGCAACGAAGGTTCAAAACCCTATCCTTAGCCCTTAGTGAGCCTTTAGTGTAACTTTCCAACTCTGTGATTTGCAAGGAGGGGTTAACGTCGTGATTTGACGTCTCCATACGCCAGATTATCTTAATTCCGAGGGTTTTAACTTCAGGCTTGTAAATAGGTAAATCCGGCAATCTTGGTAAAAAGTTAGTATGCACGTTATACTTGCGTGGCATCATATTATAACCAAAGTATGTATAGCTAATATAGAATTCATTTATCAGTGTCTATTATCATAACCGAATATTGATAATTTTTAAGTGTATGCAAAAAATATATGCACTTTCTTATCATAATGGTTTAACTTGGATATCTTAAGCATTTATTTGAATTATCTTATATTTATTATTCATCCATTCACTTATGTATATAAGTGGTACATTCCATCTTGTTACTAAAATTATAATTAATAAACTTTCATGTCAAGCGACCTCTGATGGTTGGAACTCTGATTTTGCTCTCTAATTTAGTAGAGCTCTGGATGCTGGTTACCTAAGAATGGGAAGGAGTCCTAATGTGGGGTCCAACATGCATTGACAGCATGAAAAAGCCGCAACTAGAATGGCTGAAACCTTGCCTATGACTATAAATAATTCGTAAGAGTCTTCCGTAAATACAGAAATAGTTTTGATTTAGTATTTTGAAATCTACAGGCTGTGTCTACAGGTATCAAAGGTACGTAGGCAACTGATAGCTACTTACGTCACACAGATAACGTCACACAAATTACTAATAATATAAAATACCCTTTTAGGAGAATGAAGCCCCCATAGCTTGACGGTTAAGACTGCACAGAATGCCAGAAAAGTCAGATTTCACCCACGCGATCGTGACTAAGCGATGAAATAAAACATGCCCGAAACCTCGTGCGAAACGCGACAGATGCTAGAGTATTGCGCGGAATAGGAATGTAATAAGCGCCAAATAACAACATCTATTCTGATAACTTGTAAGATATTCATTAAAAAAATGGCTGTATCGTCTTTTAATAGTATGTATGTATAGGTTATTTTAAATCCAAATCAACACGTCTTCTACATTAAGAACTGCACTTAACGCATAGCTGACGTAATCTAGTAGCTTAATGTAGATAAATTATTAACGTCTAAGACGATGATTTTAGTTATCTTGGTGGGTGTGTACTTGTGTTGTGATATATCACATGAGTCTTAGATATTTAATCCATGTAAAGGTTACAGCGCACTCGGTTTGAGCACCATTTTTTTCTATAAATCCATCTGATGTCATCATTATTAAAATGAGACACCCAAACATCGAGACTAAATTGGCGTCAATCGCCCACCGTGTTGAATTTGTAGTAGATAGATAACTACTAATTAAAATTTAAAATTACGAGCTTTTGAAAATTATATCTGGTCCTTTTACGTACTTTAACTACTTAGTCTAAGCAGCATGAATGTATGGAAAAATGCATGATATATTTTGCAAAAATGCATGGTACATTAATAGATTTATAGACGTCGGTAGACAGCTATTCAAAAGCTAATTTCTCAGCTCATTTACTCTCTACTTTATAAAATAACATATGTGAAACAATATAGTTGAAAGTAGAGTTACTATAAATAATTATAGTAACTCTACTTTCAACTATATTGTTTTCCAATTTTTCAACAAACACTGCTCAAATATTCGCGATATACCTATCTAAGACAATGAGTAGATAGATAGGTACATAATTATATCGGAGGTAATGTGAATAATTTTATTTATTACGACTCGGTGCATTTACGAATGCAGGTAATGTGGTAGGTCGTAAAGGTGTGTTCGTGTACCCCGCGTGATAACACACCTCATCCTATCGCGAAAAGTTATATAAATATTTATTCTGGAAGTAGTGTTATTGTTAAGAAAATATTACTGTGACATGTAAAATTTACAGAAATTGCTTTATAGGTAACGTAGTGTTATTGTTAAGAAAATATTACTGTGACATGTAAAATTTACAGAAATTGCTTTATAGGTAACTTAATAGTCCTACATTTAAGAATACTTTTGCTTGTTACTGTTTACCTTTTAGAACCCAGTTTTGCAGCAATTTCCGATTAAATCTCGAGTAATACTTTGCGGGATGTGATTACTTAAAATGTCATTCAATCACATGAATGAAAACCATGATACTTGAATCCATGAGAGATGATAATACGTGACAAAATTTGCACAATAAGTTAATAGCTTTCATCAGAATTCAACTAGCAACAGTCTACAGTATATTGAATACTTTATCTTTTCAGAATAAGTCCACGCACGCACACATACTTAGGTCGATGTTATAAAAATCGCACACAAACGCGGTTATGTGACACACATAGATATGTTGTTTGTGATAGTATAGCATGATGTTGTGTGAGTGCTGACGAGTAAAATGTTTCGTAAGCGTCATGTAAGTGTTTAAGAACTTTGCACACATATGTAACTAGTGTGTCATTGTACGAGCATGCATCAGTTTCACGCGTCATTCACGTGATCTCATGTTCGTTCTCTCTTGTCTGAGGCCTGTAGTAGACCTCCTTCGCGAAATCTATATATAAAAGAATGGACTAACTAGTCCGTAGTCCGTTGTATTAGTGAAACTTGCCTGTTTTTACGTAGATATTTGATCTTCCTCTGTTCTAAGCGATTTTTTCACGAATTTATCTATCTGTATATTATAATGTAGGTTATTAATAGATACGTATAAAAAAAAGACGTGTGGCACTCGGGGACTGCCGCGGTAAAGCTATTGCATAGCATTTTTTTCAACGCCATCTAGCGGTGAGAGGAGTCCCGTGTCAGGTTATTTTCGCTACGGAATTTCTGGATTCGGTCTCCACGCTCAAGGCCCGCGATAGAAGCTATGCAATAGCTTAATAATCTAATTCTCAAATTGTCATAAGTTGGCCTACATTCGAAATAAATACTTAAAGAATTTGAATTTCACGAATTTAATATATCTTTAGATTAGCTACTCTTATATTAGTTAGGTTGGTAGTTGGTAGGTACTTACTCTTACCTACACGTATTGTAGAGCCATAATTTATGAATTCGGCATTCATTACTTATACTTACATTATTACATGTTCAATACTTCTCAGAAAGTTCAACGCTTTATGCGTACAATTTAAATTGATGTTTTATTATGATAAAAAATTACGTATAAATGTTTGAAACCCCTGTCAGCAAATTCTTTGAAGTCGTTTACTACTAACAAAACGAGTTTTATTAGTAGTTTGATGCTCCAGATAAAGAATTACTATAATAGTATTATTATAATTAATTTCATCAATGAATATCATTTTGCGCAATTAGAACAATTTATTAAAACCGTTCTCATTATTCAAATGATATCAATAGCTGGGTTAAAATAAAGTGCTAACAAAAAATTACGTCATGTGCATGTAACTTGTGCATGGGACAAGTAATATTTTTGTATTTCTGTTCTTATGTAACTGGGCAATTGGCAGGATTTACCACATTTGAGAGTCTTACTACAATTATGTTAGAGGCTAAGGAAAATTGGACCCTGGTGCAGGAATTCATGGACTCCGTAACAGAAAAGAAGGAAAAAGACGAACGCGGGGGAAGAGTCGTCTCGGATGTCCATGAGACCCTCCTACGAGGAAAAAAAAGGATTCACCACATTTGCGAACATTACGAAGAACTATGGAGAACTCTCACGTATACAGATTTCCTCACGATGTTTTCCTTTACCGTACCTACAGCATAAACGATATAACTTATTCCGAATAAATTTTAGATTTGCCATAACATAAAAAAAATTGTTTTTTACTTATGTTTTTTTTTATTGAAGTGTTAACCTACACTTAAAGGAAATAACCTAATAGGTTTATAAATACACTAGCTTTAACCCGCGGCTTCGCTCTCGTTAGGTTCGATTTTTTAACCCCCTATTTAACCCTCTTGGGGTTAAAATTTTCCAAAATCCTTTCTTAGCGGATGTCTACATCCTAACAGCTACCTGTATACCAAATTTCAGCTCGATCGGTCCAGTGGTTAGAGCTTTGCGTTGATAAATCAGTCAGTCAGTCAGTCAGTCAGTCAGTCAGTCAGTCACCTTTGCCTTTTATATATTTAGATATCAAAAATTCCGAGGCCGGCTTTTATGTGTTTATATTATAAACACATATTTTGTAAAGACAGGGTTATTAGTAGGTAGAAAGGTAGATATAAAATTAATGAATATCTTATTATTAACTAAGCTCCTTGGGACCAAGTTGTTTTTGCATTTAGCTTCCCACTACCAAGTGACTAACTGATTACATTAAAATATCATTGTAATAATATTATAATATTTTTTTTGAGATTCATAGCGGCTCTTCTCAGCAGAATCTGCTTTCTGAACCGGTAGTAGAGAGACTATCTAGTACCTACCTACCAGTACTAGTAGATTACGAGTAGGTAGATCTACAACTGTGGTAGTAGTTGTCTTGACTTGTCATAATAGCTACAATTCTATAAGATTTCAACTTAAAAATATAGATATCTGGTTGATGCCCACCTCCACGTGGATAAAGGCTCCAACTCCCTCAAGAACTCTTTAATTTTCCGGGATAAAATACAGCCTATGTGTTAATCCTGGGTGTAAACTATCTTCATTTCAACTGTCAAATCGGTTCATTCGTTGTGGCGTGAAGGAGTAACAAACATAGACACACACATGTATGACTATGTTTGTTACTCCTGCACTGGTAGCATGGGTAGGAGATAAAAGTTTTATCCCCGATTTTATCCACTGACAGGGGATAAAATTATGTTTTCCCTATGCTAAAGCATGGCGACAGAGGAAAAAGCGAATGGCGATGTATATTTCTGTAAGTATATCCACTGAGTGTTATTTCCACCGCTGTGCCCATGCTCGACGGGTGGATAAAGCTAGGCGAGGGGATAAACGTTTTATCCTTTTCCCGGGGATAAAATTTCTCCCGCCCATGCTACCAGGGCTGTTGTTGTTACATACAAATTCCGGCTTTATAATATTATAGAAGAGTGATAGTATTATTGAAGAGTGATAGTATTGCGAATTGAGGTGTCAAACCACAGCGCTATGTCCGTAGGTACGAAATTACCTACCTACTAAGTTCCTACGTTATTTTTAACTTAAATCCCTTAGTTAATATTATCCCTTAGTTAATTTACTCCGATCCATGTATGTAATATGTTTGTGCATGTATATTGTAGGTTCATATCCAAGTCAATATACACACAAATTCAAGTAGCCAGCTATAAACGGAAATTATGGCTTAACAAGCATTCCGAAGTCAATGTTTACAAATTGATTCCAAACAATCATTACCTACCTATCTCGCATTTACAGACGTGCGAGTACCAATGTGACCTGAAATTTGAAAATGCATCTTTACTCATGATACTGCATTATTTGCTGAACTGTAATACCTACCTAAGTATAATTTTATTATGATAATTTTGTTTACTATGCTGAGTAGGTAAGTATATTAAATGCATTGCACATAAAAATTCTTGTATCTTAAATGTACCAGAGATAAAATATAGAAATCAGCAAAGTGCGAGTCGGACTCTAAGTATAGTTAAGGTCTATTGGGTCTATAGCATAGAGCACTCAATATGTCTTCTAAAGAAGTTAAAGCTAGAGATTGCACTCTGTCTTACCAATGTAAACAAACATTTTACTGCACAAAATATAAATTTTTTTGGACTAAATATTCATCTTTCAAATTGTACTTATACTTAAGTAGGTATGTGATATGTCGTATTAAAATCGACCACACTATACCTTTAGGTATAAATAATGTTTTAATCACGCTCGCAATTTTGAAAACTGAAAGTCTAAACCTGATTTAATCAGTGCATTCGTTTTTGAGGTTACCATGCGTAGGTACATGGCACGCAACTCGATGGATGGATTTGTTTTAAATAAGTCCTATCCCGTTGATCGTAGGTATATAACCTAAGTAACGCTAGCCCTAACACTTACTATTTATGTGCCGATCAACCATTGTTTCTTACGCGTCACCGTCTAACAAATGTGCAGTATTATTTTTAAATTGTATCGATTAAAAATAGCTTAGAGTCTCGACAAATATTCGTGAATCGGCCAGTGAGTGCGCGGTTGCGGGACAAACGCGCCGTAGCCCGCGGTCCGGCGCTCATATCGACCTTCTTCTTATCAGTTTAAGAACTGCCCGACACGCCGGCATCAGCCCAGCCGATAAACAAGGAGCAAAAACGTGCGCCCGCGCCGATCCGCTTCATTCCATTCCACTCCGCGCTATTGGATCACTTCGTTCGCCTCTCTCGCTTTAACGTTCAGTTGTTCACTCGCTTTCGTCGCGTTAACATACTCTGCGTGACTTTTCGCACTATGTTCCAGCCAAACAACAACACATAAACCTTCCAAAATGAAGCCAAATCGGTTATAACGTTTCTTAAAACCCATTAAATTTAGATCGAATATTTTTATTTTGTGATATTTAGTTATTATCTTTTGTTTTATTTATATCATTACCATGGGTTATTATGTTATATAAATAGTTTATTACTTAATTTAAAAAAAAGTGCTCAAGATAATCTCATTCCAAAACGCCCAGTTAATCAAATTTAGTTTGATAGTTCGTTAAATAATAAAATTACAATGACAGCAAAAACTCGTTCGCATTGGAAGGAATATGGAACAGCTTTCTGTGGTAAGTGTATTTTCTAACCTATGTATCTCTATATGTTTGAAGGCATCACCCATGTGTTCAGCAAACGATTTATTTCTCATATCTATGGTACTTATTTCGTTAAATTCATTTATTATTACCACATTATCTTTAATATTACTTGTTTCTTGTGAGGTTATGAGGAAGAATATGGCAATAAGTGGTTAAGTTTATCGCAAGCTTGCGGGCGAGTTGCCCGACATGTAAATGAAACGTGTCAGACTGTGCGTAGCAACTCTTCGTTGCAATGTAAATTTACATCCCCTTTATCGCACAATTTTGCGAAATCGGCCATAAAATTTACATTAGATACGTGCTGGTATAAACAGAAATTGCCGCATCATCAGTGTCGTTGACTACGCCGAAAATATCTGTCGGCATTTGGTTGTTTCACGCCATTCGTTACTCTACCTAATTACTCTCCTCACACTATCTTTTATTTTTTTAATAGCGTTATCTATTCTTAAGTCTCATACGTACAGGATTATTTGTTCAACGTTGCGAGAAAATGCGTTCACATAAAATTTGAATACCAATACCTATGCATGATTGCATTTAAAGCTGAAAGATAATCATTAAAATTCACGACTCACGATAGAGGCATGTTATTAACTTTCTTATAATACTTACTATAAAACTTCTACCTTTGATCAACATTTTTGTGTTGATTTCAATCTTCAGGTAGTCATTTTGTCACTTCAATGAGTAAAACTCGCATTTCAAGAACATTCGAGTTTCCTAGTTAGACACGTGAAAGTTGTATTGCTACTCAATATGCTCTTTATCACATTCTTTATCTGTTTTATACTCCATCAAATTGATCAACTGCATCTGAGTACTGTTACCAAAGTCCATTTCCCCAGTGAACTCTATTTTAGAGAGTATTATATCATTATACCCTGAACTGATTTTATTATAATATTATTAATTGACAGCTAATTTGTGTGCTGATCCCTGGTTGCCACGATTCCCTCGAAAAAAAAACGCCCCAAGCTTTAAGCTTATACTTTCCTTTAGATCCTGTCAACCAGATAATGACAGTCAACGCTCCCTATTTTGTAGGGCTAGACACATGTGACATTATCATCACGCGTGTTCGTCGGCAGAGACGAGGTCTCGGATTTCTGATGTCTACCAGTCCTAAATCCTTACCACGATCTCGAGGACGTATGGATTAGTCAAGTCCAACATACACATTCCTCCCAATATCATCCCAATCCGAACTTCACCGAAGAAAGACGCCTGTGACTCTTTGCAGCAAAAAATGGAACATTTGAAATTTTCCAATACCATTTTAGCACAATTCAAATTAGTTTCGCCATGGTTCCGCCTGGTTCTGTAAACGTCTCTTTAGTTAGCAATCAGCATAGAAATACAATCAGCATCCAAATTACGAGTTGTTCTTTTTTGTCACTTACAGCTTGTTCAGCTTAAAAGTTCTTTTTAAAAGATTTTAACTTTTCCTGAAATATCATTGCCAGTTATGTCAATTCCATTTTGTTTGAAATTAAGGATTTACCTCCGACGATATTATTTACCTACTCTGATTGAAGTAGCTAATTTATTTCCAAGATCTCTCGTACTACCCAGAAAAGATCATAATTTTCGACAATTTGTCATCATTGTTACCTCAATCAGTAAAGATTGCATCATTAATGTAGATTAAAACACTCTAATTTGAAAATGAAATCTTTACTATAATTATGATTACTTCTCCTTCTTCTTATTTGTCCAACGATAGACGTCCACTGCTGGACAAAGGTCTCGTTTGATGTCATCGGTCCACCTAATGAGGGGCCTGCCAACGCTACGCTTCCCAATGCAGATCATGATTATTACAATCCGGAACAATTTATGCAATTGTTATAAATTAATGGGACTTTTTTATCAATGTGAGATAAATGGGTACTCCAGATAAGATCGTTAAAATTAGTTTTTCCCATTTCACTCGATTACGTAGAAAACCCATGCTGATTACTGGCTGATACAGGCAATCCTTACTCTCTATAATATTTTTTACAAAATAAATCAATCATAACGAAACTTTCAATTGTGCAATATAACTTTATATTCAAGTTATGATACATACTGTACATTGTCTGTATAATAAATAACATTAACTTGGGGATTGTCCTTATAATAAGGGGTTCTCAAAAGGGTACCTGTAGGGGTACGATCAAAAGGCAGTCCCGTTTTCTGAGAAGCGCCACACTCAGGTATTTCTACGGTTGCTTGATACCCGATGTACATATTTGAGCTTTATACACGGATCTGCATTAATTTACACACATCCATTTCAACAAATTCCACACGTTAAGGTGTTCCTTACTGTATTATAATGATGTAATAAATCCTATTTAACCCTATACATCCAAAATCGATGGTTCTACATCCCGTTGTTACAGAAGTTTTTACCAGTCTAACGGCCGATGGCATAGCTTAAGGGATGATAATATAATATTATGTTTTAAAACATTCTATATATGTATTGTATTTATAAATGTTTGTACCTAATTACTTTGTTTAATTGTAAGAATGTATCCTTTCGACATGTTATGCTATGTGAATGAGGCCAAAGAGACAATTGATATTTAAAACAAATTCATTGTAACCTTTTTGTTATATTGTTCAATTTTTCTTTTATAGAACTTTTTTTATTTTAAATATTACGTAGGTATATCTACTTACATGATATTTTTTGTGATAATTATTCTCAGTGTGCGCGCAAGGTATATAATAATTATATATATTTTTAGCCTTGTCATATCTAACTCCATATCTTGCTTAAATCTAATATGGATTTCGATATTTATATTATTTGAAAGGGTAACTACTGTGAGATTGGTCCTACCGGTATTTAATGAAGATATTCCGGTGGGATAGAACTCGTTTGCGGACAAACTCCTATAATTGTCACTTCCACATCACTTACCATCAGGTGAGATCGCAGTCAAGGACTATCTTGTCAACGAATAAAAGAAAGAAAGAAAAGAATTGTAGTTGCCAGTCTGATAGTGTAGATCAATGATAGACGTTGAAACAGTAGTTACATACTCGTATCATGGAGGTACACATAAAAATTGAAGTATTTTTCAAATCCATTATTAAAAGTAGAAGCTCAAAGCATCACCCTCGTGCCCCTCAGTCAATTTCGTAGTAATTATGAACTACGCATTGTTGTTTATAAGCATGAGTAATATTATGGGATTATGCAGAGAGTTGTCCTGTTACTAGAGCAGCAATTTACCTGAATTACCGTCACCACCGCCTTACTGGTGTTGAAGTTCACCAGCCGAGCTTTTTATCATTAGCACTGGAACTCCATATGACGTACTTTTACTTGAATAAGTAATTCTCCAAGAGCTAAAAATACATATTTTCAAAGTAAGAGAGCAAAAAAATCTTACATTCAGCTTTCAATCATTTCTCTATAACCAGATATAATTCAGATAAAAAAATCCAAAATAATGTATATTTAAACATAAAAACACGACTACAAAAAAGTTTTTCCCCTTCCCCCTTAAATATGTTTATTTAAACCCCCATTAAAGATTACAAAGCTTACGTCTTTGTAATATTTAATGGGAGCTTTTCTGGCGGCTGACGTAGGTTAACTCCTTCGTTGTTTAACTCAATGGTATTGTGTATGTATTAAAGCTGTGTGCAAGTTATGAGCTCTTAATTACATCAGCGTAGCTGAACCACGTTGCTATAACGTCGGTAGATAATGAAGCCAACACAGATTTATGCATATCTACGCAGATTCAGAGATCAAAATCAAATTTCAAATCATCGAAGCGACGTTTCAAATCAAAGATCATTATAAATATCGACAAAAGCTCTGACCTCTCTGAAAGAGCAAAACTCTACAAGATATTAATGGAAAAGATTATAGGTAACTTAAGACTACAGAACATATTCAGAAATCAGAACATATTATTATTATAATGTTATGTGATCGAAATCTCTTATCGAAATGGTAAGCGTTTTTACTTTTAATATATTGTTTATTATTAACAAAAAATGTAAATGTTTCGTTGTCAATTTTTTTTTCTTTTCTTTGCTTTTACGTATTAAATAAATAAAAAACATTTACGTATTTATATTTTTATAAATTTTCCTTTTTAATAAAGGAAAATTTATAAAAAATTTCCGTTATTTCACATATTCATTGTAGCTACAAAATACAAATGGAGAACGAAAATTAAAATTTTGTAGAAAATATTTTCATCATCATCTGACGCTTAATGGCCACTCTTTCAAGACGTGTTGCTCTATTACCTACGAGAATGAAAAACCCAAATGACGATTTTTTTCCTTTTATATTTTTGTTTGGCCAAAGCAACTAATAAAGTCCATATTAATCATAACATCTGAATATTATTATACTTCGCTCTTGAATACGCTCATTTGATTATGCAAACAGGTGATACAATGTAAATTAGGTCGATGTAATGTCGTTATTCACGTCTGATGGTAAATAAGTCGCACACCTTGCCTTGTGTTAATTATGTTAGGCTCAAAGACGGAATTCGTACATTGAGCGAAAGTTCTGCTCAGAACTTCGTGTATAATGGCTCATTTAAATGTTTTCTGTGGGCAAATAATACGTTTGGTTCGCCACCTTTCGCCACAGCCGCGCGGCAAAAAATCAATGTGTCAGCACTCAGCAAACTAAATAAATTTTGGTGGGCTATTTTGTTTATACTTATAGCTAAGTAATTAAATACCATTTTAGCAATATTATTAATGTATTTAAAAAAAAATCATTTATGTCAGACAAAGATTGTGTACATAATATATTCTCATCTATGTTAGTATTGTTAGTTGTGAATTGTAACTAAAGACCTCTACCTAGGGAACACTCCCGGTGGCCACAGCCACCCAATGTTTTACGATTGGTCAGCCTATATTATTCTTTATGGCTTTTATTTTTTTTAACATTTAATAACCCTTTTAGCCTTCCCTACTACAACTAGTGGTTCGCCCCGAACTGAGACCTCGCGATATCCCATAATTCCCAAAAGTTTTAATTATATATTGTAATAATTAACTTTTAACATTAGACGCAATAAAAAAAAATAATAGTTGACATAAAACTGTTTTACTGACACAGCGCCATCTATTAGCATTATAGTGAAGCTATTAGCTTCACAATGATGCTAATAGATGGCGCATTAAAATTAAATAATTTCGTTTCTTTATAACATTTATCTAATTTTAGTATTTGTTGTTCAAGTACAGGATATAACTGAATTTTCAACCAAGTTTCACGTTCTAATATTCAGTAATTCAGAAGTTATAGGGCTCTGACAGACATTTATACGGACACACTTCTCTGTCTAGTAGGCAAGCGCCCTAGTTGACTCAGAGAACTCGCTTCGCTCGTTCAATTAAAGATTTTTGGTGTAAATGTTTCTGGGTGCTTATGAGTTATGACTGATGAATTTTTAATTATTTATCTGACTAATTCTAGCGGCTGATTTGTTTCTGTTGCTGGCAGAAACACAGATGAACTGATGTCCAAATATTTAAATTAAGAATAACTCTTGCCAGCTAAATATATATTTTGCAAACAATTTAATTACTTTCCCATGTTAATTAGAAACCGAGGCGCGTTTATTTTAGCGAACTAATAAACTACACTGTACACAATTAATCGTGGTGTGTAAACACGTAATACCGAACCAAACTAATTATATTAATGGAAGCTATTACACACTTTAGCCCGCATCATTTTCAAGAGAAAATTTGTTTTGACAAGAAATATGTGTGCGGAAATAGCATTCTAGCGCAGAATCCATTTTAGTCATATAAATACGTCTACCAACCAATTTATCCATAAATATATATCGAGATAGAATGCTTATCACCACGTTTTACAAAAGAACTGGCTCCTTATAGACAATGAATATCCTTAGCCTCAGTAAAGCAATGGTGAAAACCGTCTATTTCTGGACCGAATCCCGCCATCCTAGTTATTTAAATATATTGTTTTGTTGAAAATAAACACTCTCTTTGAAAGAAAATGCTTCTTTTTCGGTTACTTTTATTTCTATAATTAGATTTAGTATGACATAGCATTTTCACTGGTTTTTATTTTTATTTTGTTTGAAAACTGCATCATATTATCGCAAATTGTTGGCACGTGGACCTCGCTCACTTTTTACCCGACTTCAGCACGTAAAGGAGGGTAATGTTTTTATCAGTATGTCTGTATGTATGTGTGTATGTATGTATGTAGTATCCCTTAGTTGCCCTTTCAGTTTTTATTTAAAATTCAATTTTGACGCAGTCGGGTTTTTGATTTTTTAAATTTAATATTTTTATCCGTTCTAACTTGGTATGAGTCTGTGAATCTATCGTTCTGGTACGATACTTTGTAGAGGCATGTACCTAAGAGCCGCAGTTTTGTAAGTGACGCAGGTTGGTGTCTTCTCTATTTAATTGATTATGTACCTGCTCATTGGCATGGCAGCTTAGAGCATTTCATGGCAGCCGTTGGTGTACCTAAAACATGTTTGACATTATTTCATTCATGTCGTACGTAATTAAAATTAATTATCTTTGATATTTCAAGTGCGATAAGTCCTTGTATTAGTGTTCGTAAATGTAGAGATTGTTAGATAGGCCTAATATTATGTTATGCGGATTTTCCTTATGATCATTCCTAAGTAGCGAGTATGTATCAAAATAAATATACATATTATTATGATATGACATACCAGGTGCAAGTGCTCTAGTGCAGTATTTAAAAGTCCCTCTGCCCAGTTTATTTATTTTTGCACGGTAATCTCAATAGCCACTGTAAGTACGGATTTTCATTCGGTTTCAGAAATTTCTGCTAATGGATAGCTTTAAGAAAGAAGCGAAACGACTAAGATGAATTGTGATGATAAGATTATTATAGTCTACTAGCTTTAACCCGCGGCTTCGCTCACGTTAGGTTCGATTTTTTAACCCCCTATTTAACCCTCTTGGGGTTGAAATTTTCCAAAATCCTTTCTTAGCGGCTGTCTACGTCCTAACAGCTACCTGTATGCCAAATTTCAGCTCGATCGATCCAGTGGTTAGAGCTATGCGTTGATAGATCAGTCAGTCAGTCAGTCAGTCAGTCACTCACCTTTGCCTTTTATATATTTAGATTAAGTCGGCAGACATCGTCCTCCTTGAGAGATTTTCTGGCGTATACGAATTGCAATTATTTCAAAAATCATCTACCTGCTTTAAACGCCATATAAACTTATTATAATACAGATTATAATGATTTTCAGTAAGGATTCTAAACTATTTTAAATGCACAAGGACATTTTTTGTTAATACAGATTATAATGATTTTCAGTAAGGATTCTAAACTATTTTAAATGCACAAGGACATTTTTTGTTAATACAGATTATAATGATTTTCAGTAAGGATTCTAAACTATTTTAAATGCACCAGGACATTTTTTGTTAATACAGATTATAATGATTTTCAGTAAGGATTCTAAACTATTTTAAATGCACAAGGACATTTTTTGTTATTACACTCTCACGATTCCAAATGCAATGTTTGAAATAACTTCCTACTTGTTTTTATCAACTCTAACTAAAAATATATTAGGTGTACTTGCCTTGTTGCATTCAAATTAGTTTTTCATAGACATTCCGAGAAAAACTTAATCGAAATTTGAATTTGAAAGTAGGTACTAATTTCCATTTAGTAAGTAGCACTATGTTTTTGCTAATTACTGTAACTCAAAGCAGTAATAAAATCATTTATTTTTTTTGAGTACATATTTTAGCTTTTTGAACCACAAAAATATTTTGATGACAAGATTTTTTGCATGGGCATAGTTGAAGACCTGGAGAGTACTTTTTACCCGGAAAATCAAAAAGTTTATGTATCGGGACTTTAACTAAACTAAATCCACGCAGACGAAGTCGCGAGCATCAGCTAGTTATCAATAAAGGAATGAGGAATTGTGACTAGAGTGCGCTATCTCTGCTGGCTAAAATACATAGTTACTATTACTACATACACAGTTTAAACAATTTAATTAGTATAATGGAAATTTTTTATCATCGACCTTAAATCTTTGACACGTGTTCTGTTATCTGCCCTTTGAAATCTTTGATAATAATTTAACTTCAATTAAAAATCTTAAATAATATTATATTACAACTTCTTTGTTAGTGGAATATTTGTAAAAGTAAATATTACTTATCTTAAATATTATATTACTTCTTTGTTAATGGAATATTTTTTATTTCCATGCGCATGGTAAAACGTGTAACTAATCGCCAATTAATAAAGTGATTGTTCATTACAATGCTCTAATAACCATATCAAAATCATTGTGATTTGGTTTTAAAATCTTTTCTAATTTATGTATTGTTATAAATCTTAGGTTCTTGATATACCTTCATTTATCTAAAACTGAGAGTTTGCTCATTAACTACGTCAGAATTAGATTAATTAGGGAACTAAATATAGTTATGACGATTATAATTAGTCTATTGTTCTGAATTCGATTTTGCGTTATCAAGTTTTATGGGCGTAGGTACAATAAGTTCCATAATCCCGTGTAATCAAAATCGTCATTCCCTAATACATCTGCATCAATAAATAAATTATTAATAATAGTCGGAACGTTTAGCTTAGGTAGTTATAACCATTGTTTATCTCACGAAAACACGTGCCAATTTATAACTTGCAAATAAAACTAGATCTAAATTAATCCTTATTGGACCATAAATTGATAAATAATCAATTACTTCCAAACATTACAATATATTTAACATTTAGATCATAAAAAGATTTACAGGGGCAATGGTTTCTAAAATTATTCGAAACTTAATGTCTGTTGTGATATTGATAACGATAACGCATGTCGTCAATACACGATTTTGCCATTGTACAGGCAATAAATTTATTCGTAGGTAAGTAAAAAACTTATTTATCAAAAGTTTCATACAAATATCAATACAAAATGTGCTTGGCTTTTGTGCATTGTGGTATTCTATTTAGGGTTCCAAAACTTCTCATATTTGAACGATAGGTAAATCGCTTGCCGGCTAATCTTTGGTAAAAATTAAAACTGCACTTTATTTAAGCCAAATAACAATCTTCTAACAATAACTGACTTGGCAGATTTAAGTATTCCAGTAAGATTTCACCTGTATACTGTTTTATGCGGAGATCAAGAGAGATATTAAGTTTACTTTCCAATTGCTCGTTTATATAGAGACACCTACATGATATACCGATATATTATATACATTAGAAGCAATAACTGTGCCGCATTAGCACCACAGCAGTATCAACATGTCATTGACATCAGATAGTTTGCAG
The DNA here is from genome assembly GCA_038048805.1 of Hipparchia sbordonii. Taxonomy (NCBI): domain Eukaryota; kingdom Metazoa; phylum Arthropoda; class Insecta; order Lepidoptera; family Nymphalidae; genus Hipparchia; species Hipparchia sbordonii. Next base: position 6,357,208 of record CM076098.1, read on the forward strand.
TGATTGGCTGTAGTTTCCTCCACGGTGAGAGTAGGCTCGCTGTGCTGTTTATAAACAATGCCTGCATATCTGCATCGTCTGCTCTTCGCGGCAACTGGCACTTTCTTATTTGCTTACTGTCGCTCTTTATCTAAATATATAAAAGGCAAAGGTGACTGACTGACTGACTGACTGATCTATCAACGCAAAGCTCTAACCACTGGACCGATCGAGCTGAAATTTGGTATACAGGTAGCTGTTAGGACGTAGACATCCGCTAAGAAAGGATTTTGGAAAATTTCAACCCCAAGAGGGTTAAATAGGTGGTTAAAAAATCGAACCTAACGTGAGCGAAGCCGCGGGTTAAAGCTAGTACTTAATACACTTCTAGGTAATCACATAAATATATCCCTATTTGTTTTCAATTGCAACTCAATCAAATTGCAACGCAATGACGTACCTATATAAATAAGTTTTGTAAAAATACCTTCCTATATTTTTATAGATACCTGAAAATGTACTTAAAACAGTTTAATTGTTCCCGTATTCGTTAGGAAATTATATAGTTAACTCGTTTTAATTTTATTGTTTTGTATTTGATATCCACTCGGTCGACAGAAGATATCAGACGAATAGAAATAGAAATAGAAATAGAAATAGAAATATTTTTTATTCAAATAAACTTTTACAAGCACTTTTGAATCGTCAATGAATCTACCACTGAATCGCAGGGAGATTCGCAGATATAGGCAGTAGGTACAGTGTGCACTGTGCATTGATGATTGAATAAGAGAGTTTTATGTTGTGCGCAGCTCTTCTAAATTACGCAGTAGGTAGTTTAGATATATTATGAAGACATGTAATTACGTTCGCACTAAAATTAAGAGAATTTCTTCCAGAAGTCATATACTTACGTAGTAATACATATATGTATAATATTATTATGTTCATAGAAAGAAGAGAAATATCGATGTTTTGTAATCAAGTTTAAAAAAAAAGCATCAAGCTGTGAAAATTTCAGGGCCTTTGCTAGCGCAGTTTTTACCATCATTTGGAACGTGAATTACACATGAAAGGTTTTTATATGTATGAACATATTACATAAATAAGGTTTATATATGTGTATCACTATGGCACATTTATATATTTCATCTAGAGAACATTAATATAAACCAGAAATAATCAGCTGATCTGCTAAATAATATATGAAAAGAAAAGGCGACTGACTAATTGACTGATCTATCGATGTACAACTCAAATCACTGGACGGATCAAGCTGTTTAGCATACGAATAGCTATTATGACGTAGACATCAGCTAAGAAAGAATTTATGAAAATTCAACACCTAAGGGGATAAAATAGGGGTTCGAAAAATTGAACTTAACATGAGCGAAACTGCGGGCAAAACCTAGTTTATTTTATAAAGTCTATTTGAATGAAAAATACAAACAAGAACAAACCTGTAGGAGAGTTAAGTCAGATAATATTGTATTGTAAACTCAAACAAGTGGCATTGACGTCAAGAGGTGCCACGCTGACACGGGTGATTCAATCTTAACATTAACCATTAAGATAACTGCGAGTAAACAAATGGCTGAAGTAACTGTTTGTTAATCTAGCACAGAAGATAAACCTTAGATTATAATAACTCTAGTTGCAACTAATAATATAATAAATGTTTTTACTGTTTCTGAATAAAAGATATAATAGATATTGTTCGCGCGTACTGTTTTGTTTCTCGGAAATAAACAATGATATGCATTAAGGGTAATAGAATTCAGTATGTAGATTACAATCGGACAATATTTTAAGCGTTGAGGCTATATTTCCACTTCTGCTGCATAGCGAGGAATATGTATGAAACCTCCAAAAGATGTATTTTTTTAAAAGGTTAGCTTATCTTAAGCTTTAGTGAAATGGTTTAGTTATCCCTGGTTGGAGCTTCTGCAGTGTGGATTTTGCTTTTCCCTTTCGAACTCTTTAATATTCTGGGATAAAAAGTATCCTATATCCACCCTCAGGGAGGAAGCTGATTATACAACAGTGTAGTAAATTAGTAATATTTTTATTAATTCAATTTTAATGTTAGTAGATGTAATTTTAATTTCGTTTATTTATATAAAAAAATATTTTCTTTGAAATCAAAATCATGAGATAACATACCTTACCTCGTTGAAATTGTATTTTGTCTCCAATAGAACAATTACGATAACATAGACAATCGTATTTATCTCCATGCTTCACCACGTAGTTCACCACATAACCTTGTGGATATTTGTCCATACTTCCTGAAACCCGTATTCAAATACAAAACCGACATTTTTGACGGCCACTGAATGGTTCACTGCAGTTGTGAATAATTCTACACAAGTAACAATGGGGAAGGCTTTTGTTTGATGGTGTAGTTAGTACCAGTGGTATTTACTAGCTTTTGCCGCGATCTCGTCTGCTTGGATAGGTTTTAAAAAACCCGCGGGTACCTTTAGTTTTTCTGGAATAAAAAGCCTGTCTCTATTCAGGTCCTCAACTCTACCCAAGTGCAAAATGAAGTCCACCCGTAACTCTGTTTTATATACAGCTCACTTTCGAATTGTTATACAATAATTATTTATTAGTAGGTAATTATTTTTCGCGCAAAAGCAAATAAAATTAAAAACGATCCTTCTTCGACAACCCTCAAAAATTGGTTGCAAAATGAGGTAGGTAGGTAATAAAGGAGAAAATGAGGACAGGCATAGTGGATACATCTCGCTATCTCCCTAGCATGCATTAATTCATTCACCTCAACTCATTTCCGACGCACTACTGAGCTCAGGTCTCCTCTCGAATAAGAAGGCATTCACCACGTTGACCAAGTGCGGATTGGTGAACTTCACACACAAAGAGAACATTATGGAGAACTCTCAGGAAAGCAGGATTCCTCACTGTGTTTTCCTTCACGATAATAAATAATTACTACAAACAGACAGAGACACGTGCCTGGACCGAACTCCAGATCCCCCGAAATTGAGGCTTAACCACTTGGATGAAATGGATATTGTTTTGACGCATTTCTAAAACGTTTGAACGGCTTTTAACTTAGTGCGAAGACTTATGGGCGATGAAATCTCACGCTACGCCTCTGATATTACGCGCAGCTTTATCGTGTTTTAAACTTAATACGAGTATACTATATTCTCATTTCAATAAAATTATTATTATAATAACAATTAATAGTTGAAAAAGCCATGTAACAGTTACTGTTAGGTATAGTTAGGCCTTTATCCATTTCATCACCATTCTATCTCAGTTAAATCTCGGTCTATGAAACATAAATTATTTATTAGGTACTTAAATCGCTTGCTATTCATTCTTGGACAATTAATTATTTCTGCTTTGAATTCAAAAAGTTTGTTTCAATGCAAAATAATATTCTTCAAACAACTTCTTGCAGTTGGAAACTCTTCCTCCAACAGCGCAAACTTTGATAGGAAACAGAATTCAATGGAATGCTTTGAGTATTCCCCAAATACAGAAGCAGCGTCTTGATATTTCTATATTAAAATCCTAAAAATATTACAATGCGCACGATGCGTGTAGAAATGGGCTTATTAAAAACTGCCGTATCCCCTTCCAAAAATTAACCCCTTACCATCTCAAAGATCGAAGGCAAGGTCAATCTTGTCATCAATAAAAAAAGGAATAATATATAACGTACATAAGGCGATGCCTTGAAACTATCCCACTATATAGTTCAAGACAACGAACTTCACAACTTAAGGTGACATCTTGTCTGTCATCTTCTCCTTTAGCAACCGATATTTCCACTGTTGAACAAAGGGCTCTTACATGGACTTTCACACATACACTTCTTGCGCCGCCTGTATCTACGGCTCCCTGATGATGACTCGTCTGATGTTGTCGATCTACCAACACTGCGCTTCTCGACAACTTGTAATTGTCAAATATGTAGTACGTCTTCTACTCTCAAATCCTCGCGTGTAATAGCACTAGTTGAGCAATGACAAGAAAGAAACAAAACCGTTAAGCGGGAAGCATTGGCACCACGTGCATATGGCTTGCTCTTGGCACGTGCGCAGAGTTATTTATACTCTAATGTCACCCTTCTCCGCGAAATTCTTTATGCTTAGACGCATACAAACATAACTATCAACCTACGATGGTCCTAGACGGACAGCGGGTATTGATTAGGCGACTGTTGACCTCTCCCGGTGTCTTTACTTTTCCTTTACTATACTTTAAGCCTTGATTTCTTTATACTTATAATATAGTTGGCCCATTTATGACTCGACCACGTCTCTGCGCCGGGTCATTGGTCTGCCTTGTTTTCTTTCGTGCTATGGGAGCAAAGTACTAGTTATGTCGTCTCGTTATTCCTAAAATATCTGCATGTATCTATACATATCTATCTATATATTCTAATAGGAATTATGTAGTAGTTTTACTCCTTAATAATTGAACGAGCGAAGTGAGTTCTCTGAGTCAACTAGGGCGCTTGTCTGTACTGGACAGAGAAGTGTGTACGTCCAAATGTCTGTCAGAGCCCTATAACTTCTGAATTACTGAACGTAATTACTTCAAATTTAAATATAATATGTAAACTGATAGCGTTCAGCCGAATATTGTATAAAAAAATATAAAAAGATTTATTTCAGGGGGGCTCTCATAGAAGCGTGTTTGAAGTAAAATTTTGTTTGTTGCGTTACATAAACTTGCAATATATCTTTTTAAAGACGACTTTGATCAGAGTACAAAAATATTTTTTTTTTTTTAATTTTTCCCTTAAAATTGACGAAATGGGGGGCTTTCAAAGTGGAGATTTTAATTTGAGCCATATGTCAAGAATTACTGAATATTAGAACGTGAAACTTGGTTGAAAATTCAGTTATATCCTGTACTTGAACAACAAATACTAAAATTAGATAAATATTATAAAGAAACGAAATTATTTAATTTTAAATGCTAATAGCTTCACAATAATGCTAATAGATGGCGCTGTGTCAGTAAAACAGTTTTGTGTCAACTATTATTTTTTTATTGCGTCTAATGTTAAAAGTTAATTATTACAGTATATAATTAAAACTTTTGGGAATTATGGGATATCGCGAGGTCTCAGTTCGGGGCGAACCACTAGTATTATTTAATTTTTATTATAATACTAGCGTGGAGATAAATTTTAATAAATCCCGCTGATATCCCTTATTTTTCTGAGACAAAAAGCCTCAACTTGCTTAATCGCAAAATGATTGGAGGACAAATCAACAGACAAGCACATTTTCACGTGTATAATATTAGTACGGATTTTCTACTGTTCTCCCTCTTCCTCCAGTAAACCATTTCCGCAAGTAGGCTATGTCCATGCACCCTTTTAAATTTTGACGAATAGTTTTCTACTCAAAACCTAACCTACATATAGATATATTATTTGGTTAGTGCCAATTCTAATCAAATCCTTGTTCATTCCATTTGTATTTTAAATTCACACGATTCAGTTTAATGGGCATAGAGCCAATTTTGGAATAACTTCACGCTTAACCTCGCATTTAACCGCTCTAAAACCGTATACAGCATTTCCTGATCAGTGCATTTATTACAAGTTTGCACAGCTCATAAAGTTTTCGAACATTGAGCATACAAATCCTCGAACGCAGACTTTCACCGCTCTGCTGTAAGATTGACTTAAAATGGTTGTACCGTGTACCGCTTCACCAACGATCACCTCTGATTAGCTGGTACTCTCCTGCTATTGGTCAAAATGCATTGATGCAGCAAAAACGCCATAACTTTAGACAATCAGAAGCTATTGCGATTGTCATGTTGTGGTGATCAATTTAAAACAATCTCATAACTTTGGCAAAACATTCATATGAGACTTAAAAAAGTCTAAATTAGAAACTTCATTATAATGACGTCATACTTAAAATTGCTTTTATTTACACTACTGTTTTTAGGGTTTTAGAGTTGTAAAGGCCCTTGTGACTGCGACGTTTTAGTACATCGAAACGACTTGTTATTCCAACTTATACTAACGGTCCAACAATACCTAAATACTAGACTACCTACTTCAAGAAACACTATATGTCTATAAAAGAACTTACTATAATTTGCTAGTATTTTATTGCACTGTTTTAAATTGTCATTCAAGGCCTCTCGGACTTTAATTTATAAGAGGCAAACCAAACGCCAATCAGTTCCATTAAGCGTTAGTTTTCTCGATGGAAATATACAAGGAATTATATAAGGCTATTTTTAGATCTGTCATTAACTATTATTAAATCTATTAATATATTACATGTACAGATACAGAATTGGCTAGGTATTAATCGTCTTATTACATAGACCGCTGCGATTTACACATATTACGACCTTTGACTTTAAAATAACTAAAATTATAATTTAATGCACTTTCATTATTGTAAACTTTGCACACCATTAATGGCAGATTGTGACATGTACCTACCCAGACTAATAAAATATTTGTAACATCTCAAGTGTAACTCACAATCATGCAATAAATGAATTGAATTGAATTCTAATCATCATAAATCATCATAATTGCATTAGCCTGTGGAAGTCCACAGCTGGGCATCCGTCTTCCCTAATAAGCGTCACCACTCACCAGTCACCACACGCGGTCTTCAGCATTTTTAATCCAGCCGCTTCCTACTCATCCTCTACTTTCGTGCGGTCCAACGCGAACGTAGGGTGCAAGGGCGCTACTACGCAAGCTTGTACACGATCTCCACTCACCTATACCTATTTATATAAAGTTTATCAAAATTAGGCATTTATTGCTACCTCACCACGTGGGTGGTTAAATGATTCTAATTAATAATAACTTAATAATTTTCAAGCCCAATATTAATATTGAATTAACCTAATTGCGTACTTTTAAATAAACACTTTTAAACAAACTCGTGTTCCCTGATCTGAAAATTTTTGGAGTGGTTATTACCACTACCAGGTATCAGTAGAGCCAAATGATCTTTGGTAGAGCTTATAGCAATGTGTAAAAAATGTAAAACGGTTATTTTACGAGACATTTTCACCGCAATTACCTAATTGCCATATCTGGTGACGGAAGAGCTGGCTAATTTTTTTGTGTAAACTACCAGCCTGGTGGCTCAGCTTGGAAATGCAGCCAGTATTCTCAGAAATATTTACAGTGGGGGGGCATGATTTGTATGTTAAAAGTTAGATTAAGCTAGATAAACAAGTTTTATAGTATTTTGTTTGCAAGAGGTTTCAAAATATAGAGTAAATATTATGCAATCATCATCATCAACAATCTATCAAAGGCTCTCTACTGAACGCATTCTCAGAGAAGGGCTATAATCCACCACGTTTTTACCATGCTAGATAATTTGGAAACAGTTGCAAAATAATATGGAATTTTTAGCGTCAAGGAAAAATATGTCGGTCCGAGTTATCAATATCAACGGCTCATTATTAATTATTTATTGAAGATATCACGTGACAACGTAAAATTTAAAATACCAGTGACAGGCCATACGTATCGCAAATGTCGGCTTGCGTCACTGTGCCGCGCGTCGGTCGCCTCACTCCCCCTTTCCCCTCCCCAGGCGACCTCGTACACAGGTCACGTAAAAACGTTTATTGCGACTGTTGTTTCTCGACGTAGCACGGGGTGAACAACATGAGCAAATTCCATGACAACGAGTATCCAAGATGCAAGAAACGCAATGTTGGTAGACTCCCTGCCAGATGGGCGGATGATCTCGAGTGGTGATCCTTGCAAGAATGAGAAGTATGAAGTTGTAGACGTCTTTCAGTTGAGACAAGAATTGAGTTGACAAGACATTATGACGGTTTCTGTGGTCTGTGCTATTTTAAATGTCATCTACAAAGGAATCATTTAAAATCTTTGATCACAAAAAATAAGTTTAAAATCTACAGGAAACTAAACTAAAAAGATGTATTTTAGCGGGGAGCCTCTTAAAAAAGATAGTATTTTTTTAAGGTCACTGATAGATGACCGATATTCCTATTACTTACCTTACAAAAAAATAAAATAAAAAATAAGTCGCAAGTTTTCCGCAGATGTGACGTTCGCGCAGCTAAAACAAGTTATATTAGTTTCTCTGTGAGTGAGTAATGGGTATTATGTAAATGTAGGTTATTAATATTCGATAAATACATTCATATATTTTGCTTATGAAGAGTTAGAGTAGTAACTTTATAATTTCAAGGCTTTAACGTAACCAAATATCAAACTAAATACCGTTAATTTTAACGTGAGACGATAGTTACAATACAATCGATTTACTATAGAAACCTGCGTGCTCCGAGCTTGTCGCTAACTTCTGATAGTAATCGTTACACCTAGTTATAATTGAAATTTAACTTCGTCGAGTCGAATGGACAAGGATCTGTAGGGTTAGTAATTAGTATAAGATTTCATTTGATTGATCGTATTCGTATTCGATGACATTAGCGTCAAAGTAAAATGAACCAAAACTGCATTGATTTAGAGCTCAATTTTGTGCATGCATTGTTTTACGTATACGGATACGCTCCAAATTAAAATCGGTTGTACTGAATTTGTGACTTTAAATCAATACAGTTAAGGTTCATTTTACTTTGACGCTAATGTCATCGAATACGAATACGATCAATCGAATTAAATCTTATACTAACACTACTGGAAGCCTATCGCATTATTGTTACAATAATTCCACTACCATTATGTGATTATTATTATTATTATTGGAAGACCCTAGATGTTTGTCAAGACACTAAAAGGAGATCGAAACCGTCATTAATGATCACATAGGTCGTAGCGTGATCCAAGATATAAGCACATCGGAGTTCTGAGATGAATTTTGTGATAGTCCACGTATTAATCATCGTCATATCACAATATACTAGTGATAATATCAACATTAAAATATCTTATCTGAATATCGAGTCAATAAATGCTATCTTTCATCTTACACGATAATTATTTATCTGATCTCTAAACCAAATTAAACCAGTATTTCTCTAAGACTTCATCCACGAGGTTTGCGTTTTTATTTTTTAGGTTTGTTCCCAACTTAGAGCATGTAAATCAGACGTTAATTTATTATATAAGTATATTAAATTGAACCAAAAAAGAACCGCTTTGAACTGAACAAGTCCTTTTTACCATACAATGAAAACCAACCAGTAGATCATTTTGCTTGTGTTTTTAACTTTAACTTTTGACCGCCTGACGTGAAATTGATTCTTGTTGACATCGAGTGATTAAGAATTACAAGCAAGTTTTAAAAATAAAATAACAGATACATTTTCTAGCATAATTTATGTATATCTAACGGTTAAGGGTGCGAACTGAAAATTTAAAAAGATCAACGGTTCAATCCTATGGCAATTTTGTCGTACCCACTCCTCACAACACTTTACGCTTATTTGGAATATTCAAGTCAATGGAATTGGCATGGTTAATATTTGTTAATAATATAAATGTAAAAATATATTTAAAATTATATCTATAAATTAAATTAATATTAAATTACTTCTAAAATTAAAACTAACTAATTTAATATATACTAGGACAAAATATTAACCTAAAACTAAAAACCTTAAAAAATATATAATATAATAAATTAAAATAATTCACGTGCAAAATGGCGAAGCACTAAAATGTAAAAAATATTTTTACAAAACCGACTTCAAACGTTACTAAAAAGTCCATCAATTGTGCCTATAAAATTTGAAGAGTAAATCCATTTCTCCAGGATCCCATCATCAGATCCTGACCTGATGACAATGGGACCACCTGGGAAGTAGGAAATAGAATTTTCCAAATCGGTCCAGGCGTCTTCAAGTAATCGGAGAAAATACATTAAAAAAAAGAAGAAGAAAAAAGATTCCGACGAATTGAGAACCACCTCATTTTTTGGAAGTCTGTTAAAAAAGAAACACAATATATTAATATGTTAATCGATTTAGAGCGCAACGAACCGGTGCCGCGATGGTGGCGCAACTTGTGGTTTTTTTGTAAGTACGAATTTGTCAACAAACAAGCTAAAATTTAAAAAAAAAAATACGACTGCCCAGCCAAAAACGAACTAAAAACTTAAATACGGGCGTATTTATTCGGAATCTTATTCACATTTTTAAATGTTTTTTTTTATGAATAGCTGGATATTGAACTATAGTGGTATACCTATATTTTTGAAATCTACTCGTCATTTTCTAAATGATAATTATATGTATACTTAATCTTATTTTCGATTGTTATTTTTTTTCAACTTTAGTCTTTAATGCAGAACCATCGTCACCCCTTTTTAATTTTACTAGCTTATGTCACTCGGAATAAGCTAAGGATTCTAACGATACCTCATTCATCAAAATCGGTTCAGGCGTATAGACGTTATGGTAGAATATAGAAACTCATATACATACACACATGAAAACAATACACTCCTTTTTTCAGGCAGTCGGATAAAAAAGAGCGAATGCGGTGCCACACCGTGTCATGCAGAATCACTGAATCACTCGTGTCGAAATTCTAATAAACAGAGAAAATTTTCCCCTCAATTGTAAATAAAATCGATGATAACTTCTGAATTACACAATGTTCTACAACCTACTTCAGTCGAATATAGATACAATTCTCAAGTGGAAATGGAAACTTTTAATATTTCTTCGCTTATAATCTAATCTATATTTAATTACGGAGTGATTAAACTGTACTTTAACTAAGCCTTCGAGGGCAACATCTTGAATTTGGAATACAAACTGATTTAACTTTAAAATATTATACTCGTTTGGTTTACCAAATATATTCTTAAAAATAATATGAAACAAAATCTGATTATCCTTATCATTTCCCAGTAGTAATACTGCAGGTTAGCAAAGGTAAAAAAGTATCAATATTACTACTGGTAGTATGATTGGAAATGGGCAATAATCGAAAATGATATACTCGTAATCGACAGCTGATGTCCCTTGGTCCCAAGGTGCAAGGTGCAATGACCCCGCACCGAAAATGCCCGCAGTATCGGCAGACCCCCCCACTAGGTGGAACAACGACATCAAACGAATCCCAGGGCACCGCTGGGACCAGGTGGCGCAAGACCGTGACCTGTGGAAGTCCATGCAAGAGACTGTTCTCCAGCAGTGGATGTCCATCGGTTGATAAAGAAGAAGAATAATCGAAAATTTATTGGGAACAATAATGCTGCAAAAATATGAAAAGGATAGACTTTCTTCTTTCTTTAGAAAGGTTCTCATTCTTACCTTTTGTCTTTGGTTAAGTAGTAGCCTATAGGGAGTCGAGCTGTCTGTAATTGAAAAATATTAGGTCAACACGCATTAACTTCCGTCCTCGGAAAGTTTGATAATTCGATGAATCCGGCTATCATATTAAAGTAACCAATCATTATCATTTAGCTCTACCCAAACATATCAACTTACAAACAACACACATCGATAACTCTTAAATAATAAAATCATACGTATAGAATATTCCAGAAAAACTATTTCATACTTAACTCAAATGAGAAAAACAGATCGACCTATACGTAGAATAGAGTTATATATGATTATGGCACAAAAATTTTTTATTGCATTTTTAAGCCTAAAAAGATCTCTAATATTTACTAGTGAAATCAAAATTTTAAAAAGTTATGTAGATCCAAAGATACCAGTCGAATAAAGGTACATTTAATTTATTTCTCCAAAGAAGAAGGGCCCGACAGCACAAGTGTCAGTATTCACTGTCCAGATCAGCGCGATCGGAGGGTCACATCTGCAGTTGTATTCATGTTCTCCGAAATGATAGTGTGCACACGCTCACACTTTTATCTGCTATTTTCGTGTTAATTTTGTTATTATTTTTTACTATATGTGCTCAAACTTAAAAATACACGCTCAAAACATATGATCTTCCCTTCGTTAAAGCCAAAAAAAATTGAATATAGTAATACGACAAATGCCGTGGAGATAAAAAAAATGGAAAAATGAATGTTCCAGGTAAGTGAATGGAATTTTCTTTCTTCAGCTTTGTAATTATATTACATAGATTGCTCTTAGATAGTTGTATATAATAATTTTTACAGATATATATTTTTAAAGCTAAATAATTAAGTTAAACGGTTCCACATTCATATAGAACATTATACCTCGGAATGTTAGATTTTACTACAAAAAACAATCAAAAAAAGAAATATCAATTCATTACACCTATTAGACATTAATTCATACATTTTAATAAGTAATCAATAATATTAATTATTTTACCATACTACTTTATTATTCGGAAATCATGTAAAAAATATCGGGACAATGTGCACAAGTTACTTTGTTCGAGGGAAATTATTTTGAAATTATGAGGTATATGTGTATATATTCATTTATTCTTGGTTTGACATTGAGATATATATCCTTATTCAACTGAAAACTACCATAAAAGCCTAAAATTAATAATTTTTTTTATGTTAAGTATTTATATAAAAACTACATAAAACTATTTAGACCTGTTTTCTGTAGTTAATTGCTTTAACGTTTTAATGATGTTAATTTTTGTTTTCAGAAAATGGCAGTGTCAGTAGTGGAGCTTTTACAATAACAGCACTACCACAGGGAGCTGAAAAAATTAGGCAAGAGGTCCCTGATATATGGGAAGATTGATATATCAGATGGAACTGTAAGAAACAGTCGATTATCTATACTGCAGCCGGCATATAATGATAAATACCAGTTTTTGCTACTGACAAAACTAGCCATAAGGCTGCACCATGTTGCTGAAAGATCTATAAAAGATAATAAATAATGTCTACCGTCGCCTGCAATTGCAACAACTAGACCTAACACTTTTAACTCGGTCCAACTTTGAAAATTCCCCTGCTGTTAGCTTTGGGAATTTGTCTTGAATATCATCACCAAAATGTGTACCGACTCCCATGCCTTCTCCGTTAAATACGCATAAATTGTCGTGATGCCTTTTATTCTAACCATATGATGATCACTGGACGCAATCACTATCTACAACTAACTCTTACAGTGCACCTAACGACTCTAGAGATGATGATGTGCCGCATCTTCTTTACAAATTCATTATTTTGATTAATTTAAAATTTTCATTTTGCGCGGTACCCAGTGGATCTCTGCCACCACAATATTATTTTCTTCGTGATTTAAAATATCTATTCAATTAAAATATTAATAATATAGACATAAATAACTTAGATATGTTACACGTTGCGATCGGCAACGCAACGATCACATCCTCGGCAGGCTCAGTGTCCGTGACATCGGAGATAAGCTGCAAGAAGCCCGTCTAAGATGGTATGGTCATGTAGCACGGAAACCACAAAGCTACGTCGGTAATAGATGTCTTAACATCGCCGTCCCTGGAGCTAAATCTCGCGGCCGTCCAAGAAAGCGCTGGCTGGACCTCGTAGGCGCCGATATGAGAGCCAATAAATTAAGAAAATTCGATGCACAAGACCGGGAAAAGTGGGCAAAAGCATGCCGGAAAGCGGACCCCACCTAGTGGGATAACGCTCAGTCGAAGAAGAACTTAGATATGATTGATTTCTTATTGATTGCCAATAATAAATCGCACAGAAAAATTGTGGAAAATAGAGAAAATGTGTTTAAACCTTTTTGTTTGCCAATATTCGGTTGTACTATTTTTAAAACTCCTGAAAGAACTTATATATTGTCCTTGTAGCAATTTTATTTCGTTGGTTTTATTCGAGTTTTCTATAATAGGATTATTATTAATGCTAAATAATAGTTCCTAATACGTTATTTATGTTTATGTTTTATATTATTTATTTATTAGTTTCATTTTGAGGTTTCTATAGTAGGATTATTAATACATTCTACTTACATATTTACACAATAGTTCCTAAATTTAATTTCCTAAATATATAAAAGGATAAGGTGACTAATTGACTGACTGACTCATCATCATCACATTGCTCAAAACACTGGATAGATCGGGCTGAAAGACATACAGATAGCTATTATGAAGTAGGCATCCGCTAAGAAAGAATTTTTGAAAATTCAACCCCTAAGGGGGTAAAATAGGGGATTGAAAAATCGAACTTAATGTGAGCAAAGTTGCGGGCAAAAGCTAGTATTACCTATATAAAATACAAAGTACTTTCAGTTATTTTATTATTAATTTTTACATTTTTTTGTAAGACAATTTTATAGTAGGTACATGCTTAGTAATTAAAAAAATTAGTCAAATTATGTTGAATTTTTTTTACTAATAAATGTGTTATTATGAAATAAGAAACACTGTTTATTTTGTATTTATATTTCATCCTTTACAGCAAATAAGACCGTTTGAAGATTAGTATTTCCATAAAAAAAAGTTATATATAGACATGGTACGAACACTTTTCCCAAGTATAAGGTTACATATACATATAGAACATGGAGACATCCGCAAAAAATCGTCACATATGCATATAGAAACACCTAAATTCCAAATTATGGGTTTTGCATTGAGTTTATTGATAGTAATCAATGCATAATAATGTTCCAAAAGTATACTATGAGAATCAATTCTCTAGAAAAATAACGAAAAAAGTTACAGGCAAGACAAACTTCAAATCGCTCTCCTGTAAAGTAAGGATTTTGCAGAAGTAACTCTATTCTGCGTATAGGTCGAGATCTTAATCTTGCAATTTAGCTTCTGTGAAACAAACTAAACACGGTCGTTCGACTGTAATTATTCTAATCATCCATTTATATCCTGTGTTTATATCAGCGTAAATTCAAATTGTGCCAACTGGCAAGTCAATGAGGTGTCCCCAAAATTATGGCAATCTCAGTAGCAATGTTCTGAATATGTTGTGAACCTGCTTTGAAATCTGCTGTAAGGTTGTCTAAAAATGTCTGCAACAGCCCTCTCTCGCGCATTGGTCAGCGCTGTAGTCTTATAACTGAGAGGTCTCGGGTTTGATTCCCGGCGGGGTCAATTTGGGAATTTATAATTTCTAAATTGTCTCTGGTCTTGCCTAGTGGGAGGCTTTGGTAGTTTCCACCTTACCGTCAAAAATGTGCCACCGATTTAGCGTTCCGGTACGATGGCGTGTAGAAACAGATTAGGGGTATGAGTTGAATGTACACTGCCATACCCTTTCCAAGTTAGCCCGCTACCATCTTAGACTGCATCGTCACTTACCATCAGGTGAGATTGCAGTCAAGGACTGTCTTGTCATCAAATAAAAAAAAAACAGCGTGATGGTAACCTCTGATTTGCATATAGGTACTCTCTCTCTCTAATGATTAATATCTATGCTGTATGCATTGATACAGCCAGAACGCCATAAATCCAACCAATAAGAGGTGATTGGGGTCGTCACACTGTAGCAATCATTTTTAGACAATCCCACAGCTTTGTAGGTTGGAAGTAGCAACATTACTTCGTATGTTCTTAAGAGCTCTAGTATGTAATGCCAAGTCACACGTGAGAGTATTTAAGAGCAATCGCGAAATAATATGCGATGTTTCGATACCACAAATCATTTCTATTACGTATATGTATGTATATCGAAAACTATTTAAAACTTTTGGAGTAATTAAAATAATATTGAGTGAAATATATGCTTTCGCGTTGTTTATTTTTCTTTGCTATATTGAAATGCATTGGCTCTAGACTTGATACTCGTACGTTTGAAGAATAATTAATAACTCAAAACAAATATACTTTTAAGTATGTAATAATAATAATATGTATAGAATACGTATATAATCCTACGAATATTATAAATGCGAAATTTTTTTACTCAATCACACTTCAACGACAGAATAGATTTGGCTTTCGCACAAAGTTAGATTATAGCTATGTACTTTTTATCCCGGAAAGTAAGAGGGTTCTCGCGGGAATTAAAAAACCTCAATCCACGCGAACGAAGTTACGGGCATCAGCTAGTGAAGAGATAAATCGATATCTGCCTTAGGTTTAGATCTAGAACAATAAAAAATAAAATTGTCCGCATAAACTAAAAGCAATAACTGCTAAAGATCAATGAACGAATAACGAACGAAGCTATTTATGGAAAAATCATCATCTGCTCCTTCGAAAAGGTCTTCGCAAATCAAGAATATCGCGTATGACGTCTTCATTTACCATCTTTGCCCCCTTACTTTCGCTTCCATATTTTTAATCGTAGACCGAGATCCCACTGTATGATATCTTCCATATTTTATTCAATTGGAATGTAATTCTCTGTAAAAGAAATACGTTTTGCATGGGTGCCTAACAAAATTTGGCAGCCAGACAAGAACGATTTCATTTACGGATATTTAACCCTTAGAATAGCTTTTCAAGTGAATAACACAAAAATGGATAATGCGAAGGGATCTCTGACAACTTGACAACCAGCAACTCGACTAATATAATTTTGTTCAACAGCTTTCATCCTCTCGGTGTTTAAATTGATATACCAGTGGTTACGATATCCTCTTTTACTCTGAGTATAGCACCAATTATCTTATCTCGGAAAGTACTCGTAGGTATGTTATGAAAGCAAACTGTTGTGGGTAGTACGATAAAAAATTATAATGTAGGTAGGCAAATAATTATAGTTTGATTCGGATACTGTGATGTATGAGTTAGTTAGTTGTGAGTTTATGTTAATGAAGGGTTGATAAGCTATATTATAAAAACGTATATGTTGGTTTAGTTTTCATTTTTCATTCAACCAATCGATCTTTATAAAAGTTTATGCAGAGTATCCGATACTCAGAACTCTACAAGTGATCCAATCAATCAAGCCGAGTCACGAGAAACATTAATTGAACAGAATTTAAAAAAAAACCAGAACCTAAACGCTTTTTGCGACGTAATTGTTTTTCTTTTGTACAATCTCTCACAATAATCATTATTTCCGCGTACTGTTTACAATAAGTCAAATCGGTTGGCTGCTTCTATATACAATGTCGGTCAGAAATTTCCATAGGTATATAGATAAGGGACCAGAACGATACCAGACAAATTCAACTACGCCCAAACTCCGAATGTTTATTCGATAAAAGGCGGCAGTTGAATAATTTGCTAACTATTCGACTGCCCCATTCCAAAACCCAGTAAGTGTGATTGACAAAATTTTACAGGGGCCAAAAAACATGTTTTGCAGATGGCTTAGCGAAGTAATAAATATAACCAATAAAAGCTTTCAAAGTAGTTTATTTACGAAACTTTAATTTACCAACAGATACTGAAGAATTCAGAGTTCAGAGGGGCTACCACAAATTTTTTTTTTTGGTCTCCTTTAAAATTTTGTCAATCACACTTACTAGGTTTTGAAATGGGGCAGCCGTATTGAAAAATGCTTCATAATATTACTTTGCTAGTTTCTTATCTTATTATTGACTGTGATTAGGGATTGTAAACCCATGGAAATATCCTTCTTTTTCGCTTCTATTTCATAAGGCTTTTAGTTTTAGTCTTCTTTATCTGCTTTCGGTTTTTAAAACGTTATCAATGTAAACATTTTCTCTTCGTAAATATATACTTTCCAATGCAAATACCCGACGAAAATAAGGCCATATATTTCAGTGGAACGCATGGAACTCTTTGCATAACAAATCTATTTAAGCATTATTACATTGAATGGTATTTATTCACTCTACTTCTTTAATGGGGATGTTGTCTATGTAAGTGCGTCAAATACGTTTATTTTTGGCGTCACAGTTTACTACTTCGTACAGGCTCCTATACTAAGTTGCTGGTTTGATTAGTCTGTATCCCTGTTAAAAATAATTTGATTCGATGCAGGACCATATTTGATCACAATCTCACCTACGTAGGTGGAACGTGCATATCTAAAAAATACTTACTATGGTTTTCACCACAATAGAAGGGACGTTACAGGTAGGGAAAACATAGAAATACAATTTATTCACTCTCAATTTTCTCCTTTTCAGCAACACTCATAACTGCAACAGCGGGAACCTGCTACGGGTGGCCGTCGCCCACATTACCTTATCTGAAGTCAAAGGAGAGCGATATAAAGACATCGCCAGATGAAGCATCATGGATTGTATCAATAATGATCCTGTGTTCTGCACTAACGCCAATTCCCTCCGCATACTTCGCCGATCGCTTTGGAAGAAAAACCGCCCTTCTTCTCGGAGCAATACCCTTTATAATCGGTTGGTTGCTGGTCATCGTAGCGAAGTCTGTAGCTGTGCTTTACGTCGCTCGTATGTTCTCTGGTCTCGGGTACGGGATAGTGTACACAGTGGCGCCAATGTACACAGGGGAAATTGCCACAAACGAAGTCAGGGGCGCACTCTCTACTCTCATTACATTAATGAACAAGGTGAGGCATTATTGTTTTTCTAGGCTAAAGATACCGAACGACGATATATTTTTAAAAATTCTCGCAACGAGAATAATAAGTTATTCCTTACCTACCTACTATATATATCCAGTATCTTTTTCCCGCGGCTTCGCTCACGTTAAGTCCGATTTTTAAACTTCTATTTTATTCTCTTAGGAGTTGAATTTTCATAGTAGTTATCTGTATCCCTTTCAGCCTCATCCGTACAGTGGTTGAGCTGAGCGTTGATAGATCAGTCAGTCAGTCAGCCAGTCAATCAATCAATCAGTCAGTCACCTTTTCCCTTTATATATTCAAATGATATTTTTTTAACAAGTTTTCCCGCACCCAAAAAGTTTCCCATGTCAGGCAACAAAATAAGCTACATAGCTTAAACACACATTTGCGTGAATTTCATCAACATAACTTTAGTGGTTTGGCACTGAAAAGGCGACATACAGAGAACTGGCTCTCTCTCTTTGGAGACCACTTTTTACCTGCAATTTATGCTAACAAACTACTGTGTTATAAATTATATAAACATGACTCAGTACCTCAATTAAACTTTACACGCAGTTGCATTAATGTAAAAATAGTTTCCAGTTTCATACGTACAATGTCCAACTATTAATGAGCTTCCTTCTCTAGCGTGGGTTTTAATTTACTAGTAGGAACAGCTGAATCAATTTGGACGGAACTTCTACAAGCAGTGATCTAAGATATTTTATCCCACAAAATCCCAAATTTCCCAAGGGATTTTTAAGAAACCTAAATTCACGCGGACAAAGTCGCGGTCAGGTTGTGACGAAAATGTGTTTAAAACGGAAATCTATAAACCTTATAAGAGTAGATAATAAATTCTCCATTCTTTTTAACTAATGTGGTTTATGTTTCAATTTCAGGTCGGTATTCTTGCCCAGTACTGCATCGGCCCCTTCGTTACGATGCGTACCCTAGCAGCCATCAACTTGATCCTCCCCATTTCCTTCGTTATCACATTCATCTTTGTACCTGAGTCACCGTACTACTACTTAAAATTTGAACGCAGCGAAAGAGCAGAAAGATCGCTAAGACATTTGAGGAGTGGTGATATAAGACTGGAATTAAAAAATATAGAAGTAAGCGTGCAAGAAGACATGAAGAATAAAGGCACCTGGTGCGATCTGATTCGCGAGGCCACTAATAGAAAAGCGTTATGGATAAGTTTGGGCGTTTTCACCATACAGCAGCTATGTGGCAGCGCTGCGGTTGTCGCGTACGCTCAAGACATCTTCTCAGTTACGGGCAGTAAAATTGAAGATTACAAAGAATCTATCATCCTCGGATGTGTACAAGTAGCTACGTGTTGTCTATCTGTTATTCTTGTGGACCGGCTTGGGAGGAAGCCGCTCCTATTGCTATCAGCACTCGGTGTGGGTTTGATGAACGGAACTATTGGCACCTACTTCTATTTCTATGCCCAGAATAAGGATGATGTAGCACACCTCCACTGGCTGCCGATAACAGCTATTCTGATCTATATCGTCTGTTATGCTATCGGATTATCGACAGTGCCCTACGTGATTATCGGAGAAATGTTCCCAACCAATGTGAAGCTATATGCATCTTGTGTCGCCCATATTTACACCGGATTCTCTATGTTCGCGGTCCAAAAGCTATTCCAGGTAATTTTACATTTTACACTTGTTTGTAAGACGACTCTCAAGAACAGCAGGACATACCAAGGACACAAGTTTTTTGATACTGAAAATACCTATGTCATTACTCATTAGGATAATCGTTTTCAGTAGATACCTACTGAAAAGGTGCCTTGATCTTGCATTTCTTGCGGATCAGCAAAAATACTCAGGCTAAGCCAACCACACCTCATTTATGTTTGGTTCGGTAATTATGAGACAAAAATACCCACACATAGCTGCTTAACTCATAGCTGGTGTGCTAGCATAGTGGGGTAAATCCTTACTAATATTATAAATGCGACAGTGTGTTTGTTTGTTTGTTAGTTTGTTGTTTTGTCCTTCATGACGCTGCAACAGAGCTACGGATCGACGTGATTTTTTGCATGGGTATAGTTGGGGACCTAGAGAGTGACATAGGCTACTTTTTATCCCAAAATTAAAGAGTTTCCGCGGGATTTTAAAAACTAAATCCACGCGGATCAAGTCACGGGCATCAGGTAGTAATTAATAAATTAAATAAAGTCCTAAAAGCACTAAATGATAAAATATCATCAGTTTGTTAGTTAAGCTATAAAAGAACCTTTTATTTGGACACACAGCAATATACAATTAGGGTACACCATTTCAAGGAAATGTATGGTGCGTTTAAGCATTTAAACATCACAAGCTTCAACAATGAAGGAAAACATCGTGAGGAAACCTCCACGGCCCATGCCTAAGAGTTCTCCGTAAAATTCTCTAAGGAATATTGTGTGAGTGTGTGTGTGTGAAGTCTGCCAATTTGCATTCGGCCAGCATAGTGGCCTATGGCCTAATACGCTTCTCTAAGAGGGGTTCAGTGCTCAGCAGTGAGCCATTGATAGATTGCTGACTTTGTTGCTGATCATGGATGGCTAAATGTATGTTTGTGGGCAGTTTTATTCAAAATGATGCCTTTTCTGTTTCAGGTGGTAAAGGACGCTTGGGGCATTTATACAGTATTCTGGGGCTTCTCCATATGCTCGCTGCTGGGCCTGCTGTTCATAATGCTCGTTCTCCCAGAAACCAAGGGCAAGTCCTTCGCATGTATCCAAGCTCAGCTCAGGAGGGACGTCGCGAGAGACAATGCCAGCAAACTTATGACTGTCGAGTATTAACGCTTGCTTAGGTATTAGCCTCAGAGACCGGTGTAAGATTTTCCATGGATGGCATACATTGAAATAATGTTCAGTGTGGCTCAGTACTGACACGAGGGACGATATTTATTATTTCCTAGTGGAGTCGAAAGGGGTGCGCTTACTTATTTTATAGACAATGTGAATGTGTTATACATACTTTTCATTGTGAAATATCATTAAATGATGGTTGATGAGAACTGCATTAAAATCACTTGAGATAAGTTTAGAAAGTATATTCTTATACATAGAAAATACGTGAATGCGGCTTAGTTTTATACTAGTTAGAGATCTATGAACTCGAGTGTGAAAATAAAATAATTTGTACAAAGGACTGAAACTTTATAAGTAGTACTTACTTTATATAAGTTTATTATTTTCTAAGGAGTGTTTAGGTATCTATTGAATAGGTACTAATAAAATATTATTATGTTGATAGCAAAATTGTATTTATAAAATTTTACCTTGTGAGTGAAAGAATTAGAAAATTATGACAATCTGTTTTAAAAATTTAGTTAGTTCTGTTATGTATTCGATTCAGGTAAATAAAACAACCAGTTATATAACCAAAAGTGTAATTTAATTTATTTCAATAATATAATATAAATAATATCTAGGTATTATCCAAATTGATAAATTATACCAATAGTATCTCTCCTTTTTTATCCCTGCCGGTAACAAGTCACAACAATTACATTTTCTTTCATGTATTTGATCCATTGGAAAACTTCCCCACCGTCTCTCAGTCTATTAGGGATCAAGTAAAAATGAAAGTTAAGGTACCTATTGAATAATAATAATTATTATTGTAATGATAGTTTAACAAACGCCCCTACTTAGTGACGTAGCGCGTCATATAAGTAGCCATAGAGAGGTAACATAGGGAGTATCGTGGGGAGAAGGGTCGAGGCACCGGAAAAGGCTGTGAAGTCTTCAGGGTCGTAATCGGACGGCAGGCCTCTCGAGGAGACGACCCTGGCGTACATCTTTGCGGAGTGCTTGGGCGTCCGAGTCTTGTTGGGACTGTTGAAATCGACCAAGTAGAGACCGAAGCGGGACCTGCAAATGCATTTACGAACATGACGATTGAAAATAAACATGATTTGAGAGTAATTGTGTTTTATTAACCATCCAGTCCTTGCATATCCTATCCTATTAATATTATAAATGCAAAAGTTTGGATGAATGTTTGTTTACTCAATCACGCCACAACGACTGAACCGATTTGGCTGAAATTTTGGCTCAGAAATAGATTATGGTCTGGAATAACACATGGGCTACTTTTAACCTCAATCCACGCGTACGAAGTCGCGGATATCGGCTAGTGTACTATAAGAATGAGAGGATGATTGACGAGGTGTTTAGCTGGATCACGCCACATACAAAAGAAGTTTGGTGCTGTTTTAGAATAAGTAAATTTTCAGATCGAGATAATCCTTAATATCTATCTGAATAAATTATATCTTCAGGTATCTTTATTTGTATCTATAAAAATTATTATTTCATGAATATAATTATTATATATCAGCTTGTAAAGATACCTATCTACGTGTTAGCACATTTTATTTGATAGATAAATAACCTACACATATAGTGCTTTTATTATGTGAGCGTAGATTTAACCCTAAGATAATTACGTAGTTTCCTATAGGTTTTTAAGGTGTAAAATTCATTTCCACAAAATTCTTTGGCTTCTCTTCTTTGATATCTTAAATTAAATAAACGCTAAAAGGTAAAGGTCTTAATAAACGCCCTTGGCAAATCCACTGTTGCGTTAAGGAACGTGCTTAGTTTGCGTGACATAATACCCAAGAACCAAGAAAATATCTGTTTTAGACATCTAGTAGGTATACTTTAGTGAACCAAACGCAAGTTGAATGACGTAAATAAATACAAATGTAGCAATTCAGTAGAACAAAATGTGCGAAAAAAAGTCAATGAATAAACAGTTTTGAATTTGAATCTATCGATTGACACAGAGGTCGAAATGCGAATATTCTACACCGATAGGACTGTCCGTCTGTGCGCGCAACACGCGAAAACTACTGAACGGATTTGAATGGGTATAGTGGTAGCTCATACTCCGGATACTGATAAACAATAAGGTTTATCCGGGATAGGGGGTGAAAGTCTTGTTGATTTTACTCCATAACTTCGTCAAATCTAAACTGAATTTGATAATTCTTTTTTATTATAAATTGTGTACTATTAGAAATATTTTGTTCAATTTTGGTGAAAATCTACTTAATATTATCGGAGATAGAGGACATATAACTTCTCGCGGATTAGCAACTAGCAAGTCACTCTAAACTTTTTCCACGCGGACGAAGTCGCAGGAATCAGCTAGTAAGTACTAAAATACTCACACAAAACCGTCGTCCCATTCCCAATTGTCCATCAAACTCCACGCGAAGTACCCTTGGACGTTACTCTTGTCTTCATGTATCGCGTGCAGCAAAGAGTTCAGGTAATGGCAGTAGTACGAAACGCGCGCGTCATCATCGACGCCGCTGAAGTCTGCGTAACCGTTCTCTGTCACGATGATCGGCACGTTGTTGTAAGTTTTGGTTATCCATTGGAGAAGGCGTCGGAAGCCGAACGGTACAACCTGGAGAATATAATAAATTGGGTATTGAAAAATAAAAGTAATGTCGTTATCACCAGGAATCTATGAACGGATCACTTCTGAGCGCAGGTCTTCTCTGGGAGGTTATAAGCTATAGTAGACTAGTCCATCACACTGGCTCAATGAAAATTGACAGACTTCATTCACGTGTGAGAAAAATAATTAAGGAGAACTCAAAAGCGTGAAGGTACCTCACGAAACGTATGTTCAGTGTATTTCTGAGGTTTTTTATGGTGCTCGGCGTTGTTCCTGTATTTGATGTACTTTGATGTGTATATAGAGCTACAGTTTACAGCACTAGCAGTAGCCGATGTCCGCGATTTCGTCGCCGTGAATTAAAGTTATAATAAAATCTTATGAAACTGTTTCATTTCTTGGGATTAAAAGGAGCCTATGGTCGTCTCTGTGATGCTAGTTTCATCTATGCCAATAATAGTTTAGGCAGTTATTTCGTGACAGACAGACATTTTTTATATGGATATTCGCAGTCCGTGTATGATTTACCTTAAGCCAAGACGAAGAACTCTTCGAAGGCCACTTAGGGTCCTGAACTCTGACGACACCAACATCGTTTTCATGTGAGGGTATTTTTCCTACTTCGCCATCGGCCATACTGAGTAGGTAAGTGGTGTAGTGGTTGATACCGAAGAAATCTGCGGTGCCGCGAATGTATGTGACCTCCTCGGGGGTGAACTTGGGCAAGCGGGAGTGACTGTAGTTCTGCTGACGACTCCTCTCATCGACAAGTCTTATCAAGTCTGGTGGGTAGTTCCCTTCAGCTGAATAGACAGGATGTGCGTACCAACCTAACTGTAAATGGAACATTAAGTATTTTAAGTACGTATGCCTAAAGCAGGTTGTGATAGATGATTAACCTAAAATAAGAATTAAGCGATTTTAAATGCCTTTAAGCTATGTATGAGGACTTAAAAAGGTTTATTGCGGTCATTGACAAAGATAACAACGGACTGAATCATAAATGATAGAATTGCTCAATGTGTCAAGGCGAAAAGGCATAGTATGAGGCACTACTTGTACATTTTATGAGTTTTCGTACTTAAGGACCGAAATATCACTTTTTGTGTAAAAATAAAAATTGGGATCATTATATTTTATATAGGTTTCTGGTATAGATTCCCACAGGCTCAGGTCTTCCGCCGCCTGTATCCTGAGACTCGTCGTACATCATTGGTCGACCTAATGGGGGTTTCTACCAAATCTACGCTTTACGGTGCGGGTTCACTAGTCCAGCATCTTAGATTACAAACTACCAACAATTCTTCGAACTATGTGCCCTGTTAGTTTCCACTTTCAACATACAATATACAAATAATATTTTAATTCATACACACATCCAATCAATGTTATTTACAAACTGATGATTAACATAATACACATTTGTAATAGATGTTTTAAAGTATATTAGTATTGTAAACGCTTTGTTAAGCTTATTTATTTTATGTTTTCGTGATTTACATACATAATATATAAGGGCGATATTGTTTCAGCAAATGTAATTAGGTACCTATTGTATAGATTTTTTTTTATACAAGAATAATAATGAATACCTACATGGGTATTTAGATAAAGCTCAGCCGCTTCTCTGTCCCTCGGAGTATCGGTTTTGGGTTCTGCCCAATTTGAGTCTAATGAAAGGCCGATTTTACCTGGAAATACAAACGCAACTTTATTAAGTAAATATACGTCTCTCCCTATTGATTTATAGGTAGAAAAAAAAGTAATTTAACAACAAGATCACATATTTTTTATTCGATGACGAGATAACTGACCGCAATGTCAACTGCTGGCGGATGGAAGCGTGCTTACTTCGTAAGAGTATGGAAGCTACTATTTAACTATACCTACCCTCAATTGATTTCTTCGCGGCATCGTACTGGAAAGGTACCGGAATTCGCTTGACGGTAACTAACCACGAGCAAAGTTTGCCACCAGACCAGAAACAATTTAGAAACGACAAAGTCCCAAATTTTCTCAACCGTGAATCGAACCCGAGACCTCCCTTAGGCCATATGAGACCACAGCGCACACCATTACGGCAGGGAAGTTGTCGAATCACATGCTTCTCATAATATCATTCATTGGAACCTATAAGAGGTTACTGCTCGTAGGTATCTAGTTGACGATCGCGTTTTTCGATATTTATCCTTATACCTAAATTATCAGTCGTAGCACTTAGGTATAATTTACAGTATAAAAACCAATAACAATAAAAATGATGGCTTACCTACGTAAAATAATAAGGTATTCTTTTTGTTGCGACTTTTATACCTTAACGATAAGAAACTTTCGAATTCAAAAAAAGAATTAAAAAAAAGGATATCAACCAATCTGACGTTGACTAATATCCTCCTATCCCCTCCAAATAAGCGGAAAGCGGATAGTGCAATGCGTGGGGTTCGAACCGATTTTTCAGTTTTCAATCCGTACGTTTAACCGTTGGGCTATTGAGGCTTCGACTTATTGTAAGACTTAGTAAGGTTTTAGGTACGTACATAAATCAAAAAACATTACCTACCTCCGTACAGTGGACGATACTGTTGGTTAAACAAGTGGTAAACGCTCGCATGGGCTTTCAAGAGATTGTGAGTACACAGGTATTCGGCAACGCCGTGACGATTCAAGGCCGGAGCTCTATACGTATTGCCGTAACCCTCCAGGCAAGTCTGCATTGGCTCGTTGAAAGTGATCCAGTACTTCACTTTATCAGCAAAGTTCTCGAACAATACGTTAGCATAATCAGTGAAGTAGTCGACTATGTGAGCGTTCGTCCAGCCACCGATGTCCTGCAGTTTCTGTGGCAAATCCCAGTGGTATATCGTCACCATCGGAGTAATGTTGTACCTCTCAAGTTCATTTAATAGGTTCTTATAATACTGTATACCGAGAGGATTCACTTTATTGGCCAAGCCGCTTGGTAATATCCTGGGCCAGGATATTGAGAACCTGTAGATGTCCACTCCAAGTTCGTGGATCATTTCAGCGTCCCTTTTGTACAAGTGGTAGGAGTCAGCTGCCACATCAGGAGTGGAACCGTCTTTGGTGAAATTTTTATCTGAACGCACTAAATGGTCCCATATACTCTCCGTTTTCCCTGCAAAGGAAAAAAATAGCAAGTTATTTATTGTTCTCATCTGGTGGTAGGAGGAAATGGGATTGGAGTGATGTTAACTTAGGAGGTGTGTGACAGTTTTAATTAAACTCATAATCCCTGACCAGAGACAATTTAAAAAATTATAAATTCCTGGTTTGTCCCCCGACCCCTGTTCCTGAACCCCGCGTTATAAGTAGGTAAGCTGACACACTTATCTCATTTACGCGCTTACAAATGCTTTTAAACTGCGGGGACATCGTCAAAATTTTTGTAGTTTTTTTATCGTAACCCACTCTTAGTTTTAATCTAATCAAATAATAGACTATATCTAATAATAGACTTTAGATCTCATGTTGTATAAGTATACTAAATAGAAGACCGTGTGTGATTGCTGATGTGAATTTTAGGTACAATACCACTGTATTAAATAAGTTATTATTGTGACTTAATTAGTTATGTCATGTAGGTTTAATCGAAACAAAAATTAGTTAGATTTCCATCGCTAAACATCGTTTGATAGATTGGGATTGAATATATACAAGGTTATAGGATATATACGTCAATGTCAATAGACGAACATCCAAGTCAAGTTCGATCGATATTGTCGCTTGATTCGAAGATATAATAACTTAACACTTTACATTACTTATTGTTTTAGTTACGTAATAATGATATCATATAAAATGGTATCTTACCATCTAGATTCCATGCCCCTTCGATTTGTATAGCTGCAGTAGAGACTCCAAAGAGGAAGCCTTTCGGGAATGTATAATTGGACTTCGGGCCTCCCGCCAAATTAATATCGGCATACCTGTGAAACGACAAATATTTAATTGATTAGCAAATACCTCATACATACTAAGCATTTAAAATGGGTTCATCGTGACACGCTGTGCCAAATGAATGTTTAATTTTTATATGAAAATCGTTTAGCCCGTAAGACTCTGAATTCTGAATTAACAAGTTTTTAAAAAATCTTTTACTTAGAATCCACAGACAGACACAGATGTTAGCATAGATAAATTATATTGGATGTTAGGTATCTTCCTAGTTTAAAAAAAAATTGATAACGAGTTTAACTAGGCATATAATTTACTGTAATTTATAATTTATATAATTGAATACTTATTTAAAATTGTAACTATAACAAATAACTATAACATCCATAATGAATTGGTTTAATACTCAAAGATTATGAAGGACGTCAGACGTCGCAAATTCAAACTCTGTACTTTTCCAAAGGTTACCAACAGAAAACACGCAATCGATAGGTATATAAAAACTTAATTAAATCTTTCCTTAATACAAAATTAACATCAAATCTCAGGTTCTTAGAAATATAATTATTATTAATAGATACTATTCAAGTTTGAACTTAATGGCAATAAATATTATTCGACTATCGACTTCGATTACTTTGACCATCCAAAGAGACAATAATGCCAGCATCTTGGGTAGGTTACTACACTGCGGTGACTTCGATGAAGTTTTAGATTTTATTTAGTTTTAATTTTAATATTTTACTAATTATTTTATTAATTTAGATAGATCTAAGTTTATTTTAAAATTGTAAATTAAATAAATGTTACTTGAAATTTAAAAAAAAATAGTATCGACTTCAATCAAGTAACAGTTGTCCTACAGCAAGGACGTCTCTGAATATTATAAATCCATTTCTCGATGCATTTCTTGCATGACAATAAGCACATCCGCTATGTATTGTGAATAGATCGTTAACCCTAAATATACAACAATAGATTGCAGTGGTCTTTGAAAAATATAATAGACAGTAGACACGTGTCTTCTAAAAATCATCAGATCAGTAGGTAGATACAAGAAGCTTACATTTTACATACAAACAATTTAAACAAGTTTAACAGATGACTAAATTGACAGCTTTTATGTTGGAAATCTGAGGTTGGAAGTCTTGAGGTTAGAGGTAACGGAAGTACCGGAACTTACGCAGTTATAAATCCACTTAGAATATTCATTCGATCATCTTAAAATATGTAGCACTTAAAATATATTCTTATACTGATTATTTATACATAATTCTTTTACTACATATATATCAAATGCCTATACTAAATTCTATCAAATATTTAACTTTCAAACGTAACAGATTTATGTCAAGACATACCTATTGTTTTGTATCTCGTTTTAACTCGGTCTCAAATCTGAGCAGAGCATGCTCTATAAAATCTAATCGGAATGGAGATAGATTATACCCTGCATTAACAGATAAGCTACTTTTTATCCCGGAAAATTATGGAGTTCCCGCGGGAATCAAACAACCATAATCCACGCGGACGAAGTCGGGGTCATTAGGTATCTAGCATTATATAAAATAACACATTATCTAAAACAATAACACATTATAACACATTATATAAAAGTAACATGGCTCTACCCGCATGTCCTCTAAAGCATACTTAGGGAACATAGAACCCCGATAGTGATGAATAATTTTTTTTTTTATTCGATGACAAGATAGCCCTTGACTGCGATCTCACCTGATGGTAAGTGACGATGCAGTCTTAGATGGTAGCGGGCTAGCTTGGAAGGGGTATAGCAGTGTAAATTCAACCCATACCCCTAATCGGTTTCTACACGCCATCGTGCCGGAACGCTAAATCGCTTGGCGGCACGTCTTTGATGGTAGGGTGGTAACTAGCCACGGCCAAAGCCTCCCACCAGACAAACACAATATAAGGGAGATGTAGAGAGATACCACCTATTAACACGTAGTAATACATTTTACGCAGTTCAATTATTATTCCTATCTACTAAGCAATTTGCTTTACCATTTTATTAGTTCTTAAAAATATTGAAGTACCTACCTACTTATTTCCAAGAATTATTAAGTATTAATTATTTACAAGAGATAAATAAATTGCCCTTGCAAATTGTACTAATCGTTTGCAATCAATCAATTGCATTATATTATGTTTGCAATTATTAAACTTTTGATCATAAAAACTGAAACAACTTAAATTAATATTTTTTATTTATTAAATTAATGTCAATTAAAAATAATTAAATAGCCCAACGGTTAGAAAATTAACCTACCTACAACTTTACATATTTAATAATTTAAAATTCGTAAGTATTAGCATATTAGGTATTCTGTGCTATACTAAGTTTAATGGACACCATTAGTACAAGAACGAATAAGATACATGTGTTGAGTAAATGAATAAGTAACATTAGTCACTACAACTTTAGATAGGTAGGTGCCTACGCTAATTTTATTTATCAAGCTAACAGCTAGGAAACTAGAGCAGGTACAGCATTCTTGTCTTGGGCACCTTAACATTTCGCCAATCTTAATGACTGTGTCTAGTTGATAATATAACAATCAGCTTAGATTATTATTCCTACCATGTATGTAGGCCACATGGACATGAGTATTTATTTTATCGGACAGTTTACCACAGTATTTTGGATCAGTATACGTAATTAGCCGCACCGAACAAATAGTGACATTGGTATGAGAATTTGTAAATTATTTCCGGAAGGAAAACCTTCTACAGTCTTGCATTACATACCTACTTTTGCGGGAAATAAAATACAAGTGTCGTGTGCCACACGTTTGCGAGTAAAGGTTACAATATTTCATACCGATTGTCTCAAATTGATATCAATTACTGATTGTTCCTATTCTAATATAAACAAGAACTTGATTTCCTGCATGAGTAATAATTTATAATTTGCAATGAAGGAGTTAAAATGAACTAAACCTTTTTTAATAACTTAGAAATAATGCTAAAACCCGTCGTCGTACATCGTTTCTAAGATCAAAATTAGCAATCAATCGTAAAAATCAGCATCAAAACCTAACCGTAGAATCTATGTAATTCGGATTACATTTTAATACCCAAATAAATACTACTGTTTTATCGAATTCAAAATCTAAGAAATTCAAATATTAATCCTCCATACAAAATATCTAAAACCCTGTAACCCAAATATTGATCATTTTTACATGACGCTGTTCCGGCGTAGTCGTTTCCTGCCACGTAAGTATAATCTGAGTACCTTCAAGTTCAAGGTACAAGTGAATGGACATTTTCTAGGCAAGCCCGCTACAACTTAGACCTCATCGATGCTTTCCATCATTTATTTTATTATCGTCAAGCGCAAGCCTACCCCGCAATAAAAGAAATATACATTTGTAAATTCAAGGTAGAGTAATAAAAAGTAATAAAAACCTTATAAAGACCTTCAATATAAATAAATGACCCTTCGACTATAACCTTTGGTCACTGCCTAAAGTTAGCTGTACCTAGAAACTAAGTATTTAAGCGTAACGATAAAACCTTTATCAATAAAATGGAAACATTCAATCTCTTATCAATTTCATTAATTTATCAAAGTCAATATAGGTAGCCTGGTTAGAATAGGTTCTACACACTGTGATCAACAAGTACCTACTAATAATATCGCAGTTTTCACTTGGTTAAGTAGAAATGCGTAAATACCGACTACTTCTAGATATCTAGATTCGCTATGAGCGTTTATCTAAAAGGAAAAAGGCTTTTAATTTCACTAGAGCTACTTACGTAATAATAAGATACACCGATACGAAAGTTTTATTACTTAACTAGCTGATGCCCGCGACTTCGTCCGCGTGGATTTAGTTTTTAAAATCCCGCGCGAACTCTTTGATTTTCCGGGATAAAAAGTAGCCTGTCAAAGTAGTACTCACTCTCCAGGTCCTAGACTATACCCATGCAAAAAAGCTCTGTTCCAGCGTTATTGAATGACAAACCAACGAACAAATACATTTTCGCATTTATAATATTAGTAAGGATTATCTAGGTGTATAGTACTCGTAGATAGGTATAACGATATTTATGTTAGAAAGCTTTGAGAATGGCATTTTATGCAGGAGTTACCTATTTGTATTCTGCAGTCGGAGAGACAAAAAATTAATAAAATTTAACACTTAATTATTGTACAGGTATAAAAATGAACGTTGTACATACGTTTGGTGGCTCTTATAAAAAGGCCTTGCTTAAGCTGGCAAAAACTTAATACGTAATAGTATTATCCTTAAGTTTAATTAAGTAGGTCCTACCTACTATACTTGTACTCGTAGTAATTTTGTATTAAAATAATAATGATATTGCAGCAAATTATTTCAATTTTTGATTTCGTTGAATATTATTATCTAGATACCTACCTACTATTGTAGACCTGCTTATTAGTCACAGCTTACAATACATTAAATAGGTAATTCGTAGTGATATTTTCAAAAATTGATTCTAAAAACGCCATAAATTCAATCAATCAGAGGTCATTGCGATCGTTACACTGATGAGATGAGAATACCACTACCGGTTAGCTGTGGTCTTCAAAATTTTCCAGTTAATTAAATAGGTAGTATTTATTAGTTGTTAACTTTTCGTTATAATAAAGTCCTCCTGACTGAATTCTGCTATATGGCCAATCTTTAAGAGATGAGCTATCTGTGAGGGAATTATTACAGTGCATAAGTGTATGCAGTGGCGTAACTATAACATTTGAGGCCCGTGGCAAATTCATCGGATGGGGCCCTCCCTCCCTCGCCAAAAAATGATCACAGGAATGGCTATAAATGTTGGAATCCTCTTGTGCTTTCGGCCCTCTCTGACTGGGGGCCCTTTCCTGCTGGAGGCCCGTGGCATTTTGCCGTCTTGCCACCCTATAGTTACGCCACTGAGTGTAGGCACAAACCCTGGGAAGGGAACACTCTCTAATCCCTCATATTTATAGTCTGATCGAACGAAAATCTGACAGGTGCGTACTATTAGGTATTCTGTGTAGGTGCGCAGAGATCAGCCGCAGGTTCGTTGGCTTTACGTGCTATCCAACACTCCAAGGCAACAAGGAGTAACATCGCCGACTTCCTACTTCCAGCCTATTACTGACTTGACAGAAAACTCAAACACCTGGCTCTTTTGGTTCAATCTAGGAATCGAACCTAGGACCTCGTTATCCACATCACATCGTACGTGCCAATCACGAGACCAACGAGGCAGTCACAATAAGATTTAATACCTACCTACTAACTAACACGTGTTCAGAAATGATGTCTCGTTATCTAATTACATTTATTACCCACAACGTAACAGAGACGGTAAATGCTTTTAACGTAAAAGAGGTTTTTGTATGTGCGATTTTATGTTAGAATTGTTTGTAAAACTGCAGGACCGATTTTTATACATTTTGTATCTCACAGGTAACGTCACATCAGAGCAGGTGCTTGGACAAGTTTTAAGGTTACCAGCCGAAGAATTATCTTGCTACAGTGTGATGTTCGCAATCACGTTTGATTGGCCGATCCTGTCTCGTGGTGAGATCTATAGAGCCTGCTCTACGTTAGCTCGAACTTAAGATAGAGTTAAAACGAAACATAAATATGCTCGGTCAGGGTCTGACATAAATCTCGTCTCGTTTTAACGCTGGCTTAAGTCTGAGCTGAGTGTGAGTGTGGTCTATAAATTTCAGCCTCGGTATTGGCTAAAATGGATTTTTGTAGTTAAAACGCCGTGAATTCAGTCCATCACCACATTTGAGACTAGCAATGACTGATGAAGCTTTATGGTTAAGTATAGTTTTTTTTTTTTTTAATTTTTTGTCTTGTGTATAGATGATCCATGATTTTATGATAAAATACTTTTACTACGAAGTTAGGTACGTAAGTACCCCGTTACCTTACAACAAATCTACTTTTGTGTGATAGGTAGATACGTAACATTTTGTTATCACTTGATCGTTCTAGATTGTTACATATTTATCTCAAAAGAATCTCTGTCAATATCAAAGGGAAAAATGTTCAAATAATATAGCTATATCAGATCATATTATGAAGCTTTATTATATTTGAACAATTTTCCCTAAGTTGAGTAATTATTACGTAAAATATGAAGGAAACTTAATGATAAAGTTCTAATACGCCTTACGCGTGCTTCACAAGTAAATTGCCGCATAGGGGATTTACCTTGGACTTATAAATCATTTTAACTTAATTGACTTATCCTTTATGATTAAAGAAACTACAACAGTTTTATACAAACATTCAAAAAAATGTGAGGTTTGTGCCTGTACCTACCTACTATAATATTCCAAAATTGAATTGAGCTGAAGAGTTTTTTGTTGATTTGCGCTTTTTAATCATACAACCACGGATTATTATACTTGCTGTGGCTGAGAACTGATTGGCTGAATTTATGGCGTTCTGGTTGCGGTAAAATTATTCTATTGTATTCTAATGCATTCTAACCAATAGCGAGAGAGTGCCCGCCAATCGGAGGATATTGCGATCATCGCAATGATGCAATCATTTTTAAGAATATCCCACAGGACTAAGGGTACTTTTTATTCCGGACAAAGCGAGTAATTTTAAAAACCTAGATCCACGCGTACAAAGTCGCAGGCTAGTTCACATACCGTAATTGGAAATTGGAGCTTTATTAGAAGTAGGTACGTTATTTTCCACAAACTTTTCATTGGTAGCGTGTACAAACAATATCTACATTAATACAATTACTAATAAGAAAAATTAATACAACTACGCAGATACCTTATCTTACTTCTTAAGCAAGGATGTAGGAATTGTAGGAATCATACCCGCATGAACTTGACAATCTTGGACAGTTCTTAATGAACGCTACAAGGTAACGAATTAATCTGACGCTACTTAACCCTTAATGGGCTTTAGAGGTCATAATATAATGTTATCTACACCGCATAAAAAGTCCTTATATCGGCTAGCAAATTTTGATTCATCTTCATCTGAACTCATCGGCCCCATCACCAGTCCACTAGTCGGAATAGTTCTCCTCTCTAACCATAACCACCACCACGCTAGCAAACTTCAAACACCTTTGAGTACACACATTATGGTGAACTCTCAGGCATGAAGGTTTCCTCACGATTTTATCCTTCACCGTTGAAGCAAGTGATGTTTAAATTCTTAAAACGCACATAACTTCGAAAAGTTAGGAGTGCGTGCTCGGGCCTTGAACCCCGGTTCCTTGGTGGGGTCGAGGATATGCTTTTATAACTTGATTCCCAAAGAATTGCTAGATTTGCCATTACACTAATTCAAACAATGTGTAAAGGTACATTTATGGTTTTTATCAGAACATTAATATTATCTGCACTAACTACATCACAATAAAACTCTAAATGCGTCCCAAAGTCAACATACCCGTCTCAAATGCTTTGCACAGTAAAGTAACAATTATTTGCATTTCAATAGTAACTATCTACCTAAACTAACATGTCCTATCATCACGTCATCTTCGCCTATATTATGAAAATGCAAAGGTTTTACAGAAAGTTAAGAAACAATAAAAATCTATAACTTTTTTGGGTAATTAATTAAATAGGAATATATCGATAATATTATGGTGCACCTTTAAAAAAATCAGTGATTTCAAATCGCCCCCCTTGCAGATTCGTAAGTTTGCCGTTACAACGTCGTATATTTGCTCAAAGTATGAATTTAGAAAATTCTAGGAATGATAGAGTTCAACGACAGTAAAATAAAGATTTCTATTTGTCCGGATTTGTAAGCTCCTGAGTCCTTTCTAATTCAGAAGCTTTCAAAAAGTTTTCAGATTCTCGTTTTACGTAAACTTTCACAAATATTTACAGATGAATTATATATATAAGGTTCTGAAATTGAGTAGGTAGGTACGCATGAGTAGGTAAGTACGTGCATAATTCAGACAACAGTCTGAAAGATAACGTTCGTTCGCGTAACCAATTAATATACTTATTTAAAAACTCATCAAACTGTTAAATTCGCATGGATGCTTACATTAATTATTATTATCTTGCACTTGTTGTATTATTTTAAAATTACGCATTTCAGATACATTTTCTTGTAGATAAAATTTTACAAACGAATGTCGTGAAATTATTAGGTATATTTCAACAAAAATTACAATAACAACTTACCCATGGCAAATGCAAACTGCAAAACAAAATAAATATTTGTACATTTTGAGTTCTACACTATTTATATTCTATTTTATTAAATAAAAATATCACTTTGAATTATCACTTAATGGAATGTATTATAAGTTAAGTAAGAACTAGATTCGACGCATCGCTACACACGTAGCTTTACAATTTTCGTTTGTAGAGTCGCTGATTTGATATTTTATTACAGTGGTCGACTTGACGTGCAATGCGCGCGCCAGACAAGCGCGCACTGTAGAATACGTTCGGCAGGTCTCTAGATATTTAGTATATTTATCTTAAATTGTAAATTACACTGAATGATGAATTCAGTTCAGAAGTCGCCGTCAGTTGAGTCAGTCTCGGCATCCCCATAGGAAACAGTCACCGGATGTATCCTTCAACTTTTCCGTGTTTTTCTTTCCGTTGCACACTGTCACAATCACGTATAGGTTGTCAGCTACTCATAGGCAAATGTATAGATTTCCTCTAATGTTTATTGAGCGCCATATGAAGATTTGGTCCAACGATTAAATAGAGATTCCGTCTGTTGCGAGGCTTTGACTACATCATGGATAGTTACCACTCTAGGGTCAATTACGCCAAACGATTTAGCGTTCCGGTACAATGGAATGTAGAAACCGTTTAGCCAACCCCTTTCAAGCCCGCTACCATCTAAAACTCTATCGTCACTTACCAGGCGAGATCGCAGTTAAAGACTACCATGTCATCGAAGCAATGGCTGAATCATGCGTCATGCTCGTGAACGGGTGCCACCAACGGGAATGGGTCTGCTTTGACTGCCCATCTTGACATGCGTTGGATTGGTGTACCTAGGTATGCATTTTTGCATTTTTGAAGCTATATTGTGGAAGCATATACATAGCTTTGTAAAAAAAAAAATTTTTTTTGAAAAGAGCAACTGCAGAGTTTCTTACCGGCTCTTCTCAGCAGAATCTCATTCCGAACCGGTGGTAGATTTATGACGTGTCATAAGAGCTACAAGTTAGCCTACATGAAATAAATTAATTTTGAATAAAAAAAAATCATACTTATTCTGCCTACTAGTCGTTAGTTTCTTATTGAAAAGCTTGGAATAACACCTCAGAAAAGCGGGTTAGTCGACATAGGACCTTTTCGCAAAATGACTTACTCGTAAAAAAAGGCCTTCAGTTGACGGTTTTATCAAGGATTAGATTCACTAGGCTTGCTTGAGAGATATTCTGAATCCTCAGGCCTATTTCCTATCTCAATGGCTATCGTTCATCAAGCAGATAGCAAACTCATTCATCATCAGTTGCTAACTGGAAAACTCGCATTTTGTATGAAGAAATGCGGTTTTGATAGTTCTTAGTTGGCAACTTTCTATTGTTTTCTCTAGCCACCAGAAACGTAACAAATAGAGAATACGACAGCTGATAAACGGCAGCTTTTTTGGTCTTACTCCGCTGCCGTACCTACTTATACGGATTTTTCTTATTTTGTTTGTCTAATGGCCGATTTCACCAACGTTAAACAAATCTTATCCGAGCGTAAAATATTTTAGCAGATTTTCAATAAATGTGTATAAAATATAAATGTGTATAAATGTACAATTTATTTATTGTAAACAGTTTATTTATTGTAATGATAAATAATTTCAATAAATAAACTGTTAGA
The DNA here is from genome assembly GCA_038048805.1 of Hipparchia sbordonii. NCBI lineage: Eukaryota > Metazoa > Arthropoda > Insecta > Lepidoptera > Nymphalidae > Hipparchia > Hipparchia sbordonii. The sequence goes on from CM076098.1 coordinate 6,394,671, forward strand.
ATCATTAATGAGTACCTCAGTTTGTGAAATCGGCACTTGAAGATATATGTTTGTCTATTTTAGTACAAATTTTGTAAACAAAAAATGTAAGTAGTTAGGAGAACATAAATAAAAAACTTTTCCGACATGAGATGGAAATTTCTACGAGTATACCTAATATACGTAAAGCTTACATAAAACACAACAGCTCATTTATAATACCTTGAGTCCTTGACCCATCAAATAAATAATTAGTGGTCTTCAAGAGTTTTGCTACGATAAATAATAATCATAAAATAGATTAATCGTTTGAATCTACGTAATAATTATGTAAATAATGTAAAATAAATGAAACCAGTTAAGGCGCTATCAACTCAGGAATTCGGTTATAACAGAGATTTTAAAACAGTGAATCTATCAAACGGTGGCATTCTACCTGTACGTATGTAAAAAAATATATGACATTCAAGACCTTTAAGCAGCGATTGTTTGATCTCAAACTATGTTATTTAAATACATTGATGCATAAAAAAAACTTCAAACATATCTGTCTCTTAGATCAACTTTAAAAAAAGATTTTTCCTAAATGAAAATTATATGTAATTCACACTAAAATTATAGAAACCACAAAATTTCAAAATCTAAACCACAGAGATTGTCTGCGGTTTTTTTTTATTGAACATGAAATATTAGGTATTAATTTAACTTTTAGAATTTTTTACATTTTTACGAGATGATGATGATGATGATGTTTCTTCGATTTCCAGAGTCGATCAACGTTTCAGAGGACATACTCGTACCGGTATCGCTTTTGTCTAGAGCGTTCTGTCTCAATGTATTGGTATGGTGCGGGTGTGAAGGATGAGGAGAGCAAAACTCTCGATTAGTGTCTAGATTTTGTGCTATGACATCGCCTTAAGTAAAGGTAGTCTGATGTAAGCGGTAGGTACCTATTAAATTAGGTAGGTAACATTTAGGCTCTGCGCAAACGGGTCACCAACCACAGCCACCGGTAGCTGGCGATAAGCTGTTTACATGATTTACATTTTGTATGGAATCGTCGCATATTTGTGTAGCGAGTGGCATCCGCTCGCGACTCAGTGTCCGCGACCTGTCAGCGGTGGCAGCCACTGCCTAATTAAAAACGCCGATTGCCACTCATGTGCCGCGTGAGACTGTACAGCAGGCGAGTGTTACAAATTGTAGCGGCCACCGACCACTCGTGGCAGCCGCCGACCACCTTCGTTTACGCGGTACCAAAGGAAGTGGCGGGCGACATCCACCGGTGGCTGTGATCAGTGGCCCGTTTGTGCGGAGTCTTATAAGTTGGTTCATACCTTCAATTTGTTAATTAGGTACAAGAGAAGGTTATATTTTTTAGTATTAATTCAACCTCGGCAAATTTAAACAAAATTAATAATAAAATCTTTACATAATTGATTTTTTTAATATTATATTCGTTCTGAAAACAGGCTTTTCATTCAAAGTGATCCTTAAATTTTATCTTCTATATCTATATATATTATATATATTTATTAAATATATAAAAGGAAAATATTATGACTAACTGATCTATCAACGCAGAACTCCAACCACTGGACGGATCGGGTTGTTCGGCATACAGATAGCTATATTATGATGCACCAAGAAAGAATTTTTGAAAAATTTAAGGGGTAAAAAAGGGATCTGAAAAATTGAACTTAATGTGAGCGCGAAGTCGCGGGCAAAAGCTAGTATTTAAATAAGTTGGATATACTGGCAAGTATATTGTTAAAGTAAAGTTACCATTAAATTAGATTACTTAAGTTAAAAAAGCAACTTTTAGTTACAGAAGACAGGATTCTTTAACCTTAACCCTTAACTAAGTAAGGAAATATTATAATAATGAATATCTGCTGACCCAGGTAGTAATCGTAAAACCTTGTGCCTAATAAATACCTAGATACGTAATTAGTAATTACGCATCATTAGTGAACAAAGATTCCTTGCTTCGGGAATTTGGAATTTTATGTATGAATCTAGATTCTGGAAGTCCCTGCCATGGAGGAAAATCGTCGTACGTAGTCACTAACTTTTTAGTAGACAGCTGTGACGCGTGTGACGCACAGTTCTTTATAAGGAAAGGACATAATTATTATGTACCTGCCTTACCACGATGGTGACATTATTTCACTTGTGGTGAAATATGTAAGTAATTAGAGGGTAAAATGTGACGATAGTGACGTAGGCTACTTTTTATCCCGAAAAAGCAACGGATTCCCGTGGGTTTATTTTCATCAGGTATGATCGCAGTCAAGCGCCAAGAATAGTCTATATATTATTATTTAAAAAAAACTTAGGTACTCCACGCGGACGGAGTCGTGGGTAACAGCTAGTTATAATCTACACTACTGTTATAAAGAGGAAATATTTGTATTTTTGTGTGTATGTTTGTAATGAATAAACTCAAAAACTCCTGGACCGATTTGGCTGAAATTTAAAATGAAGATAGATTATACCTTGGATTAAAACATAGGCTACTTTTTATCCCAAAAAAAATTATAGTTCCCGCTGGATCTTGAGAACTAATTCCACGCAAACGAAGTCGCGAGCATCAGCTAGTTTATTATAAAAAGCTCGAACTTAGACTAGGTAGAACTCAGGCACAAAATACCTACCTATGTAATAGTATGTACTCAGGTTTGTATTGTTCACGGCCCATTTATTGCGCGGATAATAAAATAATTACAACCTTGTCAAGTGCATAGTGTAGGTACCTACCGAATTCCTATTATAGCTTAGCCATTGCTTAGCCATTAATGAATAACGTCATTAAAAAAAATCCAAAGTGGAGATTTTTACCCGACTACTGAATGAAGGTAATGTTTTACGAGAATATGTAGGTATGTAGGTAAGTCGCATGAGATCGCATGCGTCTATTTCTTTGGCACATTCTTCTACGTTAAAAGCTTTAAACATAATTGAACTACCATTACATTCGTCTAAAATGTGGATGTTACATTTTTCAAAATTGATTTTTGAATTTTTTTTTATGGTAAAGTAAAATTAAAAATAATTGCCGTGTAGGTACTGCTGTTCGCTGTTTACTAGATCGTTAAAATTCGTTTTGTGAAAATGCTTCTTCATTCACAGCGTTGCATTATGTTACAACTTGCAAAAAAATTCTGGGTACCATAAATGATTATTATGATTCGGGTGGCGCAAGACTGATGCATGTTGAAGTCTATGCAAGAGGTCTAATTATGTCGTCGATGACTTCTATCCGTTGAAAAGAAAAAGAAGGAAAATTATACTTACTGTTATCTTAAAGCAAGCGTCATCTAATTGCTTGCAAGCCACACCGACGTGTGAATGCGCGCTATTCTTATGCAGAACAGCTAGGCTGGATCTTTGCTCAAGAAGTGAACCCGCGCTTCTGTCACCAGGCGCGGCAAGAAATGTCTTGCACGATTTTTTTGATACTAATAATAATTAATAGTCAATCAAGTATAACTTTGGAATGACAATGGCAAATAAGGTACCTATGTTTGAAGTAGGTACGTAACTGCTACAATCAATAGATACTTAGTTTTAATTTTTTTTTTTTGTTTTATTCTTGAATGTAATGCAAGAAATCTATTTCAGCGATTTTTATGGTATGAACGAACGACCTCAGCAAACTATCGTGTTTAACATGTACCTATTTCAATGGCACCTATAATATCTGCTGATAGGTATGCCACGAACCAAGTCTGCGGGGTGTCATTAATTAAACTTCCCGGTTGCTGTCGATCTTGTAGAATGGATATAATATTTTGAGAACTTCTGTAAACCCAATTATATAGCCACGTGATGCCAAATATTAAATTGGCCAATTTATTAATGACAACGTTCATTATCATTATCATGAGCAACCCAAGAATTCCTCGGAAACAATGGGCTAGGCATCTACTTGTCCACAAGATAGCTGTAATAATGTCTCTTTTTCTCTTTCCAGTAGAACCAACTTCTGCTTTCCAACCGGTGGTAGAGTTTTAACTTGTCATAAGAGCCACAGATTGGCTTTCATGAAATAAATATTTTTTTGAATTTTGAGGGAATTCTGAATTTTCCCAAGAGGATTTTGACAAAGTAGACATTATGAACATCGCTTACTCAGCGAACTTGGCTCGTAACCTTCTCGTAACAAATACGTATTGAGATAAATTATTTATTAAGTTTTTATTAATTCTATCGTGAGTTCCGGATGTTAAATATCCTATATAGGACATTAATGGTTGTACATAAAAACTACATATATGTATCTATTTTGTATTGGTATAACAGACAATTAAATATTACGAGTTTGCGAAAAACATTGTTGTTATCTAGGAACTGCAAAACTATTTGAGTTTAAATGTTAGTTTTTCTGCACACCAAATAGTTAAATGTTAGTTTTTAAGAGGCGATTGGAATCGTCACACTGAAGCATTTTTAGAGAATCCCTCATGGCTAAGGCTACTTTTTATCCCAGACAAAGGAATCCTGAGGGATCTTAAAAATCTAGATCCAAGTGCACAAAATCGCAGGCTACTGAAGCTAATAGAATCACAATCAGGAAATTTTGACATTAGGTTTTTTTTATTACTTAGATACACATTTATAGAGCAATTTAGCGAGATTCTAAACATACATTTATGAGGTAAACTTAGGGTAAACTTCGATCAAAATACATATTATGGAATGGTATCTATCTAAGATTTTAAGGCGCATGCCAATAAACAAGTTCTTATGCAATAAGTAAATAGGTACCCTATAGGTACCTACATACAATAGCAAGGTGTTTCTACAAGGCCGTCTATTAATCTAAGCAATATGTAATCTTGAACAAAATTTTAACATAGTAGAAGTATAAGAAAAGAACAAATCTGAAACTCATTTTTCATCTCGATAGGTAGAAAAATGTGCCTTTGTTAATCAAGCCTTAAACCAATATAATAAAAACCATTCAGCGAGGAAAAGTATTTTGAATTTGGAATGCTGCAAATTGGCATTTGAAATAATTTTATCCTGTCACACTTTCCCAACGCACCAAGGAAAGACCAAAACAATGGCGGAAGAGGTAAAAACAAGGTAAAAACTCTATTAATAGGTAGGTATATGTAGGTACATACGTCAATTATTTATTAATTTCTTAAGTTTTTAGTTTTTTTTGTGTAAAAGTCTAAAAAGTTTAATAAGTTTGTAATTATTATACTAAGATGTAAACAACTACGTTACTAGCAAGTACCTACTCATGTGAAAAAGTTTCTCATGTTGAACTAAATTTTCTTCCGGAAAAGTCACGTGAAATTATAAGTACCTACCTGAAAGTCTACGAACTTGTCTACGAAATAATTATAATTGGAGACTTACTTCAACAAGAGAGCAAAGATCGTTTTTGTTACGAGTGCGGAGTTCGGATTCGTTCAAGCGACGCGCTATCTTATGCAAAGCGCATATAGGATGTTTTACCGTGGAATATTATCTACCTACGTTAAAACCAAGATACAAGTAAAAAACAAACTTAAAACTTTATTATCCCGAAAGCGCTAAATAATGCACGTGGCTTTTGATTTTCTCCGAAAAGTTTTCTGCATGCAGAGGAAAATAGATTATTCAGATTATAATAACTGGATTATAAGAATAACTCACGAATAACTATAGGTACCTACCTACCTTTATTTTGTCTTAATTCCGTCAAACTAGCCAGTCCTATACTGACTGACGAGTGACGACGAAAAGACTACAGCGGTACGTTTTTAACACTAGTAGGTACAAAACACAAACATATATACAAAATAGTTACAGAAAGTACCTACTAGTAGGCAACTATTTACCTACCTACTAAGCACGACAATAGCTCAATCCGTTGAGCCATCAGTTTTTGCAATGTAGAAACAATTTTTTGTAGGTAGGAACAACTTTCGCTACTTATGAATTATTTATAATTTGCTTTTATTGTTTTATTGTAATTGTACCTATGTATTTCTTTAGCTTATTATCTGACCAACCTTCACCGATGTCAACTTCCGCCCTTCACTCCGTAGTCATTTCGCACTAAAAATATGCTGTAGCACCTAGGTATTTGCGTAGGGTAACCTACTTAACTATTATAAGAATATTGCGAGTTGCACAAGTCTCGGTTTTCCCTGTGTCTACTCTGGTCACCAAGCATAAAGTTACCTACATTATATTATAGAAAACTTTTTTTTTAACGGCGTTGAAAAATTAATAATCCTATTATTATAAACTAGTGGACGAAGTGGACGAAGTCAAGCTTCGTCCACTTCTTCAATTGACAATCGACAGTTCCTAAATCCCCACAGTTTAGGTGGCAGAAACCCTGCAGCAGCATAATTGAGGAGTTGGGTCCTGGAATTCAACGATGTATCTACCTAGTCTCTGCTTAGTAGGTACCTGCAATAACTAGTTATTCATAATCGACAGTAAGTTCCTAAATCCCAACAGTTTAGGGGTGCAGTACCCCTGCAATATATAGGGGTATGAGTGTACTCATACCCCTAATCGGTTTCTACACGCCACCCCATATGCCATACCCCTTCCAAGTTAATCCGCTACCATCTTAGACTGCATCGTCACTTACCATCAGGTGAAATTGTAGTCAAGGACTATCTTGTCATTGAATAAAAAAAAATTAAAAAATCTAACTTATGAATCTTGCATATAATCTATGATTAATTGAAGGACCCTTGGCCCTTGCCGCCTTCCTGACCACTTTAGATTGGATTGGTCCAGCCATTCCCGAAATTAGCGGCAATAAACAGACAGACAGACAAAAATTTTAAAAATTGTTATAAGTAGGTACCTACCGTATTTACTTACATATGCATTTAGTAAAAAGCTGTTCTTCAGACACTTCAATTTTATTTATTTGTATCGTAGACAGAGAAGGCAATAGACCAAGGTACTGTGTAACCGCGACTGAAATAGAGATAACATGACGTAACGATGACGTCACATGACAAGTTCGAGTTTAATGTTGCCACAATAACTGCACTCCCCTAGTACCCCAAATTAGATGGAAAATTCTTCCCAGGATTTTTAAATAAAACGACAAAACAGATGCTGAACTGTTTTATTTTTTAAATAACATACCTACACATATAAGGTTGTCTGGGAGAGACATACCTATTAGGGTAAGCTTCTATTTTTTACATATATCTTAATATTGTGTGCAATAAAGAATTTATTATTCTTTATTGCACACAATATTAACTTCAACCACCACTAAAAGTATAAAATAATTTTAGTTTGTACACGTAAGTCGGTTTTTTGAAAATATTTTTTTTTTATACTAAAGTTTTTTAATGTACTTTCATAGGACCAATTCACTAGATAATTATTTGCTCCTTAAAAAAAATATTGAAATGCCGAATAGAAATTTAGCATATGTGAGTCACTTTGAAAAAAGATGTATGTAACACAAAAGAAAATTTTTTTTCGTTACTAGTAAGAATGTTACACAAAATAATTTGTAATGAACAGTTAAAATTTTCCTTCGATCGAGTAATGCTATTGAATTAAAAGCAACAAAAATTGTATATTTAGTCATCAAAATCATCATTAATGAAATTAACAGTATATTCCTTTTTTCAGGCAGTCGTATAAAACTGCAACTCTTCACAGTTTAAGTTAATAATTATTTAAAAAAAACATTAAAAGTCTGCCTCTAGCTATTTAAAAATGGCTTTAAAAATTAAGAACTTTGTAAATAAAATAATTCTTAAGATCGCCAACAGTTCTCGACTGGTTGTTGGACATTCGAACGAAACTTCAGGATGATTCAGAACAGTAACCGACACTATCTAACTGAATACACTTTAATCATCGCCGACATATATTATATTCTAGTATCCATCATCTTTCTTTTCTTTTCTCATAATATTCATTTCTTCCATCACGACTTTATTTTGTTTCAACAAAAATTAAAAAAAAAATTGAAAAAGTAGCCAAAGTAACCCGCCGTTACGGTATGTCAGAGGACATTACTAAAAAAAACCTATCTCCGTGCCAAATTTCAGCCATATCGGTTTAGTGTGGCGTATTGAGTAACAAACATCCATATGTTTGTTACTCAATCACGCCACACTAAACCGATATGGCTGAAATTTGGATGTATGTATGGATGGCCATACATACATTCAAACTTTCACATTTATAATATAAGTAGGATAGGGAAAATCGGGACATTGTATAGGTACCTAAAGCTGGCAACACACATAGATACTAAATTTTCTTATTAACTGTCAGTTTGTTTCGCACAAAAGTGTGTCGACCTTGAAAAAAACTGGTTACACGATGAGGGACAAAAAATTGGGTAGCTGCGTCTCTGTTTATCACATTAATAACTTTATTTCTGCTCTCTTTTTAGTGTGAGTGAGAAAGAAATCGTCACTGGCTCTATGTCTTCTCTCTCTACGATTTGTATAGATTAATGTGTAGATTAATTATAGAGGTCAGTGACAATCATTATAGACAAACCATAGACAAATATTGTTTATGCTACGTGTTTATGGCAACAACTTGTCACTCAAGTGTTCCACTGTCATTGTCGAAGGTATCAAATGTCATTGTCACTTGTCAGACGTTTCGAGTTCAACGAAATTTTTAATTTATTTTCCTGAGAATCAGAAAATTTCGGCGGATAAACAAGGAAAACTGAGGAGTGAAAACGTTTTAACGACTTAGATCAGCTTTTATTGTCTAATTTATTATGTTATTGAGTCCTGTGTTACGTGGATATGTTTAATGGACTGCGTATAAGTGAACAGAAAAATCGATTTTCCGCTGATGTGTTATTGTTAAATATTTTGCAAAAATGAATCTTGTCATCGGTTCTGCCTCTTTATTATTATATTTAATTACAATATGCCAAGGATCTGGAACAGATATAGCTCTGGATGCTAAGGCGACACTCCTTCACCGTATAGATAGTTTGAACCTATTAATTTATACATGCCTCTTAACGTTAACTGTTCTGACTATATGGGTTTTCAAGCATCGTCGTGTAAGCTGGCTGCACGAAACTGGTCTAGCCGTCATATATGGTAAGTTTTAACGTTTATTAGTGTTTGACATTGAATTATCATGTGATTTAATGTAATGATTGATGGTGGCCTTGGTTGAAATACTCTGCTTTTTGTGATCTTTCTGGGAGCCTTATATTTGAATGTCGCAATTTTCCTAAGGCAGAGTATACAGTACAAAGTATACAGTATATTGAATATAACATATTCAGATTGTAACATTTGAACAATTGAATAAGTAGGTATACTTATTTAGCAATAGATTCGTTCAAAATGAATTATTCATTATTGATCAGCTTTTGGTCACATTGCACCACAACATAATAGGTGAGAAAATAAAATAATATTTATCTAATGCAATAGCTTTTTTAATGTTTCTTTTGTTAGACACAATCTAGTCACCAGCACTATAGCAAAAAATTTTATATTTACCTTTGAAATCCTAATTGTATAAGTGATTTTCAAAATTTGATTGACCTATTCTAGCTTGATAGGGCAAGAGTTTTAGCCTTTTAATAAGGATTGCTATTATCAAAGTATTATTCAGTTACAAACAGTCTATCAAACTTTCTCTTTTGGATGTATATATAACATTATGTGTGTGTAGCGTTAATATTGGGCACCATTTTTTCCTAGGTCTCATAGTGGGAGCTATCATTAGATATGCGGGCAGTACAAATCAAGTTACTTATATTGATGCTCATCCAGATGCAGATACCAAATACAATTTGTCTGTTCCACCAGACATTGTGCGATTTCATTTCCCAGACAAGATACAGATATCCCCTGGTGGTGAGTATTTACTTTTGAAATGACAGCAAAACTACAATGTTCATTATTTAAAGTACATTATTACAAATACTATTTGAAATAAATTATGAGAGTTTATATTGGTAAATATAAAATATGATTACCTGATTTACATATTTTTACCTGACTGCTGGTAGAGGGTAATGTGTTTGGAGTGTATTTATGTATGTCTTTCTTTGGCTAAATAGTTTAACATATTTTAACATTGAGATAACCATTAGATCGTTATTAATTGTAGGTGTGACATAGGTTTTAAAATTTAAATACATAATATATATAACTTCTGCAAAAAAATAAACTACAAATCGATTTGAACTTTCAGTTCCTATTTTTTTTTTGCACTAATTTTTTTCAAAAAATCTTTTAGAATCGCCTATACCAAACAAGACATATGCATATAGCTTCAGGGGTGAGATAGTGAATGTGGAGCAGAATGAAATTGACCTGAAAGCAACATTTGATCCTGAAATATTTTTTAATATAATCCTACCTCCTATCATATTCCACGCTGGATATTGCTTGAAAAGGGTAAGTTTTTATTAGTCTGTTAAGAGTAAAATATACTATATTTTTACAGAAATTAAGTGTGTGTGAAGAGAAAAAGTGTTATTGCATAGTATTTGGTTTGTTTCTTTTTCACATTGCGATGACCAAGTAGAAGAAAATGGCCTTTTTTAAGGGGGGTCTGGGATTTCAATCCCGTGCACACAATGATTACTTTTTGCAGGAAACCGGCATATCTGAGAGTTCTCCGTAATGTTCTCAAAATGTGTGAGTCTACCAAACCCCACTTGGCCAGAGTTAAACTGTGGCCTAATCTCTCCTCTTTCTTGGACAAGCCTTAAGCCCAGTTGTAGGCTGGCAATGAGTTGAAAGGATGAAGATGATGAACAACCGCTAGCACAGCTGTATTAAAATTGTATTATTTTCAAGTATTTATAATTTATTGCAGAAATACTTCTTTCGCAACTTGGGTGCAATATTGACGTTTGCTATGGTAGGCACGGCGCTGTCTGCCCTAGTCATTGGTTCTCTAATGTACGGCTGCGTTCAACTGATGCCTGCGTCGCTAGCTTCCAGCTTCACATTTCTGGACACCCTGTACTTTGGTGCTTTGATCTCCCCCACTGATCCATTAACTGTTCTCGCTATTTTCTCACAATTAAAGGTAAGTCCAGGAAATGCATAATTTACTCACCTACCTACTTAAATTCAAACCTCTAAGTTTAAGTAGAATCGTTAGACCTCAGGGTCAGCTCACACTGAGACGCCACGAGGCGTGCAGATGCTTGAAGAAGCACGAGAGACCGCGCTGCGTAAAGAGGCGCTACGCCATACTTCGACATGTATCTAGATCGCTTTCGCTTTTCTTTTGTCACTGAAATTTGTACTTTATTGTGTAGTAAAGAGGTTCTATATTGATATCGCTATCGACAAAACCACGAGCACTGCTGTCCACAAGCTATAATGCCGTTAACTACCAAGACCATATTTCCTAATATAAATCCAAATACATTTAAATTAGGGTTTATATTAGGAAATATGGTCAATGGTCGCGTCGCGTCTCGGTGTGAACTGACCCTTAGGTTAATTAAAAAAAGTGAATATTAATTATTTAAAAATAGAGGGAAGGTTGAGTGTATGCAGTGTGCACACATGAAAGAAATGAAACTATTCAAAAATTAGAAAAAGGATTTAATTTTCATAAATCAAAAACGTACCATGCAATTTTGAAGTTAAAAATACATGTCATATCCAGAATCAACATACGAAACCTTATGATTTCTGTATTTTCGTATCACGTGTCCAATTTTCTGTATAATTTCCAAGTCTTAACTGTTGTTTAGAGTTATGCAGCGATTATTCCGTGCAACCGCAAATACAATACACAATTAATTTACCTCATACGTATTTTCCCTTGGTTAATTAATAATTATCAACGTTAACGTTAATATAATATTTTCATTATAAAGTTATTACGAGCGGAAGGTATAGGTACATGTGGTTTCGTCCGGCGCCGGGTTTACGTACTTTTTTCCGACTACGGCCAAAGGAAGGATTTTTTTCGATGACAAGACTTGACTGCAATCTCACCTAATGTTAAGTGACGATTCAGTCTAAGATGGTAGCGGGTATGGTAGTGTACATCCAACCCATACCCTTAGTCGGTTTTTACATGCCATCGTGCCAGAACGCTAAATCGCTTGGCGGCACGTCTTGGACGGTAGGGTGGTTACTAGCCACGGCCAAAGCCTATCATCAGACCAGACCAGAGACAAATTAGAAATTATAAATTCCCAAATTTTCCCCGTCGGGAATCGAACCCGAGACCTCCCAGTTATAAGACCACAGCACTCACCGCTGCGCCAGGGAGGTCGTCAAAATATTAGAAAAGCGGAACTTTGTTAGTCTTCCGTTCTAACCGTTATAGTTCAATGACTACGTCAAGTTCATGGCCGACAAATATATATACATAGGGCACTTGTGTACCTAGGCTTACCATTGCATGTAGAACAATAAAATTAAATGTTCTTTCGTCCTTTATAATAATTATTATGAGCTGAGCGGGCTATTAAACCAGTTGGTTACATATTTGCACATATTGAGGTATCTGTCTTTTAAATATACTCGTACAAAAGGTGAAAACCTTCATATAAGTGATAATGAAAATATAAGTGAGCTGTGATATGTATGATAAGCAATATGTGTAAATTGAAATCTTTTAATTAAGATACAACAATAGTTGTAATCGCTACAAAAGATAAAGTATATCTCAAAGATAACATTATAGTTCAATATGCATAAGAGCATTCATTATAGATTACATTAAACTACTTCTTCACAGGTGGATGTCAATCTGTATGCTATGATATTCGGCGAGAGCGTCCTCAACGACGCTGTGGCTCTAGTACTTAGCGGGTAATTTACTTTCATTACAATTCTATAACAATATCACTGCTTCTTCATCCGATAAAATAACTATGGAAAATTGTGTGGACTAATGAACTCAAATTTAATCAATTTTTATTTATCTATACATATAATAAAATTGTAGAAAAGTGGTGTCTGTACAATGGAAATATATAAAAAAAAAGTAGCAGGGGTTGTTATTATATCGATGCCGAACCCGAAATTGTAATTAATTTTTTTTTGTCTGTTTGTCTGTGTGTTTGTGCAGGGTAATATCAGAAACGGCTTATTCGATTTAGATACGGTTTTCACTAATATATTGTAGTAAGCTTCACTTAACATTTAGTGTTTATTTCATGTCAATCGGTTCATAAATAAAAAAGTTATGTCAATTTAAAGAATCACGGCGAACATTTTTAACGTACAGAGTACGTACTACACGCCTCGCGCCTGAGCGTCGACGGTATATGTAATTCAAAATATGCTGCCCGAAAAGTCACTTTTCCACGCGAGTGAAGTCACGGGCACAGCTAGTCGTTAAAATAAATATCTTCTTTTAAAAATTATAAATAGCCATTAAACTGTTTTCCTAGATATTGGATTACATTGTAGGATAATAAAATATTGTAAAGCGACACAGAACTGTAAATAAACTAACTTAGGTTACGGTTTGTTTATTTTTTTCGAAATTTTCACAGTATAAGTATGACTTTTCCTGTCAACAAAGTCTCCAAGGAATTCTCGTAGAAGTTTAGAAAGTATCTACTGTATCTTATTGAACACTTAAGGTAAAATACAAATAAGAGGGTAATGTGATTTTAAGTGTTGTTTCTGCCACGCGCTCCATACAAACTAAGTTTTATTCTTATTTGATATCAAAATCGAGTACATATATTTTGTAGACACTCTAGACGATTATATTTGTCTGTGGGTTGTGAAATTTCCGTTAAAATATCGTTTACTTTAACGTTAAACGTGCTCGAGATGTACATACAAATCACTCGGTTGAGGGTGTCTTGTCTAAAGTCTGAACATGGTAGCATTATGGACATGTGATATTTTAATTACGTAGATAAAGAGAAGCCTATTAAGTACCTAAAGGGCGCGCTCGTTGAAAGCTCCGCTTAGGTGTAATTGTGTACTTTGTAAGCATTAATTACACGCCCCGTCTACCCGTTTTATAAAGTACCGAATAAACTACCGAATACGGTCATTTCATAAATCTTTAAATATGAAAAAAATTAAGTTGCAATCCGTTTTTTCGCTTATAGTCATCGCTTATAGTAGTTTAAGCGAATAAATTCTATCTAATTTATATGATAAATAATAAATAATCTAATGTCAATGCGATTTTCGCTACCACTAAGCTAACCTGTCCCCTGATTCTGTAACTCAGTGCCTATCAAAAAATAAAAACCGCTGACATATATTTTTTATCCATTGAAGGTTTACTATGAAATAGTAAAAGACATTTCTCTTCAAACCTTCAATGGATAAAAAATGCCTATCATCGTTGATATGAGTCACATAGGTGAGCCCACTATAGGTAGCCGTGGCTAGTCAGCTAGCATTCTAAAATAATTGACGTTTCTTTCATTAGTTTATTACATCATATTTTGTTGACGTACCCAGGTACTCGGGTCATCTTGTCAAACATGTTTTACCATTAAATTAATTACATGCGATTAGCGACACGACAAAGTTAATCATAAATAATCTATAATTATATAAAAAGGCTTGTCCTGACTGACTGACTGACTGACTGACTGACTGACGATCAACGCACAGCCTAAACCACTGAAGTTAGAAACTTGAAATTTTGACAGTAGGTTCCTTTTATGACGTAGGCGAGCACTAAGAAAGGATTTTTCGAAATTCGCCCCCCAAGGGGGTAAAAAGGGGGGTTAAAGTTTGTATGAAACTCCGTCATTTTTCGAGTTATACTCATGAAATTCGGTATTTAGGCTTTAAATTGAAAACAAAAAAGTACGTGTTTCACAGTTTTTAAAAATTCTACCCCCTAAGGGGTTAAATAGGGGTTGAATGTTTGTATAATAGTCCTTCGTTCTTCAAGTTATTTTTCAAGTTATGTTTATGAAACTTGATATTTTGGCTCTTGATTAAAAATAAAGAATTACGTATTTTACATTTTTTTTTAATTTCTCCCCCCAAGGGGGTAAAAAGGGGGGTTAAAGTTTGTATGAAACTCCGTCATTTTTCAAGCTATACCCATAAAATTCGGTATTTAGGCTTTAAATTGAAAACAAAAAAGTAAGTGTTTCACACTTTTAAAAAATTCTACCCCCTAAGGGGTTAAATAGGGGTTGAATGTTTGTATGATAGTCCTTCGTTCTTCAAGTTATTTTTCAAGTAATGTTTATGAAACTTGATATTTTGGCTCTTGATCAAAAATCTTTATTTTAATTACGTATTGTACATTTTTCGAAAATTCTCCCCCCAAGGGGGTAAAAAGGGGGGTTAAAGTTTGTATGAAACTCCGTTATTTTTCAAGCTATACCCATAAAATTCGGTACTTAGGCTTTAAATTGAAAATAAAAAAGGACGTGTTTCACGGTTTTCAAAAATTCTACTCCCAAAGGGGTTGAATGGGGGTTGAATGTTTGTATGAAAATCCATAATTTTTCAAGTTAATATCGAGCAACGGATCTACGTGATTCTTTGATGGGTATGGTTGCAGACAGTGTGTTATAGGTTACTTTTATTCGGACAAAATCAGGAGTCCGCACGGGATTTTCAAAGAACCTAATTCCACGCGGACGAAGTCGCGAGGGGACAGCTAGTTAATTAATAAATAAGCAATCGTCGGATATATTTTCCCACAAAGGTGTTTAGGCATAACACACCCTGAATAGTGCGTGATAATAACTTGGCGTACAGTTGTTCTAGTAGAACGGACACACAGTTGACAGTTGCAATATAAATGTCAATCCAAACTATCGTATACAATGTTCAGCTTGCAGTGTCCGCCTAGACTTGTAGGGAACTTACCCATATTGGCCACGACCATGATTGGTTTTAGCGGTCGTAACCCTTAATCGTAGATCATATATACTCCCAAGCGACTGAAATATACCTATGAATAAACCAATGACCAACCAACCGACGCGATGTTAGATTACCTTAATTTATTTTATGGTTACTGGCTGTCATCAAATCAGCGAGCGCTGCATGCGGCACACAAGCGTGCACGCACACATGCATATAGTTATTTAACTCAGATTTTAGTATAAAGAAGACGATAATAGATATTAGAAACACACAAAGAATATATATTGTAATAAAACTAGCTTTTGCCCACGGCTTCGATCACGCTAAGTTCAATTGAATTTGCAAAAATCATTTCTTAGCGGATGCCTACATCATAACAGCTATGTGTAGCCTTTCAAAGCGATCCATCCAATGATTTCACCTGCGCGTTGATAGATCAGTCAGTCAATCACCTTTTCCTTTCATATATTTAGAAGATATAAATTAAGGGTAAGTCCTAACATAGGTTATTTTAATTATATGATTTCAGAGCGATACAAAACTACGAAAAGAGGTACTCTGTCGACGGTGGGTTCGAAATAACCGCATTCCTCGCTGCGATCGGGGATTTTATTGGCATTTTCAGTCTCTCGCTGCTGGTCGGTGCTCTAATGGGATGTTTGACTGCATTGATATCCTTTTAATACCTATTGAGTAATGTATTTATAAGTTCAAAGTGGTGAGACTGAAGGATTCTTCGAATTAAAGTAATAATTTAGTTCACAGTTCGTGCTGACTGACGATTTGCAGCTCTAATGAGTATAGTAGATAGGAGCTGGAATTTAATTTAAATACATTTAGGCACCTCATCCTATACAAGCGATTTAAATGTGAATAGTTACGTAGGGCCACTAGAGATGCGAAGATAATATCAAACACTCGCAACTGCCTGAATGTGCTGAATTAATTAGGACAATGCACGCATTGTCCACGTGTGAACACGTTCACACGTGGATTTCTATGCAACTAATAAAGGCGAACTTTTATATGTGTATGTGTGTATGTTTGTTACTCCTTCACGCCACGACGAAAAAATTTTCAAAACGCGGATGAAGTAGCGGGTATTATAAATGTGAAAGTGTTGGTTTGTCCTTCAATCACGCAGTTGAGGGTCTGGAGAGTGACCTAGGTTACTTTTTAACCCGGATAAACAAAGGTTTCTCGAGGGATTTTGTAAACCCAACTCCACGCAGACAAAGTCGCAGGCAAAAGTTAGTGAGCGTATAAATGCGCGTGTGACAAAATCATGCGTTAGCGACTGTACAGAGATGATCTTATACTTACGTGTGAAAACGCCAGCCTGAAACGTCCCTAATAATCTCATCGCGTAGGATTCGCATTGAATTCGCTTGCGTAGGATGCCTTACTCTTCTATAAGTATGTACGTGAACGAATAAATCGATACCTCCTACGTAAGTTGTTGTAACCCCAAAACGCTTACGTGACGCTTTAATTTTTGTGAAGATCAATACAATTAGTAGTTTAGGCCGTCGTTTTAATAACGATACAACTTTATATGGCTTGAGAGTGTGTCAAAAAATGATTCCTTAACCAAGAAATACATGACAAAGTTCACCCACGTACGAGACTGGCCGCTGCTAGAATCTGCGCTATTCGTGCTGATGTCTTACGCCGCTTTTCTTATCGCCGAAGTCTTCGAGCTTACAGGTAAGAATTCCTACATGTATTGTACTATTTTTCAGTTGCTGTTTTATAACCAGGCAAAATCACACTAATATTATGCACACACTAGTGTGTTTGTATGAGTGTGCGTGTGTGTACGCGTGCGTGCGTGTGTATGTGTGTGTTCAGATTCGCAATCATCTCTGTGGTCGATACTCCTTCGTTACTGGCAAAATACATCGATGCAGCTTTCCCACAATCTATACCTCGGCTATACTATATATAATTCGGCTATATAACGGGGAGTGTTCTGAAGAGCTGTTTGATCTTATTCCGCCCTCTAACTTCTACAACCGCACCGCACGCCACCGAACGCAATTTCACCCTCACCACCTGGGTGCTTGGAGCACTTCGACCACCCTTTGCTCCAGATCTTTTTTTCCACGTACTACCAAATTGTGGAATCATCTCCCTTCGACAGTGTTCCCACTTTGTTTATTCAAGGGGCGAACCAATAAGTTCCTGAAAAGCCGGCAACGCATCGTTGGTGCCTCTGGTACTACAAGTGTTCATAAGCGGCGGTAATCACTTTACATCAGGTGACCCGCCAGCTCGTTTGCCCGCTATTCATATAAAAAAAAATCTAGTCTAATCTACACCGTATATTGAAACTCCGAAATAATACTGAAGGAGGTGAATGTGCTCATAAAACTGAACAACTTTCCCCAAGGAACCTAGGTCGAAATATGAAAACAAAAAATTTTACCTCCCATAGTAAATCAATCAGCTGATCGTCAATTTTGTATGGGAGGTCCAAATTTTTTTTTCACCTTTCGACCTATGTTCCTTGGGGAAAGTTGTTCAGTTTTATGAGCACATTCACCTCCTTCAGTATTATTTCGGAGTTTCAATACATGTTGTATAATAAAATAGTAGATTTCATTATAACGATGGTTCCAGGTGTGGTGGCCGTGCTATTCTGCGGCATCTGTCAGGCGCACTACACGTACAACAACCTGTCCGCGGACTCGAGGAACAGGACCAAGCAGCTGTTCGAGCTGCTCAACTTCCTGGCCGAGAACTTCATCTTCACGTACATCGGAGTGTCGATGTTCACGTTCCCGAAACACCACTTCGATCCGTGGTTCATCATTGCCGGATTTGTATCCTTTGAAAATCAATTTGACCCTGCTTTCTTATGGCATTCAAAACTTATTAAATATTTTGACGACCTCCCTGGCACAGTGGTGAGCGGTGTGGTCTTATAACTGGGAGGTCTCTGGTTCGGTTCCTGGCAGGGGAAATTTGGAAATTTATAATTTCTGAATTGTCTCTGGTCTGGTCTGGTGGGAGGGTTTGGACGTGGCTAGTTACCGCCCTACTAAGACGTGCCGCCAAGCGATTTAACGTTCCGGCAATGGCGTGTAGAAACCGACTAGGGGTATGGGTTCAATGTACACTGCCATACCCCTTCCAAGTTAGCCCGTTACCATCTTAGACTGCATCGTCACTTACCATCAGGTGCGATCGCAGTCAAGGGCTATCTTATCATCGAATAAAAAAAAATTATGCTGCAAGCACTGCAACTGTGAGATCAAATTTTACAGTACGAATGAATAATATATTCTATCTATCTATTGTTAAAAGTTTGTACACATATTCACGTACAGACAACGCACAGCCCTTAAATCCAATTTGGAAAATAATCCCTGTGCGATCACGAATTGTAAAATTTATATGAAGAAACATTTTTATTTGAGATCCACACTCAAGGGGTTGATTCATGGGATAAGAAAGGAATATAGCTTTTAGTATGGCACAAAACCAGTCATGATTTTAACAATATTCATTTCAGTTTACTTTATCTGCCGTGCCCCCGCCAAGTCGAGCAACAGCAAACGGCACGGCCGTACCATCCTTTTCTCGAAGTAGTTCAGGCCATTTTCGAACCTTCTTTATTTTCTTTAACACAAGTGATCAACCAGCTAACTTCCATGCTCGGGCGTGCAGTGAATATCTACCCGCTATCGTTTCTATTAAATCTAGGAAGAAAACCACCGATACCTATGAACTTTCAACACATGCTGTTCTTCTCTGGTAAGTTATATTATTGTAGCTAAATATTTTGACCTCAAACAAACTAAATTTTATTTTGACGATCAAACCTATTCGTGATGATAACAGTCCATTCTTACACGGAACGGTTTTCATTTGGCTATCTCGTGGACTATGGCCTATAACTTTTTTTTTTTTTTTAAGTGACTATTATCCTCATGTCTAAGCGGAAAGCTTGTGTTAGGAGTGGGTACAACAATAGTGCAACGGGTGGGGTTCGAACCTGCGAACTTTCAGTTTTCAGTCCGCATCTATAACCAGTAGTGCTATTGAGGCTTTGACGACATTTCCCGTGTGTTGTTCTGCGCAGGTCTCCGCGGCGCCATGTCGTTCGCGCTGGCGATCCGCAACACGGTGTCGGAGGCGCGGCAGACGATGCTGACGACTACCTCGCTTATCGTCATCGCCACTGTCGTGCTGCAGGGCGGCGCCGCCACGCACGCGCTCGCCTACCTGCGTATACCCACCGGGTAATGTTTTTTTTTTTTTAATCCTACTTCCTACTTCCTACTAATATTATAAAGGCGAAAGTTTGTATGTGTGTGTATGTGTGTGTATGTATGTTTGTTACTCTTTCACGCAAAAACTACTGGACCGATTTGGCTGAAATTTAAAATGGAGATAGAGATTATACCTTGGATTAAAACGTAAGCTACTTTTTATCCTGAAAAAAATTATAGCCAGCCTCTACTAATCCGAGACAAAATTCATTCAACCTTACTATTATCACAATCTTATTCACCGCGGGTTACACCGCGGTGAATAAGCTAGTAAAGAATATTAGCCAAGCTGAATTTGACTTATATTCTCCTCTCCCTTCCAAATAAGCGGAAAGCTTGTGCTAGGAGTGGGTACGATAGTATAGGAACGGCTGAAGCTCGAAGCTACGACCTATCAGTTTTCAGTCCGCACCTTAACCGTTGGGCTATTGAGGCTTGTTTTTATTGTGAGATAGGCTTGCACTTAATGGCAATCCGTGATGGAAAGAACAGTAGGGTTAGTATAGGTTCGATTGATTCGTTAGTTCGATAACATTAGCGTCGAAGTGAAATGAACCTTAATTGTATTGTTTTAAAATCTCAAATTCAGTACAACTCAATCAAAATCGGTATACAATATTTACTTGTATAGATGTATAAAACTGTCGTTTATAAGTCAACAATTAAAATACAAACGTGCAAATACAATCCTTTCACATAATTCGATTTTTCCCAATAACTTACAAATTCATACATGCATTTTTTTTATATATATGTATGAATTTAAAACCAAAGTGTATGTGTATGCACAATGCCACATTTCAACTGTAAAACTAAAAGAGTTTTTCCTAGTCATTTATTCAATATTTATGTTATAGACAAGGACAGAACGATGAAAACGAAGCGCTGCCTTACCGCGATGTAAGAAGTGTAAGTAGATAACATTATAACATAATTAATTTACTAATGGCTACTTAGTTTAACTGCACTTTTGCACATATTAATTCCAATGCGGTAATGGTTGGGTAATAGATAGTTTATTTTAGTTTTGCATAACATTAAATACACTGTTATGAATTTTTAGTATATATATCGTGTTACCTTTATAAAGGGGGATCGCTACTGATTAATCAGAATCTATTTTTAATTTTAAAGTATTAAACATTTTTCTTTATAGTGTTATTGTTTGAAATTGATTACTTTTTTAATTCCTTAGAGGTAATGGTATGATTCTCCTGCTTTTTTTTGTCGCTTGGTACTAAATATAACGCTAGAACGCGTATCTGCCGACCGTAGTTTAGAGAACAATCACAGTACACACATACATTTGTATCGTATATCACAAATAACTAAACTTTACTACCACTTCTTAATACTGTATACATTAGATATAAAATAGTTAATTATATTGTGTCGTTTTTCACAATCCAGCAAATCATTATACCTGACAGTTGATTAAATACATGCACTTCCAAATATGTATTGAAAAAGTATTTGTTATAAAAATATACATACCTATTATGGGAATATATTGATAAAAAATTGGTATTTGGAAATGCATAGCACAAATCCGCCTGCTATAATATTTTATCCTTTATGCCCTGAAAACTTATTAAAAACTTAACCCTCTCCCATACTTTTTTAAAAGTAATGTATATCGTTGAACTTTATTTATATTCAACTAGCTTTTGCCCACGACTTCGTCCGCGTCGGCTTTTGACATTCCCACAGGAAACCTCTAGTTTTCCGGGATAAAAGTTAGTAGTCTATACCAAGTCTTCAACTATACCCATGCAAAAAAACACGTCGCTTTATTGATTGAAGAACAAACTAACCAACAAACGCTTTCGCATTTATGTTCTAGCTAATGCACGCGACTTCATCCGTGTGGTTTTAGTTTTTAAATCCTGCAGAAACTCTTCGATTTTCTGGAATAAAAAGTAACATATCACTCTCCAGGTCCTCAAATAGGTCCTATACCTATACTCATACAAAAATTCACGTCGAACCAGCGTGATTGAAGGACAAACCAACAAACAAACACACTTTCGCATTAATAATATTAGAAAGGATTGGACCTACTTGTGTCTTCAAACACGGCTTTAATCAAATCAAACGGCAAGGATCAAATATCATAGCAGGCTTTTTCCATGGCGCTCAGTAAAACGTTCGCTTATACGTTACCGCGCATGTGATTAATCAGACCTTATTGTGGCAGCTCTACCAGTCCACGGAAACAGGCAGACCGGTATGTATATACATGTACACGAAATGGCTTTAAGTGTCCCATTATGCTTTCATTTTCATCCCGTTCCCAAATAAAATTACGATTTTATTTGTGGCATTACTATTTTTTTCACAGGCCTGACCAAAACATCACTAACTTACGAAATAGTTTACATTTAACATACAATTAATTATTGGGTATATTGCACTATATTCTTTAAAGATAATAAAGATATTATACAATCTTCCAACTTGTAGCTTCAAGTCAAATAAAATTTTATTCTTATAAATCGTCGAGTCCTAAGTCTATAAAATAAGTTGAGTTCCTCTATGTGTCCCATAAATTCTAATACTTTGACCATCGCATTGATTGATAGATCAATAAGCAAGACATGTTTAAAGTTATTTTGCTATAATCCGCCAACAGAAAAAATCTGTATGGTCAAACATGCAGTTACAAGCTAAGCACCGCTGATCTCCCCAACCAAGCAATAAAGCCAAGTTCCCTAGCAAGCAATGCCACGACTACTCACATGCACCACCACACAAGACTTTTATATTACTCTCGACGTACGTTTCGCCCCGACACCGAAGCATCCTCAGGAGATGTCGAATTTACAATGCTGTATTGTCTAGACAATACATTGTTGGTGGTGCATGTGAGTGGTGGTGGCATTGCTTGCTTGAGAACATAGCTTTCTTGCTTGGTTGGGGAGGTAAAGCGGTGCTTAGCTTGTATAGCATGTTTGACAATACAGATTTTTTCTATTGGTGGATTATAGCAAAATAATTCTAACCTTTTCTTGCTTATCATGAACTTCCGCAAAGTAACGCCTGCTTCTATCCAATATGATAGATCAATATTTGTTATTCAGCCTGCTGATATAAGTTTCGGCCTCCGAAATTTGGACCCCGCTCAATCGCCCGGTAGCGACCGAGCATCAGTAAGAAAAGACTTATTATGCATATTGACATACTTTTCATGTACTTACCGCACTGTTGCTCTAATCCACCTGGCAAATTACTAACACAGCATGTGCTAACTTTGCGTTCAAACTATTGGGCACGGATACTTTAACTTTAAAAACTTAAGGCAACTTAAACTTAATTAAACAGAGCATGATAACAAATAACCAGGAACCACTTGCGTTCTGACCTATCATTTCTTTGCTGTCGTGAAAATGTCTTTTTAGTTAATATACTCCTTTTACTTTCTACTTAATTAATTTATTTTGTTACCTTTGTGAAATTAAGTTCAAAGCCAAAAAGACATTTCGATCACAGTTTAACACATAGAACACAAGTTGCATGTTACTTTATTTTCTTTTTTATTTGGTTTCAATGTCTAGAACGGCCGCATGGTAGTAAAATGGGGCAAAGGCGAAAATGAAGTGGTTATGCCTTGGCAACTAAACTCTTTCGAAGTATGTAAATTCTTATTAATTGCATCTTTTTAAATGCATGATCATGGGTTTTAATACACATGCATGCATGCTAATTTTCAACTGTAACAGCATATTATATCTTCAATAATATTTTCCAATCTGAAATAATAAATATTATGTACTAATTTCTCTTACTATGCTATTAACCCTGAAGCCAAGATAATTTTATGTTGTTACAGTCATCCAGTTTTAAAATATCATTTTTTTGAAATGCGAACGTAGGTAATAAGATCTTTTTAATCTGTTTAAATAAAAATTTGTTAAAAACGTTATATATTTATGTATTTAAGTTTGTTAGAAAGTCTATAAGAATTTGGAAAACCCAAATTATTGAGTAGTTATATACCTAATGTTATAATTGCATACATTTAATGCTGAATTTTGATTTTATATTTTAACACATTTTTTCTGACTGTGTGTGTGTATGCCTTTGGGTTTCACGAATTTTAATGTCATTGATAGGTTCCCATTTATAAATTTTGGATTTTGTGTTTTACGTGTGATACCTTTTTACACTTATATGAAAATATGCTACACCATTTTCATATTTAACTCCTGAAGTATATGAAACGTATGTACAGAGTTATAATAAATCATGTTTGATTCATATTTAATTTAATTACTATTGTGATCTCCATATTCTGCATATAAATCTTGTAAATACTAAAACCATCCCTCTGGATCAACGACGCACAAAATTACGTTTAGGGTTTGCACACTTTTTCATGTATAAAAATGTGTAATGCTCATGTTTTCTAGGTTTTTTGATGAAGCATTTTGGTTTGAACAGGACACCCCACATGGCAGCGGGGACGGGGTCGGTGAAAAAGCCCGGCTGGCTCGGCTCTGGGGTGCCGTGGACTCCAAACTGCTGAAGCCCCTGCTCACCCACGCTCGGCCGCCGCTCACTGAAACGCTTCCCTCCTTCCTCAGGCCTCTGGGCAGGATATTGACCACTACCAGACAGTATACGCAGTCTGTGAGTATGGTTGACTAGCTGTAGTGTAAGATTTAATTCGATTGATCGTATTCGTATTCAATTTCACTTGCGTCAAAGTAAAATGAACCTTAATTGTATGGCTTTAAAGTCACAAATTCAGTACAACCGATCTTAATTTGAAGCGTATCCGTATGCGTAATCGTATAACAATGCATTCACGAAATTGAGCTCTAATTCAATGCTGTTATGGTTCATTTTACTTTTACGCTAATGTCATGGCATGGGTTTAATTTACACTACCGTACTCGTACGTATATTAAAAACAAATATTTAGTACTGAAGTGTCAATTATCCTTTTTCAATTTCAGGAAAACAGCCTGCGAAGGACTGATTCCGATTCCGACTTATGTATTGACGAACCACAACCAGTCCCAACAACTATTGATCCACAGGTATATTTGTAATTATTTTTGGTTGCAATATATTTATTTATCTTGGTATATATTATGTAATAGCGTCAACTTATTGTATATAACATGTATTTTCTTCCTTTAGTAAAGCAATATTATGTATATATTTCAGCAGCTCTTTTGCATTAGGTGTCGTTGTTTAAGCCGTTTAAATTTGTGTCTAATTCTGTTGTATACGATTTCTAAACTTAATTGGCAGAACTAAGTATCGTGCTATCCTTTTTACAAAGCTCCCTGCAGAAAAGGACAGCACTACATTCGATCGATCGAACGATTAAGTTATTGAGCGAAATCAATCCCCCCCCCCCCCTCAATTTTAAAATGACGGCCAACATAACGGCGGTGCTTGGTCACGTTGAATTAAGACTACCAGTGACCCATCTAAAGATTGAAGCAATAAAATTCCTCTCGGTAATCAATCAAAACACACCAACCGGCACATCACCACAAAGATAATTCGCTAGTTATGTATCCATAGTTTTATTACCGAGCACATTATTTGCTAATATTTTTAATTTTAGTTACACTTTTGACTTTGTTTTTTCATTTCGTTGCAGCTACCATATTATAATATACGGAATGGATATGGAAATGTCTAAGCTTTGTAGCTTTAGTGATCGTCGGCTGTGATAACAGGTCTAGATCTAGAACTCTAGATGTAAATAGAAGATTGTTTTTAATAGGCAAATTGTTTCTTAATCATTGCACGCAGCAACTTTGGCCCGGACTCGTGGACACGAGAATCTCAGTAGAAGGTATCACCGGGAGTAATATATAGTTTTTAAGTAGGGAAGAAATGTTTTAGTTGAGCCGAAAATCCGCCGCCTCTAAGTTTGCCGAGTCATTAGGTCTGACAAAACTATTGGGGCAAATGCCTCTTCGACTTCTCAGAAATTGTTTCACAAAACAATCGAAGTTTTACTGAATCGTACTTTCTTTTTCCGGATGCATGGTACAGAACATTTTATGATAGACAATTCTAGATAAATTGCGGCCGACCTTGACAAATTTTTCTCAATCCAGTAAGCCCAAACTAATAGTTTTAGTATAATAGTCCGTACTATTGGTCCGCAGATTAGAATGAGATTATTTAATTTTTTATAGAAGCTAAAGGAAAAAAGGGACAATTTCACCTACGTAAAATAAGTCTCATCTAAGCGTACCTAAATTTGATATTTTGTCAGATTTTTAATACAAAAACTTATTTTAGTGAAATCGGCCGTTACTTTACTACTTTATACTTTCCTAATGTTAGTCAAGGATCGAACATTTAGCCTTTGATAAAGATCGTTCGATCTCAAACCTAGAGATAGAAGGTAGAATGAGAGAAAAGAATTGCCTCCGCCTTTTGTACTCCATTATGTTCTTACAATAAAGTGATGAAAGAAAAACTTGGGAGTGACGGAGTTTCGTGCATAACTTTAACATAATAATATACGCTCTTTGTGCCACAATAAGAAGTGCTGCCGCCAAGGATTTAAATTTCTTTTGCTATTTCCTAATGTAGCTTGTAGCTACAACCGTTTAGGGTTACTGGTGTTAAGACTAGTGTATTTTAGTAGTACCTACCACGCGTTATCCTTTTAGTAAATATATTTATCGCTTCTGTATACTTTTATTTTGATTTTTCGTGTCATGAAAGGCTTTTGTAGCTGGTAATAAATACGCACGTTTAAAATTTTCGTCCGCTGGTATCAGCAAGTGTTTAGCAATGATTATTATAAAAACAAAATCGTTAACTTGGACTTTATTGGTACTGAGCAGTTTAGGACATTTTTTTAGGACTTAGTAATAAAATCATACTGACATCATACTGACTTTTTTATTAACAGCTTTATCATGGTTTATTTAGAGAACAAACTATACTATTATTATAAACTTAATACCCACCTAAATCTTTTTATTTAGCAGTTTGCCTCAAATGTATAAATTTTCGAGATATTCAAATACATACATTGAATTAAAAAAGCATTTCATATAAGTTGTGTTGAATCTTGAGGATTGTGATATTTGCTTTGTGTATTTAAAAAAGTATTAGGCAACTTTTAGTACACATTAAATCAGTAGACAAAATATATTTTATTCTCTAATGCAATGTATGACATAAGAATATGTATATAATATAATTACCTACATTATTACGAATAGTAATAGATCTTTTCTATCTTCGATATTTTTGTAACATTTATTTATACTTTTTTATACTTACTAAATTGCTATTTTAAATCTTAATCTAGTCCACGATTTTCTTTCGAATGTTACGAACATTTAGAAAAAATTAATTTCGAACTCAGCTCTCATGAAATGAGCAATACATGAAGTCGCTGGAAAAGGGTTGTAATTTACTTATTAGTACCTATTTGATTTTACTGTTGGTATGTCATTTTAAATTATTTGTAAGTATGATGGTTTGTAAAACCAAAGGTTGTTTTAACAACCAAACAACAATGACAATTATGTGTCCACGTTTTCACTACTGTTTGTGCTAGTTATAAGTATTTTTCTTGTAAACCACACATTTTTTATTTAGATAAATGCTTATATTTTGCCTTTATATGTCCATGAGTGATATGTAAATGACAATTGTTTATCACGAATTTTAAATGAGAAGATTTCTTATATATATTATTATGTGTAATAAAATTTGATTCAAATCAGATGTTTTATTTACGAAACGAAGCACTTAAGTAGATCACAGGACGCGGCTTGGAAGTAACGCGAACGGCCCTGAAGGAGCGGCCGATTGCTGTTTTTGGCGGGATGGCTTGGATATCCGCCACTAGGGGATTTCCCCATACATACTTTTGACAATGTTTATTTTTCTATACTCTTGTCAAGTTGTGCTTTTAGGGCTTCTCTGATTTCGTTAGTAACTTTAAACTGCGATCCGTGTCCTGGCACAATCCAGTCAGCGATTTGGGCCACTTTTAGTCTGTTCAATCTCTGTTGAGCTGGATCCTCACTTCCAGCCTCTAACCATAGGCTTGGTTCCTCTATATCCTCGTATTTTTCAAATAAATCGCCTATTATAAAGGAAAAACAATATTATGAAACTTTTATATGGAATGGATGCAAATCCAACTTAAGCGTAGGGTATGTAAAAAATAGTTGTCAGCCAATCAGAAGCGAAAAATTTTGATATGTGACGTCAACTTATATGTTTTGTAAGTGCACCAAAATGGCGGCGCTTAGATCATACAAACCGGATTGCAGTCTATAATGATTGTTTTGGCGTTGGTGTATCTTAATATGGTACACCAACAATGCAAAAGCAAATTTTTTTTTAAATTTTCATATTATGTAAATTAACCCATTTACGCCCGCTGTCCCCATTTGGGGACGTGTCTTTAATTACCCATATATTTTTATTTTTTTTAATTAACTCTTGTTTTGATGCAGATTCTTAGTGCCAAAGACTCATTCTATGTAATAAAAATTATAACGTTGTCATTTACTGAATAAAGTGATTGAAATTATTGTTTTTTTAACACCATTGAGCTGCTAGTTGATAACCCAAAGGTAAGTATTTTTTTTTTCAATTTACATTGGTATTTACTGTATTTTTTTAGCATTTTTCACTTGCCTATACTTATCACTAGTAAATAATGCTATTTTATTGGGTATTTACTATGTTTTGATCAAAAAGAGAGACATTTTAGTATGGTGTCCCCAAATGGGTCCAACGGGCTGATCGCTAATATTTTTTTATTATTATTCGCAGGTTTAGTTTCGACGTGAACAATAACAAAGCGATCGTTTTACTTTGCAAATGACTTCTGTGGTCTCGAAGAAGCCATAAATAGCATTTTGAATGAAGAGGATAGTTCATATCGTGTATTATGACAACTTTTTCACGAGTCACGCATTGCTGCGAGAACTGTGTAAAGCTGGATATCGTGCGACTGGTAGGTACTGTGAGGGAAAATAGGACGAAGAAATGCCCATTAGTATCTGTCAAGGACATGAAGAAGAAAAACCGAGCAGAATTTTACTACCGATTTGATACAGTCCATCAAATTTTGTTCGTTCGATGGCTTGACAACAGTGTTTGTACCATGGGTACAAACTATGACTTTGTTTACCCTCTAGGCAAGGTGAAGGAAGGAGCTCTGCAGAAGGAAGGAAGGTAGATGTATACATTCCTTTTTTCTTTCAGAACTACAATAGAGGTATGGGTGGAGTCAATCAAACAGACCAGTCAATCGCACTATACAGAACAGTATACAAAAAATGGTGGTGGGTTTTATTTACCTACATGCTAGATTTGGTCGTAGCTAATGCTTGGCGTCTCCATATCCTGGCCGTGAAAGACAAACTGGATCAGCTCCAGTTTCGGCGAAGTATCGCCCGATTTTATTTGAGGGCTACAGGCACTGAAAGACCTAATGGAAGACGTCGTAAACCTTCTTCGGCAGTACCAAGTATGAGCCTTGATGGTGTTGGACACGTCCCTCAGAAGCTGCCAAGCCAGCTGCGATGCGCCGAATACCATTCGAAAGCACTTTGGCAATGTAAAAGTTGCATCAAAACATTGTGCATCGAAAAAGTGTGTTTTGAAAAATAACACACATAAGCCCATTGTCCCCATTTGAGGACGGCGTTTTTTTAATATGAAGGAAAAAAATTTTTTTTGGTTTTTTGCAGTAAAATGTTTTATTGGCCTCCAATAACTACGTCAATAAAGTTTGTTTTTTAAATTTTGCTACTGGTTTGTATTTGGGTCCAAATGGGTTAATACTTGGCCTACCTACTTTATTGTATCAGTCTATCTCACCTCATGTCCCATCAGCATCGATGTCCACCGGGCATGTTGAGTCAAATAAAATATAAATACCAGAGATGAAAGGGTAATAATCATATTGTATAGTTCTTTCACGAGGGCTCGTGGCTCATGGTTGTGTGTGTCGTATCTCACAAACATAATCGTATCTGTATAGGTGTGAGCGAGAGATTGGTCGCGCCTAACCGCTCCCACCTAGGCTCCTGACCTACGCTCCTGACAGGCACGCACATACGTAATGTGCATTTAAACGACGTAACCACAAGTAAAGCGCCCGTAACTTCGTGAGATAAACGTACCTACTATATTTCGCTAAGATAAAATACCTGTCATAGCAACTGTTTCCTTATTAATTGATGTCGCCAAAACGGTAACATCTGAAAGGGTATGCCCTGGTGTTGGCATGACTTTCACATTTTCATCTATTATATACTCTTTTCCTGTAATAAAAATTAGAAATAAATTACCCAGGTAATAATTAATATAAAATTGATATATATAAACATAATCCATACAATATACCAATTTTTTGCTGTAGTTACACTTCTGATGTTTTTATGTAGGTATTTACGTACCTTCATCAAATGGATGTATGTAATAATTATCCATAAATGAGACACTGAAGCCGACAATATGCTTAGCCTTTAGAAATAGATTATTGTTGCCTATATGATCAGAGTGACCATGGGTAGAAACAACATAAGGTCAGGGGGAGTAAGTGAAACATACTTTTCTGTTTTTTCTACAAAATGACCTCTAAGTCAATAAAAAAAATGTCAATTTAAATAACGATCAATGCAAAGTACTCTTCCTTAAATGGGCTTTCTATGACATGATCTTTAGGTCCTCTATTAGTGCAAATGACGATAAAATTACTAAGTAAAAGTAGACCATGGTTTCGTTTCACTTACCCTCAAAATGGGGTAAGTGAAACAATGATCAGTATGCTGCTAATATAAGGTCTACAGAACTATTTCAAGGACTAAAATGACATCTTTAATTGCTTCAATCGAATACGAGTCTCAGTGCATGGCTATGTGGTCTAGTTTCTTAAATAAAAGGAAAAAACTGAAAATGGGGTAAGAGAAACATAGTCAAGCAGTCAGGGGTAGTAAACCAAAAATAAAATTGGTACGTTATAAATTTTTATTAGTTAGCTAACACCATGTTTACAATATTTTTACGTCTCCTTCTATTCTTGCTTTCTTAGTGGATGCCTACGTCATAATAGCTATCTGTAGGCAAAATTTCAACCCGTTCCGTACAGTAGTTTGAGCTGTGCGTTGATAGATCAGTCAGCCAGTGTCAGTCACCTTTTCCTTATATATATTTAATAGAATAACTTTTTTATAACTAGCAGCTCCCTCAAATTTTATCAAAATAATTATGGGAATAAAATTAAATATACTAAGTCTGTCAATAAAAACATAAATTTATTCTATACAAAGAATATAATATTATGTACAGATATATTCTATATATGTGATAAGTTTCATCAAAATCAGTCGAGTTGTTTTTGAATGACGCTCGAACAATCAGAATGACTGGTGTGTCAGACACAAGACGGCCTATAATCAAATATTAGTTTTTTTAAATAAGATAGGATTTAAAAAAGGTTGGTAATCTCTGACATGGGGTATGTGAAACATATGTTTCTCTTACCCCGCTCATCTCTGTTTCACTTTCCCACTCGAAACTTTTAGTGACTAGAATCTTTACCATGTCTTAAATTAATAATCTGAACGTTTTAGACAAAAAATACAATTGGAACATTAAATCTATACCTTATTCAAGGTACTTACGGCAAAAAACTTTTGAAAACTCTATAAAATCACTTTAAAACAAGCAATAAATATAACCGCGTCTAACTCGTGTTTTGAGTTTTGAAAAATGTCAAATTTCTTTCCTAAATATTACCGTGTAGAATTATCGCAGCAACATCTATGTTAAAAAATTGATACCATTTCGTCAATACTCTTTTATCGACTGAGAGCAAATATCGATAAACTGCATAGTTTGTTAGATATGGCTTTGTGTTTCTCTTACCCCACCGTTTCTCTTACTCCCCCTGACCTTAACTGATATCCTCTGCAGTAAGGTTTTGTTGTTTCAAGGCTGAAATGTTATTTTATTATTATTTTCAATTATTAAAATGTTTATAATATACTTATTTTAGTTATTTATCCTACCTACTTGTCCAAAATTTACTATAGGTAAAGGTACTGTACTGTAAAAAAATAAAAAAAATTATAAAACAGGTCAAAGTTACTAACCACTTACAATTTTATCGGCATCCCAAGGCGTCATTGTATCTACAATTATATTGTTATTGCCCTGTATCAGGATGCAACTACAGTTTGCACTCATTTCTTCTTTACTTTTTAATACAGAATAACCGTCATACAATACTACTATATCACACATTTTGTTGAGTGAATATAAGTTGTTGAGTTAGTTAGATATTACAGATATCTATACCCTTTGAATAAACGGTATATAAGTAGTATTCTCTTTGAAATATAAAAATGAAGTGAATATGTACCTATTCAGTGGTGGAATATGCAAATTCAAACTTGTTTTGATTGTGGAAATTGGAAAAGCTGCATTAGTATTTAGTTGCATCACTAGATAAGTACCTATTACCTACTTACGAACACAAACATATAAGTACTTACTCTTATATGTTTGTGCTTACGAAGCCTACTTACATCAATTCACAGTATGTACCACAGCTATGTACCTAGAGGTACCTACTTTCTCTTTGATCGAGGTCGAATTGACTTATGAGGTACACATGGGTACACAAGTTTAGTAGCAACAAGACCACAAACATATAAGGGTAAGGCCGTAAAATTGGCCTCATGTGACATAAAAGTAACTTAAAAGTGTGTGGCTGGATAACTTAAAAGTAACATAAAAGTTTTGTAAAGGGACGTCTCCAATATAAGAAAAAACTCCTTTTTGCACAATCATTTATTTATAGCTGTTTAGAAAAGAAATAATAGTTACTTATTTTGAATTTACGAAATCACTTACACATTATATTATATACGATAACTAATTTACAGTTCAAAATAAGTTTCATTAAAATCATCTTTTAATAGGTATTCGTTTTTTTATTATCTTCTTCGTTCAATTCTATAGTTTTCACAATTGACAAAGAAGGAACAGTATCCGTGTCCATTTTCTTCGGGGTAGTGAATCTCAGTGAGGGTTTTTTTATAGTTTTAAGATCAAAAAGAAAAACAGGATCAAAAGGATCAATGGGATCAAAAGGATCAACGGGATAAAATTTTAATATGTACTCGGACAAAGTCGGGCGGGCCGCTAGTAGTATTCATAATTATTAAAGATTTTTTAAATTAACTTCATTCAATGCACGTAACTTTTTATTTACCTAATTGATAATTATAAGTTTAATTATTTTTTAAAGTTTCTATATGAATAAGGCCTTACATCACTTTTATGTTACGTTACTTAAAAATGTGATATAAATGTCACATAAAAGCTAACCTCTCGTCAAAACATTTTCACTTTAACGGTTAAACGACAAGAATAAAAGCACGTACACGGCCTCTAGCTATTCCTCAAACATTAGATTCATCAAAATAATAAGTCTCCTATAATAAATGAATACAGTTTTACCTTTATTCAGATGGAATCAATTTATAACTAACAAAAATGACTCAATTCCACTCGAAAACAAAAGCTCACTGCTATAAACATGGCCGATGAGTGAAAAAACGTAGCATAGACAAGTAGACTATGGTGTTGCCATATTAAACAAATGAATTCTGCTGCTCAAATGCTAAGTTTTAGTAAAAAATATCGTAACATAAAATACGTGACTTAAAAGTATCAGTATCCGTGGACACGATGTTAATGTACCAGAATTTTATGATTTGATTATTATCTAATCCTGCCTGATACTGTAATTTGTAGAATAGGTATTAATTTATTCATAAGAACTTTAAAATGGTCAAATACAAATACAGCAAAAATTCAAAATTGATACATATGGCCCCAGGGCGAGTGTGGGACATTTTATTTTGTATTGAAAATATTGTGATCACATATTATTTTTATGAAAAATAATTAATTATAATATGTTTTGAGAATGTTTGTATAAATAACCTATTAGAAAAACTATTATACAAAGCTAAGAAAAAAGAATTTTATAGGTAATATATAAGATTTTATTTTATTACTTACCGGACGCTGGAGCTAATATAAAATAATCCATTTTTATCGGCCTTACCCATAAGAGTAAGCAGACCTAACATAAGAAAAAATTGGCGTTCCAATTACGCCTACATACAAATGTCATGCACACATTGACAGTAAACAGAGCCGGACTTCGAAAAGCGAGGTTCAGCGAGGTTGAAGGGACTGGAGAGTATTTAGTATCTGTGATTTGAAATAATATGGAAACTACGGAAAGTTGCCATCAAATTGTAGGTTAAACCCTTATTTTAGATTCTGTAATCTTAATTCTATAAATTAATTCTTAATTATGAAAATGGATTCTAATGTGCTAAGTTTCGCGGTTTTGTAATCAAACAAGTAATAATGTTACAAAATAATATTTAATAAAATCAAAACAAAACATGATTTACAAAATCTACCCAAAAGATATTATATCTATTAGATAAATAAAACAAAATCAAAAAGCAACTTTTTCTCTAATATCTTTTAGAAATACAAACATTGACAATACGATAACATCAACAGTAGTTTAATTAACTCTTACATTCTATTCAGCCTGTATCACTCAT
This sequence comes from Hipparchia sbordonii, assembly GCA_038048805.1. Classification (NCBI taxonomy): domain Eukaryota; kingdom Metazoa; phylum Arthropoda; class Insecta; order Lepidoptera; family Nymphalidae; genus Hipparchia; species Hipparchia sbordonii. Next base: position 6,429,318 of record CM076098.1, read on the forward strand.
TTCAATAACCTTATTAGAATAGTATTACACATTTTAAACTTATAAAAATAACAAAATAAACCATATGTCCCAGTCTTTTCAATAACGTAATAAGGAATAGTATTACTCTATACTCTTTATTAATAGTATTACTAGGCTTTAAATTTTTCAAGTCCATCAAAACTTGATCTCCAGCAGCTTTTCTTTCTACTGGACCTTTTACTGATGATGTAGACATATTCTGAAAACAAGAGTAATAAATTATCAGTTGTCTAGTATTAACAATTTAATAGGTAATACAAATAGATACACAGCTATATATATATGGGTATAGCTGTCAATATTTACGTTTAAATGGCAAGATGTTTTGGGTTGGTACCTAAATATAAGAACAACTAGAAACTTACTTGTAATGATGAATCAAAAATCATTGGGATTGCATTAGAAGTAAGGACGGTACGAAAACCACTGCAATCCACTAAATGTGCTTCAAAATGTTCAGAACATAGCACACTCGATGTTTTGTGCTGCCAATTTTTTTTATTCATCTGCATCAACCAGGCATTTTTTAGATTTTCATCCTTTGGAAAGCTGAAAAATGATTTAATTTTATAATTTATCCTTACTTTTATAGAAATAGAAATAGAAATATTTTATTTCAAATAAACTTTTACAAGCACTTTTGAATCGTCAATGAATCTACCACTGGTTCGGAATGCCTTTCCCGCCGAGAAGAGCCAGCAAGAAACTCGGCGGTCGCTCTTTTCAAAAAAAAGTAAAAATTTTACAATATTTAATGAAACTATGCTATGTATACAGTGCTTCCACGATTAATTTTCCTAAGTCCAATACAATACAAATAAAAATTAATACAATCCAATACATCTTAAGACAGGCAGGCAAAAACAGACTAATTATTTAATCAAAATATACCCACTAAACAAAACTTGCGCCTGAATACGGCCCTGTCAAATTGTACAAGTATATGAAACGACAAACAAGATCCTGATATTAATTAATTGATAAATATTGCAACAGGAATATACTAGAACCAAAATTACTATAACTGTCTACGAGTTTTGCGTATATAATAATTGGGGACTGCTTCTAAAATGCCGAACGATTATTAATAATCACACAGTAAGCATATAACCAAATTACGAGTCTATAGCACATCGAAACTTACCGATGAAAAGTAATTGCAGGTGTTTTCCTATACGGAGAATTGCCACACAGAGGTGCACAACACTTCACCATTTTATTTCAGAATTTTTGATTCTTTAGACTCGATTTTAAAGCAAATTTAAAAGAATAAACAACTCGCAGGTTATGTTGTTGTTTTTGACAAATTGACATATTGCACCATACTGATCTTATTTGTAGCTTACGAATTGCCTCAAGATCTATTATGTCTATGAGTGCGTAAGTGTTGCAACAACAGAAGTAAAAGAGATAGAATCATATATTTTTTGTTGGAGAGAAGCAAGCGAAGATATTATTTATTCGTTTGGATGTAGTTGTGAAAATTATGTTAGGTCTGCTTACTCTTATATGTTTGTGAACAAGACGTACTTAGGTACTACCTACTTTGACATGAAAATATTCCATGAAACTACTAATAATGGACTAGGTAAGGTAGGTACTTAATGAAAATTCGAAAATTCACACCGGATGAGCAACTATTGTCTAAAAATGATTGTTACAGTGTGACACATGTGACAATTGCAATCTCTGATTGATCGATACCCGATACTATCTCGCTATTGGCTAAAATGTATTGTTGCAGAAACTACGCGTAAATACAGCCATCACTACAAACTATAAAGTCGCTGGTCGCTGTGGCAACGGGCGACCGGCGGGCGATGTTAACCAGTCTACCTATTCTCTAATTCTTTATCTCAGTGGCTAGCGTTCTTTAGTTTCTAACTAAAACTATCAAACACGGAATACCTATGTATGAAGTGAATTAAGAATTGAAGAATTAAATGCGGGTTTGAGATTTCTTAGTTGGCAACTCTACTGAATAGACTTTTCCGAGTTTTCATGGTCTGTGATCTGCAATTTTTATCTGTCTCTTTTCCCAGCTGTCTTCGCCGGTTATTTTTAGGTTAAATTCTAAAATAAATTCAAGAAACGAGCAGTGATACCTACCTACTTTGTTATGTAGGTTATTTTAATATTTCAACGTGCGCCAACAGGATTATATATTCATGAAAATTGCGCATTTGGATATTTCACATTCAGTGCCTTGTTTGCAAGTTCATTGTACTCCCATAGTTTACACAGGGTTATGAAACAATAGAGGAAATATCTTCTGCCGCTTGAAGAGCGTCAGAAAATAGTAAATCATGTCTGGTGACGTACAACCAAGAAAACGTAAGGATAAAAAGAAAAAGAAAGGTGAGAGAATTTATCTAAATATACATTATGGATGTGGCTGAATATTTCTTGTTCTTATCTGTATGTTTCATTCCTCAGATGAATTAGGTGTAGAAGAGCCTCGTGGCACGGCGGCGGTCCTGGGCGATGGCGACGTATTCATACACTCTCAGCAAGAGCATGGCACAGGTGGCCATTGGTGTGCAAAGCTCATATTCTTCTCTCTCTTGGCTGTACTGATCACTCTTATTGGATTGATTATTCTGGAAAATAGAGGACTGACCGAATGTAAGTAATTACTGTGACTTCTATGAATTGGGCATAGTACCCTTACTCAACCCAGAAAAACTTGTTCCATAAAATAGCATCAGCTTTTCATTCTACTGAGTTCAAATTTTAACCTTTAATGGTGATACATTTGCTTTAAGGCAGCCACTAGCCTCAGTCTGTCATCAATTTGACCTGCAGGGCGATCGGCTAAAAATATATCAATCCTTAAAGGACAGCATCAATGTCAAAATATGGTTATTAGCCGATGGGATTGGCCAAAAGCCATATTTTGACATGGATGCTGTCCTTTAAGAATTGATATATTATGTTTTATTTATATGAAACCGATCGCCCTGATGTTTAACTTAAAATGACAAGATAAATGCAGCAAACTGGTTACTTTGTGAATCTGACTTACCAATCTGACAGCAATAATATCAAGGTCAGATGCCATGGTCCTAGGGGTATGTAATACTTAAAAAGCACACATAGGTATTTCTTGCAAAGTAAGTAAAATTATACCTATTTGTACATTTCAGTGGAAGCAAATTCGGTGGAGTCACAATATTCTGGCATTCTAGAAGGCTGGCTAGAAGATGCACCTGGCGATGACCATCATGATGAGCATACATTAGATCTGAAACATCATGTGAGTAACAGCAGTGAAGTACAGAATTACAGTACAGAAGTTTTAAAAATACATGTTCCCAATATCAAGCTTTTAGTTTTGAATATTCAATATTCATCAATTTCAATATAATGGACTGAATCCTATCAGAATTTTCTGATACGGAAATTTTCCATTTAAATTTAATTCCCATGTTATAATTTCTACAACATGCCTACATCACAAATATATTATGTACAGTTTTGGTTTGAAGAAATTAAAATAAAAAATAATAAATTAAAGAGCAAAATTCAGTTTTTAATAAAATTGAACAATTTTTTGTAAGTTTTTGTTTACTATTACTAAACATAGGATGATGAGGAAGATGAACATAACGTTGAAGAATCAGACCATGAAGATGAAGACCATGACGAGGAAGAACATGAAGATGAAGAAGACCTCGAAGATGATGAAGAAGAAAATGACCAAGAAGACCATGATGAAGATAAGGAATCTCACGAAGAAGATACTGAGGCTGATGAGGATGAAATGGACCAAGACGAATCTCATGAAAAAAATACTGAGGTAGATGAGGATGAAGAAGAAAATGTTGCAAGCAATGAAGCAGAAAGTAATGAAGACCAAGATGACAACCAAAGTGAAGAAAACTTACAAGAAGATGATGATGAGGTCTGATGTTCTTTAAAGTTGATCGCATACCTACAAGAGTCGCTAGACTTGTACGCATATGTAATAATTATTTCCCTACGCCCGATAGTCAAAGCAGATAACGTATTTGCCGCATAGGGTGAATTAAAAAAAATGAGCATGACATCACAACCTCTGCTTTGTCACACCTGTATCTGCGAATGTCACATGCATTTTCAGCATTATAATGTGTTGCGTCGCGTCTCTGGCGTCTCTTGCAGGTCTTGCAGCCGTATGTGATCACCTTAAAGGATTAGTTTATATATATTTCTCAAAGTCACTATTTATTGTTTTGCAAAATTTATTTTGAGGGTTGTGTTTCAATAGTGACAGTGTATATCAGATAATTCAATATATATTGATATAGTTTGTTGCAATTTTGACCTAAGTCGATAACTGCATGGGCGACTGAACTCTGAACGTTCGATTTTGGTCCTTTCCTCCGTGTCGAAGAGCATGTTGGCGTCAACCCTGACTTTATAACTAATATCTGAATTTCCCCAATAGTAATAATAAATATTCTAAAACGAAATTACAACTTTAGTTTTAAACGATGATGAACGTTGATGCTAACCCGCAAAAGAAGTTAAAAACAATCAAAAAGAGCTTGTAAATTATTAGCTTAATTTGTAAAAAGAAATTTAAGAAAAACATATAACCTACTTAGTTGTAATTCTCAAATATGTAGTAGCTGTTGAAATCTTTTTTGAATTATAACAATTAAAACAGGAGGGTGAAGAAAAAGTTTATTACAAACAGTACAATTACAACGAAAATGATGACGATGACGAAGAAAGTGATGAAAACGGGGATGACAAATATGCTGATGAAGATCAGAATAATGAATATGATGACGAGAATGATGATGATGATGATGATGACCAAAAGGATAAAGACGATGAAAATGATGAACAAGAGAGTAAAGAAGATCAAAATGATGACTATGAAGAACAAAATTATAAAGATGTTGGACAAAGTGATGATGAAAGTATCGAAGATAATAACGACAGATATAGTGATAATGATGACGATAGTAAAGAATTAAAAACTCAAGATGCTGAATTTATTAATGAAGTAGTTTATGATAATAATAACGAACATGATGATAATGATAGCAACGAACAGAAGGATAATAAACAGGATAATGAGGTGCCAACAATTAATAAAGAAACGTGATATTAAATAACGCTAACCTGATAACAAATTAATGTTTTTAATTTGATTGGCAACTAACTATACTATTAACTGACTGATGATAAATATAAATGTCTATTTTAATATTCTTGTATGTTCTTTTGAATTTTTATGTCTATATGTATAATATTTAATTGTATTTTTAATTAAATTACTAAAAACAATGAACACGTATTGAATTGCATATTAATGTGTGTGAAAATTGTTTTAATAATGAAATATTTTGTTGTTGTAAGATAATGTAGTTGATTAATGACGTGAATACGTCTTTCAATAATTTGCTTTTCCCCAACTCGCAATGCAACAGCGTAGCGGCAGTATATTCTTACTCATCAATAATGGGTCAGTGACCCTTGGCCCAATAACCTGAAAGTTCAACTCAGCATTAATGTATGGGAAAACATCATCGCTTAGGTTTTGTATGGCCACATAGACGCAAATTCTTGGGAATATCATCAGTGTGGCCGTCAATAATAAGATGTCTATACTTTTAATTTTTAATTGAGTAGTAACGATTTTTGCTCCTGATTTTCAATTTCAATACACTTTGATTTACACTTTGGTGAATAGAGGCAAATACATGTCCAATATGTGTGCTCATACCAAAAAGACACTGTCCGTGTTCAAATCCGCCCATCTTGGCTGGACAGTTCACTAACCTCATCATTTCAATCATGCCATGATATTTAAAGCTGAAAAATCGTATTAAAAAGAGGCATTTTAATGGAAGTTTCATTTGCTTCATACAGCGAGCGCTGCAGTAAAACAAAGCTATTATTTTTAGCTCTTAACAATCGACCTTCCAACATTCGCCTGATAGGCTTATTTATGTTTTGATGGAATTCACAGGATGAAGAAGAACAAGCAGATGACTCTCAAGAGGATGAAGAAGAAGAAGAAGAAATAGAGAAGATAGAAAAAGAGATCATCGACGAGGACGAAGATTCGAATGAAATTGTAGCAAGTAGGAATGTTGAGGAAGATGAACAAGGTAAATGCTTTATGCAAACAATTGCCTCCAACTGCGTAAAAATTGCCTTTCCGTGAGACTGGATAGATTATATACATTTCTGTAGTAAAAAAATAGCCTATAAACGTTCCAAGGTGTAATCTATGACCTAACTGTTATTACTGGATTGTGGTAAAATTGAAAAAGAATTATACGATAGGCTAGTGCCAAACGTCAAGATCGATTCGCCGGCTAAGCCGTGAAGCTACTCCGAATCCTAAACCGTAAAACAAAAGATTAACTGAACGAATAATAAGCGATATGATAGATACCCCTGAAGTCGCATTCTTGCATCACCAAGTTGATCGAACCCACTGCGCAATTTCAAAGTTCGAAGCTTTTGTATTTTAGTTTTTGTTGATATCTTCTATCATCTAAACCTGTACGAACCGCTTTCGTTCAACTAACTACTTTGTCATATCCGTGTTTCTCACGTGTGTCACGTATAACTTAGTTTCAGGCAAAATTGAATAGGCATGTTTTAGGCAAGTGCTCATTACTTTAAACCGCAAACAACAAAATCGAGTATGAAAATAATGTTGATCTTATTTTTACAACGTAGAAGAATCAAAGGAAGACCAAGAAGCTGATGATGATGATGATGATGATGATAACGACCTTCGAGACCAGGAGGATAACGATGACGAACCACCGCTCGAACGTATTACAGCGCCGCCGGCCGGAAAACCTTTTGTAGAGGTAAGTCTACATAATATAAAAAATAAAAGAAAGTCCATCCGTTAAGGTTTACAGTAGGTACTAAATTCCGAAAATGTCGTAGGAATTTTCATCCGATTTCCAGCAATGATCCGACTCTAAGAGACGGTACATAAATAAAGGTTGTGTATTTGCAAGAAAAGTTCTCAGGGAGCTGTATATTCCCTGATATAATCGACAACTATTTTCATAAAATCTCTACTAACAATATTTGCTGTGCCCCAACAGGGTTCCAATGAAAAAAATGAGCTCTGAATAGTTCCAAGAATCATAATTGAGCCAGTTGTGTAACTCTGTCTAGACTATAAACTATATGAGTAAACATTGTTTACATTGTGTACCGTTTTGAAGATGTGATAAAAATGGTTTTTGGATTCTTCTGAAAAGTTTAAAACACGACTTCCTCCCAACTCGTTTTTTTCTGCTGTAACCCTCAGAGTCAATTCAAAACGAAGATTTTTTATTGCCAAAGTATTAACACAATTTGTTTGATTTTGATGCTTGCAATGCAGCCTCGTATTCCTGAACAAAGATTATAAAAATCATAATGATCAGATTAATTTACAGAGGTATTGTTTTAATTTTTGGTTATCCCTGAACATCGACAGATAGAAGAGGAAGTTATTGAAAAGCCCATAAACACGTTAGCCGAAGAAGAGGAGTATGAAAAAAGACAGGAACAACTTCGCAGAGAGGAAGAAGAAGCGGCACAGGAGTCTCAAAGTGAGTTGATACTTACATATTTTGTGGTGTGCGCTTATTATGCCCTCATCGTACTAACTGCTATAAAAAACAATGATATTGGCTTGCTGCAAAAAACGTCTAATGTATTTGATTGCAAGTCATCTTCAAAGGCGATTTGTTGCTACATTTGCTGCAGCTGCATCGGCTCTGTTTACTAAAGAGGGTGCTCCATTAGGAACCTTATAATCTAATACTCTAATACTAATATATAAAGCTGAAGAGTTTTTTTGTTAGAACGCGCTAATCTCAGGAACTACTGGTTCGAATTGAAAAATTCTTTTTGTGTTAGATAGTCCATTTATCGAGGAAGGCTTAGGCTATATAACTACACGCTGCGACCAATAGGAGCGAAGCATTAGTACAAAATGTTGCAAAAACGGAGAAAATTATCCATATTTAAAATATATTCTTTTAAAAACTTCTTAATCGCGATATAATAACAGAAATTGACGCGGACGAAGTCGCGCGCAACAGCTAGTAATAATAATAATTTAACAATATAGACTAATACGAGTTCGGAAATCAGGATTAAACACTGTCTTTTGTAAATGCTTTTTTCAAGCTGAAGTTGACTAATATCCTCCTATCCCCTCCAAATAAGCGGAAAGCAAGTTCGAGTGCAGATGACCAGGTTCGATTCCCAGGTCGGGTCAAAAAATGTATTGGGTTTTCTGCCTCGAAATTCTCAATACAAGCCCGGACTTAGGAAGTTGGTGGCGATTCACCCCCGTGCATCTCGCTCCGGTCGTGTCGGATTTTCCCTCCCGTCGGACTATGAGAGTGAGGGAATAGAGATTGCACCTGTGTTTGCGCATATACTTGTACACTATAATATCTCCCGTGCAGACGGCTAGACTCTGTGGAGATTGGCCGCATTCGGTCGGGAAGACATTATTAATTATGTATGGATCACCCACTTTGTCAACGACATTTCACACACACCTTGCAATATTTTTGCAGTTGGCTTGCAGTCCTTATATATTTTGTGAACCTGCTTTATTGAATTTTGCAAAATTTAAATTCCTAGAACATGGTATTTTGCTGAAGTTAATGCCTATCTCTTTAAATACTATTTTCGCATGTGCTTTGTGCTATGAAAGTATCAGTAGATTTTACTATAGTGATTCCAATAATTAATTGATAGTAAGTTCTATCCGAAAAAAGTGATTATTTTAAAAATAACAGTGTGTCTTTCTTATTTATAAATAAATTTTATTTCAAGTAACCCTCTTTTATTTAGAAAAATTAATCCTTTTTTTCATGTCTATATTGTAAGTTATTCAAATAGGGAGAATTGCATAAACATATTATGATAATTTTAAATTAATTTACTCGTACATGAGATTCAATATTAGTTTGAACTAATCTTTAAAACTACTGTAAATTGAATACCTATTTTATGTTTTCGACTTTTTGTTTATTGTAATTATATTCTATGTGTATGTATAGTGTATATCCAAATGCTAACTATCTATGGATTTAGGTAATGATTTTCAAAGAAACTTTTATGAAAAGAAAAATAGTTTTAAACTTAACTGTTAAGTGAAAGTGCGGCTTACAATATACACAGGAGAAGTACGCATTCTCGTCGAACGTCTGGACCCGAATGGCCGTTGAGTGATAGCTACTGATCGTATTCGTCTCTAATTGGCTAACATTGGTGGTAACTATCAATGTTAGCCAGTCAGTAATTATGTTGTACACAATCTCCAAACTTAATTGACAGGTCAAGTATGATTAGTAGTGCCATCTTTTTCCGCTTAAAAAAGAATACCATTTTTAGAGCTCTCTATACATATAATAGCCTCAATAGCCCAACGGTTAAAGGTGCGGACTGAAAACTGAAAGGTCGCAGGTTCGAACCCCACCCGTTGCACTATTGTCGTACCCACTCTTAGCACAAGCTTTCCGCTTATTTGGAAGGGATAGGAGGGTATAAGCTTGGCTAATACATATTCTTTAAAAAAATTAAAAATTCTACAATAGAATTAGTAGATACCAATTTGCTACTGGTTAAAATGCACAATTGCAATGTTAACTCCCAACTTTCGTTCTAAGGGATCACAAAGGTGTCACTGTGACCCCGTGACTCGGCTTCTCACGTCTGTGTATAAAACGTCTAAAAATCATTTACATTTACTCGTATGTTACGTGTACTACAGCAAGAATACAGTGTCGTCAGCTGTAATTTGTGGTCGCCCACGCATCTTGCTCATTATACGCGCTTATTTGTGTCCACTACAGCTTCAGCGGTGCACGCATGAATTATTTATAATATTTACTCCGCAAACAAACTCGCAAACATGAACTCGATCATTAAAATGGGATTAGATATTTTGCGTGGCTTCGATCGCTTGGAAGGTAACTGTACGCTGCTCTTACGTAACGTTTTACGCCTGTATCTACATTTTATATATTGTTTCGATTTTTGGCAAACACGCAACCGGTATCTCTTAGTTTCCAGTAATAATTATGTCTTTCTTACAAAATTTTAATTATCTCTCTTTCTCTCAGAATGTTGTTCTTTTGTAACTTATGTGTATTTTATAAAAACGCTTGCCTTTTATTGATGAAGATTATTGAAATATGTAGTTTCGAACATAAAGTAGATCAATTACTATTACAATCTTTTCTTAAAATCTTGGATTAGTTTGCAGGAATACTATGGTACAAAAATATTATATTAATTTTATTACCTATTCAAAGCATAAAGTTGATATTTTTATTTCAAGATTTTTGCACATAATATAATCTGAATTCATTACCATACTCAGACTAATTCAAATGATTGATTTTGTAAAAGTCTGTCGACGCGCGTACACGTGGAGTAAAGTATTATTTTTAATTAAATTCCCCGGGATCCGATACTTTTTCCGCAATAAAAGCACCTATCCCATGTCACTCCATAAATCTTAAGAGATTAAAAAAAAAGTATGAGTGACTAGTGTTACAAGTTATTACTTGGCGTTATGGTTAAAGCGTGCGCGCATGTGTTGCAGTGTGGCTGAAGCTGGCGGTGGGCGGCGCGCTGCTCGTGGCCACGCACGCCGTCCTGCGCCGCGCCACGGCCCCCAGGGGTGCGTATGCCATAATACTAAGTAATAACTGATTTGTGCGAGCTCGGGACCGTGGCATCCATCTATCCCACTCACCTCTATAATTAATTAACACTGGACTGGCTGCCAAATGACGGCTCAAATTATGGACCAATTTGAAGCGCCACATTTGACATTCGAGTGTCTCTGGCTGGAACTAATAATAAAGTGATGCAGGAAGTGCCAAAAACTATCAACTATCAATTGGCAACTAGTGCTCCCGCAAGTTTTAGTTCCTTGGACTCTCCAAACTGTTTACGGCACCAAAATGACATCAATCAAGTAGGTCAAAAAAAATATGATAGCAGTCTACCCAGGGTTAATCTTAGATTAGGTATAGAGGTTAGTCAAATATCACATAGCACTTTATCTAGCAAATGAACTAATTGATGACTAGATCATGAGTTTAGGTTGCACGGTCCGCAAGGTTCTTTAAAAAGTCAAAAAAGTCTTTCTGGAGCCCGATGTTTAACTTCGGGCATGTACACAGATATGGGTTTTTGCAAAATTGTAAGAAATATACCAGTTTATTTGGTTAAAAAACCGTTTATTCAGAAAAAGACTGTAAATTAAGAAATAAAATCATTTCAGTTCAAAAAGGTCTTTCCGCGTATTTACTTAGTGGATTCCCCGTAACAGATATACCTGAACCCGATGAGCTCACTAATGAAGAAACGCCTATACTCGATCGACGTATGACTATTACACCTGAACAATCTCCGCCGCTAACTCAAATTGCCCGTGAAATTGAAGAGGAGGTGTTTAAGAAACCTGCCCCGGTAACTAAATATGCGCCTATCGTGAAACAAGATAGTGAAGAGGAAGTGATAGTCAAGAAGGCACCGGTTGAAGAGGTAAGTACATCTCAATGCTCTTACACCACAGGACATTGACTGAGGGTACCAGGAAACTTTTGGTGGTATTGCAACGCACTCATCGGTAGCGAGCGTGGTAACCTCCTCTTGTCTCATTACGACACATGGTCTTTAAAAATATGTACTTGTCCTTTTTTGCAATTTCATAATGCTGTTATTTTTTTTTTTTCAAATTTTTTCAATGTTAATGGAGTCGAGAATTGGTATTAAGTAAAGGTCAATACTAGAACTTTTAAAGCAGAACTAGCAAGTGCACGTGGATTAGCTTTGTTAAAAATTCAGCTTTCCCGGGGATAAAACTCTTTATTTAGACTACTTGTGTCTACTCTATGAATTTACCTGTGAAACTTGAAGTGCCGTTAAAATCTGGATTCACTTATAAACCTAGAAATAGATAAGAAGATAGAATAAGATTGCGTTGAAAAATATGAATTGATTTGAGAGGGTGTATTTTTTATACTCATTACAGACCATAAACATTTCAGATAATTATACTGAGTCGAAATTTTATACTACTAATTTCATTTATTAATTAATTTATGTTTAGAAAGCTCCAGTAGTTGATACTAAAGATGACCAAGAGCTGTACAGTGATGAAGAGGAAGAAGTTGAAGATGAAGAAGAAGAGGAAGAAGAAGATATTGAAGAACCGGTAAAAGAGACGGTTCAAAAGAAAGCTGTACCAGTTGTAGAACAAAAACCAACTGAGGATTCCGAGCCTGAGGATGTAGAAATAATAGACGATGAGCAAATCGAAGAAGAACTAGAGGACGAGGAAAACGAAGATGAAGAAGAAATATCAGACGTCGATGACACGGAGCTATTAACCCGACTAGAAGCGAAATACGGCCGTCTACCGGAACCGGAGAGATTTGGAAAGAAACCAGAAAGTTTCGTGCCGAAACACAGTAAACAAAACTTGTTGGAGTGTATTTTTGTTTTTTCGAATATAATAACGCAGGCATGAGCGAACTAAACCATTTCCCACTAATCGCTGGCATGACTAACCGAGTGTGAGTGTAATTTTATTACAGCTAACATTTTTATTTATCAATAGTATTTAAAATATAGCCTAGGCATTTAGTACCCAGTAGTAAATATTCATGGAGCCCCAGAAAGAAACAATCGGCTAGCTTCGTAGAGCGTTGTCTATATGTAGTGAAGTGTCACAACGTCACATAGCTATGAGTGATAGAGACGGCGCTATACGATACGAATGTCTCTTTCTGGGTTCAATGTGCTATATTTACTGCTGTGTATTGTACGAGTACATATTGAGTTAATTTAATTGTATAGTCAACTTTATAATATATAAGTAATTATTATTATTTAAATACTTATAAAAAGACATGTATATTATATGACTTTATTTTATATATATATATATTATAGCATTCAAATCGTATCAATCCTATATACATATTCGCGAAGCGAGACGTCTATTCACACGTTCGCAAAAACTACGCAGATTCTTGAAATTAATATCCATATGAAGTGTTTAATATTTTTTCTTAAAAAAAAACGTTGCATTACGTTAACTATTCTAAGTAATGAAAGTTGCAAACAAATAATGTTCATAAAGATTTATGACACGAAACTGTTCTCAAACTTATTAATCATGTCATTAGCACGTTTGTCTTCTGGACCTTCGATATAATATAGGTAGGATTTGAATGTCCTATGTAATCGCGATCCTGCCCCCTGATTCTGTAACTCAGTGCCTCTCACAAAATGAAAGACAACTGACATATTTTTTATCCATTGAAGGTTTACTATGAAATAGTAAATGACATTTCTCTTCAAACCTTCAATGGATAAAAAATGCCTATCGTCGTTGATAGGCACTGAGTTACAGAATCAGGGGTCTGGTCTAATTTTTAGTGCTAAATGGTACTTTTTTCCGTAGAAGATGGTGGGAACAGCATAGAAGATGAGTGGCCCGGGGAACCCAGTGACGCTTATTGGCGCACAGAGCTCAATGTTGCCGAGGAAGAACTCCGCCAGGTAGCTTGCACGACTTGATATCTTGACTTCGTTCCCGCGAACCCTTTACGGCAATGAAAAGTGTTCATGAACTATATCCTGGGTGTTACTATCTCTATATCAATTAGATGAACGATACGCGGATACCATTAAAGATGAACTTTTATTTTTATAAATATGCATTGTAGGATTATAACAATTTGTCAAATTAAGCTTATCATAGGCTAGCTGATGCCCGCAACGCGATCAAACGCGTAGATTTAGTTTTTAGAAATCGCGTGGAAACTTTGAGAACGTAGTTTATGGCACTATCCAGTCCTCAACTATACCCATGCAAAAATATCACGTCGATCTCTCGACTCTGTTGCAGCGTAATTGAAGGAGAAACCAACAAAAAAATACTTTCGCATTTATAATATTAGTAAGAATTGCAAAGCATGTTTCAGTGCTGAAAATGTGTTTGATGTCGAATCGCATCTCTAGAAAAAAAATGAAAGTATTGGACGCGTCAAAAAAATTCACTAGCTAACAGCCATACGTGATTAGAATTTTCAGTACTAGAAATTGTATGTATCGCGTGCGGTTCTTGTAACTCACTAGTCTCGCCAATTTCAGTAAGATTCTAATTTTTATACCATTTTCCAGGATTGGCTAGACTAACTTTATACTAATTTAGTGTTTTTGCTCGTTGTGCCATTTTTCCCCCAAATAACTCTTCGACAAAACCGCCAGGTCGAGTTTTACGCCCGCACCCTGCGTAACTCTCCCCTGACGATTTGCCGACGACATTACCATCGCTTAGACCCTATTACGATCTACATACCCAATAATATTAAGTACTTAAGTAGTTCTAATTTTAATAAGCGTATAATAATTGCCCATTTGAGTTGATGAGAGTGCACCTAATATAGATCGAATGTTGACTTATTGAGAATGCGTGTTTGTGTGAATTTGCTTGTGATTGTAACTAACTTGCGGAGGGCGCGTGGAGTGCGTGCGAGCGACGCGTAAGCGCGGCGGCGTTGGCCAGCAGTGGGCGCGCGCGCTGGCTCGCGGCCCGCTCGTTGGACCTGGCCGCCGAGGAGAAGAAGGACAACAGCCTGCTGTCCCGCGCCATCGCCGCTTACTTGCATCTCCTCAAAATGAACGAGCGCCTCTCCGACAAAAAACTCCTTGAAGTTGCCGAAAGAGCCATTCAAAGAATCCAGTTCAGAGGTATAAAAACGTAAATAGTGCTTGTTGAATGATTTTATTCTTTTGTATGAATATAAGTATAACTTTTGCTAATTCTTCCAGGTACTTATCTAAACGCCGAACCGATTTATAGACTTTTGATAAGAAGGTTCCCCAACGATGTCAGTTATCGTAATAACTTGACGGTTTCTTTTTTAATGGCAAACAGGTGAGACACATTTTTACCAGTGTTTAGATGAGAGATAGAACGGTAAAGTTACTATACTTATTTTATTTACAGAGCCGACTTAGCGGACGAAGTTCTAAAGGAGACGCTTCGTCTTTGGCCGAATGATCGAGTTGCGTTGGCTCATCACGGATTCGTGTTAAAAACAAAGTACAATAAATTAGAGGAAGCGGTGAACGCTTTATATAAAGCTCTGGACGGAGACGCGGGGCCCGCCAACGAGCCTCGCTTCTACTACCATTTGGGAGACGCTCTGTTGCTCCTAGGTCGGTCTGCGGAAGCCCACGAAGTGCACAAACGAGGCGCGGCGCTCGGGCACTTCCTGTCACCGGCTCAGCGCTCGCTCTACAACGTGCCGCGACTGCGAAGCCGGCCGTGGTGGCCGGTGGAGGAAACTCCGTACGTGAATCTAGCTCGAGCACTGGAGCGCTCGTGGCGGGAGATATTGAAAGAGGGCGAAGCGGCGAAGGCGTTGTACGAAAAAGAGAAGGAAGGTCTGAAGGAGCGCGGCGAGTGGACGCAGCTGGATCTGTTCGTACGCGGCGCGGAGGTGGCCGGGCGGTGCGCGCGCGCGCCCGTCACGTGCGGCATCGTGCGCGGCGAGGCGGCGGCGGCGCGCTGCCGGCGCGGGCAGATCAAGTTCAGCGCGCTGGCGGCGGGCACGCACGTGCGCGCGCACGTCGGCCCCACCAACTGCCGCCTGCGGATGCACCTGGGCCTCAGCAACACCAAAGATACCTATATACGAGTGGATAAGGAGACTAGGTATGCAAAAATAAGCTTTTTAGCGTGCTGTTAGTTTATGACCTCGCATGCCCGAGATCATGTATTTACAATGTACAAGATCAATTAAATATACCTATTAATTTTTTGTTTCACACACACCTGTGATGATATAAAATTCGTGATTTTCTAAACCCGCTCTTAAAAGTCATAAATTGAGATGTGCAGAGGTGAAGAAATCAAACCTCTTTTCACACGGGAAAACAAAGTGTGGAGTCTCACACTGAGCAATTTGGCGAACGTTAGACAAACAACGCGATAAGCTAGCAACAGTATCTAAAACTGAACTTCCTAAGCTAAAAGTATATTTCTCCCGGTTGCAGACAATGGCAGACAGGCAAGACGTTCATGTTCGACGACAGCTTCGAGCACGAGGTGTGGCACAACGGCAGCGGCACGCGCCTCGTGCTCATCGTGGACGTGTGGCACCCTGACCTCAGCGCGCACGAGCGGCGCACGCTGCCCGCCATTTGATACCCGCTACGTGTGCATACAATCTGACCACATCAGTCCAGGCAGTGTAAGGCAGTGATAGAGCCTCACACAACTGCGCTTTGATAGGTACACTACAAGCTTAGTACGCGGCGCCTGTGTACACTCGTTGCGTATAAAAAGTTAACCATCATTCGCAGTTTTATGAATAGTACCTGTCTTTTTTAATTTGGCAAATATTTGTGGGTTCGAAATCCTTTTTGCGTAACTACTTACAGTATCAGAGATCGGAATCCATTTGAGCGAAAAATTTTCTAGTCAAATTAACTATCGCGTAGAATTTTGTTAATCTTGTCAACTTGGATTCAATTCATTCATATATAAGGTCATGTCATATATTTTGTAATTAAACTTAAACGCCTATGCAAAAATATTTCATATCAAACCTCTGAACTCAATCTGTTATCACACAGTATAATAAAATAGACTTGTAATCTGCAGAACTCCATCAACAACTCATCGTTAGACTAAGGTATAAGATGTAGTCCATAAGAAACTGTCCATCACATCGATCTATCAGAATGTTGTGTTTAAAAATCCTCTTATGTTAAGGCAAATCCAAAAAATAATGTAAAGCGAGAGCACACCAACGCAATAGCGCAGAGACAAAAAAAAACAGCCATTCTTATCAAAAATAAAGCTATTCAAGTTTTATCATTAAAATGCGCTATGCCTCGGCGCCACCCGTTTGCTATGCATTGGACCTCAATACCATAGATCATTCGTTCTATTTGTTTTTTAAATTAAAAATTTTACTTGCTAATATCAATTTTACCGTATTGTGAAAAGTATAACAGCTTCTTTTGGAACTGATTTATCTTGATCTGATATTTCGCATTTCCCTTTTTAATTCTTTCTATGTATTTGTTATTCATGCGTGCTGATTATAATTGATTGAGTATGATTGTTTTTGTTACATTATTATATTTTATACTAGCAATAAAAAAGCTACAACACCTGAATTTTGTTTTTTAATAAAAAGCATGCTTTTCGTTGATCGTGTATTTGGTATAAAAATTCCAAAAAAATTCTTACTACAATAATCTTAAACTAATAAAGCTCATTTTGTTTGATACTTAAAAATATGGGCGGGCCTGTCACTGAGATTTCAATTTATGGCTCAATAATAAAAATTTACACTGCCTGCTATCGATATAAATTATGTACAAGGTATAAGATATGGCGGTTCGAAATCTCACTTTGTTCATCTGAACTGCAGTCTATAAACATATAATCTAATTATTATTAACTAAATCAACTACTATGTATATACGTTTTTGTTATTTGAATATTTTTCAATTTACAATCCACCTAGAGTTTTAACGCATATTTAGCGCCCGTCCCGTATGTCGCGAATGAAAAGCCACACTAAACAGTATACGGACTGCAGTGCAGTTCAGTTGTCCAAAGCGAGTGTTTGTACTGCCATATCTGCCTAGAATTTGAAAACGGTCCAAAACTAACAATTGTTGTTTGTTTACTATTTAAAACAGAACCTTTTTAATAGGTGTGAAATTTCATTGCTACACATTTTTTATTTAAAATGTGTTAACAACAAAACTTCGGAGATTATTTCAAATGGCTGTACTGTAAAGTTGATAAAATGTAGATCTGTCGTTTTTCTACGAACGATCATGATCATATATATGTATGTTGATGCTGTCTACTTCACATATTTTTGTAGCGTTTTTAGCTGTGTGTAAATTTTTACTAGTAAGGGTCAATGCATATAAAATCATACCCTCAGAACAATCAATGTCACTCTTAAACTAAAAAACTGATACAGCCAAGCGATTGTGTAAGAAAATAATATTGATTTGACAGCTTAAAACGCGTGTTTGATAAATGAAACGATACGTTTTAAGCCGAATTTACATTGCGAAATTAGTGGCATGAAATTTAATTTCATGACATTAAAAGTTTATTGAAATTAGAAGTTTACACATGAAATTGTTGATGAAATATCATGAAACTAATTTCATGCCACTAATTTCGCAGTGTAAATTCGGCTTTATGCTTCCAAATAAATTCGTTTATCTTAAAATCGCACGGCTCATCTCTGCGTGATTATTTGAAAAAATGCTGGAATGTAAAATTGCGTTAATGATACATCTAAAATTTGTACGTTTTTGCTTTGTAAACAGTTACAAAATATTAAGTAAGTTAGTAAGTATAATAGTCTAATTTAAACTAGGTTAATAAGAGATAGTTTATATACTATGGACGGATTAATTTACTGCAGTCAAATATCTGTTTATAATCAGTTTTATCAAATCAGAATAATATCGACACTTCTTATTATAAATATTAATATAATTACCGTAAATACCTATCTTAACAGTTAAGTTAAATGGTAGCCGTATATTCACTAAACAGTAAAGTTTAACTAAGAAAGTTAACAAATAGAAAATATAACAAAAATATTAAAGCTTATTTTCTAAACCTTGAAGGAGGAATGTATTTAATACAATAACTGCATCTTCAAAAAGATTTGTTACAAAATTACCCTCATAACACAGGTAATCTAAAACCTACTTAAGCGTAAAACTTAACAATCGATTAGGTAAAAAAAATATATAGAAACATTTCTAAGACAAGATTTTCAACATTGAGCTGACACATGAGCATCACTCGATAAGGCACTTCATAAAAATTGAATAAGTTTCCTAACCATGACGTATAACTAGCTTAAGCTTTATTTCAGATATGTAAAGGTTTATAATGTTTTGTTTAAAAATGAGATTTACAAAGTATTTATCAACTTGCTTGTGCAAAATGGCTCTACTGTGATTCAAAGCTTCAAAAGACGCGACAATTTGAGCAATCTCACAATTTGGACGATATCAATATTTCGACAAGACTATCCGCCTTAGGTCGTGTAACTCGCGTTACGGCACGACATTGTAGTTATCGGCAGCGGGCTGGTACGCGGGCGGGCCGGGCGCCTGCGGCGTGGCGCGCGCGCACGGCGGGGGCTCCCAGTCGCTGTAGCCGCACCCTCCCGAATACGCCGGCGATTCACATCCCATCACCGCTTCTCTATTCTCGTAATTCGGGCCGTTGTCGTACCCGCGACCGACGTTATCGTACGAGGGTGACGCTTCAAAAGTCCTCGGCGGATCGTACCGGGTCGGCTCGTTATACGGGCCGACGACGTCGCGACTAGCGATCTTGCTCCGCCTGACCGTGTCGGATCTGTTCGTGATTATCGGTATCGATTCGGCCGGCGGCGGCGGCGGGAAGGACTCCTGGGAGTGGGACGTCTCTCGATCTGCGGCTTGGTAGGACAAGGGCCGAGCCGCGTGGAAGTTGGAGTAGGACGAGTGCGCCGAGGTCGGCCTCGACGGTCGAGCGTCGCGCGGCAGGGACGCGGTGGACGCCAGGTAGCCCGCGTTCCGGTACGAGCGCCGCGACCTCCGCACGGACGAGCCGGCGCCTCGGGAACCGGACCGGCGTTTCACTCGACGAGGAGTCATCGGCTTTAAGGTGCTTTCACTTACATTTGTTTCGGTGGGACTTAGTTCTATAGTATAAACTTGACGGCGGGATAACGTACTTTTATCTGAAAAAAAAAAAAATAATATCAATGCAGTTATAATATTACCTTACAAGTAGTTAATACACAACTTAAAATAGTGCTATTAAATAGATTTTTCAAGTTTAATGAAAAAACCCTTACCTGAAACATTCTTATTTTTCCTAAATGACTTATAGGCTAGCAGTACTGTTAACGGCAAGGCAGTGGCAGTAAGCAATGCAGCTATGGCGGACTGGCCCATCTCCACATATTGCCATTGGAAGAAGCAGCCATCCACCCTAGCTGGTCTCCATGTACCGGGGCCATCTACTTCTCCCCATATAGGCTGGCATCCCCAGCCATTCCCCTCCCACCAACTCACACTTCCTGTTCCAAGAGACAACAATCCACTTTCCTGAAATAATAAGACTGGCACTTTAGCATATTTTTCCAATATAAACTGTTGATTCTATTAAACATCCAATATTAAACCATTTATTTTTTTATTTTTTTAAATGGACTGGGCTTGGACAGGTAATGGAAAAAGGTTTAGAACTCAGTGATCATGAACAGTTAAACTGTTAAAGTATTCAATGGTAATGACAATTTTTTGTCAGTATTTGAAAGAGAGAATCCTAAAATTTTGCAAAAAAGATGTATGTGTGTGTTAGTCGCATCGCTTTCTGCATGAGAATAAAGCCAGTTTTTACCATGTGCTAATTTCTTTGCGAGTGTGCTTCAATGGTAGATAGATTAATTTGATTATCTAGGTAATAACAATTTATAAAAAATTGTTTGAATAAAAAACTTGGATTCTAAATATTAGTGGTTGGACTATTTCATTACAAAACAGCTTTTTTGCAGTTTTTTTTCTTTGTGATAAAGCCTTGTTGACTCACTATGTTGAAATGATTCACTTAAAATAAACTCAAAGGACCAGAAATTGCTTTGCAATGATTCATAGAAATTCAATGACATAAAATGGCAAAAGGTTTTAAATATCCTTGATTCAAATAAATACAAAGCCACTGAATACTTACTCTATTAAGGATGCCAAGATTAAGATAATAACATATCAGAAATATGTTCCATGTAAGCCACATAAAACTCCAAATTGCATACTGAAAGAAAAAATTAAAATTAAGGGCAGGGCAATTTATTTTAAGACAGGCTTAAATTAATACGATTTAATTATTTCTCATTAGAGGGATGTAAAATATAGCATAATAGAAGCCAATTAAGCTAATAACAAAAAATTTACATTTTTGAGTTTTGATGATTTACATAGGGACCGTCGAAATATCTTTTATCGACTGATCTTATAAAGGTATACAGTATGATTGACCCCCCCTCCCCCCTCCCTCCACTAGATAGACTGACAATATTGAGAGTTGCAGGGAGCAGCTGGATACAGGCAATACTGATTCATAAAATGGAAAAAAAGTGAAGTTGAGGCAAATATACTAAGCTAGTTATAAATAAAACATCACATTCCTGAAAAATTAACATAAATTGAGAATACTTACAGCTAAGAGATATTTTGTAACATATTGTACAGCACCAAAAGAGCCAAATATAATCAGAAGAATATTAATAAAGTTTGCAATTATGGGTAACCACATGTAGCCCAAGAAATCAAACACTTGTCTCTGAATTGTAATTATCTGAAACCAATGTCAAATACATATTAATAGTCTTGAAGACACACTCATGTGTTAATAACAAAAAATTGGGTTATACATTTTAAAGTCATAAATGAGCTCTTTTCATTTCAATAGGTACATTTTATACTCTGAATAAGTGATCCCACAGAATAAGATCACAATGAAATGGAAACACTTGTATCTTAATGATTTAAACTTATATCTCATCAAAAGTGAAACAGTCTCAACAATAGTGCAAGGGGTGGGGCTTGAACCTACAACCTTTAACTCTATTGGGCTATTGAGGTTTTATAAATATATATAATTTATTAAATAGATATTTTTGAATGTGTATATGTCTATTCTGAGAGATTTAGGTTTACCTAGGAACCAGGGTATGTTAATGAAGAATGAAAATCTTACTTGAAAAATTCTTGAGATTAGCACACACAAACTTGAGGAAAGCTTATACTATAGGTAAACCGTATAAAACGGCACTGTGGATTCTTTTAGGACTAATTGAAGGGAAGGGTTGGATTTAGAATCGTGCGGCACGAATTGGGGGGGGAGAGTGGGGGGTAAGGGTGGGGGGAGGTCCCCCCTATCCCCCAACACAACTTTTTTAATAAGGAAATACACCTTTTTTTATGAATTTTTAAAAATCTCATTTTGAGGTTATGTTTTCGTACATAACAAGCGTATAATGGAACGATAGGACATTAAAATTACAGTCTTGTCACAGAGAACACTTTGTACACTTGTCACAGAGACCTTAGGGTCCAAGAGCGAGCGAAGCGAGCCCGGTACTTGAGGGCACTCCGACGCGGATAGGTTAGGTTAGAAGAGGGATGGCGGGGTCTGTAAGACCCCGCCATCCCTCTTCGTGGTTATTTCTTTTTAAACCACCCAGAAAAAGGAGCCCCGCGAAGCGGGGCTCCGTCGACCGGGCCCCGTTGCATAGTGGATCATCGGGCAAGAGGTATTTTCCCTTCCTCCCACTCCAGAGTGATATAATAAGGTACTATCCGTCCTCCCCCTCCCCCCCCTCCACTCTACCATACTTAGGTTCTATGTAAATGTATGAAAACATAACCTCAAAATGAGATTTTTAAAAATTCATAAAAAAATAACGGTGTATTTCCTTATTACAAAAGTTGTGTTGGGGGATAGGGGGGACCTCCCCCCACCCTTCCCCCCACTCCCCCCCCCTAATTCGTGCCGCACGATTCTAAATTTCAACCGAAGGGAATACAATATAGAAAATTCAACATGTATGAAGACAGGGAGAATCAGCTAGTGGATAATAAAGTAAACAATCTGATAAAGTCAGCAAACAATGTGCAATTTTTATTAAAGGATTAAGTAATTAATAAGAATAGTACTAAAGAAAATGAAGTAAAACATAAACATACCTAATTATTTAAACTAGGTTTATTATACAAATATAACAGTTTTTTACAAACCAATTCCAAAATGCAGACCACAAGCAGCAATGTTCTTAAACCACAAACAGCCATTTTCAGAAAAACTTGCAACTTTCATTTATCACGATAGATATAAGTCCATTTTTTAGTAAAAGTTCATTGCTTTCAATAAAGAAAATAGAAATGAAAGCAACGCTATGCTATTGCTTTTCCATTGTTGAAATTCGAAAATGATTGACAATTGACGTTTGACTTTTGACAGTAAAAATTGACATTGATTTTACATTGGCAAATCACCACAGACAAAGAATGCCACGAACATTTTACCTTCTTGACTCCACCCTTCTCTTGTACATATTATTCGTCTGTGACGAGGTATTCTGTGCCCCTAGCACAGTGGCCCCTAGTCACAATGTATCTATGGTTTACAACAGTAATTTAATAATCTGTGGCACAGAACACTAACTTGATCTGTGGTCTACAGTTTTGGATAAGGGAGACCTCATACGATTAGGGTGACCAACCCAATTGCTAGCACTGCACCAGTTTATTCGCACTTTAGCAAAAAAGATTAAAATATAAGTTTCTGATTGTAGTTTTTAAATTTTCAGATTAAAAAATATTTAGGGGAATTCATATTCTTCACAATCGAAACCTTTCTAATCTGGAAAGTTTTAAAATGACGTCAGTATCGTAGTTGAAAGATATCGTTCTGGAGTTCCCGAAGTTTTTCGGCCGTTTTGACTCATCGACGTTAAGGGTCAGTACTTACATAATAATGATTTAACTGTGGTTTTATTTGAGTTTTAATAATATACTTGTTTTCAATTGATTTTTTAAGTATTATTAGTTACTAATTCAAAAAGTAAATGAAACTTTTCCGTTATTTCATTGCAAAACAAGGGGTGTCAGTATCTGGTTACAAAATTTGGAGATTTTCCTGTTTATTAACACTCCGAAGCGATTCGATTACCTAGCAAGCTGGGAGTCTGTAGACGATCTTAACAAGTGTGTGTAAACTGTCCATACTCTGGAGTCTAAATTCTTTAAGACCCGTCACACGAAAAAGACCAAGAAGTTCTCTGACCTTACTCTCAAACTGATGGAAGACAGACAAGAGATGAGACTTCGGTCGTCAGCAGACGCGGATGCCTACTGGTAGGTTAATAGGCAGATCTCTAAGAAAAAAACTCGCAACCTGCGGGCCTTGAATACCAAGTGTATTAAAGATACCATCTAGTGGAACAGAAGTTCCATTCCAAAGTGTCCGTGAGAGATCTATCTATCGGACAGAGCAAGCTGACGCGGCTGAAAACTGACGAAGGCTGTCACGTTTCTTCTCTACCTGAGGTATGGAGAGAGGTTGAGAAGTTCTATGGGCAGTTATTTATCACGAAACAAAAATCATTCAGCGGACGATGGAGAGAGATGCTTCGAGTATCCCTGCGAGATCATATCAGAAATGAGGATATCTGTAAGAGAATCAAAGTCACGGACATAGCTAAGCGGAACTGAAGTGGAAATGGGCGAGCATATAGTTCGGAGAGCTGATGGTCGATGGGATCCCATGGTGTTGGAGTAGCGATCCCGTACCGGGAAGCTAGGTGGACCGACGATATCAAACGAGTCTCAGAGAGCCGCTGGATTCAGGTAGCGTAAGACCGAGGCCTGTGGAAGTCCATATAAGAGATCTTTGTCCTGCTGTGGACGTCTGTCGTTTGATAAAGACTATGTTTACGTTTTCTTATTAAATATGTAGGGTGTTTGTTTTAAATATAATAATTAATATAAAAAATTAAGTCACCTACAGTTACTATAAGAATTTCCATATATTATTTCGTAATAAAATCTATATTCTAAAAGACTTCCGTAGGTAGCCTAGCGTTATATTTTACTTAAACTCTATTAAAATCTGAGTGTTGATAATTGGATAATTTTGTGCCCATAACTGGTAACAAATGTGCGAATAATTGGGGACTGGGTCACTTTTCAATCTTATTTAAAATTTTAGTTGATTTAAGCAAAAAAATTTCAATATCTTCTTTAATTATATATTTTATTAAACAAGTAACCTTATGAATACAGTGATTTATAGAATTTGGTTAAATTTATACTTAAAAAACATATTTGAAATAAGATAAACTCTTAAAGTGCCCATAGTTGGGTCTGCCACCCTACTTTTGCAACAAGTTTACTTGATGCTTAGGGATTCGGAAAAGGGTCGATACCTGAGTAGTATCGATACTTTTGGTTCGATACCTAGGAAAGTGCTGTATGACGTGTGAAATCTAGTGATGAGATAAAAGTATCGAGTAATTAGGAAAGTTCCATAAATAACAGACTATAATCTATACTATTCTCTGTTATTTTTTTTTTTATTTATATAATTACTAGATGATGCCCGCGCACTCTGTGCCCGTGGATTCGGGTTTTAAGCTATTGCATAGCTTCTATCGCGGGCCTTGAGCGTGGAGACCGAATCCAGAAATTCCGTAACGAAAATAACCTGACAAAGGACTCCTCTCACCGCTAGATGGCGTTGATAAAAAATACTATGCAATAGCTTTACCGCGGCAGTCCCCGAGTGCCACACGTCTTTTTTAATTCCCGCAGGAACTCTCATAGTTCCCGCGAGAATCCGTTTTCCAGAATAAAATGTAGCCTATTTGTTATTCCAGACTATAATCTATTTCTGTGGCAAAATTTCAACCAAATCGGTTCAGTCGTTGTGGCATGATTAACAAACATATATCCAAACTTTAGCATATATAATATTAATAGAATAATAGGATAATAATTAAAACAATTAATATGTTTACTATGTACTATCTCGCCAAACTGGTGGGCCAGTTTTTTGGCGAGGTGACACTCTTAGTAATATTTACTTATTTCTCACGCACTTGTATCTAAGTAATATAATAGTTATTTACTTAACGCGAACATACTAACTATCAAAACTATATATAACACAAATAAACAAGCATTACTATTTATAGATTATTAACGTAATTAGTTACATACTAACAGAAATAAAAAGAAAAATTATTCGTGATGTATAGCACTATCTCTTTCGATGGAGCGGTACAACTTTCGGGAGCTTTCCTAAGTATCGAACCAAAAGTATCGATACTACTTAGGTATAGACCCTTTTTTAGAATCCCTAAGCATCATCCAAACTTAACGGCAAACCAAACTTTGTAGTATGTGGCCTCCCTAATAGTGTTCTGTGCTCGTCAGAGTATTATGTTGGTTCTGTGACTGTGATTTTGGATTAGGGATGGCGATTCTTTCCGAAAAAGATCGATTTTTAAATCGATTCGTATCGTAGCTTGAATAATCGATTCATAAAAAGATCGAGGTCTAAAAGATCGATTTCCAAAAAATCGATCTTTTTTCAAGTTGCATTTACAATGTAAATATAAATCTATGTTATGAAAAACAAGATACCATAATAAACGATCACTTAGTAGTAAAATCAGGGATTTTTTTAGCTCAGGGAATTCGATAATCACAATTATTTTTTCAACACACTTGCTCATAAAGTGGCTACGTGCCTAATTGCTGTGAACTTGGGTGGAACCGCAATTAGGCACGTAATGACACCTATAACCAAACTGTGACTTTTTCATTACTATTAAACTAGGCACAGCCATCTCGTAAATAGAAAAAATCGAATTTCGATTCTCTAGGGTGAAATATCGATTCACTGAATCGATTCAATGTTGCATATCGATTTAAAAAATCGATTTATTTGGCCCGAAAAATCGATTCTTCGATTAATCGATCTCGAATCGCCATCCCTATTTTGGATGACTTGTGAAATTTTACCGGCGGCGTCGAGTATTGATTTATTTAAATAAGTATAATTTTCATGTCGACCGCATTCTCAGACCAATAACACTGACCGCATTCGTGTTAGCTCATAGTATAAGAGTTAATTTAATTGAAAAACTTTGTTTCTAGTCAGAAAAACAAAGAAGAATTCAGGTAAGAAGACAATATTTCCTTTCATGTTGTAAACGCCGGTAAAATTTCCATTTTGTTTCCACTTCCGTGGAAATAGTGGGATCCACCCAGCTTAATTAAGTATTATTTTTTAGATCGAAATGGCGACTGAAACTCTAATTCCCTTGGAATCGAATCCTGAAGTAATGAATAAATTTCTCCAAAAACTCGGTGTACCAAATAAATGGGGGATTGTAGATGTAATGGGTCTTGAACCAGATTTGCTATCTTGGGTACCAAAGCCGGTTGTGGCCGTGACACTCCTGTTTCCAATTTCTGAAGCCTATGAGCAACATAAGCAAAAGGAAGAAAACGAAATTTTATCCAAGGGTCAAGAGGTTTCTAGCAATCTCTTTTATATGAAACAGAATATTAGCAATGCTTGTGGCACCATAGCGCTTGTGCATGGAGTAGCAAACAATGTAGACAAAATTGAATTAACGGAAGGTCATTTGAAAAAGTTCCTAGATGAGGCTAAGGATTTGGATGCTGTTGGTAGAAGTAAGCTCTTGGAAAGCAATGAGGGAATCATCAATGCACACAAGGAATTAGCTCAAGAAGGTCAAACCAATACTCCCAGTGCTGAAGACACTGTTAATCACCATTTTATAACCTTTGTGCATAAGGATGGAGCTTTGTATGAGTTGGATGGGCGTAAAGCTTTTCCAATCAATCATGGACCTACTTCTGCAGATTCTCTGTTAGAAGATGCATCTAAAATTTGCAAGGAGTTTATGGCTCGTGATCCAGAAGAGGTCCGCTTCACTGTGGTTGCTTTGGCTGCTTCTGAATAAATGAATGTCTCAAATATGCTTAAAATATATGATACAAAGTGTCATATTGAAGCTGGAATATGCTATATGCTTTAAACTCTTAAAAAGTATTTTGTATCTATTTGTATGCTGTGCAAGCCTTTGTGATAATAAACTATTTTAGAAATTAAATTTGTTTTGTATTTCCTATTCTCTCTCTTCCCTTTTTTCTGGAAACAAAAATATTGTAATGAATAAGAGCAAACAAAGATTTATAATAAAGATTTTTTATTTGTCATCTTTTGAATAAATAGGTTCAATATAAAATATTATGGTTGAGACAGACAATACATTTTAATTCTATGTATAATTAACATCATAGTAAGTAAATCTAACTTATTTGAAATATATTTTACTACCTACTTCATAAATATTCACTAAGGAAGACATTAATTTGAGGTTTTTAATTATTAGGTTAGATGCTTAGCAACATTAATAAGCTGTCTTTATAGTATAATTTGCTTTTATCTTAGGGGAATTTTTAATTCCAAATTGCATAGTATGTATGTATGTTTTTGAAAAATTTGCAGATCATTTTTGCAGTTTTTCAGGCTACTATGAAAATTAAATCCATTTCCGAATTGTTTCATTTCTTTCATGTGTAGATAATGCATACATTCAACCTTCTCTCTATTTTTAAATAATTAATATTCACTTTTTTTAATCAACCTAAGGGTCAGTTCACATCGAGACACGATGCTCGTACTTTTTATCGATATCGATTTTAAAATAGAACCTGTTTACTACACAACAAAGTAAAAACTGCAGTGAGAGCGCGAAAGCGACCTAGATACATGTCGAAGTATAGCTCGTTACGCCGCGCTGCGTTTCGCGGCGCCTCTACGCAGCGCGGTCTCGTGCTTTTTCAAGTATCAGCGCACCTCGTCGCGTCTCGGTGTGAACTGACCCTTACTGTGGAATATTTTGAACCCTTTATTTTCTGTGGCTAATAAGTATCCTATATCACTATCTATCTTCAATAAAGCTGAAACCGATCCCAAAGGCTTCATAGCTTGCAATTCAGAGACAAACAGGCTACTTTTTATCCTAGAAAAAGGAAATAGGAGTTCCCATAGGCTTTTCAAATAGCTGAATTTGTGGGCACCTAATCCTTACTAATGTTATAAATGCGAAAGTGTTGCAATAGAGTTATGTATCAATATGATATTTGCATGGGTATACTTAGCTTAGAACCTGGCTACTTTTTATGCTGGAAAGTCAAAGAATTCCCGCAGGAATTTAAAACTAAATCCACCCGAAAAAAGGCACAGGCCTCAGATAGAAATAATATACCTATTTGATAATATATCTACATCACAGCATATTTATTTCATAACACCTTTTTCTGACAATTCCTAATATAAATCATTGTAATATAATTAATTGAGATTCAATGCTACAGTTTTAACTGTATTATTATATTAATATTTTACATATTACTTTTGGATCATACTTAAACCATGCAACTTTCTATCAAGTCTCTGTGTAGACTACAAATATTGGTAAGTCATTAAGTACTATTCCACTTTAAATAAACATTTTAATCTCAAAACTGGACATTTTTTTGATCAAGGAGACTAAAATTATGCAATTGCAATGAACAATAACTGCAAAAAAAAATTATTAGACCTTTTTTTAATTGAATGACAAGATAGTTTTTGACTACGATCTCACCTGATGGTAAGTGACGATGCAGTCTAAGATGGTAGCGGACTAACTTGGAAGGGGTATGGCAGTGTAAATTCAACCCATACCCTTAATCTTCAACCTTTACCTTTATCAATAGATAAGACTGTAGATTCGATTTTTGCACATTTCCTCCAAATCTTTATAAATGGTAAAAGAATGTGTTAAAAATGCTCTCTCTCATTAAGAGCAAACCTTGTCGTAGGTATGACAAAAGTCCAACAGGATTTGAACCTATAACATATTTACATGTGGTCTAAGGAATGTCTTCTTTTAAGTTTTAACTACTTACATATTAATACATATATTTACAATTGGCTAACTCTATAATATATTATGTTGCGGTGATGCTGCAACAACTTCATCGGCATTTACACTTCCATTATCTGCAATATAAAAAGATATTCATTTAATATTTCCAATTTCAACTAAAACCTTTAAAAAATCTCTGAAGATTTTACCGTCTATCTATACGTGTCGACGCACAGACATTAATGCGAAATAAAAATACTTTCTATTTATCCAGGATATCTCCAGAAGGAAACCAGAAAAGGATTTCAGCTAACTATATTGCTACTACTAACTACTGCTTAAATGCAGTGGTGTATCCGACCAACGTCATAGATAGGGAATGCAAATCTCGCGAGATTGGGACTCAAGCGAGATCTCGCGAGATTGTAAATACCGCGAGATCTCGCCAATTTCGAGATCTCGCGAGATTGGCGGTTTTGTGTGTTTTTTTTTGCAAATAATCACAATATTTGAATAAATTAGAAAAAAATAATAAAAATTATAACTATTATAAGATAATATTTATTTTCACGAATTTTTCAATAGACTTTTATGCATCAAATTGTCTATAATTTTTTAATAAACTTCTAAGTAGTAAGACTTTGACGTACGTATCTATCAAATCACTGTGAAAGCACTGTATACATAGCACAGTTTGGTTACCTATTGAAAAAAATTTTATTTTTTATTTTTTGAAAAGCAACTGCTGAGTTTCTTGCCCGTTCTTCAAATTAATTCGCGCACCGAACGAAACCGACAGGTCGCAACTCCGTCCGTGTCAGTCCGCGCTTCGAATAAGACTTTTTTATGCTCGAGTGCAATCTCGTTAATCTCGCGAGATCTCGCCCTTTTTTCGTACGAGATTAATCTCGCTAAAAAAGGCCGAGATCTCGCGAGATCGAGATTGCATTCCCTAGTCATAGATACGTTGGCTCTCCAGCAACATTCTGAAGTCCTAGCCAGCCTGGGTGTCCTGCTCGGATTTTTGAGGGAGCTCGTCTGGTTGAAGTGATCCAGCGGGGAGCCGTAATGAAATGAAATTAAATATTTTATTTGCAAGAATATGGGTATACGTAAGATCTTAAAACTTGAAGGTGCCGCATATTCAGTCAGGTAATAACTGATATACAAAATACGAGTTGCTTAAAAACTAAAGATTAAAGTTTATCTTGTATAATGTCATTACACACTGTTTAAGCATATCTTAGACCTATCGCATTCAAAAAATTCATTCAGCGAATAGAAAACATTTTGCGCTAGCCACTTTTTTAGCGTAATTTTAAATTTTTTGTAGGGTAACTCTGAGATCTGAGATGGAATCGCATTAAATACTTTTATGCACATGGCATAACAATTTTTCGAGTACATGTACCGTACCAGCGGAACCACGCAAAACGGGCGATTAACGCCTACTTGCGGAGAAAATTCCCAGGAGATGAAGAGAGAGAGAAGAAAAGAAGGTTCACTCACTGCTCAGTAGGAGGGAGTCGTGCGTGACGCTGGGCAAGGCGAGCGTGAGCGCGAGGCCCAGCACGGTGGCGGCGCCGCACACGCACGCCAGCGCGTAGCGGTAGTACGACGCTTCGGCGTCGTCCGCGCTGCGAATTCGAATACCATTTACTTTATGCTAGACTAGCTGTGCCCGCGACTTCGTTCGCGTGGAATAGTGACTTTTCGGGCACCATATTTTGAATTACATATTATACCGTCGACGCTCAGGCGCGAGGCGTGTAGTACGTACTCTGTACGTTAAAAATGTTCGCCGTGATTCTTTAAATTGACATAACTTTTTCATTTATGAACCGATTGACATGAAATAAACACTAAATGTTAAGTAAAGCTTGCTACAATATATTAGTGAAAACCGTATCTAAATCGAATAAGCCGTTTCTGATATTAGCGTGCACAAACACACAGACAAACAGACAAAAAAAAAATTAATTACAATTTCGGGTTTGGCATCGATATAATAACAACCCCTGCTACTTTTTTTTTATATATTTCCATTGTACAGACACCATTTTTCTACAATTTTATTATATGTATAGATGATGCTCGCGACTTCATCCGCGTGGATTAAGGTTTTTTGACCCCCGAGAGAACTCTTTAATTTTCCAGGATAAAAAGTAGCTTATGTGTTATTCCAGATTATAATTTATCTTTGGGCCAAATTTCAACCAAATCGGTTCAGCCGTTGCGGCGCGATTGAGTAACAAACATCCAAACATTCGCATTTATATTATTACTAATATATAGGTTAATAGGACTAACCAAATGAAAAGAGGAGTCTCTTTAGATACTTTACTGCACTAAAGCTAAAGTGATCAAAGTGTGAATCGAGTTTTCCATCAAGAAATTCTCAGTAAGTACTGGCCTGGAGTTAGTAAGTTGACAGTGAAACACCCCCGTGCTTCGGAGAGCACGTAACGCCGTCGGTCCTGCGCGTGAACTCTCCGGTCGTCGGATTTCCTTTTCATAGGACTATGAGAGTGAGGGAATAGGCCGCACCCGTGTTTACGCACACACTTGTGCACTGTAATATCTCCCGCGCAGATGGATAATCTGACGAGTTTGGTCACTGTGACCGGATTCAGTCGGGACGACATTATTATTGTCGTAGTACTGTAAAGACACTCACTACATCTGTATAAGAGCAATGGCCGCGCCGCAAGACAGCTTGTCCGTGAAGCTCATCAGGCCGTACACGAAGGCCGACGCGTCCGTCGCCGCGCCCACCAGGTCAGCCGTCAGCGACAGGCTCGTCACCAGCATCTGAGCACCTCCGAAACCTGAGTTCAATTCATATTATAAATTTTATTAGCGTACAGTGTACACTTTATCATAGAATAACTTTTAACTGATTTCAAACAAAGGAGGTTCTCAATTCGACACGTATTTTTTTTTTAGCTAATTCGGAAGGGTAAAGGTCGTAGCCGATTTACACGACTCCGCTTCCACCAAACCAAAGTATGAGCATTCAAATATGGACTTAATATCGTGCTCTGGAGGTGCACTTTACAGTAACAACACCGCGGTACGGTAACGGTACCGCGCGCTGTTTTCTATTTTGTGTTGTTATTACTGTAAAGTGCACCTCCAGAGCACGATATTAAGTCCATATTTGAATGCTCATACTTTGGTTGGGTGGGAGCGGAGTCGTGTAAATCGACCTTTAGGCGTTCGATCCCAGGCATCTCTGACGTTTCGAAGCTCACATACGAGTAGCTCACATGCCTTTAAAGTCATTTAAACGCTTCAAATTGGTGGATTCTGATACTGAGATCGATAGAGCGTGCTCAGCTCAGACTCAAGATAGAGGTTAAAACGAGACACAAATATGCTCTGACATAAATCTGTCTCGTTTTAATTCTGTCTTGTGTCTGAGCTGAGTGACAGTGCGGTCTATAGATGTCAGCCTCAGAGGCGACCTGCGCTCAGTAGTGAACCATTGATGGGTTGCGAGTGACGTCACCCCATGCCGTTCAACTTTGCTTTGTCGGCTACAAACTTATACACAGAGGGTCTGAGTCATTCTATTGAGCTGTTATATTAGTCAGTCATAACAAAGACGTGAACCCTTTTGTCCACAAAACTAAACAAAAATATGGAATACATTGAATGCAGGTAGGTAGTTGTTATTAACCATCATATTCATAGTAATTGTTCTTTGGTGATTATATTAATTATAGTAGGCATCCTTACTTCCTTACTAATATTATAAATGCGAAAGTGTGTTTGTTTGTTGGTTTCTCCTTCAATCACGCCACAACAAAGCAACGGATCGACGAGATTTTTTGCATAGATATAGTTGAGGAACGGGAGAGTGACATAGTCTAATTTTTATCCCGGAAACTCAGCGAGATCCCGCGGGATTTTTAAAAACTAACTCCATGCGAGCGAATCCGCCAGCATCAACTAG
This sequence comes from Hipparchia sbordonii, assembly GCA_038048805.1. Lineage (NCBI taxonomy): Eukaryota > Metazoa > Arthropoda > Insecta > Lepidoptera > Nymphalidae > Hipparchia > Hipparchia sbordonii. The sequence continues at coordinate 6,462,870 of CM076098.1, forward strand.
TTATAAATAATTTTACTCTATATGTTCGCATTTGATTGCAACCTCTCCTAATACTGTGACTAATGAAAAAAGACTATGAAAGAATTCAATTGTTGTAGAAATAAAGTTCAAAATGACCCAAACCCACAATAATTAAGTATGAAGTTTCCATTCTTCACATTATTGAAATAACAACAAACATAGATTGTTCGTCATTGCAACATTTTGATGTATTGATTGATAAGAAAATAATATGTTTGTGTAAATATCCATCACACAAAAATCAATTCCTTCCAGACTTTGAGCTATGAGCACACATTAACAAATAAATTGAAGATACTTATTACTAATAATAATAAGCTATTAGTATTGCTGATAAACATTTGGTGAATCAATACCTATACAGCTGTTTACAAATTTTAAACACATGTCATAAACACTAATCAGTATTACTATGTTACTAACCTATTAACACTGCAACTACGTAGATAAAGTACACTTTGTACGTATCATCGGTTTCAAAGTAAATCCAAAGGAAACCACTCATTGCACATGCAGATCCCAGTAGGTAGCTCAGTTTCCTCGTGAAGGACCTGGGGGCGAGCCTCTGGAGGCCAGCCGCGGCCAGGCTCCCAATGTACATGGCTAGAGGCACCACCGCGAGAGAGCGTGCCGCCAGCCCCAGGGTGCGGTGAAGGTACAGAGGTATGAGCACCTGGGATATGTTCCCTACAAGCCTTGTGCTCATGTATATACCTGCAACCTGAAACAATATTTTTAACCTTATTATATAGGTAGTTTTAAATTTCCCAATTTCACTTGAAGTTTTATTGCCGAAGGAAATAAAAGCATTCTAACCTTAGAATATGTATATGTAGTTCTTTGATATGACATGAACTGCACCAATGTGTAGCAAGTTGACCAAACTAGAGCAAAAAAAGAAATATGACAAAAAGCCATATTTAGTGCCGACCAAGAACAGTCTCCTATAAGCTTTTTGGAGGAAAAAAGGGAGGAACACAATAATATTATAAAAAGAAAGTAAATAGAAGTATAGCCCCTGGCTGATTTGATTTAAAATGACCTATGCTCTTCCGCTCATATCATAAGGTGTACAGAACAACCAATATTAACATGTTTAGTAAAACAAACTGATCGCCACTTACCATAGGGTGAAATAACAAAATCAAGCATAAACTAGTCATAGAATACTTAAGTAGGTAATGCAAAATAAAGTAAATGATGCAAAACAATTCAAAACGCGATACAGTCCAAGCCACCTTCCAATGCAGCATTCTTTAAAAGATCAAAAAAGTAGAGTACTAATAAAGATTCACTCTTACCTGATACAAAAGGCCTTTGCGCAGTATATCACAGTGTATAGTGCTGGTTTCATTGTCAGAGGCCAGTAGTTGGCCCCTCTGGTGTTTTTCAGGCACAGTGATGTGAAACACAGTGGCGGCCAGTGTGCCCACTGCCAGGGCTATGAACATTATGTGCCTGAACTTCCATGCGTCTGCTGGACCAACTTGCTGAAACAATGATGTGACATTAAAGTAGTAGTGGATAAACTCTAATAAATAGGTGTAGTGGATCACTCTGCGCTCTGATGCTGAGATCTATGTAGAGTATGCTCTGACTCAAGATAGACAACAAACACACAAACAAACAATATTTGAACAAATAAGAGACAAATATACTATGACTAGCTTTTGCTCGCGGCTTTGCTCACGTTAAGTTCGATTTTTCAAACCCCTGTTTTACCACCTTAGGGGTTGCATTTTCAAAAATCCTTCCTTAATGTGCGCCTAAGCCATAAAAGGAACCAACTGTAAAAATTTCAAGTTTCTTACTTCAGTAGTTTAGGCTGTGCATTGATATCTCAGTCAGTCAGTCAGTCAGGACTTTGAATTTTATATATTATATAGATATAGATATAAATCTGTATCATTTTAACTCTGTCTCGAGTCTGAGCTGAGTCAAAGTGCAGTCAATAGATTTCAGCCAGAGTCATGGTGACTTGGTGAAATGCTCACTCAGCTTGCAATTGACAGTGCTGTGCTCGGAAGTTTCTCTATGATTTAATCTCTCATGAGCTAAATGAGTTAAAAAGCTGAACATTGAACGGATTGGGATACTAAAGTGCAAGAATTGCTACTTTGCACTGGAAAACACAAAATGCACAACTTTCACCTAACTGTAATTTTGCAGTAGTTGAATTGGAATGGATATTTGGAAATGGATAGATAAAGTATACTTAGTTACAATTTCTGAAAATTAAATTAGAATTTATAAATTCCAGAATTAAATAAGAGGAATTTACGTTCATTACCAAAATATCTTTCTCTATGCCAAATGTTTAAAATCCCATTTTGTAATAGTATAGCATGGATATGAATATAATATAATACATAATATTATGGGTGTTATCAGGGGCGGATCTTGAATTTGTGGGGCCCTGGGCTAATATTGCTTAGGGGCCCTACCTAATTACTCAAATAATTGCCATTTTGACAAGAAACTGTTTTCTGTAGTGATGTAGGTATATGTAATGTAATATATTATGTTAAACATGGGAAGAAAATAGGGAAACAAAATATTTTATTTATTTATTAAAACATTATTTATTGCAAATTTTCGTTCGCAACATTTATGAATCAGAGTAGGTTTAGAAAATCTAAATGTCAAACATTTTCGTTCGAACGAAGTTGCGGAACGAAATCGAACCGTGGTAGGAAATACGCGAAATTTCGATCGATATTTCGTTTTTCGTTGAATTAGAGTAGACCCCCAGTTCGGTTGGGGGCCCTCTGTATTCGCGGGGCCCTGGGCTGCAGCCCAAAAAGCCTTTAAGTAGATCCGCCCCTGGGTGTTATAAAAAGGAAAAACAGCTTCATTGCCTCAAATATAAATAAATATAATATAGGCTTAAAATATAACATACTTCCTTATCACACTCTCCAGTCAAGTGTAGTATTATCCATGTGATTAAATAGACAAATAAATTGGAGAAAACTGTAAATCCATATCTGTAACATTAAAATATAAATATGTAATTTATATTCCTTGAAATTAAAAAATAATAATAATATAACTACCTATTTCCCATACATTCAAAAAGTAAGATCTGTATTGGCCTACTGTGAGTATACTCTATGGCTTGAAGCCCTATATTGCACTCTTAATAAAACAACAACTGAATATGATATTATTAAAATGAATTTTAGTAAAATTCTTACCTACAATCTTCAATATCTCAGTAAAACAAAACACCTCTTTTTCTTAAGCACTTCCTGCTTAATGCCTATCCCATTAATATTAAGTTCCATAGTATTTCAAAAGTTTACAATTTTGGATTTTGTTGTTGTATTATTAAGAGTGTGGTATGATTTACATAAACATACATACACATATCAAATGATGTATAATAGTATAAGTTTATTACCTGATGGCAGTGAGATGTGTCCGGACATGGGGATCCTCAGCCAGTTCTGGGATTAGGCTAAGATGTGATATTTGAACAGACGCCCATCCTATTTGAAATATAGTTATGAAGGCAGCAAAGTAAAACATCTGTGCCCATTTGTGTGTTGTGGAGCATCCAGTGCATTGCATAAAGATGAATGGAAATGATGACAATACACATAAAGTACCTGAAAATGTTACATTATTAGCTTTATAATCAACACACAATAGGATTTTAATTTATAAATTGGGAACATAATACAAATAATCAATACTGATCCAAAGTAATGTTGTAAATGAGAAAACTCTGTCAATCTATCTCATCTCTTTGCAACTCCACTGCAGAACCAATAGTGGTAAAATTAAATTATACCCTGGAGCTTAACATCAAACTTTTTTCATCCAAGAAAATAAAAAAGAACAATTCTTTCAAAACCTAAATGCATCAGCAATTATTATAAAATTGTTCATAGACGTAGCTGGATCAAGTGGCATAAGATCTTGATGTAAACCTTAAAAGTTGATTACAGCATGAACTAAGTGTCTGGAAATATAGCCAGACCATTTGTCAGCATAAACATATTATACTGATCATTGTTCGTTACTAACATGTTTTACTAGCCTTTACACAACTTATTTAAAGCTTGATCAGTTTACTTACCAAAAAGATGCCACAGTTTTCTTCTCCCATATCTTGCACTTAAATAGTTATTTGTGTGATCAGAATGATATCCAATAAATGGAGTAAACAAAGCATCTACAACCTGTCCTACTAACATTAAGTACCCCGCTTGAGCCGCGGTAAATTCGAGCACAAGATGAAAGAATACTAAGAAATAGGTGAACCACAAACTAGCACATACATCGTTCAATATATGCCCAATCCCATATCCAACTTGTAGCCATAAACTAGTTGAGATATCTAAAAGTTCATTATCCATTTTGAAAGTTCCACCCTCCCAAGCCTCCCACTTTATAAAATAATATTCTGTCGTCAAGCTTTTAGCTCATGTATCTTAGACAAAGACGGCTTTAACTTACGGCGACTCCTATCTATTGATTGCCAGTAAATAATTTATTTCCATAATTTTCAATTTTTTAAATAAAACAATACCTAAAGGGTACAATATACAATTCACTGCAAAAAAATAAATTCACGCTGAAAGTAAACTGACATTTGACAATGACAATTGACAAGTGCCAATGATTTGCGTAATGTCATTTGGTAAAATAATGTTGCCACATTTATTGCAATAGGACATGGTAGGTAGGAAATATTTCATGCAATAGCATCACTATAATGCTACTGCTTAATCTGCATTAGTGTTAGTGTTAACAGCTGCGCTCAACCCTCAAATACCTATATTAGCCCTTAGCGTCTAACGTCATTAGTAATTAGAGGTTTGCACTGGAGCGGAATTTTGAGCACCGGTGAAAATCACCGGTGATTTGCCATTCTCCGGAGATTCACCGGAGATCTCCGGTGAATTTGAACATAGATTTAACAATAGAATAGAATAGAATAGAATAGAATAGAAATATTTTTTATTCAAATAAACTTTTACAAGCACTTTTGAATCGTCAATGAATCTACCACTGGTTCGGAATGCCTTTCCTGCCGAGAAGAGCCAGCAAGAAACTCGGCGGTTGCTCTTTTCGAAAAAATAAAAATTTTACAATTGTTATTGAAACTATGCTATGTATTCAGTGCTTCCACGATGAATTTTCCTGAGTACAATACAGGTAAAAATAAATACAATACAAATACAATCCAATACATGTTAACACAGGCAGGCAAAAGCAGACCCATTCCCGTTGGTGGCACCCGTTCACGAGCATGACGCATGATCCAGCCATTGCTTCGCTCAACCATATTTGAGGGAACGTAACAACCCGCACCACACGACACCACCACAGAAACTTTAAAGAGAACATGACATACTTAGGCTATCCATGTTAAGGCATCGAATTGAATACTAATATTAAACTACTCATTTTAAGACATGAACATCAATTAAAATGTTTGTAATTGTTACTATTCTAGTACAATGCAATGGAATTTTAAGCGCATTTGATATTGTGTGAACTACAAAATAATAATATTAGATGTATGGTAAAGATTTTAAATTAAAAAAAATATTAAGAAAAAATATTTTACTTTATTATGATAATTATTATTATTTAAGGAAGGAGGAAATAATTATAAAGTAATTGTATTTGAATTAACGTTATTAAATAATGAACAATGTTGATCAACAAACTTCTTTTTATTTAAATAAAACTACTTAATTTAAAATTCAATAATAACCGGTGAAACACCGGTTTTTTCCAGTGTTTTCACCGGTGATTCTCCAGTGATCACTGCTCCGGTGCAAACCATTATAATATTACAACACATTTAACGCAGTAAAATATTGGCCCTATCTGTTTAATGCCTTTATTATCGTGTTAATTTACGCGTTACGGCGCAGGTGGAGCAGGGGCGTTACAAAATGATGTATTCCGGTGCGTTATTCCGTACCGTTGCGTCGACAAGAAAATAATAATGAAGATAAAAATTGTATTTTTTACTAGAGGTAGGTAACCACAACTATAACGGAAGTTTTCTTCTCTTGTAATGCCTTTCATGGCAATAATATTTTAAGTCTAAAGGCTTAGGTAATTTCTAATTTCTTAATTTTTCCGCTTGAAAAAGTCATTACCAAATTAGTTAATTAATAGTCTGCGTTATGTAAAACTTTTCCTATTTTACTTATCGTAGAAGACGACACGCTAATAATAGTAACCAAACAAAAATAAATAACAAATGTGAAGTTAACAAATCATTAAAAACGTAACAATAACAAAACTTTGAAAAAATTTGGTAGTGCCAATTGCGAGCAGTACGTTGCTATCTGTACTAAGCGGTTCTGACATAAGGTGCGATGCGCGGGGCGAGGTAGCGGCCAACTTGACCTAGATGTTTAGTAGAGAGTAGGTACCTATTTTATTCTGTGGATTTAATAATTTTGACTTTTGACATTTTGTGATTATTTATATCAAAGAGTAAATATTTTATTTTGACTTTTAAAATGAATTGTTTGAGCAGAAAGATCAAAGAAATGTAGGATATTATCATATTACCTAAAGATATGATAAGATCACGAAGGAATTTCTTTTTATGAATTCCTGATTGAAAGTGAGGAATAATAATATATTTCGCTATAGGAATTTAAATGAGTTGAGGCCACTTGAAAAAAAAGTGCCCAAATTCATACTTTTGCCCAGTTTTGCCTAAGAATTTAATTTCCTTTTGAAATTTCTTTTAAAATGTTAAAATCGAGGCTTTTACTTTGCTGGATTGCTTTGTTGGGTCCTATTCTTCCAATCAAAGGTGATGATTTCAAGGAAGAAATGTTTGTCAAACCATTGCCACCATCTCACCTATATGTTTACTTACAATTTCTGACGCTAGCCAACGGAGAAGAATCTTGTAAGTAAAATTTGGGTTAATATTATTTTTAAATATGAATTACTTTTCTTTTCATACATATTTTATAAAGTTTATTTACATTTTTATATAGTTGAACATTCTCATCTTGCACCACGTTCCTTGGGCGAAATTGTTTCAAGATATCAAGTAGAAGAGTTACACTTATCATTGACTGAAGGGCAATGGAGACACAATGAATGGGGTTATCCAGTGTTAGATGCAGCGCCTGGTGCTGAACTCTATGTGTGGTTTTCCCCTGAAGTCATAGATGTTGACAGTCAATGGAAGAAGCTAAGCTCAACTTTATCTGGGTTATTTTGTGCATCATTAAATTTCATTGAAAACTTTAATACTGTAACACCAAAAATGGCTCTGTGGCCAATGGGAGCAACTAGTAAGTCAAGACACAATATTACCTCCCAACTGAGATATGCTTCATTGCCACGAGAAATTGTATGTACTGAAAATTTAACTCCTTGGAAAAAGTTGCTTCCGTGTGAATCCAGCCATGGTTTTTCATCTTTGCTCAACTCCAGAATGATTCACAATACAAACTACCACTCGATTGGTGTACACATAAGGAGAATGTGTGCTGACAGTAACTGCCTAGAGACTAATTTAGAAATAAAACAAACTGTGGCACTTGTATATGATTTTAAAATTATAAACACTATGGACTGGTCACTTCGAAAATTGTTTGGCCAAGGTTTGCCGGGAGCTTGTCCAATCTCATCTTCCAGCAAAATATATGTTGACATTACGTCAAACAGTTCATACCCATTTCAGCTTCAGCCTGAACCAAACAGTGTCATGTTATCACATAGAGGTGGCAGTGAAATAGAATTAGCAGTATATGTTATTAACCATTCCAACATGATCAACATTGGTGCAAAATATGATTTTAAGGACAAAATATTTGTGAATATACCCCCACCACTTACTTTCAACCGATATGTTTTGGGGTATGGCAAAGAATTTGGTGGAATAGTTACAGAATTATCTAATAATTATTGGGCACCTATAGATGTTGTGCTTCTGGAAAATGCTCCCTGGTGGTTACCGATTCAACTGAGTTCATTAAGGGTTAATGGAGAGGCTGAAAGTAAATTAATAATGTCACAGTATTATTCACCTGGAAGGAGCAGGCAAAAACCATATCATTTAGAACTGTTACTTAAATTGCCACCAAAAACTACAACCACAATTACTATAGATTTTGAATTTGTATTCCTAAAATGGCAAGAATACCCACCTGATGCAAATCATGGATTCTATATAGGATCTGCATTAATTTCTGCAAATCTACCAACTGCAAAAAATTACACCAGTCTACCTATTACTGGCAGTACCTTTGACTCCATTATAAATGCATCAAAGCCATGTAAGTATATAAATACATATATGCTAAATATATATAATATAGGTGCTTTTATTTAAAGAAATATTTGTCATTTTGTCATACATTGGGACTTTATCAAATTAAAATTAACCAATCAACTAATCCACTGTAAAGTTCCTTATTATCTCAATGGAGAAAATATACTGGTGTAAATATACTTTGTCTGGTGGGAGGCTTTGGCCGTGGCTAGTTACCACCCTACCGTCAAAAACGTGCCGCCAAGCGATTTAGCGTTCCGGCACGATGGCGTGTAGAAACCGATTAGGGTATGGGTTGAATTTACACTGCTATACCCCTTCCAAGTTAGCCCGCTACCATCTTAGACTGCTTTGGAAGTTCTGTTTGGAAGTACAGTGTATTAAAAGTTCTGTGTAATGCGCCATGGTACACAAAAAATTCCGAAGTACATGAGTATGCTGAAATCCCAACTGTGAAACAAGAAATAGAGAGCCACCTTGACGCCTACAAGCATAGGCTAGAGCGTCATAAAAACAGCCTAGCCGTCCAACTCCTCGATGCTAGTGGCAACACGTTTCGCCTTAAAAGGGCCACACTGGCTAACATAGCATAAACCATAATGTGCTCTACTATCATGGGATGTCACGTCAATGGATGTGCAAAGCCTAACGTTCGATTAAAGAGCCCCCAGATCTGCTCATAGTTCACGGACTGATCGCAGATAGAACAGAGAGGATAAAATAAAAATAAAAAAAAAAAAAAAAAACCATCTTAGACTGCATCGTCACTTACCATCAGGTGAGATCGCAGTCAAGGGCTATCTTGTCATAGAATAAAAAAAAAAAAAAACTGTCATGTATATACTACACACTTATTTGAGTTGTTAATTGGCAAAGCCATGTGGTAACGTCGAATAAATGTAGATAAACATGTATGTTAACAAGTAATTGCTTCCTGCCTACACTGCCTGAGTACATATATCAGTTACTGTTTCCGTCCTGTAATACTTGAAAATTCACCATTGCAGGGTATCCAATTGTGTTCCGGACAAATGGGGCGATGGTGTCCTTACCAACACCTGACTTCAGTATGCCATACAATGTTATTTGTTTGGCTTGCACCGTGGTAGCTCTAGCATTTGGACCTCTCAACAATATTTGTACCAAAGAAGTAGTCTTAAAAGCTATTGGTGCCCCTGTATCATTTAGGCAGAAAATTTTCAATATTTTTAAGAAAAAGAAAGACTAATAGTGATTATTATTAAATTGTTCGTAATTTTAATACAAGTTTTATTATAGTATAGAACCCTAAAAACGCTTGCCATTTTTAGAATTCCCAAAACAGTGGTTTATATTCTCTTGGGATTCCCCAAGAGAAGGTTTATACAAATGTACTCTGTGGTCAGACCTCAGAATACAGAACAATTGTGCAAGATTTAAATGTCAAAAATTATCTTCTTAATAAGTAAGATAGGTATAGATAGGTCATAGATGTGATTCAGACTGGTTCCTACTTCCATGTTCAGACTTGATTCAGATCAATTTTAGTCTGTGATTGAGATTGACATTGTGGAGAAATATTGTATTTTGTTGTTGTTTCCTTTTGATTATAAGAATTTACTATATAATATATTTTGTTATTCTGTTTGTAATACCTACCTACCTACCTTAATATTTGTGAGCTAATAATCCACTAAAGAAGAGTTACTATAAAATCTGAATCTGATAAGAATGGGAGATATGTAAGCATTCCATAAAATCATAAGTATACAACTTACCTAACTACCATAATATTTATTTAGAAGAATTTTAATATTTTCTACGGTTTACGTAGAGAGAGGTGTCCATGCTGCAAGACTTGCGAAGACTGTCCATGTTTCCAAAATGTCAACATAAAGAGTGCCGGTTTACATATTTACCGTTATTCTACTGGTGCGCCAGTAAGTGGCTGAATAATCCATATAACTGTAGACTTAAAGCCTAGCTGCAACTCCTATTAGATACTTTAACTTACTATCCAACTCTATTATAAGCCAAAGAAAGGTTATATTTTAACATCGATGAATTTTAGCAATATAGTATAATTCCTTGAAACAGCGAAAACTACATACTAGTCAGGTAAAATGATTATTCCTTCTTCAACTTCGTCTTACCGATGTCATAGCGAATCCATCATGGCGGAAATAACTAATAATAATACTGAAACTCATTCAAATATTTTTATATGTAGATAGGTAGGTAAGTGCCCTCAGTAAAACAATGAATTTTCTAGGTAAATAGTTATACGGGGAAAAATGAAAGTTCTACAGAAATATTTATTCTACAAAATACAAAAAACGTCGATATCGCTTCAGCGAAGTTGATTCCTAAACTTGGTAATTAATTTTTGTATATCTACCTACATAATACATCCATCAAACGAAATCTCTTATTTATGATTCTTTAAATTTTATATTCATATTCAGTTTATTTTTCAGCTAAGTATAAGAAGTGTCCACGTTGTAAATACATCCTTGAACATGCAGAAAAATTACTGCTTAATATCCCGACAATTAATAAGTTCGATGTACTTGGTATATGTGATAAGTGTAGAACTAAAGACTGTAACGTTATTTCATCTTGCGAGTGCAATGAAGTTATTCAGAAGTTTTTTGCAATCAAACAATCGAAAAAAAAAGAATTTACAAAGGGCACTCAACTGCAAAAATTTTCAAATCGTTTTACCAACAAAGATGAAGAGGCTGAAACATTAAAAGCTCGAACTACATCAGAAGTTTTATGTAGGCCTCATGTGGGTCGATACATTGATGCTAAAAAGAAATTGCCTGAATCAAATTTTTCAGAACTTCGAGAAGGAAGAATTCCATTTTCTAAAACTGCCCAAAAAATTCGCTTTTCACGCAAAAACTATTCAGATACTGAACTAGTGGAATCAGACGCTGAAATGACTAAGTTTAGAAGCAATATCAAATTACGAAAACCACTTCATTCTGATACAAAAATTAATTTGAGTGATTATGATGCGACGTATTTACAGACATTCGCAAAAAAAGACAAAAAATATCCACTAAGACGAATTTCTATATCTGAAGAATCTCTTTATATTAATTTACATAATTTAATTGATAAAGCTAAATTCAATTCATTACGTCCCCCTACACATGTACAAAAGGCACCCAGGTTCGATACATATGAAGAGGAACCGTCAATTTTGGATTTGATAGAGGAAAAAAACCGGTACAGAAAAGAATATAGCCAAAAAGAAACTCATGGCTTTGATACTACAAGAGCGTCAGTTAAGTCTGATGTGGAAACTGGTATTTTAAAAAGTAAAATAGACACAATACCATCACCTGATACTTTTCCAAAATACAACTCTAATGAAGCCTTTTCCGCTTCTCTTTTGGCTAAAACTAAAGAAATATTACAAAAAGATTTTAGTTACTTTTTTATAAAAGAAGCTGAATTGCGAAAGAAACCTGTTCAAAAACTTAAGAGTTCTTCGGAATTAATTAAAGACACCCAAGATATGCTACTTGCAAGAGAAGAGGATTTGAAAAGAAAATACAATGAAGAATTTAGCCGTAATTTAGACGAGGATGAGAAAAAAAAGAAGATTCGTGGAGAAAAGCTAGGATTTCTGAAAGAAAGAAAAACAATTTCAGATAAAGAGAAAGTGTCTGTCAGTAGCAAGAAAACGAGTGGCGTAGAAAAATTAAGTAAAGATTTACAAGCAACAACAGAGAAAAGTAAAAAAAGTGGAAAAGCGGAGCCTCAATTTAAAAAAGAAATAGATGCCAACTTAAGATTAGAGAAAGATCGGAAAATGAAAGAAAAAGAAAAACTCAAAAAAGAAAAAGAACAAGAAGAACCTCCTGGGAAAGAAAAACGTGAAAAAGATAAAAAACAATCTTCACAAGAGAAAGCAAAAAAAGAACCATCGGAAAAAAGAAAAGAACTGCCTGGATCAGAAAAAGCAATGACTGAAAAAGCAAAAAGAAAACAATCTGAGAAAAAAATTGATACACGTGAACAGGAAAAAGATGAATTATCTAGGACTGAGACAAGTAAACAAAGTAAGGAAGTAAACGAAAAGTCTGAGAAAGAAAGAAAGAGAAATACACATGAACAGGAAAAAGATGAAATATCTAAGACTGAAACAAATAAACAAAGTAAGGAAGTAAAAGAAAAGTCTGAGAAAAAAAAAGATAAGGAAATTGACGATAATTTAAAAAAAAGAATAGAAACCAACCAAAAAGGGCCACCTGAAATAGAAGCGGATAGGAAAAAAGCCAAGGAAGAGGCTGCATTAAAATTAAAAGCTCTTCAAGAAATGGAACATGACATTGAAGGTATACAAGAGCAGCCGAAACCTGAGAAAAAGGTTGAAGAACCGAAAATCAAAGAGTTAAACATCAATCAAATTAAGATTCGACCACCTTCACAAGATGATCTTATCTTACAATTAGTTAAATTGAAACAAGGAGATGCAGGAAAAAAGAGGGATCGACCCAGAAATATATCGGAAATTCACATTCCTCTTACGCTTATTACACATCACAAGGATCACAAAAATTTCAAATTGGCTTCCTGTGCTATTTGTAATGATTCAGAACTAGAGCTCGATATTGAAGAGATAATATTCAATAAAGCTGAAACACTGGACATAAATGATATCATTATTGGGCAAAAAATCTTTAAATATAAACAACCATTAATAGAAAAGTCTGATGAAAAACAAACGTTTCCTATTTTTATATCAACTTTTAATGAAGATCTTCCTTTACAAGGAAATAACGGTCTTTTCAATGCTGATGACATACCAGAGCAATTAAAACTCAAGTCAGTATCTGGAAAAGATGTAAGTATTCGCACTTTACTTCACAGCCCATTGCTAAATTCGTTGCGATTAAACAAACAAATAAAAGCGGTCAAATGCGATTCGAACTCCGGACTTACACACCAAAAAACGTCGAAAACGTTTCTGGTAGGGGAGCCCCCTTTAAGTTTTAATTAATTTTTATTATTTGTTGCTATAACGGCAACAAAAATATTATATATTCTCTGAAAATTTCAACTCTCTACCATCATGAGATACAGGCCGCTGACGGACGGACGGACGGACAGCGAAGGCTTAGTAATAGGGTTCCGTGGGTTACCGTTCGTGTACGAACCCCTAATCAGAAGAATCTGTAGGTATGATGATGATTGATGAAAAAACTTGATTTTACGTGCAACTACGAATTTCGTTTAACATGAAAAGATTAATTAAGAAGGCTGCATCATTAAGTGTAGTCGTAGCGCCTCCAGTTAAAACTAGATGGCGCTAGTTGTATGTTGGCAAAATCTAGTTAACGGTATAAAAATTAACAAGACCTAACATAAGAGGCCGTGGCAAATGGTTTTCGTTCCGGATTCCACTCGAATTTCGCTTCCGGTAAACAACCGTTAGCGCGACCCTCCTGATGGTCTGCAGGGCGCGGGGCGGGAGATACGAATTGCGACGTAATTACCACCCTAAGATCAACTACTTACTTCCTATGATATTTTTTAAAATAAAATACATTTCTTCTATTGTTTACCTATTACATCGTGCTGCCTACTTACGCTTCCACTGCGAGGGACTCGATTGATACCCATCCCGCTTCTAATTTCGTTTCCACTGCGTGGGACGAGTTGTGGGGTTCGACTCTCATCAAACTTTACTCCAATAAACCATCTGTTTTCAAGTTCCGTTATTTCAACTTGCCTCCCGACCCGTCTCCGACATAGAACCACCTAAATCATTGTTACAAGCTTAATTTCTCAAAATATTCTCTTCTTTATCATGACCTTGCATAGTATTATCATCATGACACACTGCACAATATCTTTATGACCAAGTTATGACCCCAAAAAATTATTAAAAGTGGTTCAAACCATACTTTAACTTTTTACAAGACTGAAATAACTGGCCATGTGCATAACAAATTAGACAGGTACCTATTTTGAAAGTAAGTATAAATTTTTTACGTCGACACATAATGTCAAATAGTCAACGGAACATTTTTGGATCGTTTATTTCGTAGCTACATATTTAATTTTATACTTATCTTATTCGTCTTCTTTTTTCAATAAGTAGGTATGTCAAAAAGCAAAAAATCAGAGGTAAGTAAACTTATACCTACTTAGTCAATTTACGTAGAAAACACAATTATCCTTTGGCCCTACTATAAGGGATGAAGCCGCTGCTGGAAGAATGGCGATGAAGAGTTTTGTAATCTTGTTCGACGTAAAAGTTTCACACTCAAAAGAGCTACACAGGGACCTGTGCTTACGGCGCAAATTCCTCCGATCGGTTTTAGATTGTCGAAGTTTTAACCTAATGCGAATGTGTGTGTATCACCTCTTTGTTCATAAAGATGAATGTTTTTCAAAAGAAAGAATTTTGATGAAGATTCCTAGGTAGTATAAAAGGTACCTAGTAATCTTGGTTTTAGCTTTATAATTAATCCTAAAACTAAAATGTTTAAAGTTCGAATAAACACTAGACACTCAAGAACACTTATTAATTTTGTAGAAATATCTAGCTTGTACGGAGATAACACGCACCTAGCTACTTAAGTCATTCCTTTTTCGCCCGCAACATGTAGGTAGGTAGGTACATAATGTTCAATAACACCTTAATTCGTATATATTACTAAGCACGCACTCTTGGTGTTTTTCAGGCTGAACAAGAACCTCCTAAAGGAGTGATACGTTACGCGTTATCTGATCGTACTTTCATTGAAAAGGGTTGGACTATGCTCCCAACAGAAAAAGTAGTTAGAAAGGTAGGTACGAGTAAAATTGGTACCATAATATTGTACTTAGTGTTGAAAAATAGCTATTTAATTATTGTTATTATGGACTAATCAATTTCTAAAAATAATATAGATATGTGTTTAAACTTGATTTGTAAAACCGGAATAGGTAGGTAACCTGCGAGGTTCTTCCAAATTACATAGATTAGGTACATCTCAACCGAAAGATGTCATCTGCTGAAGATAAATTGTCGCACTAAGGTTGCTACAGAACACGATCTTGTGATGTTTGTATGCGCGGCGGTCGCCAGCAACTCACTGGCATATTCGTACGTCTCGGTCCATCGATTCTTCGAGCTAGATATCCCTGCCCGCCCATTGTCACATCAGTTTAGTGAATCAATTAGCAATTTCGGTGACTAATTTCCCTACAGATTACTTCATTAAATTGCTCTTTCGGATGCCGTAGTATCAAGTCAAGTATTCAATCATATTCATGAAACACGCGTTGTACTTATTAGATTAGACAGTCGGCGTACTAATTTATTTTTAATATATTTTCATGACAGATGAATGTTTATCGCATGCGACCAGCGCATCCCGAATTTGATTGGTTTGAACATAATAAAAACAAAAAGATAATGCAATACGACACTGGCGAAAAGTTGGCCGAGTTTGATGATAACGGCCGGGCTCGGTTGTATTATAGAAGCGGTCGTCTAGCTCTGGATTACTATAATGCAGAAGGTGCCTAACTAAACTGGTTTTGAATTTGAAATTGAATTTATTTTAGCGAGATGATTTGTATGAATCAGCCAATTACATACCTAAAATTATGCCTCAATAGCCCAACGGTTAAAGGTGCGGACTGAAAACTGTAAGGTCGCAGGTTCGAATCCCACCCGTTGCACTATTGTCGTACCCACTCCTAACACAAGCTTTCCGCTTATTTGGAGGGGATAGGAGGATAGATAATATTCTTTTTAAAAAAAAAAAATACTTATTTAGTTGCTTAGATTGGTATTTGCGATATCATTTCGTGTATTTTTCAGAGATTAATGCACAGCAGCGCTTTGTGATTCACAGTAGCGGCGAGCCCGATGCACGTGGCTGTTCACGTCCATTAGCTATTCTTGCAACTTTTGATTATCTTGGCAATGGTATTGTGTTCGATCACACTGGTAAAATTAGGTAAGTACAGGTTCGGTCACCTAAAAAGAACAGTGATAGTTTATCTGCGCACTGAGCGATTTATCGACGAAATTGGTGGTATGAAGATATTACTAAGTAAAGTAGGTACTTACAACAAAACAGTTACACTTATTTATAAAAGAATAGCCTATAGTGCGTAGTAGCCGTACTTGAACCGTACGCAGACACATCTCCTCCACTGTCCCTCAGCGTTCTTTACGCGACGGGGTCACGGTGTCTATACGTATATAGGCTTAATTTTTAATGCCATTCTTCAATTATCTTACAAAAGGTACGAGCAGTTCCCTATTTTTCATTTTGATCAGTATTTTATATGTAGGTAGAAACATAAAGAAATCTTTCAGTGCAAACAGAATCAAAAATGGTTTTTAAAAAGTTAACATTTGAAATGTAAGCGGGAAACATACGAAAAAGTATTGATTTACTTACATTTTTTTACCTAGGTAGGTATTATAAAAATCTTTATAGAGAGACTTTATCTCTCCATAAAAAATTGAGTCAACTTTCCTATTCTTTAAAGTGATAATTAATTTTTAGACTCAAATATAACCAGACGGAAGGCGTCGTCCTCGACCGTAGCATCGGGCCAGTTTCTCATTGGAAATGGCACACTTTGAACGACCCTCCAGTACTGCAACAAGTAATGATAGATACTCAAATGGCACACAAAGATCCTGATATCCTCAAATTAGGTGGCCCAGCAGAGAGTAAAACGCGTCCCGATAACGAAGAAATGTTGGCCATTGAGTTCGACAACTTCATAAAAGAAAAGAGTAAAAAGCTGTCCCAGAAATTTAAACCGTTTCAAATAAAAATGAAAGCGTTGAAAATAAACGAACATTTTTCCTTGAGAGTATTGGACCAAGCTACAATATATCTAATTTTCAGAGACGGAACGACTAATCTAAAAATAAACTTAGGAATGATATTAGATCATCAAGAAATCGTTGATACAGATACTGCAGAAGTAGGAGAAGTTTCAAACAGTTTGGAAAGATTTCCTGCTCGAACAGATAGTTTGGCAGCCCTTCAAAATAGTGTCGCATATGCACAACGAATCGAGCGTGCCCGAGTAGAACGCGAGCGTCGTTTACGCCCGACTCAGCCTTGTTCTAGCTTAGATAGACTTACCGCTGCAGCCTCGCGACCACTTCGAGCTCCATTACGCACTGTGGCATCGGAGGCCACAGTTGCGACTTGTAGGTGTAGGAAACCATCGTCAAACAATCTTTATTACGATACGCGTCTTGTCTAATAAAGCTGTAAGTCATTAAACATCTTTTAATTCAATCATGGATCAGAAACGAGATAATTCAAATTTTAAATTATTATATTGGTAGATTCAGTCTGGATCCAAGTGGATTAAAGGCTAAAACTGAGAGGCAACAAATGTAGCGTATTTATGTGGTATTTATCAAATTATTTATAAGAAAATTCAAAGTAGGTAGGCCGGAACTTTGTCGCAGCGGCGCCGTAGCAGCGTTGGACAGTCTGTTAATAAAAATGGATCGTAAAAGACGCATAAACAACGCGGTGCCGCTCCGACGTCGCAACGCATTCACCCCTCCCCGCGTCGCGCGTCGTCTCGGTGGTTGCAAATCCGGTGCGGCGCCGGAGCGCATCGTGTGACATGCCACAGATATTTCTATGTAAGACGACGCAGCGACACCGCTCCGGCTCCGCACCGCCGCCGCAACGCATCGTGTGCTCCCGCTCTTAGGTACTTTGAATTTATTGTTCGTGTTGGTACCGTTGTTGGTAAGGGACTATTTTACCAACGGTACCATCATGTGACCATCATGAATGGCTCAGATTAATGATTACCTACCTACCTAGTACCTATCCTAAGACTATAACCTCACTTTTAAAAATAACTGCATCTCTTGATAATAAAACTGTCTTTGAATAGGTACCTACCTATTCGATAACCTACCTTAGAATTAGGTAGGTACGTCCCTACTTCCATGTAGATAGGTACCTTCCTACTCCCATGATAATCATCCGAAAATGAATGACACAAACTGTCTTTGTCAACGTTGTCAAGTCTATTGTCATTTGTCACGTCTGCCATTGCTTTTTGTCTTGTCTTGTCATTTGTCATAAACAGGAAAGGAACGATGTACTTTTGTATTTATTACTTATTTTCATACGTAATTTAGTGTTTGTGAATGTTATTGATAACAAATTGAAATGTGAGAGGCAGTACCTATGATTAAACTTACAACTTTCGTCAAAGAGCGATACCATTGAACATGGTAAGTAAGTTAAATAGTTATCCTAATAATAATAACAGCGAGTTACTTTCTAAGTTATAATCCATTTATCCAGAGTTATCAAGACGAATATGTGGGTTCATTTCCAAAGGACTTTAGCTACGGCCCCTTTGAACAGAATGGAGAAAACGACAATGCTTCGCTGCAGGAAGACCATAAGCCTCGTATACTTCTCATGGGCCTCAGAAGGTAAGTACGCCTTTGTCCGCCACTTTTGCTAGATTTATAAAATCCAATCTATACAATATGACTGGCTGACAGCACCTAAATCTTTGGGTTTTATGCCTTTATGTACTTAATTCAGTATTTATAAGGCTCTGATAGACATCCAGACAAATGTATAAATGGAAATTTACTGAAGTAAACTTGGTGACCTCACTTTCCTTAGTTAATAATGAATTTGCAATTATGTTACAGATCTGGGAAGTCATCAATTCAGAAAGTTGTTTTTCACAAAATGTCACCAAATGAAACATTGTTTTTAGAATCAACCAACAAAATAGTTAAAGATGACATAAATAATAGCAGTTTTGTGCAGTTTCAAATATGGGATTTTCCTGGTCAGATTGACTTCTTTGATTCAACATTTGATTCTGATAC
The DNA here is from genome assembly GCA_038048805.1 of Hipparchia sbordonii. Lineage (NCBI taxonomy): Eukaryota > Metazoa > Arthropoda > Insecta > Lepidoptera > Nymphalidae > Hipparchia > Hipparchia sbordonii. The sequence continues at coordinate 6,482,009 of CM076098.1, forward strand.
AATTTTTGGAGGATGTGGTGCTTTAGTTTTTGTCATAGATGCACAGGTACTTGTTTTATTTTTTATCCACAATGGAAATTATTATATTATGATATCCACAATGGAATTTAATACATTATAGATTTTGTTAGTTTTATTGTTATCATTTTCTAAAAAAAAATTAGACTTCTCCATAATGTTCTTCTCTTGGTGTGTAAAGTATGCCTAGCCTTACTTGGTAGAATTTGGCCTAAACCCTTTTTATCCTGAAAATAGACTAGATTCTTGGACATGTTTAAACATTATAAGGCTACAAAGAGGTGCTGCACTTTGTTGTTGTTTTTTTTTTAACTTTAACTGTTTTTCAAAAGCGCAAATTCAGTATTCCTGCATCCCCTGGAATTCCATGCAAAAGACCTATTGTCCAATTGTGGACATCTTTGGGTTAATGCAAAATAAGAAGAAGAACAACCGTTTTTTTCTTGACTTTGTAAACCTAATCTGCAACAAAACACTTGCAGGATGATTATCAGGATGCACTAGACAAGTTGCAGTTGACAGTGACCAAGGCATATAGAGTAAACAGTAATATAAAGTTTGAAGTGTTCATCCATAAAGTAAGTTATCTGAACTTTGGTTAGTTAAGAATTATTATCTTGTGGAAATAAATCTTGTTATTATGTAACATTTATCTGCTTAAGTAAAGTAAACCGCTGCCACATTTGTTTTAAAGTAGTTAGAAAAGTACTGAATGGATTATATTGAATTTACCAGCATAGATAAAGCAGTTAATAGATTTTTTAGAGATAAGAACAGATTATTTATTTTGCAGCGATATATTCCTAAATGTAATATAGCTTCGACAATATATAATGAATAATAAATAGACTCAGAGAATAATATTAACATTCTTTTTTAAAAATAAATGATTTATGTGTGGAGTTAAGTTTTTAAATATCCAGGAGCACTCTGTATTTCTGAAATAAAAAGTAGCCTATGTTGCTCCCTTAGTCCAAGTCCTTAACAATGCCCATGCCTAAAATCACGTCGATCTGTTGCTGCGTGATTGAAGGACAAACAAACAAACTTTCATATTTGTAATATTAGTAAGGATTGCTGCCCTACATGGACTTGCAATTGAAATAACTACAAGTACGTATTATGGCTTTAATAAGATATTAATTTGTGTCTTGTAGGTGGATGGTCTGAATGATGATTACAAAATGGAGTCACAGAGAGACATACACCACAGGGCGACAGAGGATCTGGCGGAGGCGGGCCTGGAACATGTTCATTTGTCATTTCACTTGACCTCCATTTATGACCACTCCATATTTGAAGCATTCAGTAAAGTTGTCCAGAAGCTGATACCACAGTTGCCGACTTTAGAGAACCTTCTTAACATACTCATATCAGTAAGTATTACTTTAGATATAAAAGCAATAGAACAATATTTTTTTATTAAACTATTGCATAGCTTCTGTCGCGGGCCTTGAGCGTGGGGACCGATCCAGAAATTCCGTAACGAAAATAACCTGACGCGGGACTCCTCTCACTGCTAGATGGCGTTGATAAAAAATGCTATGCAATAGCTATACCGCGGCAGTCCCCGAGTGCCACACGTCTTTTTTTTTAAATAAACTTTTACAATGTGCTTTTGAATTGTCATGTGAACTTATCACTGGTTTGGAATGCTGTTTCAACCTGAAAGAACCAGCAAGAACCTTATGCTTATGTCATCTTCATTATTATTAAATTGTTACACTCTATTTGCTTCTTATTTATTGGAGACTGCTGTTCCACAGCATATACTCGTACATATGTATAATAAATATGAGAGAGAGGCTAAGGTATCAGTACTCATTGTTTATGTAGTCATTCTTGGGTTATGTTGGTTTTTTACACAAAACTCATATTCAATTCCTTTTAATAGCGCATGATAGTTTTCTGTATGTTTTATGCAGACTTATTTTTGTTCTTTTTCCTTATATTTACTAATGATAAAATTAGTACTAAAATTAATTCGTATGAAATGCTTTAGTTCAATGTTTCAGAAATGAATCACTAAGGTTTGGAATGCACTTCCAGTGTTTGTGTTTCCGGCCACTTATAATTTAAGTACCTTCAATACAATAGGCATTTTCTAGGGAAACGCGCTCAAATCTAGACCTCATCAATACTTTCCATCATTGATTGTCATCAAGTGCAAGCCTATCTCATAATAATAATAAATCTTAATGTAACTATGACAGATAGAAATCAGTCAGTAGTTATATCAACTCTCAGTTACGATTAAAGCGAAAAAAACTAAATGACTCTTTGTATGGTTTCTCAATCCTGTAAAATATAAAATTGAATATTGTGGGAGTTGCCCGCTTTTGATTGATAAGGTTATTCACAAATGCAACATAATAAAAAATTATTGTTTTCAAAATAGATATCTCTGAGCAGTGTAAACCTCATTCCTGAGTCATGATTCATGACTCACGACCCCTTCTATATTTGTTCCATTTTGTTTTGCTTTTAATTAATTAATTAATTAATTATCTATAGTTAACTTCTTTTAATTTCAGAACTCTGGAATTGAAAAGGCATTCCTCTTTGATGTAGTTTCTAAGATTTACATAGCAACTGACAGCTCCCCAGTGGATATGCAAAGCTACGAACTCTGCTGTGATATGATTGATGTGGTTATTGATATTTCCTGTATATACGGGTAGGTTACATTTAAGTTCCGTACTTGCTAATATTATAAATGCAAAAGTGTGTTTGTTTGTTGCTTTGTCCTTCAATTACGCAACAACGGATCAACGGATAGACATGATTTTTTGCATGGTAGATGAGGACTTGGAGAGTGACATATTTTTATTCCGAAAAAACAAGGTTTTCGCGGGATATTTAAAAAATTCCACACGAATGCAGTTAACGGCCAAAGCTAGAATATTTGAGTTCAACATTAGGAATAGTTACAGTCGTGCATATTTCATTATATTTTATGTACCTACTTAATACATCGATGTATATGGATATGCCTGTCCCATATAATTGCATCTACGAAAATGCGCTTAAATATTACTTCAATGAACACCGCGTTCCCCGCGGTTTGCTTTTACACGAGTGTCAACCACGTTCGAGGAGTAGCTACTCCCTATTAACTAGAACAAAAAATGGAATGAAGAACATTAGTACTTTTTTTTAAACTTCTTTTCAGTTCTTTTAAGACAAAAAATTCTATTGTCTTTTTGAGCGCGTTTTCTTTCCTCTAGACGCCTATCCATACACATCAATTACTTAAAATGCTTGTTATATTTTACAGGATGGTAGATGAGAATGAAGTAACTACCACTTTTAACAGTCAAAGTTCAAGCCTCATAAAGCTGAACAATGGAACTGTTTTATATCTGCGCGAAGTCAATAAATTTCTTGCGCTTGTTTGCATTCTCCGTGAAGAGAACTTCCAAAAGCAAGGTAAGTACAGCTGTAAAGGGAACATGGCCCTTTGCGCGTGTTTTATATAGAACTAGCTACCTAGTGTAGTTTTAGTCAAATACTTACAGACATCTATCTAATTACTATACTATTTTGTTATGTTATTATGTATACTGATTATTGTGTGAATTACAGGAGTTATTGATTACAACTTCCTGTGCTTCCGTGATGCTATAACTCAAGTATTTGAGCTCCGGAACAAAGCTCAAAATGCAGCTAAAGACCAGACCGAAGTTGATGAGTTGGCAAACGGCGCAGGGGACTCGCCAGAGAATGCAGCAGATCATCTGCAAACTCAGATCCCGTAGCACAACACACATCATCGTTATTTTGTTGTATAGATCGTTAGCATTTCTTCGAAGTTAAACCATAGCAGCGCAGTGGAAAGCGTGGTAGGGGTGTGTGGTATGTCTGCGACAGAAGTATATAGGTAGTTTCGCTGGCGATGTCAAATAGAAGTTAAACATTTGAATGTGAATATTTCCCTCTCGTTGCTGCTATGTTTTCACGACGGAAAAGTGCTAAGTCTTTTAAGTTAAAAACTAGAAATATCTTTATATAATAATATAGGTATATAATTTGTTCATGCTACAGCTCATTAAAAGTATATCCATATAACTTAATGTAAAAAATATTTAAATAAAAGAAACGTTATTTTACTGTATTCTTACTGTGTTTATGTAGAATCCGCTGGTGTATCCCACTTCCTGTGGTCACACATAAGTACCGCCAAGTAATACTACGATACTCGTAATAAAGAACAAACCGGCTACTATTACTGTCTATCTACTCAAGAACCATAAGAGGAGTCTTAATCGAATTGAAACACTGCTTAAAACGAATCAAATCTAATTCTTCACATCTAAAAATATTTGGTATATACCCTAATACCTAACTACCAATACCTAACTAAAGTAGGATGTAGGTAAAGCTTAGGTATAATAATTATATGTGTAATTGAATTTATATTGTAAATTGTTCATTAACTTTTTAGAATTGGAAAAAAAATCGCGTAATGAACCTATTATTTAAAAGGGGCTTTAAATAATGGTTCATTACGCGATTTTTTTTATAGCTTCATTACAAAAATCGCTGATATACGTTAAGTTATATTAAAAAATATTCTCAAATAAGTAAATATTAGTATTTTATACTGTATAAACAATACATAAAAAATAACCATAATGATAGAGACATAATTTTATTGTATTATAAATTCGCAGTTGCAGATTCTATTACATACTTATTCTAAAGTTTCTAAAGTATTTATTCTATATAGGGTGGCAGACCCAATTATGGGCACTTTAAGAGTTTATCTTATTTCAAATATGTTTTTTAAGTATAAATTTAACCAAATTCTATAAATCACTGTGTTCATAAGGTTACTTGTTTAATAAAATATATAATTAAAGAAAATATTGAAATTTTTTTGTTTAAATCAACTAGAATTTTAAATAAGATTGAAAAATGACCCCGTCCCCAATTATTCGCATATTTGTTACCAGTTATGGGCACAAAATTATCCAATTATCAACACTCAGATTTTAATAGAGTTTAAGGGAAATATAACGCTAGGCTATCTACGGAAGTCTTTTAGAATATAGATTTTATTACGAAATAATATACGGAAATTCTTATAGTAACTGTAGGTGACTTAATTTTTTTATATTTATTATATTTAAAACAAACACCCTTACATATTTCATAAGAAAACGTAAACATAGTCTTTATCAAACGACAGACGTCCACAGCTGGACAAAGGTCTCTTATATGGACTTCCACAGGCCTCGGTCTTACGCTACCTGAATCCAGCGGCTCTCTGCGACTCGTTTGATGTCGTCGGTCCATCGACCATCAGCTCTTCGAACTATATGCTCGCCCATTTCCACTTCAGTTTCGCTTAGCTATGTCCGTGACTTTGATTCTCTTACAGATATCCTCATTTCTGATATGATCTCGCAGGGATACTCCGAGCATAGCTCTCTCCATCGTCCGCTGAATGATTTTTGTTTCGTGATAAATAACTGCCCATAGAACTTCTCAACCTCTCTCCATACCTCAGGTGGAGAAGAAACGTGACAGCCTTCGTCAGTTTTCAGCCGCGTCAGCTGGCTCTGTCCGATAAATAGATCTCTCACGGACACTTTGGAATGGAACTTCTGTTCCATTAGATTTAGATGGTATCTTTAATACACTTGGTATTCAAGGCCCGCAGGTCGCGAGTTCTTTTCTTAGAGATCTGCCTATTAACCTACCAGTAGGTAGGTAGGTAGTAGTCTGCTGACGACTGAAGTCTCATCTCTTGTCTGTTTTCCGTCAGTTTGAGAGTAAGGTCAGAGAACTTCTTGGTCCTTTTCGTGTGATGGGTCTTAAAGAATATAGACTCCAGAGTATGGACAGTTTACACACACTTGTTAAGATTGTCTACAGACTCCCAGTCTGCTAGGGAATCGAATCGCTTCGGAGTGTTAATAAACAGGAAAATCTCCAAATTTTATAACCAGATACTGACACCCCTTATTTTGCAATGAAATAACGGGAAAGTTTCATTTACTTTTTGAATTAGTAACTAATAATACTTAGAAAATCAATTGAAAACAATTATATTATTAAAACTCAAATAAAACCACAGTTAAATCATTATTAAGTAAGAACTGACCCTTAACGTCGATGAGTAAAAATGGCCGAAAAACTTCGGGAACTCCAGAACGACATCTTTCAACTACGATACTGACGTCATTTTACAACTTTCCAGATTAGAAAGGTTTCGATTGTGAAAAATATGAATTCCCCTAAATATTTTTTAATCTGAAAATTTAAAAACCATAATCAGAAACTTATATTTTAATCATTTTTGCCAAAGTGCGAATAAATTGGTGCAGTGCTAGCTATTGGGTTGGTCACCCTAATCTGTCTGTGTTAGCAAATGTCAATATGTGTCAAATCTCAAACACGCACAAGTGTCATTGAGCTGTCAATCTATGCTTTCGCTTGAATGAAAATCGAAATTGAATTATTTTCATTATTTTGATTTACCTACTTGATTGTTGATTGCTCCTAACCACAGAATTTCCTATTATTTTATATTGCATAGGTACAGACATAATTTAAAAGTGTATAATTAAGAAAAACGGGATAGAGAAACAAGGTGAGTGAAATCTTTATTTAACTTATTATTTTATAAGCTTCGGTCTCGAATTCTCCATTCGGAAAATTTTCATTAAACACAAGTATTTTTAAGGAAGAATCTGTGATATTTATCCAATATCTTTAATATGATTTGTACGTGTATACTACATTTTACAAAGATTCTAACTAAATTATTCCTTACATTGTTATTTTTTGTTAATAGTTTGAAAAGGAAACAAAGACAATAGAGGATAGGTAAAGTTATATTTTTTTGTGCTTTCTTCAAAGGCACAGTTGAAAGGGTTTAAGTTTCTCTAAGCAAATAATATATTGTAGTTTGGAGGCCCCACTACCAGGACTGCAGGATGGCAGAATTAACTCTTCAACTTATTTCTTATGAAAACAATTATTTTTGAGACTAACACAATCGTTATCTACAGTATGTACATTAAAGTAGTTTATATGTTACCATGCTTTACAATTTGTTACTGTCTTAAGTGTCAAAAAAACATTAATATTTAAGATATTGATTGATGAAAACCCTAAGGAACTTAATGTATTTTTGACACTTAAGATTGCACAAGCAGGTTACCTAATTTTTTAACAAACATAACATGATTACTCCATAATTATGTGGGCCTTTTGATAATTCTAGTATGATGCTTCATGGCATGCAACTATTTTAGCAATTTATCATGTTAAACTGTGAGGTATAATTATTCACCTACCCCATATTTCTTGTAAACCTACCCCATATTTCTTGTAAAAGAGAAGTATTAGTTCTTCATGCTACCATCAAATCTAGAAGATTGAGCTGATATACAGCTCAACTGGCTTGGCTCTAAAGAAAAGCTGTGAACCAAAGAGATGATATTATTTATAAGAGAAAGAGTTATCTTAGCTGAAAAATTGATTTCCACCTTTTGTAAGTCTTGGCCTCCTCTACAACTCAAAATCTTCCTCAATTTAGATTTAAAATCCTTATCTTACTTTTTCTATGATGTCATTAATCTTTTTCTAGGATTTTGCTATATTTGCTTTCTTTGTAGTGATGTCCATTGTCACCGCTGCAACATCTCTATTATTTTTTATCTATATCTGAATATTCAATAATTGGAATCTAATTATTAGCTGATCAAGTTTGAAGTTCATTGGGTAACAAAAATTCTGTCCGCTTCTCCAAATTACTTATTATTATTTATACAAAATTTTGTGTACATTTCTATGAAAAGTAATCTTATTTTTTAGTCACAGATAATCAGATTATTAGAGTATTAATTATTGAATACTTTGTGCTCAGATTAATGATAAATAGACATTTCGAAAAATAATTATAATAAATTTGATCATGTCATTTTAAAAAACTCAAAATAAACAATATAAGAAGAAAAATATGTTGATGTGAAATGTTTGCTTGTGTTCCCATTCAATTTTAATATGAGGTTATGAGGTGAATCCCCTCAATTCAAAACTCCTTAAAGCATTGGTGGTGCCTCTGGTACTGCAAATTTTGGGCAGTAGTAATCACTTAACATCAGAACCTCATTGAATAGATCTGCTTGTTTACTTCCCTTTAATAAACTGTAACCATGTGGTAGTTGCACCATTCCTGAACCCTGTTATTTTATGACTACCCATATTTCACAGTGTAAAAGTCAGATGAATGTAGGTACTTATCCACATTTTCTCAATTTTACAGGAGAGTAAAAAATAGGGAAATTTGCCTCTTCAACCTTTACCAATTATTTAATAGAGATAATATACAATTGTGCAATTTTATATAAATAAAGTTATTATTATTTATTTATTTATATTTATTTATTTACTTGTGATTTTGTATGAGATTTCACAAGTAAATGGGTAGACAAAAATATGTTAGCCCTACAGGTCAATAAGTTAATGACCTACAGGTGAATAAGTCCTGAACTTTGGTTGTAGGAGAGTAGGTACTTCTTTATTTTTAAAGAAATAAAAACATAGTATTTCTCATAATTTTTCCTAGATAATTTTGATCTTACCTAAATAAAAATGATGGCCAAACATCAAGAAAAATTTTTTTAGAACAATAATTTACCTTATCTACTGTTATATTAATTTATTATCAGATGACTTTAGAATGGAATAAACATGTTTTTGCGTTTCACATTCTTGTATCCAGAATAATACGCACTAGCAAAAGCGATAACAAATTACATAACGACAAGTCGATAGTGAATTTCGTCGTAAGCATTCAAAGTTGTACATTCTTTTTCATATTCAACATTAGTTAAAAGACATAAGGTTGAAAGTAGGTCAGCGTATGAAATTTGCAATTTAGGAATGGCCTTGTGTACGATTTTATTTAATACGCAACAGGTATATCGGCATACTATGCGCCGGAGGTTGGTCGTAAACAATACGTCATGACACACCCATTCCTAGACAAATAAGGTTTAGACGTATTTTGACCTTTATTTTGAAACGTTATTATTCATTAGGTACACTTAATAACTTAAGTTTAATAAAGCTTTTTATTATAAATAATTGATAAGATTTACTTTTTTTGAAAATCATATCTCGTTTTCGCTTTTTTCTAACTTGAGCATCTGATTTTTGATGTAATTGGCTCGATAATCTTGCCCTAAGCTTATGACATGCGAGCGTAGAGATATGTATATTCCAAGTATCTACCTAAATATTTTTAGGGTCCTTGAATACATCAATTTTAGCAGTATTTATATCTAGGAACAATACTTACTACTTTAACGATTTTTTTTATTTTAGTTAATCAAATAAAAGATTTATTTTTAACTTTTTGAAACTAAGGATTTTTTAGTCTAAATTCATCGTTAAGAAATAAACATTCATTAGTTAAAAAGTCCACATCCTTATTTTTTTGTCTTGTCACCATAACCCATTGATATTTTTTTTTAAATATACGTAAGTTGAATATTCAATTTATGTAATGATATCCCTAGGTTTATCTATTATAGTTGCTCATCAAAATACATATTCATATTTTATAACAGTTTCATTGATATATATTTTTTTTCAATTTAAAAGCAGCTAAGGTATTATAGTGTTATCTGGTTGGTGAAAAACCGTTTTGGTCATTGAGTTAGTACATAATAATTCAATGTTCTTGGTTCAAAATATCCGTGTCCTTATTTTTAACTTTCGAGTATGAGCGGAAGACACTTTCGCAATAAAACGGTACGACATCACGCCACAACACGCCATCAACACGTTTGCATCGTGCGCTCGACTAACTCACTCGGTTACCTTATATCACACGAGTGTGTTCAGCTTGTATGTGTGTATTTTAGTGGTTGTACTGTTGTAACGTCAGTCACAGAGTCAGAGTGATTGGTTTGGTCGTGGCGCACCCACTGCCACTGTTTCCTGCAAATCAGCAGTGTAAAAGTCTACATGTATCGTATCGCACGCGTTTGATTAATTGTTTTTAGTCTCGTCGTGTTTGAGTTCGTGCGTAAAATTCGCAACTCTACAATTAAATCTCTTGAGTGTTGAGTGAATTCCTATTCGCAATAAGTTATTTTTCACGTAAGTATTTGTTCGTAGTTATTATTCTGTATTATATTTAATTTATCCTGTTATCTTTAAAATTTTAATTTTATTGAATGTTGATGATTAATCTGGCAATAGATATTTGTTGGTTCTTGTAATTATATTGTTGACTGATCTTTATTATAGATGTAGTTATTATTTTAATCATTAAATTTGATCTTGTCAAATAATTTACTTATATTGCTCTTTTAGAACTAAACATAGCAAAAGTATACAATTTTGTTTACTTTCTTAATTTTTATCAGAAACAGAAACGGTTCAATGGACTTGAGTCTTGTAAGAGTTATTTCTGTCAAGTACCTGCCTTTGTTCTGTTGAAAAAAACTTAATAAATAGTAGGTATAGTATGGACTTTTGGCACATATATACTATACTATACTATACGGATTTTATTATGCACGCGGATAAGCCATGCAAGCATGAAAGTTCACGTAAGGATCTCCACGGACTCCGTGTCCTGGAATAATTTTCATTTAAGTAATAGGAAGCCCACGTTGTCTACAAAGTGTTGACTTTAAATAGTGTTTTAGGACATTCATTTGCGTAATAATTTTTCCGACATCTTTATACCCTTTCCTTTATAATTATAATACATTTAAAGCTTAACTGTGCGTGCAAATAATTACGTGCGAATTATATGCAATACCGGATAATGTTTTCTGAAAATATTATGTAATGCGCGGAGCATACTCGCGGGATCTATCCGCGTGCGTTTATACGTTAAAAATTATTTAAGCTGAAACTGAGCTGAAAACGTTATCTAGCTGTGGGATTGTCTAAAATTCATTGTTACAGTGTTGACGATCTGAATCGCTTCTAATGCTGAGATTTACAGAGCATGCTCTGACATAAATCTGAATCTAAGCAGAGTGAGAGTGCGGTCTATAGATTTCAGCCTGAGTACCCTCTAATCAGAGGTGATTGCGATCGTCACACTGTATCAATTTTTAGACAAACCCACAGATGATATACATTCTTAAAATAATTTAGGTATGGACTTCTGTCATTTTTTCATCAGTAAAAAACAACTATAAGAAGTCCACCTTGTAAGACGTGTTGCATTATGCCTTTATGCATATAAAAGTATAGATATATCTACTGTAATGATGTTATTTATTTACATGTACTTACCTATATTTATTTACTGAATGGGAAAACAATAAACAAGTCTTGTGCCACATTTTGTTCAACGTTGTTGTTTACTTCGAAATAGGGATGCGCGTACACAGTGCCAATAATAATAAAGTTTCATGGTTCAGTAGTATAAGGAATAATAAAAATTATTCTATTCTATCTAAGAGATAGGTACATACCTATTCGTATATAATATGTATTGAAATTCACAACTTCGCCACGTGGATTTAGGTACAAATTTTTATTATTGAGGACATCTAACCACGATGTTTCTGTGGTTGTATCGTAACCAACAGGAATTTGAAGATAAGGTTAGGTATACATAACCTTGCAAAAGTAGCAATATTGGCACCCTTCCAATAAAATGAGCTTACTTTAGAAAACTGAAAAACATCGAGGACATCTCGTTAAATAGGTATTTTAGCTTTCTTACGAGTGCTTTTTAGGCTTCTGTTCCCGAAGTGTAACCAACGGGACCCTATTACTAAGCCTCCGCGGTCCGTCCGTCCGTCCGTCTGTCTGTTAGCGGGCTTGTATATCATGATCCGTAATAGGCAGACAGTTAAAATTTTCAATAAATTTGTATTTCTTGTCCGCTATAACAACAAATAATAAAAATAAATTAAAAATTAAAGGGGGCTGCCCTATTAGAAACGTGTTTATTTCGGCGTTTTTTGGTACGGAATCCTTCGTATGCGAGTACTACTCGCATTTGACAGGTTATTTTTGTGATATTACTAACTGTGATAGTGCTTTCAACTGAATTCAGAGGAAGGAGGTTCTCAATTCGACTCTATTTTTTTCTGTATAAGTACTTTCTAATTTGAAGAAAATATTCCACTTTTAGGGGTGAAAAATTAGGAAATCAATCTGAATTTCATGTATTTGAAGTTTGTATTTAAAAAGACTTTTTAATTTGCATATGCGATTCTATGATAAAGAATGAGTTGCCAATAAGAAGAAAGAGAACTCTGAAAGGAAATAATATCAAGCAAGAAAGAAAAAAAAATTACAATTCTTTTTTAATACACCCATTCAGAAACGTATGATTTCATAGCTTATAACTGTGGCTTATAACTTATAACCTAGACTGAAAACATACTGCACTTTCAATTTCTCACCGAAGCGTGTATACGTGACTACGTGAGTAAATGAACTTGACAACGAAACCGCTTATTGGATTATGGAGACTATTCTAAAGGATTAGTCAGTGCAGGTACTTACGTCGACTATACTGTTCACGATTATACCTATAACTTCAACGAGATGTCGGGGGCAGAGTCCTCACGCGGCCGCCACCGCGATCACCGCACACGTGCCAATACGAACATCAATGTCATGGGTATAACATGACGTATCGTGTTCATGTTTTGAAATATATTCATTTTTAGGGTTCCGTACTCAAATGGTGGCAACTGGACCATATCACGAAGCCTCCGCTATAAGTCCGGCTGTTTGTCGATACTTAGATTTTTCAATACACAAACAAAAAATAAGAAAAAAATAAAGAGGTTCTCCATACAATAAACATAAACTTATGTTTTTGCTCGATCTTAATAAATAAAATAGTAGATGGTTATCGATGGTACGGAATCCTTCTTGTCCCGCTCGCACTGGCCCGTTTTATTAGGGTATACTTAATATCCAAATCCATTAGTTCAACTGAAGTTCACACCAGAACAATTATTATGATTTATGTATTTAAGACACGTTATCTCTGATACATTTGTTACATGGTTTGTGTTCGAAGCCTCAATAATAATTAAAAAGAGAAAATTTTGTCTACACGTGTACTCGTGAATCTCAATAGTGATTCACAAGAGATTACGAGTTAACGTGTAGACAAAATTTTCTCGTGGCGCGCATGTTAGCGCTACTGGAGGACATCAATACATTACTGTATACCATACATACATACTGTATATATGTGAGGTAGGTATGCTCTCAATAGACTCTCCTTTTCGATCCGGTGGTAACAGCGACTGATATTAACTGACAACGACTAACAACGGTGACTTATAAGAGCCACAAGTTGGCCTACATGAAATAAATCATTTTAATTTTGAACAAAATCTTACGTGTAACATGTATTGCATAATATAATTATCATCAACTCGCATCATCTTAACGATTTGACGTCAGCGTAAGCTGCTGACGTTAATCATTTACTTTAAATTGTATTTTAATAATTAACTTATCGCTTTATGATGAGCTTTTGCCCGTGGCTTCGCTCACGTTAAGTTCGATTTTTCAAATCCCTATTTTATTTCTTTGGGAGTTGAATTTTTAAAAATCCTTTCTTAGCGGATGCCTATGACATATTTGATTTGAGCTGTGCGTTAATAGATCAATCAGTCAGTCACCTTTTCTGTTTATATATTTAGAAGATTAAGTAATTGTCAACATGTTTAAGAATTTACTTATTTTGTCTAAAAACTTAATCATAATTAAGTGTTTTTATTTGAATAGGTTTTCTTGAACTTTTGATTTCATTTGTTTACGTTCGTCAACCCGCCAATCGATAGCGGAGTATTGTTGACACACTTACAAATTCCCGGAAATGTTTGTATAAAACGTAACGAGAACGAGATACTGTGGCTATTATGTGATGATCAGTCTGATGACTGATGTTACGATGTATGACTACTTGTACATAGCTACATAGATTCCATAGGGAATCAATTTTATGTTTTACCTGTTTGTCCGAGGAGGGTAATGTTTAAATAATTAAAATTTAAAATTGTTTTTATAAAACTGACTTCAAACGCCAGTACAAAGCATATCAAGTATACCTATAACATTTGAAGAGTTCCCCCGATTTCTCGAGGATTCCATCATCAGATCCTAACTTGATGACCATAGGACCATCTGGGAAGTACTTATACCCTTTCAAACAAAAGAAGAATATCCCAAATCGGTCCAGGCATCTTTGAGTAATCAGGGAACATACATAAAAAAAGATTCCGACGAATTGAGAATCTTCTCCTCTTTTAGGCCGTTTAAAATCTTAGAAAACTGTCATTCACAACATGTATTGAAAAGTAGCTCTCAAAATCCCTTGTTACAATAAATCAATCCATTATTTTTGAAGATATTAAACCTTCTTGACTTTTGTTTGTAGAGTACCTAATGCCATATTGCTTCAATGGCATATTTAGTAACACCAGATAAATGTGTATTTCAATTGCACAATATTTGAGAGGTTTTCTTATCATATGTCCCAAAAACATTGCAAAATGCGTAGTTTTAGAACATCATTCATTGTTCCTAGTCCTAGGGACATAAGTAATAATAAAGTTGTCACATTTGTGATTTCTTTTATTTACTTAACTAATTTAGAGATTCATTGTCAATAAAAATTAAAAATTAATAAGCCATTTGTACAACCTTTGTAAATCGAGTTGTTTATAGGTAGAGTTAGATAGATGTTTAAAATATATTTTTTATTGTTAAAAATATTAAAATACTGATAAAAATATTATCAATAATAAATAAAGAATTAATTAGAATACAAAATTGTTACACTTTATCTTTCATTAATTTGTTTTTTCTTTGTTTCAGAAACGCACTGACCTCGTTATTATCAATATCAAAATGGGGTAGTGGGGGATATAAAAAATCAAATTGAATAATACTTTATAACTGTAACATTATAGTAAAAAGTTCGTTGTGATTGAGTGGTGATTTTGAAGAGTGTTATAAACCTGCAGTCATGTATTCCATGAACTATATCGGCAAGTTCATAGCGAAGTTCTACAGTGAGATCAATGGCGCTACTCTCACGGGCGCCATCGACGTGGTGGTGGTAGAACAACCCGACGGCAGCTTTACTTGCTCGCCGTTCCATGTACGCTTTGGAAAACTGGGCGTACTGCGGTCCAGGTTTAAGGTGGTATGTATTAGAATATTTTATGCCAAGCACAGTCTGCCAATCTTTTTGAATGCTCTGAACTTTGATCAAAAACTGCACTGGATCACGCGGTGAGCCCACCAATCAACAAACGATTGGTGTTCAGGCCCGCGGCATTAAAAAAGATGAACGAAGACTGGTACCTTCTTTGATATCCTATTACCACACGATAGCAATAATTGTTATAGTGAGCCTCCACTGATAGCAGTGATCCACTGATAGGAGTAGATTTTACAATTTTTAATCATCATCTAAAACTGTATGTTATTATGATCAATTTCTGAATTTCCGTATGTTAGCTACCTAAACTTTTCTCGGGAAAGTATTCGAGAATAACGCATTTTTTTTTTCAATTGAATAGAAACGTATAAAATCAATGATCATCAATGATAGATAAAAACTATTTTATTTTAAAACGATATTGCGAAAAAAAATTTCACGCCGTAACTAATCGATTCGAGTTGCGGATGTTTTATTGCTTGGCGACTTTCCCTAAATGCCGCACTGAGAGTCGCTGATCGTTATTTAAGGATTTCCTTTAAAAATTTCTCTCACAGAGTCATTTTAACGCTTCGTCAATACAAATATAGGAAAATAATAATATAACTAAGAGATTAAGGCCGTCTTGCATCCAATCTGCTTAATCATGATTGGTTAAATTTTGTATAGTGCAGTCATTTTTTGGCAAGTTTGGCAAACCCTTGGTTAGGACCTTAATGATAATAATTTGTTAATGATTCTGTAAATGCATATAGTTTAATGAATGTCTGAGTGCTCCTGTAAAAGTTGAAATCTTTTTTCTATCTACTAGGAAACTTTATTACCATGAATGATTTTTACAGCTACCGACTTTTACTATCACTTGTGGAAGTGGAAATCCTATGACCTATGTATTCAAATTAGACCCGAGTACTTCATTTTATGTCATCACTTATCAGACAAAACTTTGTCGTGAATTTTCACACGCAAATGCAGCTGTTCTTGCTACGGACATCCTGTTGCGGAGCTTATATCTATTAATTGAATGCAAAATAGACTGGAGTTCACATGAGTCAAGTTATGTCCAAATGGCTTAAAAATTAGTCGAAACTTCACCGAGAGACGTCCACTGCTGGGCAAAGGTTCCAGCGGCTTACTGCGTCATCTTTGTTGTAATCGAAACAAATATCTGAATTCATCCTTTTAAAGAGCCTTGGCACTTTGGCACTGACACGCTCGATTTCACCGCGAATACTAGAACAGAAATACCACATTGTGTTTGAAGTTTGAGAAATACCTAACTACTGCATAAATTTCATACTTCTCTGGAACTAATATTTTGATAAATTAATGGATTAATTATTGGGGCACTAAACATCGCGTTACTGATAACCTTTCTCAAATCTCAACATCTGGTATATAAATAATATAATAATGATAATTTTATTTTATTTAAACTACCCATATTATGACTAGCTTTTGCCCGCGACTTTGTCCGTGTTAAGTTAGATTTAAGGTTTAAAAATCTTGCGGGAAACCTTTGTTTTTCCGGGATAAAAGTAGCCTTTGTCATTTTTCAAGTCATCAACTATACTTGCGTAAATATTATATCGAATATCGATCCTTAATGGAATTTTTATAAAATGGAATTTTTTTTATACAACAATGACGGCTGTAATGTTTGCATTGAAATTTTATATTATGTAAAACGAAGTTGCTAAATGAAGTTAGGTCGTAAATATTTTAGTACATTTTATTATTCCGTCACAAGTAGCATTAGCTTCGATTTACATGCTAACTTATTTTAGTAAGCTTTGTGTTTTAGCATGTTTATCTTAATAGGTGCGGTTTAATTTTGTATTGTAGGTACTGACAGACGCCCCGCGCCGCGTTGTCGTGCGTCGTCTACTGGATGTAGATAATATTTTCTTGATTGAGATTTTCTAAAATAAAAAGTAGTCTGAATCACTCTTATATTGTAATCCTCTATTTAACTTTGTAAAATTTGTCAAAATCGATTCAGCCGTTCCTACGACTAGCTCAGAGAAACAGACGGACAAATAAAAATTATAAAATATGTGTTGTATGTATGTGGGTTATGTTAAGGTTCGAATAAATAAGAGGCAATTATTTCGAAATGATGCTTGTGATTTAGAAATTATCTTTATTTTATTTATTTGTATAGATACGGATTTCATATTAAAGGTGAAGCCAGCATATGCAACTATGGCATTGCACATTAAATGTTAGGTGGATAATAGACATGCCGACCGATGCCACGTCAAGCAACAAAAGGCTGAAGATGAAATCGATAAAAGCCTTATTTTTGCAGCCATGTAGTTTTCTACCAACTTACCTACTACTCGCAATTAACCTTTTAATACTAGTGGTACATACGAGTAGGTATATTTATGCAGTAAAAACAGACTAAGGAAATCTAGTAGATGTAAAATCAACTACATAATATTTCTGTATAACTATTAAGCATTATAAAATATAGAACACCACTAATAAAAAACAGTTATAGCTCAATCAGCAAATCCTCGCACCTGTTTCTCGCAAAAATAGTTCCTATTTCTGTCATTATTCAACGGCCAACGCAAATTTTAATTGACCCAATTTTGTAAAACGTTTCATTTAATTTTTGTCCTAAAATTTCTGGATATACTCAGTGATAGATAAAATGTACATAGATTGTGTGTTTACATTTAATAATATGGAAAATTGTGCTTCCATACAGGCTACTTTGTGAGACAGATGTGTATCTAAAGTACAACGAAAGGACAACATAAGTAAAATAAAACTAAAACAGAAAAACACGTTATACGCGTACTTAGTGCCTTATCTCTAGATCATTTTAATATCCACAAGGTCTACCTATTCTGTTATCTATAGGTAGGTAAATGCCACAACCAAGGGCTTCGGTTTAACACCCTCCATCCTTACTAATATTATAAATTCGAAAGTGTGTTTGTTTGTTGGTTTGCCCATCAATAACGCTGCAACAGAGTTACAGATCGACGTGATTTTTTGCATGGGTATAGTAGAGGACCTAGAGAGTGACATAGGCTACTTTTTATCCCAGAAAATGACAGAGTTCCCGTGGGATTTTAAAAACTAAATCTACGCGAGCGAAGTCGCGGGCATCCAGCTAGTTAATTATAAAAATAACTGAACTAGACATTCCCATGATACGAAATATCAAATAGTGCTTAATCTAGTAGATATGTGTAACTTTCTAAAGGCCAACTATATTAACAAACGGATAGAAGGCTATTGACTGGGAATCATTACTCCATAACCAAAATTCTGTAAAGGCTCTAGAATCTTTTTATGAACAACTCTATAAAATCATTTAAATTAAGTATACTTCTCCTTTTTTAACTCCAGTTATTGTCCACATAATCCATGTAATGTGATGTCCACATCTTCCAATGTCTGAGACTAAACGGTTCTCCACAATCAGAGATAGATTCTAATTATCACATAATCTTGATTAATAAAATATATACGTACCCAAGCAACGCATGTATATTCTGCTTATTCAAGTAATTTTGCTTAAGTAATCGCCCTTCTAAATAATTTTATTGATTCATAAAAATCTGAAGTCGAGCCCCCAAAGTCGTCTATTTTACGACTTATTTATTTAAATATATTCAAAAGCTTAACGTCATACGTTCCTTAAAAATAACAACCATTTGCCGAAATTAGTCATAAAATAGTCAGGTGACCCGCCAGCTCATTTGCCCGCTATTCATATAAAAAAAAGTAATAAACATAATAAATTGGATAAATATAAGAAAAATATCTCATTCTCAATAACGTTAATTATAATACGTATTTTATTGTACCTATAACTGAAGTTATGTTAACAGTAAGCTTTATAGTAATTAAATTAAATATAATATATTATATCAGCAATTCCCAAGGAAAAATGTGTATTGCTAAGGATACTACACGACTGTCGTCATTTGATTTCACGCATTATTTCGTAAAGTAGTCACGAACTGTTAGTCTATGCCTATGTACTATACTTGGACCGTTACTGCAATGTTTACTTAAACCGTATTTAAAGAAATGTGATGGACTACTACTTATCATACAAACCTAGGTTTTGTCCACGAAACCTTTTTTTTTTTCGGGCTAAAATCTCTTATGTCATTCTTCAAGTCCTCAACTATAATAAACAAACAAAAAAATTAAATTGATTCGTAGCTCTGTTGCAACGTAATTGAAGGATAAACCAACAAATATATAACAAATATACAATAGCATTCATAATATTAACCCTAGAGTGGGCGCGTCTTTCTGCGTAACGTTAGTGGGCGCGTGGGGAGCATTTTGCCGCTCCTCTTCAGTAACTATTTTAAGTAGGAATACAACATTAGATTTAATTTATTTTTTCAGGATATTTAGTAAAACACAAATAAGTAATGAAAAATCAACATATTTATTGTACTCTGTTTTAGGAACATTGGTTTATAAAAGTTTTTGGAAAATTAAACATTTTAATTAACTTCTTTTACTTATTCTATATTAAACTATATAACACTAATTAAAATGGAAAAATAATAACAAAATTATATATTTTCTACATCTACAAGATATGCTTTAATAAAACAGTCTTCATATAAGTATGTGCAATGTTCATTGCACAGTAATTTGGAGCATCTGCAACACCCTTTTTTTCGTGCGTCTATTTTTCTTCGATCGGCATATATTGCATTTACCCTCCTTATTTGAAGATGATGGTTGTTCTGTAGGTCAAACCGAGCTATTTGGTTCCTCAGAGGAATATTCAATGTCGCAATGGAAGACCTTATGGTCATATAGGGCTTAACTAGGTCCATTACTATCTCTTTCAAATACTGTCGGCGTAGCATCATTTTTCCAGTATTGGCTTTGTAAATTATTTGGCTATTTATACCGGCAATATTCATCATTGAAAAAATAACCTCATTGGCCATCTCCGAGTCATTCTTCCAACATAATATTCTTCTTTCATTTGGTCTACTACATCAACACCGCTTTTGGTTTCATTATAAAATGTAATTATTTCAGGCTTTGCAGCAGACCCGGTGTTTTCGTCGATTTTATCATCCTCATGTTGAAAGTTGATAATAGTAATACCACTTTTTTTGTTTTTTGTTTGGAACATAAGACAGCAAAACTTTCTTCTCGCCAAACCCAAACATTGAAGATGGTTTCATGCCTGGTTGTATTGTACGTTTGCGATGGCGAGATTGAGGCTGGTCACTACTGTGCTAGATGGTGAATGGCTACAACTTCGCTCTGAAGTATATGTCGATAAGCGTTGAGTAGATGGTATTATAGAGGGCACATCAACTGAAGAAGGTTCTTCCTTGTTAGAATCGTCATCGCGTGCAGACTGTTCTGTGTCCATATCATGCTCACTATGTTGACTAGATCGGTCACTTTCAGACACATTCTCGTCTAACAACTGTGAACTAGCATCTTCAAAATCTGATATTTCCTCTAACCAAGATATTATTCGATCATCCATTTTTTATATCACGTGGCACTTAAAATCCTGAAATTATATATACGTTATTATAGTTTTTACAATAAATACATCATATATATAGAGTAAATTTCAATTTTACAAAAAATAGTTGACACAATTTTTACTTACGTGACAAGGCGCGCGATGAGCAAATTGCCGCCTCGCGACGACCGATGGTAACAACCTCGTCCTGTAGCGGTTCCCCGTGCACTGATGGCGTCCCGCCTTTCCGCATGAGAAGTGAACGAAAGTGGGGACAGCTACTAAAAAGCGCGTACTTAGCGAGCAACTATTTTACCAATTATCAAAGTTTTTTTGGTGAGGGCGGCAAAATGCTCATAGCGCGCCCACTCTAGGGTTAAGGAAGGATATTTATATTATGTTCTAGCGTCGTCGGCCTATGAGAAGCCAATCTCACTCACTATATTTGTCGAGATCGTTCTGTATCCCAGAGCACTAGTTTAACATATTCATAATTCATAATCATCCTTAAAGTTTCATATCAAATGGTTCGGATGCAATAACTTAATTATCTCGACAAACACAGCATTTTTATTTAAGTAACTTGCTTTGTAGGAAGTAATATTTTAGAGATGAATGGATATTTTTGGATCTAATAATAATAATTAGAGATGGCAGCCGGTTTGTTCTGTTTAGTCTATTGCCAAAACAAGCTCAGATAGGAAATGTGCGACTGATTCACCGCGAAAATTGGAAAGTTGCCAGTGCGGGCTATCATCCTCAACGCGACGATTGTATGAAAAATTTGGCACAAATATTTTACGTTCATGAGAAGACTCGTTATTTTTATAAGAGACGGTTAAAGAGACCATATTGTTTTCTTTAACAGTCTGTTCGTAGCATTTTTAGCTTCCACATTTTTATACAAATAAATATGAACAGGTAAATGTTAGGTTATTGGTACTATGTATAGGAATGACTAACAGCGGTTCCCCCGTGGATGTACTAATCACAAGAAACTAAAAACCTTTGATTTTCCCCAAAGTTTCGTCATCATGATTTGCAGAATGCATCGTAGTCTATACTCTATAACAATATAGACTCGTTTCAATTATACAAGAAGGGGTTGATTAATGTAATGAAAACAATATTTGTACATTCTCGTAACGTTGTTTTCGAAGTTTTTTACATCCTGAAGATCAACTAAAGATTTATCCACATATCTGCCTGGGTCGTTCCATCGTTTATCTGTGTTTTGATGTGTGGATGATAGACCTTTTCAGCTACATGAACCCGAAGTTGAGCAATTATCAAGTTAAATCTTGTCCTAAAGGTTGACCTGGAACTAAATGGAGAGCCACTGAACATTCACATGAAATTGGGGGAATCTGGAGAGGCTTTCTTCGTGGAAGAAGTCGGAGAAGATGAGGCACAATGTGCAGCCCACTTGGCCACTTCGCCAATACCGGCCACGCGGTTCGAGGACTTGTTCGAGCCTCGACGACGGAACTCGCTCTCTGCCGTCGAACCCGATCATGGACAAGCTTCTGACTACACTAAGAGAAGGTAACTAAGAGTAAAGACAGGGACAATAATCAAACAAGTCTTCATACTGTATAGCGCCATAGAATGCATTTGGCATTGCACAATAGACTAGGAAAATAATAATTGTTGATTAAGATGATCTCTATTATTTTACGATGATACGAGCATATATTATAATTCAATCGTTTAAGATTATTCGTCTTCAGAGAGTTATATCTAGCGTCTAGATTTTTTCAAACACAACAAATATCAAAGGTTTTTGGAAAATCATTATTTCCGAAATAGGTATTGTTACATTTAAAAATCTTTTTAATCAGATGTCTTAAATGCTTTTAAAGATAACACAAATAATAATAATGGAAACTTTGGTATATCTGCGAACTACCTTTCTTAATTTAAAGGGCTATATTAAACCCAACATGGTTAATTAAGTTACGAATGAAAACGTAATTAATTATTAACAACGACAACATACATTACTTGCTTACGAACATTGAATAATTACATTTAACTCGAGATTTTAAGCAACAATTTTAAGCAAGGTTTATTATTTTTAATTGATAACGATGATGATAAAAATATAATTCATTGTCTACTCTCTAACTAGGCTTTATTACTTCTCGGTTTTCACTTCCGTTTGCGCTGCTTACCTACCCATAGTAATTATATCTGTCGTAACAATTTTATTCTAAACAGTACTTGCAAAATAGCTAGCGTAGGCGTACACTAGAGCTGGATAAAATTCATTCAGAAGTTGTTTGCTCGTGAATTCAAATGTTGTTGATTTAAAATGTTGATGTGTGTTGAAGTGGAAAAGTAGCCTTAGGCTGTCAATGTCAATGGCGTCATTATTTCAAGAAACGATAAAAAAGTTAGTTAGAAAGCGAATCACACGCTATACCATTCAACTAAATTATACCTACACGTAGTACCAACCTATTGCAGTGTATGTAACGCATGCATATAGAACTGTAAACAGGTATAATTGGCCATGGAGCGGACAATATTTTATCGCTATCGAGGAGCCTTGGTTGAACTCTTCGATCTATATAATTACTATTTATTAGACATTTATGTGTTTATTTTCTTTACAGATACACTGCGGACGGAAAGTCTATGCAGAAACCAGACTTGAGTAAATTAGGTAAAAACAAGAAGGACGACAAAAAGACAGTTGACGATCATGACAACGAGGCTTTGTTTGAAATGGACGGCCTGCA
Organism: Hipparchia sbordonii; assembly: GCA_038048805.1. Classification (NCBI taxonomy): domain Eukaryota; kingdom Metazoa; phylum Arthropoda; class Insecta; order Lepidoptera; family Nymphalidae; genus Hipparchia; species Hipparchia sbordonii. Next base: position 6,505,446 of record CM076098.1, read on the forward strand.
CGAAGGCTCGTCCGATTGGACTGATTCAAAACCAAAGACTTTCGCGGCCACACAGCTGGGCGCGGCGGAGAGCGAGGCGAACCTAACGGTGAAGAAGATAAGCGAACACAATGACTTCCGACCCATCGATGCCGCGCCGAGCCAGGAGGATCTCAAACCAAATAACGGCAACGGAAAGAAGAAGAAGAAGACAAGGAAAGTGAGCTCGAAGAAGAAACACCAAAGAAAGTCATCGACCAGTTCGATTTCTAGTCAGTCTGATCTCCCCGGTTCAGAACAACGCGGCTCGCAGCCAACCTCCATTCCGAACACCACCGATATCAACTTCTTTAGCGACACTGAAGTCGTCACTGGTGGTCTTAGGTAAGTTTGATTATATTTTTCTCGATTGAAGCCTTTTATTACAAAATAATCCTATGTGTGATTTACTTGTCCAAAGAGTGTTTCGTTTATCATTTTGCTTATTTGTCAAAACAGTTTGGGTGCTCATTCTACATGTAGGAAGACATATTGAGAATTTATGCGATTTTTGATAAGTTTTTACTTGAAAACTAAACTATATTAAACAGGTCTAAACCTAGTTCTATCCACAGAGAGCATTATGAAAGGAATAACACGAGATTTAGATCTGTTCAATTGATTGAATAGAGATTGTGTACTACAAAATAAGCTACAGTGACTATTACATAACTGTATGTACTTACATATAGCCACTGTCTTGTAATTTCCAACAACGTTATGAATTTTTTGTTCACTATCGTAATTTATTTTTAAAACGACATATTTGCTCACGCCACGTCTTTTATTGGCGCCAGCTCGTTCTCGATACACGACAGCGACTAAATCTATCCTGCTCACATTTTTGCTTAAAATCAGTTTCGTTGTAGTCCCTTAAAGATTTTCCAAGAAGAACTTATGTCATGTGAATTTTTAGTTTATAGTCATTGAAGTAAATTAAATAGAAGAGCTCGTCCGAACAAAAATGTTCTGATAAAACGGAGTGATCATATGGATACCTACTCAGTGAGCTCTACTAACAGTTAAACGACAACCTTGGCTTAGCAACCTCCTAGAAACAATTTACTGTTTCTAGGCAAGTCAGTGCTTTTAAGAATAAATCGCACCAACGAGTCGATGTCATTTTGCTAGCACGCAATTGCCGGTCGATACTAAGTACGATACAAGTCAATGTTTATAATGAATTTTGTAAGGATCTGACGACGTTGCCTGGTTACAGTGAAGAGATGTCCAACTTGAACCTCAAAGGAGACAATCGTATCCCGCTGGCACTTTCGGACACAGCGTTCGAGGTTCACTCCGCCTCGAGACACTCGTAAACATTTACCCTGATACTATCGCACAACGCAACGCCACGCTTGATCGTAGTAGTCCATTTCACTTCTTACGTAAATAGAACTCGTAGTAGGTAAATAGTGCTATTTGCTTCCACGCCTCGTATCCGCTGTAAAAATTACACCTTGATTACCTACTGTAGGGTTAGTACGAGTTTTCAAATATCGAATACGTTGATAGTTTTGAGTATCGAATCAATAAAATACCAAAGTAGGAATAAAAACCTAAATAGACTTATTTTAAGGCTACGTTTATATTGCGAATTAAAAACATGTATTACTGAATACAATTTCATTTTAGTCTTATGGTGATTCAATGCTCCAAATCTATTCACGCTGTCAAAATGCTTAAACTCTCGCTAATGTAACTAAGTTTATACAAGAAGTAGTACTGAATTTATTGCAACTAATTAGATTTCATATTTAAAATCTTTAGTAACATTTAATTAATCATATCTGTTTATTTTTAATAACTTTACTCGAATATCTTAGACTGAGCTCTGCTTAAAATTATAGGAACAATTCATTAACTCTGTAAGTGTATAGACAATTATTATATAATGTAAAATTATATTCTTAATGATTACCTATTGCATTGAGTGTATGATTAATAGTATTTAGTCTACAATCACGTTGATAAAATTACGGCCACATTATATCATAATTATTTGCGAAAGCAACTGATAAATAAATAAATTAATTGAAAAGACTCACAAACAGGCTTGGTTGAAATTCGTAAAATTAATGTCATTCACTTCGCTGAATTGAGATAAGCATCGGCGTAAAACACTCCATTAAAATGCGAACAACAATAAATATTCATAGTATGTTTTTTGTGCACTGATGTCTTGAATAAAATTATATAATTAATTAGTTACACGAAGCACTCAAACGTTTTATATTAGCCAGTCTGAAAATTCGTATATCGTTTGCAATTTGAGTCAGGCAAAGTAACTAAAACCATGCTTATTGATCTCATTGCTGAGATCTAAGGAAGACTCAAGTCTTTTTAAGTAACATAACTCTGATTTGCCTTGCATTTGAGACTGTTAAAAAGGGACATAAATACATCCTGATATTCTGTCTTTTAACTTTTCTTTGAGTCTGTGCGGAATGAGAATGGTCTATAGATTTCAGCCTATCTCTATTCATCTTGAACTCCTTTTTCTGTTATCGTTATTCATGTAATATATGTATGTACTATGTGTATTATAATTCTCATATACTATTTTAATACAAACAACAAGTTTCAAGTACAATTAAATCACAAACATAAGTTGCATCGATAATTTTCCATAGCGCAGAAAGAAGTCAATCTAGTCCATTGAAAACTACTGTTAACTCCAATAAAATAGAGGTATGTTTCTAACACACGAATTACAAATGTCAAGGGACTCGTGCTTATTTATTACTGAGAAAAATGACATTTAACAATAATTTAGCGTATAGCCACAGAATATACCTAATAGCTCAGTGAGTCACGAAGCTAGTTGAGCGCGGCATATAGTTCGAAGTACTGATGGTCGTTGGGGCCCAAAGGTACTGGAGTAGTGATCAAGCACTGGAAATCGTAGTATTGGCAGACCTTCGCAAGGAGAAGGTGCAAGACCAAGATCTGTCGAGGTCCACGCAAGAGACTTTTCTCCAGTTGTGGATGTTTATCTGTTGATAAAGAAAAAGATAAAATTGTTGTAACTTAATGTTCATTGTGGCCGACGTATTTTCTCATCTTTTTTGTTCCCACGTACACTCATGAGTAACACAATTGCAAGTCCTTTATTAATGGTTGCGCAATTATAATATGTACTTTATGTATTGGGGATTCAACACTTTATTGCTCACACTACGCGTTCTAAATGTTATTATATTATTGTAGAATGTATTAAATTTTGTAGTATAGACTCCATTTTGCTTCGCTTTATATTTCCACTAGTAGGTATATTGTATTGGTTGTTATCTATTTGTTTCGAAGGCGAAGGGAGCGGAGTGCAGACAAGTGGTCTCACATCAATCAGTTTATTTATAGATGACGCGACTAATTAATTTTATCTATGCGAAAGTGTGCTTTTTAGCTGGTTTGTCCTTCAATCACGCAGCAACGGAGAAACAGATCAACGTGATTTTTTTGCATGAATTAGGGGAGGATTTGGAAATCCCGGGAAAACAGAGGGTTCCTACGGGATTTAAAGCCAACTCCACTCGGATGAAATCGAGGGTAAAAACTATCTCTTTCATTGGGATTTTGAACCGCTCCGCTCCCCTCCGCTTTATTGGGAAAGCATCCTAGTAGATAACTGGAATTGAAAGTCTATGCGGATATTTGATTATAATGATTGCACACTGAATTAACATAAAATTATGTAGACAGGTTTTCAAAATACGGGTATTGCTTCAAAATTAATATTTTAAATACTTACAAACTGTGTAAATAAAAGTATTGTTCTATATATTATCACTACTACGTCTGTCAGTCTGTGTATCTTTTCATGAACAAGCCGGTGAACCGTCCTTCTTTGGATAGGCGAATTCCGTAATTGGACAGGATTCTTTTTATCCCATTATTTCTGTAACAATACATTTTAGCCAATAACGAGTGAATATCGGCCAATGAGAGGCGATTGCAATCGCTGATTTTTAGTGAATCGCGCCACAATTTCAAATAATAAACAGTCCCAAAATAATTATCGAGAAAGGATGATTCGAAAAAGATCAATTTTTTTTAGATATTTGGCACAATTTTATGTCATATTGTTTTCTTATTTAGCAAGGGGTCCCGTCATGGAACACCAGTTCAGTCGGACACGGAAATGGAATTACAAAGGGCTGCTAATGGCGACAAGTCGTCTCAGTCGTGGCGCTGGGGGGAATTACCGGAGCCTCCGCTGCGGGGAATCCCGGTCACGTCCCCGGAGTCCCCTGCGTCCCCGGCGTCCCCAGCGGAGCCGGCGTCCCCTACTGAGCCTTTGAGTTCTGACGAGGAACGGACGGAACGCCGCGGAGTCTTGAGCGGCATGTTCAGGTTGGTGTATTCATTTTTTTTTTTTAGATAAAAGAATATTATTTATGCTGAACTAATATTCTCCGGTCCCTTTCAAAAGAGTGGAAGTCTTGTGTTAGATGTAGGGACGACAATAGTGCACCGGGTGGGGTTCGAATCGTCGACCTTTCAGTTTTCAGTCCGCAAACTTTTAAGCTATTGCATAGCTTCTATCGCGGGCCAGCGTGGAGACCGAATCCAGAAATTCCGTAACGAAAATAACCTGACACGGGACTCCTCTACGGTGAGCCGCTAGATGGCGTTGATAAAAAATGCTATGCAATAGCTTTACCGCGGCAGTCCCCGAGTGCCACACGTCTTTTTTTTTACCCTTTGAGCTATTGAGGCTTAATTTTTTATAATATCTAGTGAAGAGTGAAGCTTGACCAAATTACAGGGCTTCGATACCGTGGAACTGAAACGTGACCTATCGTCTCAGTGGTATTACAACTTACTGTTATGAAGCGGCCAAACCTAACAATGATATTCGTGTCAATATGGCTACACGAAATCTAATTCTGAGATCTATAGAGCGTGCTCTGACTCAGCTCAGACTCAAGACAGTGTTAAAAGGAGACAGATTTATGTCAGAGTATATTTGTGTCTCGTTTTGTCCTCGGTTTTCTGAGTCTGAGCGGAGTGAGCGTGCGGTTTATAGATTTCAGCCTAAGCGACGATGTGACCCACATGCATTGCGCGTAGACGAATATTCGGGTCATCGGGTTTCAAGTTTGGCCGATCCACCATAGTATCTAGCAATCCAGTTTCCATGAATAAACCTTTTCAATTCTTGTTCAGGTTCATATCAACACGTGAAGCCCCGGATACCGCTCCCGGAGGGGTCTACCTGGACGACCTGGATCGCGGTCAAGTCGATCCCGATTTATACTTTCCCAAGCATCACGCGGATCGTTATCGGACAGGTATGCTGTGATCTTAACACTCCAAGTTTGTTTATCACTATGGATAGGGAACATGTTCGCTAACTAGGAAGACCTCATATGAAAGCTCAGGATCATTCAGCGGGCTTTGAGAGGGCTCGTAATATCTCTGCGGGATTAAATTAAACATAGCTTATAGAGTCGTAAAAGCGAAGTGGCGGGACTATTGCTCAAAAAGCTGTTGGGATCCCAAAGTCCTCAAGTGGTGACCTCGCAATGGAAAACGCAGCATTGGTAGACCATTCTCCACTAGGTAGACGGACGATCACATTCTGTGGCGATCCTTGTAACAGATCTATCTCCAGCAGACAAGATACTCTTTAAAAGTTTAATAGGAATCGATACAGTGTAGAACCAGATATACTTATAACTTTAGTTTAATCCAAAATTCAGTCTGGTAGTGCCGATACCAGCCGTATTTGTTGTAACAGATGTTTCAATTAATACTGCAGTCATAATAAAATCCATTGTTTTATCAGCGAATAAATGTGTCACAGAACAAAGAAAAGATTAAATTCTAATTATATATCAAATCAGCATATTATAGTCATACCTACATTATACCTAATAACGATAAACGATGATAAGCGAAAATTATGCTATGAGTTAATGTAATTTATTCGATTAAAGACCCAAAACTATAATTTCCTAATGTTGTTTGTCAACTTTTGTTTATTAACTTTTTTAAAGTAATTCTTGGGTGTCAGCCAGCCACGTAGACAGTAACACGTTTACAATTATTTTTTGGACTGGGCTCAAACTCTTAAAACTTATGAGTCTAAAAAATAAAACTGGCCAAGTGCGACTTGTTCGAAGCACTGATGATGGCCTTTGGAATCCCAAAGTGGTGGAAAGCGCAGTGTTGGCTGACCGCAATCGAATCGCAGGAATTCGCTGGATACAAGCGCTACAAGACCGAGACCTGTAGAAATCCATGCAAGAGACCTTTGTCTAGCTGTGGGCGACATTGTCGAGACGAACAAACTTGTACTAAATGTACGGATTTAATTTTATTGCTCACTAGCTTTTGCCCGTGGCTTCGCTCACGTTAAAATCGATTTTTCAAACCCCTATTTTACCCCCTTAGGGATTGAACGGTTTTCAAAAAATTTGGCGGATGCCCACGTCATAATAGCTATCCGTATGCCAAATAACAGCCCGGTCCGTCCAATGATTTGAGCTGTGCGTTGATAGATCAGTCAGTCACCTTTTCTTAAAAAAAAGTCGTACGCAATATTTGAAGCCTCAGTAGCCCAATGATCAAAGTCAACTTCGGCTTGGCTAATATTCTTTATAAAAAAAGTATTTTTTTTTTAACAAAGAATATAACGCAACCAGAAGTTGACTAATATCCTCCTATCTCCTCCAAATAAGCGGAAAGCTTGTGTTAGGAGTGGGTAAGACAATAGTGCAACGGGTGGGATTCGAACCTGCGACCGTACAGTTTTCAGTCCGCACCTTTAACCGTTGGGCTATTAAGGATTTGAACGATATTTTGGAATGTACACAGTCGGTGGCAACGCCGGCATACGAGGCGGGCCCACCGAGGAAGAGTACGAGTCGGGCAACGGGCCGTCGCTGCCGCAGTCGCCCAACTCGCCCGCGTCACTCGACGCGCCCGTGCTCGACTCCGACGACGACGAGAAGCTGCTGGCCAAGTGAGTTATTGTCGCAGAGTATGCAAAACTAACGACTGTAATTATTTATTTTTATTTTTTATGTACATATAATATTTACAAGACAGCATATCTATACTAGTATAGAAATACTAATATTATAAAGCTGAAGAGTTTGTTTGTTTGAACGCGCTAATCTCAGGAACTACTGGTTCGAATTGAAAAATTCTTTTTGTGTTGGATAGTCCATTTATCGAGGAAGGCTTTAGGCTATATTACTTCACGCTGCGACCAATAGGAGCGAAGCATCAGTGAAAAATGTTGCAAAGACGGGGAAAATTATCCATATTTAAAATATATTCTTATAAAAACTTCTTAATTGCGATCATAATAACAGAAATTGACGCGGAAGTAGTCGCGGGCAACAGCTAGTATTAGAATAAGTATAGGTGAAGCTTATCTCTAAAAAAAAGAAATTTCTTCCAGCTTCCCTTGAAAGTGAGTAAGGTGAATTATAGACTGTACCTACTTATCGAAGCCCGTCGACTCTGTATCAATGTTATTCGAGCCTGAGTGTTGGTGCTACCACGATTTTGTCAGTAAACACAAGATGTCTTTTTTAATTTTTTATTGAAGTGTTAACCTACACTTAAAGGAAATAACCTAATAGATTTATAAATACACTAGAAGCCCGTGCCGACTTCGTCCGGGTTGAAAATTTAAATATTTGTTTTTACGGGTCCTGATCGCACAGAGCTTCTAATAGGAGGCGATTGTAAATAAAGATCACCACAGGAATCACAGGAATCTCCCGCGCCGAAACCCGCCACCGTGCACCGCCCGCGCCGGCCGGCACCATTTTATTATTTTGTCGCGCGGAAATATTAATTTTCCGATAACTCCTAAGATATTTATTTAAATTGTATAGTGTAAAGGGCAAATATGTTCTAAATTAAACACTTACGATAATAAACATATTTATTTAGATATAGATTGACATCATATCGGTTAAAGAAGGTCGAAAATAATTCATCAATTTATTTTTAATCAAAATTTGAAAGATAGAAATGGTTACTGTAAGTTATCCTTAGAAGCTAGACATATGCTATCGCGGATTTTTTTTAGAACTTTTTAAGAGGAACAATTCACCCATACATCATTTTCATCCAATAACAATATATGACCCAGCGCACGCCTTGAAAACGTTTGAGAGTCAAAAATTTTTCCGACTTCTTTAACAATTTTGCACATAATATCTAGCCATAACACATTTATGTGCATAATATATAGCCTATAACCATCTGGAATAATGTACCTTTGAAATGGTGAAAGCATTTTTGAAATAGGTGCGGTGGTTCCAAAGTTTGCTCCGGACATACATACAAACTCACAAAATTCGCGCTCTCTCTTTATTATAATAGTATAGATATCAAAAATTCCGAGGCTGGCGGGAATTTCGTGGCTGACGTATGGTTCGGCCGTGGTGTAGCGGTTAACACACTCGGGCGCGATTCCCAGAGAGACGTGGGTTCGAATCCCGCCGGCCTCGGAATTTTTGATATGTATTTATAAATCTATTAGGTAACACAAGATGTCGTTTGTGAATCAGGGGCCAGGTGTCGGTGATGGCGCGCGAGGGCGCGGTGTCGCGCGCGCTCAGCTACGAGGAGTTCTGCATGCAGGGCGCCGCGCTCGCGAGCACCGGCCAGCTGGAGGTGCGGCTGGGCACGCGCCGCATGCCGTGGCGCAGCGCCGGCCCGCTGCTGCTGTCGCTGCTGGCTTACCGCCGCCCGCTGCCCAACGTGAGTAGCGTTTTTTTTAAGCCACTGGGAAATGCATTTACGCGTCCCACTCCGAATGGGTGGGTATGTAGGACTCGCTGGCGGCGGCCAGAATACCTACTAAAACCCAGTGGCGTGTATGAGTCACAACCACCTGGTGCTAACGGTATACTCCTGGTGATTGTGGTGTGTGATCTGTCAGTATGTGGTATTTTAGTGTATGTGGAATGGTGACGTGGGTAGCGTTTGTGAATCGGGGGCAAGTTAGCAATTATGGCGGGAGGAGTACTGGATTCGCTCATACTCAGCTACGAGACGTTCTGTGGGGTAAGTATAAGATTTAATTCGATTGATCGTATTCGTATACTATGACATTAGCGTCAAAGTAAAATGAACCATAACTACATTGAATTAGAGCTCAATTTCGTGTATGCATTCGTATATTTTTACATATACGGATATACTTTAAACAAAAATCGGTTGTACTGAATTTGTGACTTCAAATTGAATGCTTATAAGGTTTATTTTACTTTGACCCTAATGTCATAGTATACGAATACGATCGATCGTGTTAAATCTTATACTAATACTGTACTCACTGCTCAATAGTCAAAATCGGATGTCACGGGAAAAACACGCCTATAGCCAGTGTCGGAAACCCTTTCAAAAGACCCATAATATAGGTAGGTTGATGGTGTTCCGGCAAGTGGTGGATTGCTCGGTAGTCGATTCTTCCCGCAGTACACTGACGTGTGACTTGAGCACATATTTTTACAATTATTATAAGTATCTCAATATCAGTTTCTCTTATGTCTACACTCTGAGTGGGGTAGCATGATACGGCATAAACTATAGACTTATTTAATTTACTACAGTTATTAAGTAGGTACTCATTCCGTATTTTACGACTGTGATATTTAGGGTGCAACTGCAAATAAGTCCTTTGCGGGAACGGGTAAGAGTTTTAAGGAATGGTTCATCTAAATTGTCACCCGCACCATCATCGATTGTCATTTATTGTGTATACCGCACCATGCTATTTTATGCATTTGTCGCAAGGGTAAAAAATACGAAATGTATATTTATCGCAGCGAGTACTGGAAGAGCTGGAGAAGGGTGAGAAGGGCGAGGAATCGGCGAACAGCCGCGGCGTGGACGAGGCCAAGCCACGCTCCTACTCGTGGTGGTACTGGCGACGCTCCAACACCGACAAAAGGTCAGAGCTCCTGCCGTCCTGCCGTTGGATGGTATGTCAGATACTAGTTGATTCCCGCGACTTCGTTCGCGTGGATTAAGGTTTTTTATTCCCGCGGGAACTCTCTTATTTCCCGAGTTAAGAAGTAGCCTATGTGTTATTCCAGATTATAATCTATCTCTGTGCCAAATTTCAACCAACTCGGTTCAGTCATTGCGACGTGATTGAGTAACAAATATCCATACATCCAAACTTTCGCATTAATAATATTAAATATAGGATTTTATCCGTCTGAAAGAATAGATACCGATGTAATACAATTTTAGTATGAGACGCCATCCAGAAAGGATGCACTGCTCGGCGTAAGCCCCGCATATGCACGAATGAGCAAACTTTTGATTAATTTTGAAATATTTACAGTTTTCCATTACAAAATATAATATAAAGCCTAGTCATACCTTCATGGAATCGTAAAGAAACGTGATTACTCCACTATCTGATATTGTACATCCAAAACTAAGCATGATATGTCAATATTTAGACATTTTAGTAAATACAAAATAATGAATTTTTTCAAATAGAAAACACTCCATAATAGTATGTAAAACTTCTGTTTATTATTAGACTCATTCATGACGAAGTGTCTAACGTATTATGTACACTCGAGATATTCCAAAGTTCCTTTATTTAAAGCATATGTATCATTGGTACAGTTTCTAAAAATACATTGCATTTATAATTCGACAAATTCCTGAGCGATATTACACGTGGGATGGAATAGCGAAGTGTACCATCGATCTTTCGTTCGGCCTCACTCTCCCTAGAACTCCATTGTAAATATAAGTATGACACAGTTCTTAAATCATTCAGATTTTTCATATCATCAAGATATATCGTTGCTGCAGGCACAGCAACCGTGACTTCCAATAAAGTAACTAAAATTTTTTTTTTTTTTTGAGAATAGTATCCAAGTTGAACTTGAATAATATTTTCCCCTCTCCTCCATACAAGCGGAATACTGGTGTTAGAAGCGGGCACGATAATACCCACCATTCGCATCCGCATCGTTTGAGTCCGCATCTTTAACCTGGCGCTGTTCTTCTTTAACCGTTGATCTGTTGAAGCCTTATTATTGTAAATCTAACTTAACCCACGATTTCACCCCCGTGGAGTAGGCTTTTTAAAATCCCATATAAATACTTCGTTTTTCGGGGATAAAAAATAGCCCGTGCCACTCTCAATTCCTCAACTACACCAATGCAAAAATCCCGTCGATTCGTTGCTCCGTTGCTTTGTAAATGGGATAAAGGGGAAACCAGCAACACTTAGCATTTATAACATTGGTAGGAATAATAGATTTATTCTTGAATCGGATGAGAATTCATTGAAAAGGTTTGACTTCATTCCAATTCATAATAATATTTCAAAGAGATGGAAATGCTTGCGTCGATTAGTCCCGACGTGTTACACGTCAGGCGGCAGGGAATCGAGCCAACGCTTTTATCATACAAGTGAACTCGGTCCAAAATTCCCCAGACCGTGACCTTGGAACAAATACAATTTCCTATTCTGGACATCAGACCGCTCTTTGGACCTGATATAAATACACATTTATTTTTATTAAATCTTTTCTTTCGTTTCATATCATATATGCCAATGATTTAGATTTGAGAGGAACCTACCTTTTTGTATTTTGAATTTTATTCCTGTGATATTGTCATGATTACAAAAAAAAAAAACGAAAAATCCAAATCGCGCAGCATCTTGAAAAAGAGTCCTATGCTTTTTTATTTTAAATGTTATTCATTTGGTTTTTACAATTCCTAAATGGCAATTTCATTGGCTTGACACTGAAAGTAATGCCGACCTTTTCTTACGAAGCATTCTGAAAAGTATGGCATTAATTTGACACTTGCAGAATTTAGTTTTTTGCATTTTTTGTTCATCAAATTAGCATAAACAAAGCTAGTTTTTTTTTCACCATAGATCAGAATCGTCACAGCCCAAAGACGAAATTCAAGATGTGACACCTACCGACACTGCAAAAAGTATAACGCCAAAAACTGAATCAATCGATGAAGATCATGTGGATCACTGGTTTGAGGGAAAAACTGAGGCGCCCCAACAAGTGACAGATGTCGATCAAGCTGTCAAATTTGAAGAAATTATGGAAATCGAGGAAACTACACCTATAATTCCCACGCGTGAGTATTATATATGCATATTTTCGCGATAGTTTAAAGATATAGTTACATTGTTGAATGTCTCGCGTTGTTTCGTATATCTTATGACGTAATGATAAATCCAACATGGAGGACATGATACATACAGATTCATTTTCATTAATTATTAATTATTATTAATTATATATTATATATAATTGTAATTAATATTTTGTAGAATTATTAATTATATATAATTGTAATTAATATATTGTAGATTATTATAGAAAATTAAAATATATTTTTTCATTAACTTTTAGCTTTCTACTTTCAAAAATTAAGGTATTTTTCAAGTTTTTAGTCCATTTATTAATTTTATGTTGTACTGACAGGCGAAGTATCCGTGCGTCATGACCACAGCTCTTCGGATTCTGAACATGAGACGCACAACATGCGAACATCGCGACGACAGTCCTCCTTCCGCAAGACCCTACGGCTCTCTTCTGACCAAATTGTGAGACTTTTCAATTATTGAAATTTGATATATTAGAATGGATAAATATTGAGGTTCAGGAATGTGCTGGTCCTAAATTCGTCATAATAAAGCACATCGTGTACTTCGACTTTATTACCGCGATAGTTTTGCCCCAAAAATGCAACGCCAAACGCGTCTTTATTCGCATCATATTTATATTTATTGAAAACACCGAATTTAAAATATTAATTTCTAAAATTTTCGGCGACTGCTTGATAATACGTCTTAGACAGGCTCGGCGGCCTTTCTGAAATCTGTAGGGCTATTCTCCATCTCGGTGGCTATCGAAACTTGCTAACTAAGGGCTCTCCCTTCGTCCCTCTGGTAGACTGGCATCTTTTAGCCGCAGCGATCGACGTTTGTGCGTTTGCATCGCGTTTTCGCGACTCAAAAGCGTTTGACACGCAGCTAAAGGATGCGATGGTCAGCGTTTCGGGTGTCTTTTATATGCGAAAACGCCGATCGCTGTCGAAAAAGAAACCAGTTTGCCTTCTCCCTAAGACATGACATTTCCGTCGTACAAAATGCGAATTTGACATCTTTCCACTGTTTTCTACTAGCCACAGGAAATCCTCATGTCTCACAAACTATAGTTTTTTCGGAAATTTTGTAAACATGGGGTGGCGAAGATACTATTTTCGACATTCTCATAAACAAAGAAAATAATCCTTTCGATCAGAAAAAGCTGAATCTCCGCGAAGGCATGAACGAGATGGTGTTCAGCGTGACCACGGCGTACCAGGGCACCACGCGCTGCAAGTGCAACGTGTTCCGCTGGCGCTACGACGACAAGGTCGTCATCTCCGACATCGATGGCACCATCACCAAGTCAGTACATCGCCAACGCACAGAGCGTCGATGCTACAGAATAATTTCTTTTACTAATTACTAGCTTTTGCTCGCGACTTCATCCGCGTGGTGTTAGGTTGTTAAAATCTTTCTTTGTTTTTCCGGGAGAAAAAGAAGCTTATGTCACTCTCCAGGTCCTCAACTATAGCCATGCAAGAAATCATGTCGATTCGTTGCTGCATGATTGAAGGACAAACGAACAAGCAAACACACTTTCGCATTTATAATATGTTATAGTAAGAAGATAGCCCTTGACTGCGATCTCACGTGATGTGACGATACATGATAACATGAGTGCATAGCTAGCTATATTTCAGGCATCTTTTTGTCTTTTAAAGGGTCGATAACCCTTCCCGTACCTTAATTCTAGATCAGGATCTGTGATACAGATAAGCTATAAGAAGATATTGTTACTTACGTCAGGTCGGACGTGTTGGGCCACATCTTCCCACTGGTGGGCAAGGACTGGGCGCAGTCGGGCGTGGCGCAGCTCTTCACCAAGATCAAGAACAACGGCTACCAGCTGCTGTACCTGTCCGCGCGCGCCATCGGACAAGCCAGGGTGAGACCCCATAACCCACCATACCGTTTACATCAACATCTCGCCTTACATTATATTTATTCCCTTAATGGGTTTTCATGGTATAATAATTTAGAGATCCTACCACATTAGATCTAAGGCTATCTATAGACTACACTCTCACTCTGCTCGGACTCAATGTTAAAACGATTTTTTACGAATTTATTATACAAGTGGTACCGACGCGCCGGCGTTACGTGCTAAAATTTAAAAACAAATTTCGACAGAAACGGTTCAGTCAAAAATTGTTTATTGATTTGAATAATTGACCTTCAATCTACATTACACTAACATAAAAACATTTCTATCAAAAGGTGACCCGAGAATATTTACGCTCAATAAAGCAAGGCGAAGTGTGTCTGCCGGACGGGCCACTGTTGCTGAACCCCACGTCCCTCCTGCGCGCCTTCCACCGGGAGGTCATCGAGAAGAAGCCGGAGGAGTTCAAGATCCAGTGCCTCGCCGATATCAAGGCGTTGTTCCCGGCGGGCTCCAACCCTTTCTACGCGGGATACGGCAATAGAGTCAATGTAAGTTTTATCCACGTTTTTTATGTTTCTCTACAAGGATCTTTTTTGGTTCAATCGTCAGTCTATAATCTATATGTACATCTGTGTGTTACAATAATTCTATTCCCAAAATATAAAAGCTGCAAAGTTGTAAAAGCTTGTCAACCACTAAAGAGACGTTTGTTAAAAATTGAATGGACAGTTAAAATTGACAAGAAAGTTTTTAAGTATGGTGGAATAAGTTTTGTCCCGTAGAAACTCATTTACTGAGAAAAAATGTCAAGAATGTTCTTGCCAAGTTGCGTCAAGATCGGTTCAACGGTTGAACCGTGAAGAGGTAACAGATAGACATACAAACTGACACAGACGACATTAGATAAAGTTGTAATTATTCCATTATATTAATATCATTCATATTTCTCAGGATGTCTGCGCGTACCAAGCCGTCGGCATTCCTATCGTGAGAATATTCACGATTAACTACAAGGGGGAGCTCAAACACGAGTTGACCCAGACATTCCAGTCGACGTGAGTTTAATGCACTTATTATATCATACATACATTTACCATGCGTTTCATAATGGTTGACAATTTGATATTTGACTGTAGTCAAAATGTGGATATTCATTAATTACAATCGAAAATGTAACATCTAAGAATAGCATTTGTAAAAACAAAAAATAAATCGGTCAAAAAACAAATAAGTTAAAAGCTGTTTTACTGTGACTGTATCAGCCTCTTTCTAAAACTTAATTTTCTATGGAGAGTATCCATATACTCTCCATAATTACTAGATCGTGACGTCATGATTTAATAGCGTTCTCTTTGTCTTGTTAGACATAGTTGTTGTTGTTGTTCATGTTGGAAACTTAAGCTTTATATTTTCGAGACTAATTAAGACATTAAAAAAAGAAAAATGGCATTTTTTATCGCATGCATATAGGGATACATCTAATGCTTAGGTGTTGGCTGAAATCGAATAACCTTTTGTATCGAAAAATATCTTGATTCCGGTTCCGGTTTTGTATATAATATCTATAATATATAACATAATATAATTTAGATTCTGTGAATAGAATCATCATGAATTTAGAATTTAATGCATATTTATTCAATAAACTTGTAAAATACAACAATATATAAGTAATATAAACAATTAACGCACCCAGATAGAACAGATATTCTATAAATGTCTAAATATAGTGCTAGTTATTTTTACAATGTTTTCGCTAGAAAAAATAGCACTTTTGACCTGTCAAATTAGTTTAGAGATAGTGTTCAATCGATCAACCAACATTGTCGATCATTAAGACACTTGAAACGTATAGTATTTAATCAGCCTATTCATTATTCGCACGCTGACCGCTAACGCTTTTGAAGTGACAAAATCTAAAACGATTTTGAATTATATGTAATAATATTGATTATTTATTATTGTAAAAAACGTGATCGACTACTTTCTAACGTTGTTCTCCACAATGGTATAAGTTCTATGTAGAGTTCTCGGTATTCTAGTTCTTGAAAAAGAACTTATTACGAATATCACATTTTAGATTAAGTCACTTTAGATTAAAGTGTTAGAGCCTTAGCCTGTGCCAAAAAAGAAAATAATCTAAAATGGCGGATACTACTTGTAATGACAGTGAAATATAGAAGGGTAATGAGGATTATAGTAATCTTTTGTGTTTATGGTATGTAATTTACATACGCATAGTTATAGTATAGTGTAAAAATGGATTAACAAAACTCAACATACCTACAATAATAATGAAAACGATGACATAAACGAGGTTTGTTCATTTACATGAACAAAATTTTAAAAGCGTAAAGACACAAAGTGCCGCCATTTTAGATCCGTTTCTTTATTGGCACGGGCTATACCTGCACGAATATATTTTATAATAAGCACTTTATTTTAATT
Organism: Hipparchia sbordonii; assembly: GCA_038048805.1. Classification (NCBI taxonomy): domain Eukaryota; kingdom Metazoa; phylum Arthropoda; class Insecta; order Lepidoptera; family Nymphalidae; genus Hipparchia; species Hipparchia sbordonii. The sequence goes on from CM076098.1 coordinate 6,521,924, forward strand.
TCAGCTACCACGTGCAAAGTGACATGGTCGATGATTTTTTCCCGCCACTGAAACGCGATAGAGTCGTTAGCTAGCCTTGAATAATGTTTGATTTAATCTATCCGTTATAAATAATGGGACTTTTCCAAAAATAAGAATTTCCAAGCAGACAACAGTTCTGGTAAGCCGGATGGCATGAAACTGGGCTTGTTACTCTAAATTTCGCGCTATCATCATACATTATATCGGAATCACACTGAGAAATCTTCCCACCTCCCGACATGCCACACTTTGTATGTCTTATCTATGAATAGTTGAATCATACAAAAATCATTTAAAACTGAATCAACTCGTAGTATGCTTTTCGTTGACTTTTTGGAGTCTACCTGTATTACGGCCACGGCGGTCAATCAAAACGGTGACTAGCCAATTAATTTTATCAGAATTAATACATACTTATGTTGCTCTTAGATGCAAACTTGTACCTACAAACTATGGGTACATGATGCACAAAAAATGAATTTATTTTATATATATATATACAAGGCAGTATTTTTTATGACATACACATAGCAATATATTCGCGAGAAATAATAGACAAATGTATTCGCGAGTGTTGTTGAGTTTTGCTAGCCATAGATAATAATTTTTACTTATTATAATTATTATGTCATGACTCATGACGCAATACGCGTGGCATGGCGTGGCGTGGGGCGCTGTGGGGTGATGTGATACAAGACAGTGTGCCCGGACCATTATAATCTTCTGAAATCACTTTACCTACCTAATAATACTGACAAATAACTCAGTGATCATCGACATGTCATCTTTCGTCGTTTTTGCTATCTGTTTTTTCACATTCTATAATCGTATTAACTCCAATTGCCAGAAATTAATCAACTTCTTTAATCAAATAAAATCCTTACCAATCTACATGAAGTAATATAGGCATTATTATTAAAACCATTTTTCATGCACAAGCGGAAGTTTCGAGGTCTAGATAGTCGGCATTTAAAATAATATTATATTATAATATTTAAAATAATAAGGGTGTACCTATTAAAATTATTACTGCTCCAACAAAACTGCTTAGGTAAATAATAAGAATATATTATGATGAAATCGTGTTCTTAGAATTTGTTGTTTTATCAATATTATTGAAATTCTGTGCTTTGGTTCAATCTATCAGTTGAAAATATATTTCCATAATATCTTAGCACCCCGACTTGTTCGTAATTTCACATTCACTGTAACACTGGTGCTGGTATCATTTGTGTTGTTAAGTTTCTGTGATAATATATGTCAATGTTTTACAATTTTTGCAATAGGAAAATGTGTCGATCTTGTTTTTTGATTTTTCTTTGGTTCACCGTTAATATCTGTAGGAGATTGTTTTGCGTGAGGTTCAACTTTGTAACATCAGCGTAAAATAGACCCAATGTATCTTGTTCCTAATAGTAATAGTTGTAGTAGTATCCTGCTACTATTATTACCATTTTCAAATGCTAATAGAAGCGGTTTTGCGCTTCCTGCTGACTTTATTAGCGCAAGGTGTCAGGCCGTGCCTCTAACATTTGAATATGGTAATAGATATATTCATCACTAAACTTTATGACAAATGTATATTGGTCCCTTCAGGTACTCCCACATGTCGGTGTTGGTGGACCAGGTGTTCCCACCGGCGCAGTGCGAGCCCAGCGACGAGTTCTCGCAGTGCGCGTACTGGCGCGAGCCGCTGCCCGCACTGGACTTGCCTCCCGCGCCACCCGCGCCGCACTAGGCGCCTATACCACGCCCCCGACACTTCTTGCTAGTGAGCTGATGTATTTACCTACTACCACAGACAAGGACAACGCTATACGTAAAACGAGCTGGAGAAAGACAACGCTATGCGTAATGCAGCTGAGCTTACTTCCGACGGGTCGTACCGCCTACGAAACTAACTTAGTTTACCGTAGCTCAAAATACAATCAACTATGTGAAGAGATGCTATGCGAGCTAAAATATGTATAGGTTCAGACCGAAAACTAAAAGATGCAGTGAAAGGCACCAGGTCGACGCGCGGAGAGGGGGTGAAAGGAGGCAAAAGAGCGATAGAATTCATTTAGCTGGGATTGTTGGATAGAGCTAACCGTTCAATTCAGTTAGCCCGATTAGCTTAGCTCTGTAATTCGCGGCGTGAACTGATGAATGTAAGATGCCGAATCTACGTGAGCTAAGCTAAACTAGCACATTAATGAATGAACGAGTTGTGTATGTGTTACACATTTCGTAGTGTTTGTGAAAGGTGAAGCATTTGATGGTATCGTCAGACTTATAGCATTAAGCGCACTGTAAGCTTATGAACACAATTTAATTTACCAGCATGGCTAGCATGGGCGGGAGAAATTTTATCCCCGGGGAAAGGATAAAATGTTTATCCCCTCGCTCAGTTTTATCCACCTGTCGAGCACGAGCAAAACGGTGGAAATAATATCCACAGTGGATATTCTTATAGGAATATACTTATTCTTTCCCCTGTCGTCATGCTTTAGCATAGGGAGAAGATAATTTTATCCCTTGTCAGTGGATAAAATCGGGGGATAAAACTTTTATCTCCTCCCCATGCTAACCCTGCTGGTTCACATTAACAAAACAAGAAAAACAAACTTTATTTTGCTACGATCTGCCTAACCAGAAACATTCCCGCAACTAGAAACATAAGAACGAGCAACCGAGCAAGAAACACGCACAACCAACACACAACACCGAGCAAAGTCACTCAAATACACTCTATGCTTGTTTCACACCAACAACGGAGCAATTTTCACAAGATGTTAACTAAGATCTTTGCGATTGTGCATTGTAGTCAGTCACAGTTGTGTTGTTGCCTCCTTGGTTAGATCCTTGTTTTTCCTGAGTTTCTAGTGGCGGAAGAACAAGCATTGTATACACCTTCTCGAGATGTTGGCTCTGTAAAATCTGGATCTTTGCGATTATGCATTGTAGAGTCGGTCACAATTGTGTGTTGTTGCGTGTTAGTTGAGCGCTTATTCTTCCTGCGTTTCTAGTGGCGGGAAAACAAACATTGTATACTGCGTGCTTCACTTGTACCTACCAAATAAATTGTAGTAACAGCAGATTGTAGTTAAATAAGTTTATTGTTCCCTATGTATTATGGATTTCCGCAAAGTAAAGCCTGCTTCAATCCAATATTTAGTAGATTCCAACTTAATTGCACTTCCATGGGTAGTTTGACTCAATACTCATCACGCAAAAACTACTCTGTTATCGGCCATTAGAGGATGAATTGGTTCAATGCGTGATTGATCGAGAATATCGATGCTCTAAAAATGTACTGTGCCAATTACAGGTTTCTCATTTTTTTAACAAAAGTTTAAATGCCATAAATATTACTTTTTGATTATGATTTTTATTTTTTATCAACCTTTCATTACTATGTATGTATTTAATAATTAATTTCAAAGAATTACATTTTATATTGCCATACGTTTATGGGAGGATGGCGAATTCAGAAATTCCTCCATTTATGGAAGTCGGTTAAAAATATTTATTTACTCGTACCTACATCCGTACTAATGGTCGTATTTCGGGAGCTAGACCGAGCACCGTAGTGGCATGTTGGTAGTTGTACACCCGTAGTGGAGTAGAGTAGATGTAGCTTAGACTGATACGTGTTGAATATTTTACTAAAGGACCTCCGCAGGAGACGCAGTGGAAACTTATTGTATGTATCGCGTATTGTTCCGCATACTGTATCTATCTATTTAGTGAGATCGACGTATCATGTATGTATGTAGTGTGATCGACCTAGTATCCGTTTTTCTTGATCTTGTGCATCCGTCTTTTTCAGTTAATTGGCTCTCATTTATCGGCCCTAGCCTGCTCTTGCTCTTGAACGGCCGTGAGTTTTAGCTCCAGAGACTTCCGATACCTACGTACTATTCACAGTCCATCTTAGAGGGGCTTCTTGCAACTTATCTCCGATATCACGGTTATATAATAGCTTAGATACCTATGTATACGCTTTTAACAGCAGCGTGCGGAATACGCGACGCATACAATACGCTTTTCGTACGTCTCATGTGTGTAGTCCCCAGTCGTTGATATTATGAGCAGATTAATGAACATGCTGTGATATGGTGATCTCAAGCTCATAACTATATCACGAGGGATAGTTGCCGTAGGCGACGTGACATGAACGTAGTGATAGCACACAACCATATTATCAGTTATCTTGTATATGTACCAATAAAACGTAATAATTATTATTTATTAAGTGTCCACACTTGTCTATTTTACTTGGGTTCCCCTTTACTATTAGAAATGCAACTCTAAGGTAACGTTGAGGCGCCCCTGCAGAATGGAAGCACGGCGGTTTTTTTTTTGGTTAGCATTTGAATCTCAGCTTTGTATATTTGAGCATACAGTAGGAATTGGTATAGTAGGCGACTCTAAGCGGCGGTAAATCGTGATCGAATTGTTTTGTTTTCTTTGTACCAATTTCAACCTTATGTAAAATGAATAAAGCCAAGTTTCGGTTAGCGAAAGAGCCCCGGCGCGCTTATAGGCTGCGGGTATGCCCGCACGCTTGCTAAATATTACTGAGCTAAGTGGAGTGCAGCGTTAGGTTATATTCAAATAGTTACAAACTATAAAATCATAAGGATAGTTTTAAGTTACGTCATAAAACTACTGAATATTAATTTTTGTTTCGGTTTTCAAAGACTGTAATTTCGTAACTACGAACTACAATCTTCTTAATCCTTAATGAATTCTTAGGTAATCGCAACTGCGATGACCTAAGAATTGTAATATTTTGCTGATTGTGATGTCGAAATATAAAAAGCAACGCTTTACTATTGTACTGTGATTATTTGTTTTGTATGTAAGTTAATTTTATTCAAATTAATTATACATAATTTTATTATATTTCATCCCTGGAAGGGCTACTAGGACTTTGCTAGGTGATTATTTTTGTATAAATTTGTTTTTAATTAGAATGCTTATTAGTTATTATATAAAATTTAGTACCTATTAAAATATTTTTTGATTTAGTTATTGCCTTAGAAATGATTACCGATTATCAAAAATGCAGGATTATTCTGATTTGATTTTGAAATATCAATTATTTCCTCTGTGATTTAAATATATTGTGTACTAAATGTGTTGATTGCCTTTTATTACATAATTTCCCTTCTTTCTTGAGAAATTGAGAATCTTCTTTTTCTATTAGCCACAGCCTCTTACCAAACCTTAGTCAATTAGATCAATATAGTGACAGAAACAAGGTAAGGAGAGGAGTTTTAAGAACTTAAGGGCTGTCAAACATCTTAACAACTTAAACCAGACTCAACCCTTAGTAGGGATTTCTTAAGTCCATCAACAGGTGTTATCTAGGTTTGCGATAGCCCTTATAATAGTTCTGTGACGCACCCAATGCAACAGCTAGTTGTCGGAACATCATTTACAAAATGAATTTTCAACCTAATATAAAACTAGCTATGTCAATACAGATATTAAAAGAAAATATCCTATAACCAGTATATTTATAGAGATATTTACAAACATATTATTTAAGTTTCATCATTATCATCTTCATCATCTTCCATTACTTCATCCTGAATTGCATTGTCATTCGCACATTCGTCATCACTTGGTACGTCAAGATCTTTGTGGTACCCCTTGCCTTTGGTCCAGTGGCATTTTATTACCACTTTGAACTGAGCCATTTGAATGCCCAAAAGTTTCAATATGCTTGCTTGTTCTGGTGTCAAGGGTGTGTCTTTTTTACATACCTGAAAGAAAGCCAGATGGTAAAATCGAACATATATGTATGTATAGATGAAATAGTTTAATTGCCTGGGGTTAGTTTTGTTTTTCAACAAATACTGCCACATCAAATGTGTTGATATGAATAAGTGTGTAGCACACCTAACATTCATAATAGGTAAACTACTGCAGATACCTGATATTCCTTGATGAGATGAATTACACCCTTTTCAAGACTTGTGGGCAATCCAAGACGCCTAAGATGTGGTTCAATAGTATGAGAGAAGTCTTCTAGAGGGCCCGATGGTAATATCACATCTTTAGTTGCAACAAATCCAGCTCTTGCATATTCTGTTGCTCGGTAAGTTTTGAACCACTGCAGCACATCAATAACATCTCTGTTTGTCATTAGCAGCCCACATTGACCTTTCAACTTTTTTGAAAGCTGAAACAGGAAAGATCAATTTATATTAAGTACAATACTACACTATATCCTCATTTCTAAATAGTATAAATAATGCCTGCTGGTTGCAAATGATGTAGGTATTCTGTGACAATCATTTCAAGAGATCTATGTCCAGCTTAGGATGTCTATCTTTTGAGAAGTAGATGATGATGATAAACAATGTTTCTATTTGTCTGTCTGTTTGCATGCTTAATTAACTAAACTTAACACAGCACAATAAACTTTGATACACTTTTCTCTATCATATATAAAGAATTTTTATACATAGCTAAATTGCTTCAAACATGTTGCCACATAAGTACCTTACACCAGTGGGAAGTAGGGGTTGGTCGCAAATTTATAGTGTAAATGTGGAAGTACATATCTGTCTGTTACTTTTTCAAAGCTTAACCACTGTAACCACTAGTAATCAAGGGACTTGTTAATGCAAGAGTATTGTAAAGTAAGAACTTTTAAAAGATTTTGCTTAAAAGTTTCAATACTTACTTTAGAAATGGGCCTAAATCTAGTCTTCACCCTAAAAATTTTTCAAATACTTAAATGAAATTTATTCATAGTAAGTATATACAAGTCAATAATAATTACCAAGTTCAACTGATCTTCAACTTCATCGCTTTTAGTTCTTCCAAGCGCTACAGCCATTACTTTATTCTTACCGAAAAAAAATCGTGAATCTTTCCAATCATTGCGTAAATCCTTCAGCTTTGTATTACGCATATTGTCAACAGTAAATAGAAATATGTGTTCATATTTGGACAACGAATTCCTTATTTCTTCAATGGTTTTCTGTTTCAATAAAAGGCCTTTTTTGTTTGTTTTAGTCAAGGAAACTGTAAAATATAATACAATAAGTGCAATCCTATACCTATAAGTTTAAAAAAAGGAAATTAATATTAATAACTTTTCAAGTACAATAATAGAATAATAGGTTACCTTTTTTATCACGTTTAGATTTCGGCATTGTGCAATTTATAAGATAGAATTATATGTTACAGATTTTTAAAGTTTTTATTATTGATCACTATGAAAACCGATCTTTGATGTTTTAAGTTTTTTGATTAGAGGTTAATTTTTTTATTATTTTTAAACTTTATTTGCACTGCACTACACGTGTTTGACTTTTTGTTGTCTATAATCTATATATTTACTCTTTGGTTTTGATCAAGGAACATACTAGGTAGGTACCTACTCTAGAGAGGTTGAAGTTTTGATTTTGAATTTTCAACCATAGACTTACCATAGACGATAGCCATCACAGACTACTATAGATACCGTAGAATGAATATCTTCTAGAATCCTACCAAGCGTGTCACCGAAAGGGATAGGTAATAAAGTACATACAATATTAAAACCTTAGATTATCTAGATACCGCCTCACGCAATGAGCGATGCGACAAAAACAGGCCAGCATTAATGAGCGCGTATGCGTGAGGCACGCACACACGCTTAGCGATGCCTATGTCTTACGCTAGCGTCATTTGTATCTTGGAGTTACCAGCTAATGAATCTATCCCGATAAAATGGGGAAAAACTGTAATATTATGTTAATAATATAATAATATAAATTAAAATATTTTACTATGGTGGTTTCAATTGTGTGTTTATATGTCTGTTGTGTTGTGTTAGAATATTAAAATGTTTTTTTTTTTTTTTTACTTTAAAAGGAATAGAGGGGGTCGTCGCTCGGGCCATAAAATGGTTGAAAAAAAATTTAAAAGTCATCGCCACATTGGAATTCGTTGTGATTGGACCGATTTTGTTCAAAATCGATATTTAGGCTTCCCTGGGGTCATGAAATAGGAAATGGTTGCCAAAATTTTGAAAAGCCACCGCCATATTGGAATTCTTTGTTATTGGACCGATTTCATTCAAAATCGATATTTAGGCTTCCCTGGGGTCAAGAAAGAGTAAATGGTTGCCAAAATTTTAAAAAGCCACCGCCATATTGGAACTCTTTGTTATTGGATCGATTTCGTTCAAAATCGATATTCAGGCTTCCCTGGCGTCAAGAAAGAGGAAATGGTTGCCAAAATTTTAAAAAGTTGCCGCCATATTGGAATTCCTTGTTATTGGACCGATTTCGTTCAAAATCGATATTCAGGCTTTTCTGGGGTCATGAAATAGGAAATGGTTGCCAAAATTTTGAAAAGCCACCGCCATATTGGAATTCTTTGTTATTGGACCGATTTCGTTCAAAATCGATATTTAGGCTTCCCTGGGGTCAAAAAAGAGGAAATGGTTGCCAAAATTTTAAAAAGCCACCGCCATATTGGAATTCTTTGCTATTGGACCGATTTCGTTCAAAATCGATATTTAGGGTTTCCTGGGGCCTAGAAAGAGAAAATGGTTGCCAAAATTTTAAAAAGTCACCGCCATATTGGAATTCTTTGTTATTGGACCGATTTCGTTCAAAATCGATATTTAGGGTTCCTTGGCGTCAAGAATGAGGAAATGGTTGCCAAAATTTTAAAAAGTCACCGCCATATTGGAATTCGTTGTTATTGGGCCGATTTCGTTCAAAATCGATATTCAGGCTTCCCTGGCGTCAAGAAAGAGGAAATGGTTGCCAAAATTTTAAAAAGTCGCCGCCATATTGGAATTCTTTGTTATTGGACCGATTTCATTCAAAATCGATATTTAAGCTTCCCTGGGACCTAGAAAGAGTAAATGGTTGCCAAAATTTTAAAAAGCCACCGCCATATTGGAATTCTTTGTTATTGGACCGATTTCGTTCAAAATCGATATTTAGGGTTCCTTGGCGTCAAGAATGAGGAAATGGTTGCCAAAATTTTAAAAAGTCACCGCCATATTGGAATTCGTTGTTATTGGGCCGATTTCGTTCAAAATCGATATTCAGGCTTCCCTGGCGTTAAGAAAGAGGAAATGTTTGCCAAAATTTTAAAAAGTCGCCGCCATATTGGAATTCTTTGTTATTGGACCGATTTCGTTCAAAATCGATATTCGGGCTTCCCTGGCGTCAAGAAAGAGGAAATGGTTGCCAAAACTTTAAAAAGTCACCGCCATATTGGAATTCTTTGTTATTGGGCCGATTTCGTTCAAAATCGATATTTAAGCTTCCCTGGGGTCAAGAAAGAGGACGTGCAAACACAAACACAGGTGCACTATTCCGCCATGTTGAAATTCTTTGTTATTGGACCGATTTCGTCCAAAATCAATATTTATGGTTTCCTGGGGCCAAGAAAGAGGAAATGGTTGACAAAATTTTAAAAAGTAACCACCATGTTAGAATTCTTTTTTATTGGATCGATTTCGTTCAAAATCGATATTTAGGCTTTCCTGGATCCAAGAAAGAGTAAATGGTTGCCAAAATTTCCACTTCCACTGGCTTCAAAGGAATTTTGATTTGCATAGAAAGCCTAAAATATCTCTATGCAACTTTAGTTGAGGAAACACACGAGATGAGCTATTTAACCACCTATCGTCTAAGCCAAGACCATATTGATCTGTTTTTTGGTATGATAAGAATGGATGGAAGACAGATAGACAATGATAACTCAAATACGTTGCAATTCATGGGTACTTACAGGAAGCTGCTTTGTCGTATGTAACTGCATGCTGGCGACATTGCCAAGTGTTTGCCATTGGAGAACTTACCCATATTGACCTGTTCTTCTACCTTAAAGTGCATTAATACAACTACGATTTCGGATTTTGAACGAAATCGGTCCAATAACAAAGAATTCCAATATGGCGGTGACTTTTTACTAGTGGTTCACCCCGAACTGAGACCTCGCGGTATCCCATAATTCCCTAAAGATAGTTTTAATTATATATTGTAATAATTAACTTTTAACATTAGACGCAATAAAAAATAATAATATTTGACGCAAAACTGTTTTACTGATACAGCGCCATCTATTAGCATTATTGTGAAGCTATTAGCATTAAAAATTAAATAATTTCGTTTCTTTATAATATTTATCTAATTTTAGTATTTGTTGTTCAAGTCCAGGATATAACTGAATTTTCAACAAAGTTTCAGGTTCTAATATGCAATACTTTTTGACATATGGCTCAAATTAAATCTCCACTTAAAAGTTAAATAATTTCGTTTCTTTATAATATTTATCTATTATATTATCTATTATATATTCTTTATAATATTTGTCCTCTTTCTTGACCCCAGGGAAGCTTAAATATCGATTTTGAACGAAATCGGTCCAATAACAAAGAATTCCAATATGGCGGCGGCTTTTTAAAATTTCCTCTTTCTTGACCCTAGGAAAGCTTAAATATCGATTTTGAACGAAATCGGTCCAATAACAAAGAATTCCAATATGGCGGCGACTTTTTAAAATTTTGGCAACCATGTCCTCTTTCTTCACCCCAGGGAAGCTTAAATATCGATTTTGAACGAAATCGGTCCAATAACAAAGAATTCCAATATGGCGGCGACTTTTTAAAATTTTGGCAACCATGTCCTCGTTCTAGGCCCCAGGGAAGCTTAAATATCGATTTTGAACGAAATCGGTCCAATAACAAAGAATTCCAATATGGCGGCGACTTTTTAAAATTTTGGCAACCATGTCCTCTTTCTTGACCCCAGGGAAGCTTAAATATCGATTTTAAACGAAATCGGTCCAATAACAAAGAATTCCAATATGGCGGCGGCTTTTTAAAATTTCCTCTTTCTTGACCCCAGGAAAGCTTAAATATCGATTTTGAACGAAATCGGTCCAATAACAAAGAATTCCAATATGGCGGCGACTTTTTAAAATTTTGGCAACCATATCCTCTTTCTAGGCCCCAGGGAAGCTTAAATATCGATTTTGAACGAAATCGGTCCAATAACAAAGAATTCCAATATGGCGGCGACTTTTTAAAATTTTGACAACCATGTCCTCTTTCTAGGCCCCAGGGAAGCTTAAATATCGATTTTGAACGAAATCGGTCCAATAACAAAGAATTCCAATATGGCGGCGACTTTTTAAAATTTTGACAACCATGCCCTCTTTCTTGACCCCAGGGAAGCTTAAATATCGATTTTGAACGAAATCGGTCCAATAACAAAGAATTCCAATATGGCGGCGACTTTTTAAAATTTCGGCAACCATGTCCTCTTTCTTGACGCCAGGGAAGCTTAAATATCGATTTTGAACGAAATCGGTCCAATAACAAAGAATTCCAATATGGCGGTGACTTTTTAAAATTTTGGCAACCATTTCCTCTTTCTTGGCCCCAGGAAAGCCTAAATATCGATTTTGAACGAAATCGATCCAATAAGAAAGAATTTCAACATGGCGGAATAGTGCACCTGTGTTTGTGTTTGCACACATACTTGAGCTCTATAATAGATTGGTTGGCGTTGCCGAAATCGGTTGGGAGGACATTATTAACTTAGCGGCATTTGAATATGATTGGAGTGTAGCATTCAACCCCTGTACAGAGCTTTACAAATCGCAAAACCCCGATGCTTAAAATCGCGGAAATAATAATAATAAAAAACGCCGATGTTGAAAAACGCAACATCCTGCTGGTGCAGTCGGGTAAAAAATTAACATATAACGGCTTTAAAGACAACTATACCAGGAAATTTCCAATCCAAGACTGGCAACACCACAAAATGACGCGATGGCCTTGTGAAAAAAAGTATCGAATTATTAATTTTGTTTTCGTATAATAAGTATTAGTTTTTAGTTACTTACGTGTGGTAGGAGATTTTGTTAGTTGATTTTAACCGTCCTTTGTAATTTCTGCAAACTTTGATAACACAACTATAGATGTAAAGCCGGTATTTTACCAAAAATGCAAAACGGTAAAATACGAAAAATACCGTATTATTCGGTATTATTCCATTTCTCATGGTATTTTTCGTATTTAACGATTATCTTATGTTTTTCAATGTAGATACGTTTTGTTTGTAAGAAAATCAGCGAGGAATTTAAAAAACGTGGTTCTGCGTTTAATTTTATTTTATTAAAATGATTTATAAACAAATTAGGACATAATGATTCAAACATAAATTATTAAAAAATCTTAGACTTAAAATTTCAATGATTTAATCATAATCATAGAACGTGCGAGCTCACCACCACTCACCACCACTCATCACCACTCATTACCACTCATCACCACTCATCACCACCCATCACCACCCATCACCACCCACTCATCACCACATCACCACCCACTCACCACCACCCATCACCACCCACTCACCACCACCCACTCATCACCACTCATCACCACCCATCACCAACCATCACCACCCACTCACTACCACTCACCACCACTCACCACCACCCACTCATCACCACTCATCACCACCCATCACCACCCACTTACCACCACTCACCACCACTCACCACCACTCACCTACTCACTAGTTATTCATAGTAACTATTATAAATTTTATTCTATGTATTACATTGTATGACAAAGTATTCATCCACCCGCATCAGCACCAGCAACAAGCGGCGGGCCAATTCTTTATTAATCTGATTAATGATCACCAAGCAATAAATATTCATTCAAAAACACGTCAAAAACAAAGTCACAAGAAAATCAAACTATAATTTTGTATGAAAAAATAAAATACCAAAAATACCAAAAATACGGTAATCTATTGAATTATACCGGAAAAATTCATAGCCATTTGGTATTATACGGTATTTTTACATCTATAAACACAACTTGCCATTTTCAGCAAAATAACCTATCGCATAAAATAAGCCGTACGTTCGTATCACTTGACGTTACAATTGATACTGAGGTGCGGTGAACGCTTTTAGGGATAAAAGTTCTCCTTAATTTTTATCGACGCTTTTGCGCCGCCGTTACTCTATCTAGAGAGTTTATTATCAAAGATTAAAACGCTGCAAAGCACCATTGTTTATATTCTAGATCAGTTTTAATAACTTAAACTACTTTTTATTTAGGGTTAAAGACTTTAATTTAACACTAAAATTATCATAACACCGTGAAATACCTACTTTCGGACGTCTTGTTGCTCACAATGTGAGTAACGTAACAACTCAAAACGTGGCACGCAGTGAGGGATGGATATAGACATAGCTGTGTCTTATACTTCTTGTTTGACATCACTATAGTGCATCTGTTTCGTGTGGGAGTGAAAAGGAGATATCATTAAGTCCGTAGTACTTATCTGTCTGCGATAGATACCTACTAATAGCTATAGCCACAGCTTCTAGGAGGATTAAGCTCTGGAGTGGCCATAGGATGCGTACCCCTCTGTAAGTTTTTATTTGACGGGTATGCCCAGCGGTCATACCCGTTATATAAAACTGTTTGACTCGCGTCACGCGCCTGTCAACAACGTATGGTTAGCGGAGGATGAGCTCCGGTATAATATGCCGACTATGAGTGATTTTCCTTCTAAAAAAAATACCAAAAATATCCAGTTTATGAAAGGATAACATTACTTTTCTCCTGATATATTCTTTTATCCAATTAATGCACTATTTAAGGAGAAAACTTAAAAATACTGTTGATCCGAAAATGTTGCTACGGAATCGTACAAGAAATAATTTCGGGAAATTTTAAAAAATTAACCAATCTACTTATTACTCGATTGGAGCCCTTTATCATGAACTGAACAGCATAATGATTTGATTACATACAATTAAAATTACGATCGAATAGGAAAGGTTGGGGGTTTATGTTTATATTAATTTATAAACTTTAGGCAAACAATTTAATCGGTTATTTTGAAAAGGACGAGTCACACATTTCGTCAAAACTGAGTTAAGTAGAATATTCGTTAACATTTTATAATATTTTCTTGTCGTGTGACTGAGATTTTGTTGGTCTTGCATAGTAAAAATATATCATTATCTGTAGTAAACTCTTACTAGTAAACTGAGCTACTATTGTAGCTATGTCACTATAACTACTTTTTAACATTTTAAAATTTAATAGAAATCCGACCAAAATCAGACCAAGTTATTTATACCTTTGCCTTAATCCTTACCAAAATAAATGTTTTTTCAAGCAAGGCTGTTTAAATACCTGCAAATTACTTTTTAGTTTATTAAAATCGGACATTCCATTCGAAAGATATTACGAGTTCATTGATGTAATTTATTCTGTTATAATTTTGTTTTCAATCATCAAGTCCCATACCCAAAGGGAGCCAGCGATACACTATTGCTAAATATATTATTATTTAGGTAAGTATGTCCTGCATTTACTGTGCGTTTATGCCAAAATGTTTAAAAAATAAATATCCACCCTTGCGAAGCCGGGACGGGCCGCTAGTATAATATAAGTAACCGATATAATTGCATGCGCAAAAATCATTACAAACATACACAGATTTGTGATTAAAAAGCCTTATTAATATTCAATCGCCACAATTAAATGCCCTCGTGCCACGTCGGTTTATGAAAAATTAAATTGTAATAGGTATTGTACCCATTCATAAAGTTGGATAAGCTTATCATTAACAGTATTTTTAAGGTAGTTTTTTGTTCAAAAATGAGGATTTTATTTTAAAGAAGTTGGTCACACTGCAAGAAAATTAGGGCTGGAAGCAGAAATTATATCGATATTGATATTTTCGGTGTGTATGGTATAGGTACATCATGTATTTTTTAATTTTCTTATAGAACCAGTTAGTGTTCCAACAAATGTCTACTATCCATTGATAAAACATGGATAAAAGTTTAAAAACTATAAACTCGACTACAAAATTGTATGTGGCATTTCTTAAATTTATTTATTTACTAGCTGATTTCCGTGACTTCGTCCGCGTGGCGTAGTTTAGAGTAACTTGCTACTATCCGCGAGAAGGTATGTCCTCTATCTCCGATAATATTTATTAGATCTTCACCAAAATTGAATAAAATAGTATTTTTCAAAAACTTTCATCCCCTATCGCGGATGAACCTTATTGTTTATTAGGATAAAAAGTATCCTATATATTAGATTCAGAACATTCGATTTAGATTTATATTCTCATTTTATACAATTCATTAAAAACTTTTTAGTCTTAGCCAGACCAACGAACAGTAATTGATTGCTAAATTGATTTAACAATATTTTAATTTATACTATTAGTTGAACTTCATTCATTCATTAATTCATTTAGAACTTATCGAAAGTCGATAATCGATAGTGTCGCAGCCCAAAATTGCTTACATAAATGACATGATTGTTTCGTGTAAGGATAGAACGTCCCTGTGTGTGAATTTGGTTGTGTGCGTATACTTTAAGGTTGTGTTTGGTAGTTTTGTCGTGTGCGTGCATAGCGACGTGATTGAAAAATGCACCTGTAGTAAGAAATTGTTCATGTGTGCTACCTCGCCCCGCACCGTAATTGACAGATTTTTTTGCAAAGAAATTAGACGTCAAGGCGTCTCCATCTAAAACACAAAATTTTTTTTCCTCCGAGCACAGCTTACTAAAGAATGAGATACCTACCTACTTCCAAGCTAGGTACATGTGAGGTACATGAACTTACTGATCTGTGCTCATAGACATCTAAATACAGTAGGTAGGTACCTACGTGGTACCTACTTACCTAAGCGGGTAACATTACCTATATGTACCCTTTATGTACCTACCTACCTATTGTAATTTGTATTATATCTACGCATTAAGGATGGTTATATCAATGTGTCTACGGTAAAATAGAATTTGGGAAACACAATTGGGAAATAAGTTGATGAAAAAAATAAGTACCCAAGGAATATACTACTCTCTGCTGAGACTTACAGTAAGTAAGTACGTGGTAAGTACCACAAACCTCTTATATGTTTGTGGTAAGTACTTAACTATATCTACCTATTACGGTTCATGACATACTCTCGCTGCACTCTCGCTGACATACAGACGGACGGACGGATGGATTATTATATTGTATATGTAAAAAAATGCGGGCGGACAACGGAGGAGTAAGTAATAGGGTCCCGTTATAAATATACATAAACTAAAATAAAACTTTAAAGGTATGAATGAAAATGAAACAACAAAAACTAAGACAAAAATCAGCAAATAAAATCTTTGACCATGTCAGAGGATAATAAATTAAAAAATTAAAAAAAAAAAATAGGGTCCCGTTGGTAACTCTTGGGTTCGGAGCCCTAAAAATTATCGCCCAAAATTATCAATCCAGTGCGCTGGTTTTACCAAATATTATGTATTAGCTTGAACATGGTAGGTATTTATTTAAAAAATGCGCCTTTTTATTTTATTTCCTGTTATGAATCAATGTTACTTTTCTGCTTTTGTCATCCTCGTCTTTTCATCTAGTTGTGAGAGAGATGGGGAACATTTTGCATTCCATAGAGAATAGAAATCACTAGTGTTGGACTAATTATTGACTTTAATGGCCGACCTTCTTTGAGAACCCTGTTCCGTTTTTTGTTTCCCCTCTGGCCCCGCCGCCGTCAGTGTAGTGTATCGTTCATCGCAAGAGAAAATTTGAAATTGTGTCGCAATTTGCTGGCTTAATTACTTTATATCCCTTCTAACAAGTAAGTGTTTTGCGATACTATAAAGTGCCACCAATTTTGTGATATTCTGGAGTGATTTCGGTTAATTATTGTACGACATACATTTGTGACTGTGACGCATAAAAGGAGTGTCCCTTGCAGCAGCCATTTTGCCCGAACCGGCGACACGGTGTTGCAGTGCGGTTAGCTATCAATTAAATTTTTTTAGCAATACAGAATTATTGCTAATTCAAATGCCTTTAAATCTACATAAGTAATCCTTTCAAACTTATCCGTCATACATCGAAACCTGGTGTGAAATTAAACAGTAAGTGGGTTTTTGACTCTCAGTAGTTCAGTTCGTACGGTTGGGATCTAATTTTTTTTGCTTTAATATGCATCTTCCTGCATTGTTTCAACCAGACTATTAATAATAGTGTTCCTGTGATAAATTAATGCAAGCATTGGGTGGTTAATTGTTTAAATGAGCAACTATCACATTAGTGCGTCGCAGTTTAGCTGAGCGTACTCGGTCACGCCGTTATCTATGTCGATAACGATTTATGTCATCGAAGATCGGCGTTTGAGAGTTTAAGGACATTTTTCACCTAAAATCTTGGAATTTATATAGAAAAGTAAGTTTTTGGATGAAGTCTTATGAATGCCCTTTGTAAGTTAAACAATTTTGAATTGCATTGCCCTTTCTGCTTCAAATACAAGGCACGTGTGTGCAAGGGTGGAGTAAATCGAGGACGAGGCACGTGCGTATATTTGAGGATGGAGTAGGGTCTTAGCAGGCAAGCTACATACATCATTCTTTTGTGTTCATTTTAGTTGATAAATTACATTCTCTTATAAGCAGGTACACGAATAGTTATTGTAAACTGACAATGACGCATTTTCTTTTAATATTACTTCCTTGTTACTCTTGATTTACATACTTAAAATAATTATTAGTTCTTGAAGCATATTAGCTTCAGCAGTGCTTATTTGGATGTAAATAATCTCGAAACTAAATTGATAGGTCAGAGTTGTCAAAATACACTGAAATGGATATAACTATTTTTAGACAGCTCAATTTGGTTTAGAGATTGTGTACAACTGAATTAGCACCACTGTTATCAGGAGATTAGTTCAAATGTGATTTGATCAAAGAGCCTTGATCAACCATGTGGTCCATTGTAGAAGATTTATGTTAAAATGATTGTGCACATAATCAGGAAATTTTAATAACTTATACATTCCTTAGAAACAAAGACCATGAGAATTTATAATGTCAGTATGAAGCTTCATTCATCTGATACAATATGCAGCATGTAGAATCCCCAGTGCTGTGTTTCATAACTAATTTATGCATACCTGCCTTAGAAGTAACTTTATAACAAAAGATAGTAAATGCTATTTGCAGTAAACAATTACTCTCATATATTATTATAATATGTTAGTCTTGAAATAATAATGAGATGAGAAATATACATAGACAATCATTTAAATTATTCAGTTATTGATTTAAGGGGCCATACTGAGAATTTAGGTATAGGAATACATGAAAATGAATTAGAATACATTACAAACAATTTTCTTGACAAACAATTGTCTTCATAATGCCGGTTTTTTGGTTTTTGGAAGTGGAATTCAATTTTTGGATAATTTTTTATTCATTTATGTAGATTACTACCAAAAAACTTGTTAATTATCATTTTTTTTTTGTCATTGAGCTCACATCACAGCCAACTTGAATAATTACCACTCTTTTCTTGATAAATCATAGTGAAAATAACAATCCTCAAACTTTTACTAAAAATCAGGATTGTTGTAGGCTTTTAAAAGGTTATATCTTATGTAAAACTAGTATGTTTCAACTAACTAAAATCTTACTTCAATAAATTTTTAAGTAAGATTTTTCATTGGCATTTCAAATAGAAGCTTGATTGGAAATGCAAGTTAAAAGTAAGCTGGTGTTCTGGTTAATTTGAATATATATTACAGAAATTAAATTCTAATAATTAAACAGCTGTATGATTTTCAAAGGACATTATCAAGTATAGAATTTAATTTTAAGGATTTATGCACACTAGGCTATACTACATTATGTTAGCTTGCTATGCTTATGATGCTGTATGCTATACAATTTTACAGAACAGTGAAGTAAAGTCAAAACTGCTTAACTCACATTTTGTTCAAGTGATGGTAATTGTTTAAGTGTTGCAAAAAATGATAATTGTGAAATACTGTTATTTAATTATTTGAATATTATTATTTCTCATTTATTATGTACATTACTTCATTAGGAATAGAAAGGCTTATAGGTTCTGAAGAAGAACCTATAAGCTAATGGTCTGTTTATGGAACCACACCCCTTTAGTTATAGAAAGTTACCATGTTCATAGCTGTAATTTAAGTTAGAAAATCGATAATTTTTGTTGAGTTTTAGAAACTGCTGCTATTTAATGTTTTACTACATTGTGTGTAGTAATAAGCATAGCAACAGGACAAACTAGAAGATGGATTGGTAGATAGATAGGTGAGGGTGGTAGAACAAGGTAGGCGCCGGGATGTTGCGGGTGTGGGCGCTGACGAGGCGGCCGCTGGGGTGGCGCGGTGCAGGGGTGCAAGGGTGCGAGCGGGGGTGGGGGGCGTGTGCAGGCGTCGCACTAGTCGTATTTCGTCTGGAGTGTTATCCCGTGTGGCCGGATCAATACGGTTGGCGCAGTGTCGGTGCTCGCTGGCTCGACGTCGGCGCGGTGGCGGCGGAGCCCAGTCCCTCGCCCGAGTCTGTGAGATGCTGTCGAGCCGATCAGACGCCGCGTCGATGTCGCGATTGGCGTGAGGGTCGCTCTCTGAGCTGTTTCGAGTTTTACACTGCGCTAGTGCGCTCGTGAGCCTCTATCCAAGGTGCGCCACATTTCATGATGACTCATACCCGATTGGATTCGCTACGGTGAAAGTGACGCCCAAACGATTAGTCTTTCTGAGAATTTTTCTCGCGTTTCATCCGCTCTAGTGTTCTTTCCTCTCGTTTATCCTTTATTTGATTTCTTACAGGGGCATCAGTAATTTAGTCATCTGTAATCAACAAAGATGTCCGTCGACAAGGAGGAACTGGTGCAACGCGCCAAGCTCGCGGAGCAGGCGGAGCGGTATGACGACATGGCGGCCGCGATGAAGGAAGTCACCGAGACCGGCGTCGAACTGAGCAACGAGGAGCGGAACCTCCTCTCCGTCGCGTACAAGAACGTGGTGGGTGCCCGGCGGTCATCGTGGCGGGTCATATCCTCAATTGAACAGAAAACCGAGGGCTCAGAAAGAAAACAACAGATGGCGAAAGAATATAGGGTTAAAGTAGAAAAAGAACTCAGAGAAATCTGCTACGATGTATTGGTAAGTGGTAGTCAAATCTTTTAATTTCTTTCTTATTTTATTTTTTTATTTTTTTACATACATAGTTTGCATATTTGATATGTTGACGTACTAATTAGCATCAGAGTTATGTCATTATAGGTTTTTTAAAGGAAGTAGCTGCTGCCAGATTAGCCTTCCTACGCGTATGACGTCATCTTATTTGCACTTTGCCAATTCGAGGCGTGATGTAAACGCTTAGCTGTCGCGTTGGTTAGTCGGTAGGGCTACATGTTGAGCGCGTAGTCGTAGTCGTTAATCAGGGCGGTGCACGGCGCTGGGCGGCGGGCGGGCGGCGCGGCGGCGCGGTGACGTATTGCGCCGCGTCACTGCGCGCGCTGCTGACCCATCTTCGTTCGTTGCCCTGTCTTTACCCATTACCTTCAACTTCAAACAATTTTGAGAATAGCCACCTTGCATTTATTCATAATATAATTTTTCATAAAGTCACACTAGGTACTCTATACGGAAAAAGCAACAATTCTAGAATCTTGAATAATCAATAATGTCTTTAGGTATTGAGTTGTGTATGGTACATACACAGGTAACTTTTTTTAGGTGTTAACTTTTTTGTAATAATTTAAGAAATAATGCTAATTTAGGTATGGTAGCTTTATGTTAATTTTTGATAATAATAATTATTATAAAATTAAATATATCAACAACAGCTAAATACATCAATAATAATAATATCATCTTGCAACTTATCATTAATTATTTTTTTTTAATAATTTTACTATAGTATATTTTATTCAGTTCTCTTTGTCTATTTTAGATGTTTTGTGTTTAATAGTTAAGTCTTATATTTTGTATTTTTTTTTTCAGGGTTTACTTGACAAACACCTTATCCCTAAAGCTAGTAATCCAGAAAGTAAAGTATTTTATCTCAAAATGAAGGGAGATTACTACAGGTACCTTGCAGAAGTGGCCACAGGAGAAACCAGAAATTGTAAGTTAACTAACTGCATACAAATATATTTTTAATGATATGTCTATCACTAGCCTTAAGGTAGGTTAACTAGTCTCGTTTTTTTTTCTGTTAAAAAGTGACTTCAAATTAAACCAAAGTAAATTAATATTCTTATGATATTGATTATTTTATTGTTACCATTGAATATTTTTATTGTGATTTTTTGAAAATCATTTGAACATGCCAGCTAATCTTACTTTATATTACAGCTGTTGTAGAGGATTCACAGAAGGCATACCAAGATGCTTTCGAAATAAGCAAGGCGAAAATGCAGCCCACACATCCAATCAGACTGGGGCTGGCGTTAAATTTCTCCGTCTTCTATTATGAGATATTAAATTCACCAGACAAGGCGTGTCAGCTCGCCAAGCAGGTCATTATCAGCGTCAGTCGCTCGCGCTGGCCGGCCCGAGGCGCGCAGTCGTGCTCGTGTACTAACGCGCCCGCTTGTCCGCAGCCGTCGTCGAGGACTCGCAGAAGGCCTACCAGGAGGCGTTCGACATTGCTAAGGCCAAAATGCAACCCACCCACCCCATCAGGCTCGGCCTCGCGCTCAACTTTTCCGTATTCTATTACGAGATTATCAACTCGCCTGCGCGGGCGTGCCACTTAGCCAAACAGGTTTATTCTATTGCACAGAAACCTAGTGTGGTGTACCGATAACGTTACCCTTTACTAACTGAATGATAATTATGTAGTCCATATCTCTAGAATGCATGAGAAAACTTTGAAACTCTACAGTAGACAAAATCGCCTAATACTGTCTCGGCATGGCAATGTTGCAACGCAATTAACCTCGACCCGGCCAGCGCGGAGTGTAGTGTTACTGTTGTGTTGTACGCGACGCGTGCGGTGCGAGCGGAGACTGACGCCCTTGTGTTGCAGGCCTTCGACGACGCGATCGCGGAGCTGGACACGCTGAACGAGGACTCGTACAAGGACTCGACGCTCATCATGCAGCTGCTGCGCGACAACCTCACGCTGTGGACGTCGGACACGCAGGGCGACGGCGACGAGCCGGCCGAGGGCGGCGACAACTAAGGGCGCCGCGCCCGCATTGTTCTCATCGGTGTTTTGTAAGAAGCGAGTAACATTCGAGAACGCCGCGCGGCGCGGCCCCCCGCGACCGTCGCGAGCCGTCGCTTGTAAAAAAAATGTTAAAATGTCGTTCGCGGCGGACCTCCACGTTCCGTCTAAAATTAAATGTTATGTGTCATCTTTGACGGTTTTGTATTTCTGTATTTACACTGGATTACAGATATCGAGCTGACCTGATGAATATAAATATTTATAACTTAAGTTATTAAAATTACGGTTTCTTAAGTTAAAAGTGTTTTCCTTTATCGACTAGAGTATACTACACGCGCGCCGGGCGCCCGTCGGCCCCGCTACATTCCTTTCGCCGCACGTCCGCAGTGAAACAGATCATGATATTGATTCTTCTGAAACTTACGCGAATAGCTATTAAATTGTTAAAACTACGCCCGAGTAATCTGATTTAGGTTTTCGTAACTGTTAAAACGCAAAAGTGTAATGGCTGTATTCAAATTAGGGCACAAAAAACTTGTTAGTGTCTTTTATGTGGTTTTTGTGATGTCCTCTACGTAAATATATTAATTACCAAAGCGAATGTTATTGTTGACATTAACCATTTTGTTGTGCCCATCGCCCATAAACTGATGGCATTCTGAAGTTTTCAGGCATTTATTAGCAAAATAGTTTTGTGATGGACGAATATTGTAACATTTCTGCTGCATTTTATCAGCCATTAATCTATTATATTTTTCATGTTTTCACCAATAAACTTTTGTATTAAATACAATTTTTAGTTTTAGAACCAATATTTAAATAAACCGCCACCTATTAACCCCAAAAAGATGTTTATCTAAACTATGTAATACTCGACGTAGTTTTCACCTTTTCCAAAAAACCTAAAACGTCTCATTTTGATTAAAGTTATCTTTCAATAAAGAATTCAATATTTTCATGAGCAACGGTTTTCAGAATTACATAATTCACACGGGAAAATTATACAAATTCTAGAACTATTATAAACGTTTTGGGTTATAATAGGTTCATAAGAAAGAGTTTTAATTTTCCTAATGCTGCGGCTACATTATCGTACAAAAATTCGTGTCGCGTTGTTGTGATAAAACTTATACGCGATGTTCTTGTCTATATTATCGGTTCGCAGTACCACGATAAGGATTTGTGTTCGCCCGAATACATTGCGATTCAATGAACCACCCGGCCACATAGTGTAGCTGCAGTATAATGGAAAGCAGGGCAATATTTTTAGTCTTTCTCACATGCTGTCCTACGTGAGCGAAATCAATGCGAATGCGAAGCAGCGCGGCGATGAAAATGGAAACGTTCGAAAGCCCTTTATACGTCCTCCGGGCTACGGGAGCAAATCCTTGCGAACTACGGGTAAGACTGATTAGGACGAAAAGACGATTTTTGAAACTTCTATTTTCCAAAAAAACTCTGATTTAAAAAAAAGTTATTGTACCATACATTAGTAGTACACCAGCGTCCAGCACCACTTTGTCACGAAAATTGTGTCGGCTACTATAGAACTCCATATTAAAACTGCAGGCTTGTCTAGGGAATGCAATCTCGATCTCGCGAGATCTCGGCCTTTTTTAGCGAGATTGATCTCGGACGAAAAAAGGGCGAGATCTCGCGAGATTAACGAGATTGCACTCGAGCATAATAGTACATTATGGTACAAGTGTCAAAGTTGGTGATTACCGCTGAGGCGCTATTGAGACCCGAGCCGTTAGGTGAGGGTCTTAAGGTAGCCGAGGACGGTAATCATCAATATACACGTGTATCATACGACGTTTTTCAACACACTTGTGAAGAAAATAATACTAAAATAGTACATTATAGTACAAAACAGTGAAAACGAGTTGTGAAAATTTTTTCGCAATGGCGGGAAAAATTAATGTTGTTTTTTTGTTCGCCTTCTTGAGATGCTCTTGAGGGCAGGCAAAGATCGACGACCATACAGCTTATTCAGGTGTTTATTTGATTTAATCAGTTTTCCGGAATGCGCGCGCACCTTTAATGGCCATAGACTAAAAGAATGAGGTTTCTTTTTTTTTGGCTTTTCTCTTATAGCCACGTACAAAATGGGGAATTTCCAGTTTTCTTTATTACAGAAAAAACAAAAGTTATATTTGAGTGACAGTTTTATTTATTAAACACGTACAAGTTGAAATTATCTATTTAAATACGAAGTTGTATGAAATGAGCAAGCAATAGGTATCTTAGCAATAGGTAGGATCTTTTTTGTAATAGAAACTTTTTTAAGAACAAAGCAACTCAACCAATAAAATTTAAAAAAAAATTCTATAACTCACATTGTGAATAATAGTAATCAAAAGTAAGTCACAGTTTGAGTTAAAGGTGCCATTGTGTGCCTAATTGCGGTGAACCGGGAGCCACTTTATGAGCAAGTGTGTTGAAAAAAAGTTTTATTAGAAGCGCGGACTGACACGGACGGAGTTGCGACCTGTCGGTTTCGTTCGGTGGGCGAATTAATTTTTAAATTACTAAAAGATTTTCGTTTGATATTAGAAGAGAAGAGTGGTTGTTTTTTTCATTTGTTATTTCAAATTCAAAATTTATTTATTTCATGTAGGCCAACTTGTAGCTCTTATGACACGTCATAAATCTACCACCGATTCGGAATGCAGATTCTGCTCAGAAAAATCGGCAAGAAACTCAGCAGTTGCTTTTCAAAAAATAAAAAATTTTACAATAAGTAACCAAACTGTGCTATGTATACAGTACTTCCACAGTGATTTGATAGATACGTACGTCAAAGTCTACTACTTAGAAGTTTTTTACATTTAATTATACACAATTTGATGCAAAAAAATTCGTGAAAATAAATGTTATCTTATAATACTTATAATTTTTATTATTTTTTTTCTAATTTATTCAAATATTGTGATTATTTGCAAAAAAAACACACAAAACTGCCAATCTCGCGAGATCTCGAATTTGGCGAGATCTCGCAGTATTGTTATTTACAATCTCGCGAGATCTCGCTTGAGCCCCAATCTCGCGAGATTTGCATTCCCTAGGCTTGTCTTAGAACCTAATGGTGCGACTGCCGCGTCGTATCGCGTTCGCGTAGTTTGCTCACGTAGGACGGCGACTTGGCAGGCTGCTACTTTATGGTCGTGGGCTCCAAGAAGTATAATCGGAAAATCTGTACACCTTAAAATAGAACTGAAATGAGTAATACTATACCTACGAGCACGATCGGCACACCACTATGGTATACTTGCTCACTTATATATCGATGGCTCACTGATTTAGTCCGCGACGCAGTCTTATGCGTCTTGGTTTAAATTCCAACAAGAAGGCGGTGCAGAGGCTGATGAAAATCAATGCGGGTGAATTTTTGCAAGGTTGTGCACATAAACAGTACCTACCTGCCTATTACTTATTAGGGTATTGTGCCCCAATGTACCTAAAGTAATCAATAAGAAATTTCTATTTACTACAGCTTGTTTCAATACTTAAAAAAATAAAACATTTTATTTTCTCTTAATCAAAGGCTTTATAAAAAATATCTTAGATACTAATTTTAATCTTAGTAACTAGAATAGTAATAAAATTAATGCCGACTTTTTAAAAATTAAATCACGAGATCTTTATTTCTTAAAGCTTTTTGGTTTTTCCTTTCATAAAATATTTTCTTTTACACTTCATCCATATTTCTAAATCCAAATAAAAACATTTTTCGCAATTTTGGTATTAAACTGATGCACATTATAGGACGCAGTAATGTCGCAGCGAGATATAAAGCACTCAATATTATTTTGATCAATATATAATTATCACTTACGTATTCTAAATCGATTTTAGTGTCTGCCGAATATAATCCATAAACGTAAAGAAGCGAACGTGGAACACAAAATGTGCAGTAAACTAAAATCAACCAAAGTGAGAGTTTCATTGCCGGAATAGTATCACTTCCTTCTAATTTTACTATCTTCGTTGATTTCAGTTTACAAAAAATTAAAACACTCGCACTGGTTAATATCAGAACTGGTAGGAAAAAATTGAAAAATGCAACCATAGAATGCATGTTAACTCTGTGACTAGTGTCCACTAAAGTACAAGCGATAACTTCTTGATCTTTGCGGACTGTAGTTGCCAGCGTGAACTCTGGTATACTCAAGGACGCGGATAGCACCCATACAAATACTGTTGGGGGAGCTATTGGTACTCTGGTGTCTGCGAGACGATAATCGACGTGCATCGTTCGCGGAGGCGTGGAAGTATCACTGCTAGCTACAAGACTGTGGCGGGAAGATCTTATTTCCTCGTCATCGTCGCGGTCGCTTCTTTTATTCTTGAGAATTACCATTTTCTCTTCCAGTTTAGCGGTAGCTAGAGTATGGAGTGCAATAGTAGCGATTAAGTACAGAGATGCCGTCGACGCGAAAATGCTGAGTCCACGATACGCTATGCAGCAGTTTCTTCCGAAGATCCATGTTCTTGCATTGTAAGACCATATCTCTGGCCCGATTGAAGTTCCTATCAGGATAATGTCGGCGACTGCTAGCTGGATGATAATTGAGAACAACCCTGGAATAAGAAAATATAATGCGTCACCAATCTTGTTCAAACTGTGAACTTCAAAGGACAAATCCATTATAATTGCCAGCAGATGCGGCAATGCAATGGTGAGATGAAAGCCATCTCATTTCTGCGAGTTATAGTTCTTACACCTTCTTATTAGAAGGTCCATGATTGCTGTAACGATACTTGCGCGCAAACTTGTCGAGAAGGGTTCCGCGACGTGACAGGTATTATAGTATAATTTCAAATGCGCTTTAGTTTTAATAAAAATACCTTTCATTTTTAGTCGAGTGAATCGAAAGCACAAGTCTGAAAATGGAATGCGGACTTTACATTGATACTCGTAACTAGAAAATGCGACCTATCGTAGTGTACCTAAGTGGTAGGTGGTTTATCATATTTTGATATTGCGTAGTACTTACCTAGCTATTAAGTAGATATAAATGCGAAAGTTTTTTCTGTTATGGTTTTGCTCAACCGATCTTGATATTTGGCACAGATATTTAAAAAAAAACCGGATTTAATTTAATTAATTAAGTAACTATACTCAGTGGGACCAGTACCTTATAAACCTACATACTTATAAAAATTCTTTACTTTCTGGAAAATCCTTTTTACTTAGATTAATTAATTACTTTTTATTATAAATATCTTACCAGACGTCATTGTATAGAAAGAAATAATAATTGAAAGTCGCCGTAAATATTGCAGGGGAATTGACTTATAAATACCTACTAGGTAGGTACTTTTACTTCCATGTGCAAGGGCCGAATAATATGTGTATGATTTTTTAAAACAAGTAGTTTTTAAAAAATTGGTTTAATATAGGTACTTGAAATATAACTAGGTAGGTACTTATCTGTTACTATTAACACCCTGATTCTCACTCGGAAAAATCAGTTTTCAACGATGATACGGGGACACCCTGTTGAAAACTAGTTTTCAACAAGTTGGTAAAGTACGAGTATGTTTTATGTGCCAACCCGTTCGGTTGTTGAAACTGACTTTTATTGTAAGTAGTTAGGTATATTCATCTCGTGTGACAATAAGTTTATTAAAGGCATAGCAGCAATTGGTTAGATGTAATGTATCATGCAGTTAGTGTTTTCTTAATTTACCGTTTCTTGAGCGCTTGAGTAGTGCAGCCAAGAGAGCGCAGTTGGCGAGCGCCGCCGCGCCGGCGATGCAGGCGATGTAGATCGCGACGACGAGCGGCGGGAACACCGGCCCCTGCGCGGGTGCGAGCTCCGACATGGCGTCGGCCGTCGGGGAACGCAACGGGATCAATGACTTGCGCTGCGTCACTCGCGTTCTCCGCCGTCCCTCACTGTTTTTTTGCCAGAAATGAATCACCAGTATACTCTGTACAAGCACATGTGTACACAAGGGTCGGTTTACTATATCAGCAGTTATTTTGTTCCTTTTTCAATTGATACAGTACAGTTTGTATCAACTCCGGAGCCGCCGTGAATATACTGAGTAAGTAAGTATGGCATAGTATCGCGAGTTGTTTCTTTGTTAGAAATGTTCGCATTGCGTATGCGAATATTATTTATATAAGGAGTATAGGTATTTAGTTGTTGGTGATCATTATTATTCAATACTCGCCTTGTTCTTCCTGTACACATTGAGGACTTGCGGCCTGCTGGGCTGATCCGTTATATATCTTTTAACAAACGAACGGCAGGTAGATAGTTAAGCACTTTACTTTAGAAAGGTAGGTATTATGACATGAATCTGTTGAATTGAGATAGAAACCTATGTATAGCTATTAAGAAGGTAAGGATACATATACGTAATAGGTATCATGCTGGTATCTGTAGTATCTGATCTTTGCTGTAGGTATTCTTTAATTGCCGTGGGTATGACCGCTTAGGTAAGTACATAATTGTAGGGGGTTTTCTTGGGACACTAATTCGTCCTCCACTGTACGATCTCACCTGATGGTAAGTGACGATGCAGTCTAAGATGGTAGCGGGCTAACTTAGAAGGGGTGTCGCAATATACAATTCAACCAATAATAACTACCCCTTATCTGTTTCTACACGCCATCGTGCCGGAACGCTAAACGCCTTTGACAGTAGGGTGGTAACTAGCCACGGCCAAAGCCTCCCACAGGATCAGATCAGAGACAATTCAGAAATAGCCCTCCTAAATTACACCCGCCGGGAATAGAACTCGAGACCTCCCAGTTATAAGACCACAGCGCTCACCACTACGTCAGGGAGGTTGACACTAGTCAGACAGACTAGACATTATCAGATGTTAGTTTAGTGATAATAACGAGGACCAATAAAACTTAACGTGCTCTTCGGAACATGAAGGTTTAGTGGTTACCTAGTAGGCAATACCTACCTACCTATACTTAAAAGGCAAAATAATTCAAAACTCTTACAAGTCGTCCACGTAACGTTAGTTAATTTGAAAACTTGGTAGGTATCTACACTCAGGGCTTAGTTATTAGTAGAGACCGGATTATATGCAACATAAAAAGCTTGTTATATGCATGCAAATATGCATGAAAAATGCTTGAAATATGCACGAAAACTGGCAGAATATGCGAAATTAAATGATAAATTTTAGGAATCCCTAAAAAAATAGAAAAGTAAGTATTCATTTTTTTTTTATTTAAAAATCAGCATACAATTAGTAAATTATTTTTTGATAGGCGATAATAGGTACAGTAAGTAACATTATATGATATTAAAATGATTTAGAATTTGTGTAAACGTAAGCAATCAAATATTTTTCTAAATTTTCAGTGGTAAGATTGTGTCTACGATCATTTAGAATATTTTTGTAAGTATTAAAGGTTCGCTCCATATCCATTGAGGTAACTGGGCAGAATTTGAACTTGGGTGCTATGGCACTTATAGTTTCCGGCAAAATTTCTGCCGTCCCATTAATGAAACTATCAAATTGACACAAGCTTTGAAAACCTGGGTTATTGCTCAATATGTTTTCAAACTTTTCTTTAAGTTTATGGGGCAATGCGGCGGCGGCGGAACGCAGAGTGAGTGAAAAATATTGTAAATGTACCGATAATATGCATCATAACTAGATCTTAGATAATATATGCTATTACCGCTGAGAATGGCTAAAATATGCAAATGCATATGCGAATATGCAAATGCATATAATCCGGTCTCTAGTTATTAGTCATTCCTTGATGCTAATCCAAAACTACAAGCAGCAAAAGAACTCACTTGATAATACCTACCTCATTATTAGATACTAGACAGTATAAACCTGACATCCACCAGTTTTCTGCTCATCAGATCCTTCTGGATCCTCGATCATCTTTTATCTAACACCTACCTACTCACTAAGAAACCCAAACGCTGCGCTATCAGTTGCTGAGGAGTTGGGTATCCCGCAGACTACTTGATACTGCAGCATCAGATCAAGTTTGCCATACCTTGATAATAATCTGAAGTAACAGTACCTACACCAAATTTCAAATCAATCACGTTATGTGAAAGTGTGTATAACCCTTTAATGAAGTAGGAAATGCGCTAATGATCTTCAAATTCCTGAGCAGATATTCATAAATTATAGCTATAAGATCCATCTCGATCACGTTAGCTTTCAAACAGAAAAAACCGTGTCAAAATTGATAGATTTATTGGGGAGCTACGAGGGAACAGACAGACATATACCTAGTTACACACATCAGACTTTATAACATAAGTAGCTTTATCCCGCGGCTTCTCTCACGTTAAGTTCGATTCTTCCAACCCCTATTTTATCCCCTTAGGGGCTGAATTTTCAAAAATCCTTTCTTAGCGGATGCATACATCAGAATAGCTATATGTATGCCAAACTTCAGCCCGATCCGTCCAGCGGTTTGAGCTGTGCGTTGATAGATCAGTCAGTCAGTCACCTTTGCCTTTTATATATTTAGATTTGTTTTTATGTTGTCACACAGAAATTGCTAGGCGCAATGCATATTCGTAGGGGAACATAGAGCTCCATGGTATAATCAGCGATTGATCTGCTTAGAGGTAGGTAAATAAGTAGGTATATCTAGGTACAGATAGTACCTAATAGGTTAAGATTTTAAAAATGTAGAACGGGGCCACCCCTGTCCCCTATGAGTAAGTAAGTTATTTAGGTCAAGTATAGGTCAAGTTGAAGAGGTAAATGATGAGTGATATCTATCGCAGTGTTATGGCATCCCACACTGTAGGTAAGTGTGGGATTCCATAACGCAGTAATCAGACAACTGTTTTAATTACCTATCTGTAGCAAGGAACTGCACTCTTAAAGCGCGGTGATTTAGAGGAACTGTCGATTGTGAATTAAAGACGCGGACGAAGTCGCGGGCAACCACTAGTATGTAATATTTTGTAAGATGAATAACCCGTCGAGTAACGCTCCATATCGATTTCCTTTATTGTCACTGGCTATACGGGTAGGTGTGCCTTAATTATAATATGTGGAAGAAGATAATATTATGGTTTACGTAAATGTCTTTGAACTTCGTTACTGATTAAGAGTTAACGGTAATTTAGAAATAATTAAGTAGGTACATATTTAAAATAAATAAAAAAATTATATCTTAAATACTTACTAGCTTTTGCCCACGATTTCGTATATTGGGAGTTAGATTTTTAAAAATCCCGCAGGAACCCGTGGATGTTCCCGTGATAAAAGGTAGTTTCTGTTATGTCACTCTCAAAATCTTTAATTATATCCATGCAAAAAATTGCTCCGTTGCTGCGTGATTAAAGGACAAACCAACAAATCAACAAAGAAACACACTATGTACTTCCATGGGTAGGTGTATTTTCAAGACAATCGGCTCTTTATCCAAGCTTGGTACCATTCTTGCTCTGTGGTATTAGGTCGTAGATATTACGTAAGTTTATGTTACGTATACCTACTTATTTTTCCCTGTTTAAGCACCTATACCTATTTCCGTTTTAAGCGTAAAAAATATTGAAACTTTAGCCATTCTTTAATATCTTATTGAAATATTTGGAAAAGTCTGTTCTTCGTTTTCCTTATTCTACTCGTAACTCTCTCCATTCAATAATCTATTTATCGTCCCCATAATTCTATGCTACATACGATTAAATTCGAATCTAGATCCACTTAAGAGTATCTAGGCAGGTATGATTAATCTATGCTAAGTGAATCGAATATGATTTTTGGGACCGGGTCGAATACGAACCGATATTGTTCATCTGTTTTGATTAGCGGAAGCGCTCGAGTGATGGATGACTCGCGACAATGCCTCCGCGGGGACGAGCGCGGCGTGGGCGTCCGTCGCTCGACGGCCAAAATCTGCGCTTTCCTTCGACTTTCTCTCGGAGGTGCGAAAGGTGTTCACGGAGGGCACGCAATGGTTATTCGGTAGCCGGCGCAGCATAAGTGTACGCGCTCTAATCGCGGTTACAGTCGGGGCGCCTTCATTTTCAGCGCTCGGTGCATTGAGCCCTCTTCTGATATTCAAATCACCTGCATATTATCACAAGTTTATATACAAGTGTCGGTTTTTCAAGCAGTTATTTAAAAGACGGTTTGTTGTGAGATGCCCGTAGGCGACGATGGCGTGCTCCGTTCAAATAGTGGTTGTAGCTCTGGTTTTCGCGCTACGATGCGGCTCGCCGGCGAGTTTTCCCGTAAGTAAACACGACGCAAGGGCGGGCGGCGCGCCTTGGCTTATATAAATATGTTAGAGTAGTTTTAATACTTATTAATAAATATTTATTTATTTCTATTTTCTTCTCAAATTGGTATAGTTATATAGAGAGTTGATTTTGTATACTGTTCATTGTAATATTTTGTATATACCGATGGCGCTGACGTAACGGTCACCTTTAAAAGTCCCATATAAAATGATGAGAATTAAAAAAAATATTATTTACAAAGATTCAGTTTCTAAATTGATCAAAATTCAAAATTATTTATTTCATGTAGGCCAACTTGTAGTTCTTATGACACGTCGAGACTCTACCACCGGTACGGAATGCAGATTCTGCTGAATGATCTTATAGTCTTGGTTATTAACCTAAGTTAATAACCAAGACTATAAGATCATTCAGCAATTCAGCAATCTAAATTGAATTAAAATTATTATAGCAAACGAAATATTTTTCTCTAAAATAATACCTTAGTGGGTAGGTACCTTAACATATTATTTAAATTACAAAGAACGTATAAACTTTTCAAGAGACAGTAGTAGGTAAAGCCTGAGGCGAACACTTCTGCAGATTTGTAAAAGGATCTGTAATACCTTAGAAAACAAACTAAGTATACCTACACTAAACCCCATTTAAGTACCTAGGCTTCAGGCTATAATAAATTAATAAATATTTCCAGTAAATAATGTAATTCCAAGAACCTTTTCTTCCCGAGAAGGTTCTCTAAGAAGGTATTCTTTTGATACTTACCTAGAATAGAACTGATTCTGAAAGATAATATCTATTGCAAATTGCAATCTAGTATTAAATTTCTTTAATCTAAACAAGGCTTCTATGATACGTCATACCTCATAAAAGCTATTTAGATTCTTTATACCACGTACCACGTATACATTACTACCTGGTGCCCGCGACTTTGTCCGCGTGGAGTTAGGTTTTTTAAGTCCCTCGGGAACCCTCTGTTTTACCGAGATAAAAAGTAGCCTATGCCACTCTCCAAGTCTTCAACTATAACCATGCAAAAAATTGCGTCGATCCGCTGCTCTGTTACAGCGTTAATGAAGGACAAACCGATAAACAAACACACTTTCGCATTTATAATATTAGTAGAAGGATAGTAAGAATACTTAGAAAGAGAAGCTTTGTCATGAAAGTTCATTGCTATTGTTTTAAATTGGAATAGATGAACATACAATAATACCTAATATCAATACCACTGACGTGTAAATACGCTATAGCTTTTATGTCAAAAATGAAAATTATGAAAACTAGAAAATATTTGTTTAATTTGATATGGAAGGTAACTACCTAGGTAGGTACCTTCCATTTTCTAGTAGTAGGTAGTTACCTTCTTTTCTTCTAGTTCTTGTGAGAATACTAGGTAGGTACTTAACCTCACAAGAACTGATAGTTTTCAGCTGGACAGGATCGTCCCACAATACGATCCTGTGCCGCCTGTATCCATTAGCTGCCAGCAAACTCGCTAGATGTCCCACGTGATTGGGTTTTCCGTTTATGGGATCATCTCGCAAACTTCCTCTGTCTTAAGAAAATTCACGAAATATGTTCCATTAATTGTGCATAAATCGGTAGAGATATACTTCCTCCCTGCACTGGTAGCATGGGCAGGAGATAAAAGTTTTATCCCCCGATTTTATCCATTGACAGGGGCTAAAATTATCTTTTCCCTATGCTAAATCATGGCGACAGAGGAGAAGGCGATGTATATTTCTATAAGTATATCCACTGAGTGTTATTTCCACCGCTGTGCCCATCTTCGACAGGTGGATAAAGCTAAGCGAGGGGATAAACGTTTAATCCTTTTCCCGGGGATACAATTTCTCCCGCCCATGCTCTCAGGGCTGGAATTAATTTTCTTGTTTAATTCTTCATTTGTTCTTTTTATTAGAATTAAGGCAAATATAAATTGATTAGAAATATTTCACTATTGACAATAATGTGCGTTGTGGCCAGGCGTTACAATATAATATGTCCTTCCAGGAAAGCGAGCTTAATTTTGAATTTTCACTTTGTTATAGGCATTGTCATAGACTGCCTTAGAACACTAAAAATAACTCTTCAACGAAAAAATTTTAAATTACATTAAACTGCGCAATAAGCAGACATAAGTTTTAACACATGTTCCGTTAGGACGGGGGAAAGAAAACATTAAATGAGGAAAGTTCTTAGTTCAATATTCCGCAAGCTGAGTGCCAACATCTGTCATTCATATTCCTAACGGGTACTTTCTGATGACAACATCATTTGTTCGGGAAGTAAGAAAATATAAGACAAAGTGGTTAGCCTCTTTTGTCGTTTTCTTGTTAGGTATGCCTACCCACCTGTCGACCTTACGTTCCTATACGTCTTGTTTTGCTAAATCTTTCATTTGTATTCATGTGCTTATTTATGAAATTAAATAAGGATACTCGTAACAATAAAGATATATTTTTATTCAGTCTGGTGGGAGGCTTTGGCCGCAGCTAGTTAGTTACAAATACAATTTTACCATCAAAGACGTGCCGTCAAGTGATTAGTGCTGTCGTTTGATGGTGTATAGAAACCGAGTAGGGGTATAGGTTAAAACACTGCCATGCCCCTCACAAGTTAGTCCATTACCATGTCAGACTGCATCGTGTCTTACCCTGTGAGATTGCAAGGGCTAAGGGATATTGTCATCAAATAAGAAAAAAGAAAAGACGACTTCCAATGGGACCCAAATTCCTAACCTACACCGGTCTAGTAATTCTAGTAACCGCATCTTAGTCATTGAATAGAGATTTAGCGTAGGTAGGTATCTAAAGAGCTTTTTTCTGTTCCAGGTGTCGGCACCTAGTGGGCCGATCGATCAAAGTTTGACACATTCAGGTTATTATGATAAGCAGATGAGAAAAATCAATTCATAAATCATAATGCAAGGAACCCATTTGTCGAAGCGGAGCAGGCGGTTACAATAACTTTCACTGCGCCTACTTCATTGTATCGCGTACCCGAATTGTATAATTTTATTTTGGCAATTACATTGCATAACTATGGAGCCATAGGTCTGTCCCGTACTGGATCACGTAGCGAGTTACACAAGCGTGAACATCACGTACTTAGTTGGTGTTTTTTAATCGCATCTCGATGATTCACTGCGCGGGCCCATTGTTCCCGCGTGAGCGACCCGACGAGACGATAGACTCCACGTAATTGAGATGGATGCGAATAACTTTCATCATCCGGATTCCAAACGTAACACTGACAATAATACCTACCTAATAATAAATAATTGACTTCAGAAATTAATGACTTCAAAGAAAACAACTGTAGATCAGCGGATCGTAAATAAGTATAGGTGATAGGTAACTAATGAAGGTTGAAGCACATTGTTTCACGGTGTAGTAATGGAAAAACAAATAGTTGTACTTTCCCCTTTACTTCGCTAATGCGCGCTAATACTGTGTCTATTGAACTGAGTCATGTGTTATGTTGATTTCGGTTTCACTCCAGTCCCGACGAACATGTTTGACTCTAGGTCAATGGTAACATTTATAGGGCTCTACCGAATTATTTAATCAATCTAAAAAACAGGACAAATGTATGCAATACTCAAAATAGTTGAGATGTTCTAGCACGTGTTTCGTAAAAATAAAAAGAACTTGGGTACGGTAAATAAACCAGCCTCTCGCTTAACCTTTACAGAATGCTATCTATTTCCATATCAAAAGAAAATGATTCCCTCTTTAAGAAACCTTAAAATCATTTTTAAATAACATTCAACGGGATCTCATTTGAGTGGCTGGGTGAGGGTAATTTTTGTATTCGTTAGTTATTTAGGTAGTATAAAATATTTACCATAAAGACTAAAAAAAGTCTAAAAAATTCTGATACACGCTATGCGTCTGAAATTTTCAAATTAAGTCAATTAACGTCAACCACTTGTTAGTAGACTTTAAATTTGGATGCGCTAATTAGTACTCAATTGACCAGTGCTCCGTTCGACTATTAAACTCATAAAAATATTTAGTCAGGCGACGAAGTGACTAAAGTCAAACACCCAAAGGCCAGACCTTGAGAGGAGTTTATCGTTTTCGCGTATCGTTATACTATTTATATCAAAATTCCAACTCCTATTCTCCTCCTATTTGTAAGATCATGGTTTTGTCGTAATCCGGAGTATCTATATTTATAGGTATTTTTTTTTTTTGGATTAAGATTTTTTGATTTCCGCGGGAACTCTTTGATTTTCCGGGATAAAATGTAGCTTATGCATTGTTCCAGACTTTAATCTATCTCTGTGCCAAATTTTAGCCAAATCGGTTCTGTCGTTGTGGCATGATTGAGTAACAAACATCCATCCATCCATCCACCTAAACTTTTGCATTTATGATATTTAATAGGAATAGGATAAGTGTAATGTAAAGTGTGATAGCAGTGTCAAATATTTTACTTAAACGATCAATCGTTAAAATTGATACCTTTTTAGCATTCGGACAAAAATCACTTATCAATTTATATTTTATGTAGTGTGATTAATATTTATGACATCTTTAGTGGGTCAGGTATCTTAAATTCAGTTTGCATGCTTGCATGCATATTTTTTTTCTTCTTTGTTCGTATCAATGTAGCTCACTAAGTAACTGACTCTTACTTCGTTGTTTTTCTTGGAAAGTCTTAGTAAACGCACCATAATTTAATGAGGACATATATACATTCGAAATTATGACAATGAGGTCGTCGAATTAGCATAAGATGAATGAGTTGCTTACTGGTTTTGATTGATCAGACGAAATTTTTTATTTATAGAGAACACTCATTACTCAGAGGATTTGAGTTAGTAGGTAAATAATGCTTATCTTCTAAAGCAGATTTTCTTTTAGCTTTCTACATTTTTTCTTGAACTATCTTTACTTTCAAAACTTTCAGATTTTACACGAATGAGTTCACTAATTTTCATTCTGTAATTAAAAACTAACTTGGAATCTGGATAGGTAAAACAAACCTAGGATGGTTTGTTTACATATTTTTAATAAGTACCTTTTAATTTTTGTAGTGCCTAGTTTATTTCTGTCTCTAAATTATTTTACTTATTAGCTTCCTTGCGATTTTCCTTCCTCGTTATTACATTTGAACATTTGCATTTTTGTCTGGTTTGCAACACTGTTTTATCTCAAAAATTCCAATTCTACATTGCTAGTTAAAATCACTTACACTTTTTCAAAATAAAACATTGTTGCACCAAATAAGCTATTGCCCATCCCTAACCCTATTTTTTACTGAAGCTTATTAATTTTTTTTTTTTTTAAAGAATATCAGGCAATAGCTTGCCAGTTCAGCAACTTGACGGATGTTTTCCTCTCCCCTCCAAATAAGTGAAAACTTGTGTTAGTCATTCAGTCTTACGTGTACTTTCAGGAAGTTCTGTCATTCCATGGCTGGTGGTCGAGCGGGCCCAGCGCCGCCGCGCGGCAAGCGGTGCCTGACGCGGACGTGCAAGTGGTGTACCTGCCGGCGCTAGTGCCGCGCGAGGCGCAGTCGGCGGGTGACTCGTCGCAAGATGGCGTCCCGCTGCCCTACAGCTTCGACGCGTTCGGACGGTAAGTTCTATGTAACATTTTCCTTATGTATTTACCGCACACTAAAGAAAATTCCTTTTTACGGTGCTTTCCTGCGCGAGACTCGAGGATACCGTATTCATTTGCCAGCTTATAACTTAACGGTTACATTTAATTAAACAAGATTCAAACATTTAAACAAATTCACTAGATAGTCAATATTCTTCGAAGAGTTAAACAAGGGAACCAGTTATCTCCAAAAATTTTCATAGCTCTTCTAGAGTATGTGCTAGAAGACTCATTGGAGTGAGATTAACTGGGTATATAATATGTTCAAGGGAAATATTTCAACCATCTAAGATTCCATTCATCCATCAGCCTTAATGTGTCCACAGCTGGACATCATTTCAAGAGCGTGCAACCAAACACGTTCCTCCACCTTCTTCAAAGGTTAAGGTCTCCTTTTTAAGGTCATCGGTCCATCTAGCTGCAGGTCGTCCAACAGTGCGCTTACCGGTCCACGGTCTCCACTCCAGAACACCTCTGCCCCATCGGCCATCGGTTCTGCGACAAATATATGACCTGCTCACTGCCACTTCAGCTTGCAAGCCTTCAAAGCTATGACGGTCACTTTTGTTCTTCTATGAATTTCTTCGTTCCGGATTTTATCTCTGAGAGAGATTCCCAACATAACACGCTCCAAAGCACGCTGAGCAACTTTTAATTTGTGGACGAGGCCCACTATCAGTGTCCAAGTTTCCGCTCTCATCACCATCTGAGATTACATCATCTGATATTTGCCAATGAAATATTTTGTGATTTCAGAAACTTCGATCTTCAGCTTATACCGAACCGACGGCTGGTGTCTCCACAGTTCCGAGTGTGGTCGGAGCATGGCCCGGATGAGCCTCTGTCCTCCGTGGACTCTTCTTGCCACTTCCTGCACAGCGGTCCTGGTGCGGTTGCTGCCTTTTCTGCATGTAGAGACCACGCACTTGTGAGTCAACATTGTCATGCTAAATTGCCTAATTCATGGATTTTATAGTCAATTTAGTTTAAATAAAAATCCCTTAAGTCATGCACAGACTGCATGCCCATTTGAAGGCTGTACCTAGTCTAGGTTGAAAACACGCGCTACTGAAGGCGAGCTAAAGCAGTCCAGCGAATAGGTAACTACTTAAGCCTACTGTCTACCAAGCCTAGCTTCGATCGCGACACGCGTGCTGTGAAATGTGTATGCGACAGTGTGTTCCAGGGTACGTAGGTACTTCTGATTACGCGTCGCATACCTACTTACATTGGAAAAAGCAGTTCGCACAAGGCTTTAGGGCCCCTTTTTTCGACATATAATTCCGATGAATTGAGAACCTCCTCCTTTTTTGGAAGTCGGTTAAAAATGGTAATCCTTTGTGATTTCAGCACGGCCTTATCATGACGGAAAATTCAACATACGAAGTTCGGCCATTATCTTCCAATGAGGATCGATTAGAAAACGGCAGAAACTTTGACGGGCGAACAGCGCACATCATACGCAGAGCCGCACCGCCGCCTTCAACCCTCAACGATGACAGACCTCTGCGCCATAAGGTCCGGAGGCCACGCTACGGTCCTACAAAACCAGCTCCGTCGTCGTATACTATTGAGATTGCCTTGTTCTTGGATGAGGCAGCATACAAATTATTTTATCCACATCTCAACTACAATGAAGCAGAAATGCGCGATATGCTGCTCGCGTATATGAACGGTGTTAGTTTCCTAATTTTTTATATTCATTTGTAAATTATCGGAATTATAAGCAAAAGATCTATTTTTATCTCACACTCTTTTTGCTTTTGGTATATAAGTATCGGACAAATGACGAACAAAATCCTTGAAGGACAAAAAACCGCGGGACTTTTTAGTGTTCTATGGAGCACCGTATTTGGAACTAGTGCCTACCGCTGATTATTTTGATTCCTTTTAACGATTTGCTGCCTTTTAACGATTCTTAATACAATACCTATTGAACCCTATGTTCAAGCATCAATTGTTCTCTGTTCATCTGCCATACTCCAATCGTGAATACATGTGCGCTTTCGGATTCTTCCAGAAATTGATTTGAGTTTTGAGTGGCAGCATAAATAGATCTGTAGACAAAGCTGTCCACCAGGATCTTCGCTAGTGCCTCAGAGTTGTAAAGTTTTCCATTTCATTGGTATTTGTTTATCTTTCTTTACAGGTTCAGGCCCTATATCATCACTCGTCGCTGGGCACGCGCGTTCAGCTGTCGCTGGTGCGGCTCACGCTGCTGCGCAGACAACCATCAGCTTTGTCTACACACGCTGAACGTGGGCGACTGCTGGACTCCTTCTGCGAGTACCAACGCTCGCTCAACGTGGACGATGATGATGATCCGGAGCACTGGGATATGGCGTTACTTCTTTCTGGGTTAGTGCCTCTTAGATCTTACTTCTTCAGCTTCTTCAGGCCTTTAACATCAGCAATCAGCATCGTTATTGAACGTCAGTATATGTCAGTCTTGCCACTTACATTTGCCCTTAAAGGTAAATGATCCTATAAGCGACGTCTGTTTATCACCAGTATCTTTGGTACTCTACCTAGTAATCATAAGTTTTTAGTTGCAGGAGAGAGGTGTCCTCTATGGAAATATGGACGATCTACTCTTAGTATAAAAATAAGTTTTTATTTGATTTTTTAGTTTGGATTTCTTCTCTGAAGATAACGGACGTCGCAATGGTGTGACGATGGGTCTGGCACCAGTGGGCGGCGTGTGTCTGCCCGCTCATTCGTGTGTTGTATCTGAATTCGGCACCTCCGACACTCTCGGCCGGCCCTACCCTTCAGCTGGATTTACCTCCGTCTACATCCTCGCTCATGAAATCGGACACAAGTCGGTATATTTTTTAAATATTTATAAAGCTGTAGGTATTGTATTAATGTATTCAAACCAAGTATAGGTACCAGCAAAATATTGCTGTAGGCTGTAGCATGTAGCAATCTTATTATTGCGAGCTGTAGCCAAATTCGGCAGGGATCGTTTTGTAAGAGGTGGCCAATTGATTGATCTCTGCAGTCTGCATTCACACTTTCGCCTCGCGGGTTTGCGGTTGATGTATTCAAGGTTTAATAAATAGCAATTCGACTAGTATGTTTCATAATATTTTTTATGTATACTTTTTCAGTCTGGGCATGCATCACGATGGGACGGGCAATTCTTGCGCCCGTGACGGCTACATCATGTCACCTTCCCGTGGAACCAATGGCGAGGCGACCTGGTCACAATGCAGTGCTCGAGTTATCGCTGACTTACAGTATGCTATAAAATCGATACCAACACAAGAAGATAGCTTGCATGAGAAATGACGTTAGGGTGCTTTTTATTGCTTGTTATGGAATATTATTAAAGTGTGTATTCTCACAAAACCTAAACCCACACGGATGAAATTGCTGTGCATCAGCTAGACTATATACAATGAAGCAATGGTTGACCTGGACGCTCCTTAGTGCTGCAACGGTTTTGTAAAACTAATTACGCTAAATGGTTATTTAAGCTTTGTAAAACCGAAAGTTTGCAATATATTTTTTCCAGCTTATTCGAGCTTATAGAAAGGTACGAAAATTTTTCCACAGCTTCTTCTAGACCATTGTGTATTTTAAAGAGCCAATAGTTAGGCCAATTCCAATCCATTTTGCACAAATGATTATGCAAAATAGACTGAAGTTTAGAAAAGTATCTAGTTCACAATTTTCCCTTGTTCCCAGCTCAGTAAATGTTAAATTAATTTCAGATGGGCAACTTGTCTATTCGATGGAGGTGACGACTTAGACACGCCACAAGAACTGCAACATGAGAAGTTTGGCGATGCTCCTGGCATCATTTGGGGAGCAAAGAAACAGTGTGAGGTTGGTAGACGCTTTAGACGTGTTTAGCAATATACGAGTACTCGTAGTATCTATTTAAACTGGGTAGGTGGACATTAAGCCGTCTTTTAAGCCGTCAAGAATTTGCCCAGTCTTGTGGTTAATTCCATCTACTTTAACTGCGTATACCCTGCTTTTATTTTTTATTACGCCTTTGGAAGCATTTAATCGACTAAAAACCACCTGGCTATTACTAATAATCTGGCTATTACCGATTAGGTTCATTAGAAAGGTTTTTTTTTCACGCATTTGATCCGTTTGACGCAACTTGAAGGTTGTCATACTTTTACCGGT
The DNA here is from genome assembly GCA_038048805.1 of Hipparchia sbordonii. NCBI lineage: Eukaryota > Metazoa > Arthropoda > Insecta > Lepidoptera > Nymphalidae > Hipparchia > Hipparchia sbordonii. The sequence goes on from CM076098.1 coordinate 6,563,932, forward strand.
AGCCTTATAAGAATTATTTAGCTAGTCTATAGGTAAACTGTAAGGCGACTCTCCTGTTTCGTCCAAGCTCTGCGCGGTGTAGGTTGTAGTTCTCCGCCGACTCGTTCCGGTTCCACGCGAACCATCCCATCCAGCATCTTGTCCCGTAGGTCCTTGAAGAGGGGTCTTCTCACAGCGCATGGCCTGCCCTCTTAGAAGTCAAAATTAGTGATCATTCTCCATTATTACTATACATATTTATATTTTAAGATCCTCCTGCGCGACAAGGACGCAGCGCCCGCGCAGGCGCCAGGCTCGGGCGGCGACGCGTCGCAGTGCGCGCAGCTTGCGTGTCGCTCGCCGCACCGCGCCGGCTTCTACTACGCGGGCCCCGCCTTGCCCGGCACTCCCTGCGGAAAAGAAAAGGTATCTAAAGTCTACAGTCCCCAGTCTACAGGTCATGGATTCCACATATTACTTCTTACTGAAACTTTCGCATTTATTTATAATAATAATATAATTGAGGCTTTTACACATGTTCCTATGCAGTGGTGCCAAGGTGGAGAATGCGTGGCAGCATACCCTTCTACCGCGGCAAGGCCTCCGCCTGCTGAAGGCGGCGGCAGCTCGTGGACGGAGTGGACTTCGGACACGTGCCGCTCGGGCTGCACGGCCAGGAGTCGCGGTGCCCGGGAGCGCCGACGCTCGTGTCCAGAAAACGCCGTGTGTGAAGGATCCTCTTATGACGTCGTGCTCTGCGACGATTCCAAGGTTAGTTCCGAAGAAAAGGTACAGAAGACAAAGTCGATCGAAATCGAAGGATTCGATGTGGCCCTGGTTAGGATGTAAGGTTATCTTTGCCTGTTATTCGTTGTAGCAGTTCAAAATAAGGTAGGTAAGCTTGTCTCGCTTAGGTAACAGATTGATAGACAGAGCTATTTGTCCATCTTTTTTTCTTTCTTTTTTTATAAAGAATATTAGCTAAGTTAAAGGCAGAGTTCGGACTTACCTATTATTTCGGGATGGGCTTTGTGTTATACCATGTATGTAGCTATAAAAGAATTGAAAGCACAATGTTCCAATGTTCCTGTTGTCAGGTTTGCGGCAAGAAGAAGCGAGTGAACGCGAACGAGCTGGCGGCGCGCAAGTGCGGCGAGTACGCGGCGCGCCTCCCCGAGCTCGACCCGCGCGGGGGCGGCCTGCAGGCGCCGCACGACCCCAGTGAGCATCGGCTTCATATTCCCTTTGCATTGAGACAGTACCGTGGTGTCATCCTCTAAAAACCGGCCAAGAGCGAGTTGGACTCGCACACGAAAAGTTCCGTAGCATCGTAGCAGCGATTGTTAAGTGTATTGAGTCAATACAGTGGTGCGATAGATAGTGCACATAGTTCGAAGAGCTGATGGTCGATGGGCTCCCAAGGTGCTGGAGTGACTAGGTGAACCGACGACATCAAACGAGTCGCAAGGAGTCGCTGGATTCAGGCGGCGCAAGACCGAGGTCTGTGGAGGTCCATGCAAGAGACTTATGTCCAGCAGTGGACGTCTATAAGTTGAAGAAGAAGTGGTGTGACTAAAAAATCGACCAAGTGCGAGTTGGACGAACGGTTCCGTACCATCGTAACAGCGATTGTTAAGGTCGAGCAAAAGCGCTGAAAAAATTTCGTTTCTTATATGGGAACCCCCCTTTATTTTATTTTTATTATATGTTGTTATAGCGGCACTAGCTATACATATTTTATGGAAATTTCAAGAACCTATTCATGAGATACAGCCCGCTGATAGACAGAGGGACGGACTGACAGCGAAGGCTTAGTAATAGGGTCCCGTTGGCCCCCTTTGGGCAGTCGATAATTTGGAACCCTGTTTGATGGTGATATTGTTTTAGCTCGCATGTGGATGGGCTGCGCGATATTCTGCCGGCGCGCGGCGGGCGGAGGCTTCTACGCGCCGAGGGTCGAGCTCAACGACGTGGGGCTCGACCCCTACTTCCCCGACGGCACGTGGTGCCATCACGACGGATCCACGCACTACTACTGCCTGCAACACCACTGCTTGCCTGAGGTACATTGACCACTTCACTACATTTTTTTACTCTTCCACAATCTAGTTCCTCGCTCAGCTGGTGATAAGTGAAGATACACAAGTGAGATCATTGGAGTTGGGGTAACCTGGAAGTGGTATTTTTTAATTCAAAATTCAAAATCCATTTATTTCATGTAGGCCAACTTGTGGTTCTTATGACACGTCATAAATCTACCACCGGTTCGGAATGCAGATTCTGCTGAGAAGAGCCGGTAAGAAACTCAGCAATTGCTCTTTTCAAAAAATAAAAAAAATTACAATAGGTAACAAAACTATGCTATGTGTACACATACAGTGCTTCCACAATGAAGCTTCAAAAATGTATACGTAGGTACACACAATCCAATGTATGTCAAAACGGGCGGACAAAGCAGATCCATTCCCGTTGGTGGCACCCGTTCACGAGCATGACGCATGAACAGACTTCTACGCGACATCGTACTGGAACGCTTCTGGCTGCACTGCTTTGCTGATAGTGTGACACGAGCTACGGCTAAAGCGTCCCACCAGATACCAGAAAACCAGAGACAGTTTAAAATTCATAAATGCTTAATTGCCCCTGTCGGAAATCGAATCCATTCATCTCCTTTAGGAGAACACAGCACCACAGCGCTAGGGATGTAGTCAAAATAAAGTCACTCTTCGGTCTATGCGTGCTAATCTCAAAGACTATGGATTTTTATCCTGTATAGTATGCGAGGTGTATGATTCGTTAAGGTTTAGAATAAAGTAGCTGAATTATGATAAAAATAAATGAACAAGCCTTTTATTTTTCAAATCTTCACAATTTTTATTTTTTACAGTAAAATTCGCTTAAAAGTAAAGGTTGGTAGTATAAGTAGCTACCGATTTCACTAACATCGAGGGACGTTTAACCGACGAATAAAATGGGCGTTCTGACAGTATCTGTATAGAAAATCTGCCAAAATATCTGTATACTCAGATAAGACTAATCGGCCCATGTCGGTCTGTTAATTTATTCAGCGCAAAAATCATAAACACCGCAGATGGATCTATTGTTTGTCAATAGCGGTGCGTCATACTCACGTGCTCTCTTCAATCAAAATAGAGTCATAAAACACCTTAGAATATAGCGAAGAAATGCCTAAAGGCCACTTCACAACAATGCGGATTAGGTACAACGAAACGCAATATTTAGCTTCAACCGCAGATTCAACCGCAGATTCAAGAGATCAAGTTATTATTATTTAAGTACCATCTTACCCACCTATTACAATCTACCATTAGACTGCATCGTCGCTTACCGTCAGATGAGATCGCAGTCAAGGACTAACTTGTCATCGAATAAAAAAATTAAAAAAATTTAAGTACTAGCCTTAGCCCGCGACTTCATCGTAAATTTTGATTTTTTAAATTATAATAAGGTAATTAGTAGGCATAACGTTGTTATATGGACGCTCATATGCAATAAATAGTCAACCCACACAACTTATCAATTGAAAAGTTAACTTTATTCCTTTACATTATGTATGTATTTAATTTGACAAACAGCTATTCATCTATACCGTTTTAAATATTTAAAATACAGGACTAGCTAATTACAAAAGTTACAACATATAATTATATACCTACCTTGTTTCAAATCAACATTAATCATTGTCCATCAAAGGTAATCAATTCAATCAACGTGCTTTGTGTACGTGACGTGGCTGTAAAAACAATTTTGCATTAGCAAGCCAAATCTGCTGTTACCATAGTCGAAGTATCTACAGTACCTATTTTTTGACAATCAATAAAGTTGGTATAGTTCTTGCAATTCACAAGGGCTCGTGGCTCATGGAGAGTTTGCTCGCGCCTGACCGCTCCCACCTAGGCTCCTTACAGGCACATACACTTACGCAATGTGCATGTACACGACTTAACTACAAGTAAAGCTCACGTGCCTTCGCAAGAACTATAAGAAAAAATCAAAAAGCTCAAAACGTACCTTATAATTATTTTAGGTTCGTTAAAATGTTCCGATGTGCTGTGAACGTGGCTTTATGTAAACGTGATAGTGGTTGATAACTCCCGGCACATTCAGCACCTTAATTTGTTTGAACACCAAACAAAACGTTATGACTTTTTCCATGCGTCATTGTCTTGGGCTATTTGCTAATATACCACATAGTACATGATAACTGTGATGATAACTAATTAATTAAAGTTTAAACTCAAACTCAAAATTATTTATTTCATGTAGGCCAACTTGTGGCTCTTATGACAAGTCGAAAATCTACCACCGGTTCGGAATGCTGATTCTGCTCAGAAGAGCCGGCAAGAAACTCAGCAGTTTATCGGTTAGGACGTTTAAACTTTAAATTGGGCCGTCATAAACCTTTTTGAAACCTCAAATTAATTTTTAAGATTTTTTAGTCACGGATGTTTTTGTGCAGCTGCTTTAAAAAACAATAGGTGCATGCATATTTTATCGAAAGTTTTCTGATAATTAATTTATATGAACTGAACGATAAATAATTAATCATTAAGTGATTATTAAAATAACTTAAAGGTTACATACCCCTGTATTGGTGAACGACCTGCAGACAATGTTTACGCTTATAATTATTATTATCGTTAGCATTTTCCTTATTTAAACCGCTTATACAATAAAATTATAAGTACATTTTTTTTTAATATATGCATTGGTGAACGACCCCTGCAAAATGAAAAGCGAAGTTTCATCCTACAAGTTCAGACTAAAGCTAAATAAACGGCCAAGGCGTGTCGGGCCACGAGGTGTAGGGTTCCGTAGTTGCGTACTTTGAAAGGAAGCTAGTTAATTTTGCAGTTTTCATCATTAAATATTTATTTTTTACAATTATTTTATTACACAACTTTGAAGGCGTGATCGTGATATGTTTTTAGTACCAATAGTCTGTGATGTTTTACTACGGAACCCTGAAAGTCAAAACAGCATTTGCCAAACACGATTTTTTACTGCTGTAGTTTTTGATATAGCGTTATAGCAATATGAAAAACGTCATTTATTAGTTATCAAATGGCGCCATTTCTTTATAAATTCCCTTTCCCTTTTTGGATTGAATTTCTGGATTTCTGGATTCAATTTCTGGATTTTATGGATTCAAGCGTTTGGGAAGTTAACGAAATTTTAGCTTTAAGACGGCAGAATTCCTAAGGGGACTCTGATTTTCCGTGACTTATCATGTTGTTGCCTATATCACTCTCCAGGTCCTCAACTATACCCATGCAAAAAGTCACTGCGATCCGTAATTGCTCCTTTGCTGCGTTATTGAAGGACAAACCAAGAAAAACACATTTTCGCATTTGCTATCTAATACTAAACATAGTGCGGGATCAAATGCATTTCCGTTGCAAATACTTAGGGCCTAAGTGCTCAGTGGGTAATTGCTAATTACACATTGTTTGCTTCATTGCGTCAATACATCTAGCCAGCACAGACGAAACGTTGTTTATCTGCTCCTAGGATAACCGCTGGCCAATGCTAACGGAAATAAACAAGGACACTGAAAGATCGTGTTATTGCGGTTTACCAAGCACTAAGGACCAGTTATTATTAACCCTCGACTCAAAAATGACGGGGTGTTATAAGTTTGACGTCTTTGTGTGTGTATGTACCCTCCCGAACGGATGAACCGATTTTGATGTTGTTTTTTTTGTTTGAAAGGTGAATTAGTCGCGAGTGTTCTTAGCTACAGCTTGATGAAAATCGGTCCAAGATGGCCGCCGCCACAAAATGGCGGATTACATATTTTTATTATAACGATTACTGACTAGCGATTAGGATGTTGTAACATGTCGGGGGTGCTTTAAATTTTTAATTTACACTTGTACTTACGTCAGACGGTTAAAGTAAAGACAAGAACTCAAGACTCAAGACAAACCGTCTTGGGCTTATCTCAATGGTTAAGGCAGAGATTAGGTTTCGTCCTCAACTAATCGGATAGATAATAAAATTAATGTGTAATAAATACTATGAAACCCTATCTCTTTAGTTTTCTGACAAGCACTTGACCAGTTATTATGTGTATTTCTTGGCACAATTCTTTACTCCTAAGTTGACGTCTGTATGACCGTTTTATTAATGATCCCGTTACATAAACTCTACAATTTTATTGTTACTGTAATATTTCTCACGATATTTTACGGCAGCAATAAGTTAAAAATGAAAAGATGTGCCTAGGTAGGTAGGTACCTACTATATATTGTGCTGTCTGCAAAAATATTATCTGAACACAATAAACTAATAAATCGCTGTTGTGTGTTTTATGTACGTAGGGTATATTCTTTCTTAGTGGCATAAATCCTATAAATCCAAACAAGTAAAGACAGATTTATGCTGCATTGCAGTTTGCTTCGGTATCCTTTCATTTTGTCAGAGCTATGGCTTTATATTGAAACCTCTTTGACTAAGTACCTATAGGTGTAGGTACCTCAGTGTACCTGTTTCTTTAAATAATTCTGCCGCCCTAGCTATATTACAAAAGTGTTCTGTTTCTATGATCGCTAACGCTGTAGAGCAGGGTTTACACTTCGGAAAGGATAGATCGTGCGATAAAAAAACTTTGTGAACCCCTGCTTTAGTATTAGCAGTTTTAGAAAACGGTTATGGAAAGAGAATAAAATATACCTACGACACTTTTGTAACATGGCTAGGGCGGCAGGTACTATTCGGCAGAAATTACTAAACATCGGCTGGCTTTGCTTATTAGAGCGTAGTCTTTGTCAAACGAAGCGACAAAAATTCACAGAAGTATGAGTAACAGAGATGACGCTCTGCGAAAACCTTCTCGTTCTGAGAGGAGAGCCGTGCCCAGTGATGGGTTGAGATGATGAAGTACTTACTGTAGTATTTTTTCTGTAACAGAATTTCAAGATGTCACCACAGTTCCACATCTGGGACCTGCCCAGCGAAGACATAGGAGGCGCGTTCAACGCGAGAGCGCGCGCGGCGCCCGATGACTCGACGGCCGCTCTTCGCACGTATCTCTCTTTAGACAACACTGGCCTGCCATTCGCCCGCGCCGTGGGAGCTCCACATATACCCGACGAGCCTGAGAGCAACTGGGAAGTACTCGATTACATCGAAATTATGAGGAACAAAACGTCGGATTGATTGAAAATAGTACCATTTTAGGAGCATTTTAGACCAAGTTTTTAAAATAACAACCATTATATTATCTTGTAGTCTGCAGCTAATGGCGAAGACCATCAAGGGGTCATTCTACAACATATTCTGATTCCGTCTTTAAGTTTACCGAACGGTTTTAAACTAAACCATACCTATCTTCTATTCTTAAAATATTGTACCTAACGAAATATAAAAAGAGTCGATGAGTTAATATATATTTACTGCTGAAAGCTGCTGATCACTGTGATGAGTTGACAACTTATCGACTGTTTGAGAACTACATATCTAGCGACTTCAAAAATCAAACATGCCTGGACTAGAGTCCTTTATTCTCTTCATATGTTTAGTATTTTTAAATGTTTGTATAACTATTATTCTTGTAATTGTATTATTATAGATACTGACATTATATTACATATTATGTTATATATGTTGCTCCTAGTATAAATGTAGGATTCCTACACCTATAATACAGCAATGCCTCTTGCCAAATCCATAAAAATTACCACGTTTCACTTTCAGTGCTTATACTTTGTTTAAAAATACATTTTCAATTGCTGTGCAATGAAATGTACATTTTATTTGAGTCGTAAAACTAAGAATCATGTTCGAGAAAACTTTTCCATAGGTTAGGTCATGTCAAGAAAAGTAAGATGGTAGGTGTGTAATTGCATTTATTAGATAAGTTTTAGATATAATACCTTCTATAGACGAATTTAATTGTATACTGTCTGTTAGAGCTTTTCTAAAAAGTTGAACTGACAAAATAATATTAAGTAAAAAATAAGACACTAAGCAGAGCAAGTTACTTATCAGGCGGTTTTCGTACGTTTAACTTGATCATCGAAAAATATCACTGTGGGTTGGATAAAATAGAGTTCTTAAAACTTTTTACCAAAACATGATGTTCATGATAACGAAAACTTTGTGAATAGGTTACACTTAATGCCTATAATGAAATTCATCTTGGAAATTATGGGTTACCAATATTGTGATTTTTAAACACGCAGTGTATCGCAAATAACGAAAGCAGATACCTACACACGCAGTAGTTACTCAGGCCGAGTATTATGAACTTTTGAAAAACAGCTGATCGCGCGATTAATTACCTTGCTGTTGTACCTTAAATTTTGTCATTTATTTTTTTCAATTAAAATCAAAGTTACAATCACGACAACATGTTATAATTTAGGCCTCAACAGCCTAACGGTTAAAGGTAAAGCCTAACTGAAAACTGAAAGGTTCGAGCATCACCCGTTGCACTATTGTCGTACCCACTCCTAGCACATGCTTTTCGCTTATTTGGAGGGAAGAGGAGAATATAAGTCAAGTTTAGCTTGGCTAATATTCTTAAAAAAAAATTAAAATATTGAAAAAAAATTATTTCAAAATCATGAAAACACTGATGAAAATTTCCAACGCTGAGCGACTCAAGACCATGTACTGAATCTCTGGTTTCAGTTTTCGTTAGCTATGTCCCTTTCACACTGTATTAGATTGTTTATGACGTGATTATTAGGTATTTTTGCTTTGTACCGAATTAGGTACTGGTACATAGGTATGTACCAGTACGCAGTAGATACTGCGTTGTGCAACCCAACTTATTCGCATGCCTGACGTGTTGAGTTAATGTTACAAAATATATTTTAGGAGTAAGTAGTCTTTAAGTCTGAATTTAGACCTTTCGTTTTACCTACAAAATGTGCTAGTCGTCGATATAAAATAAACTATTTTAGCGTTTTGATTTAATTGTGAAATTACGTATAAGTAGATATTTATATTTGGTCAAAATGTTTTTTGTGTTACATAATAAAAATATATTTATAGTATCGCTATTTTAGTTTTTCTTTTAACCTGCCACTTGAAAGAAAAATTCAACTAAAGACCTACCTTTACCTACTATAGGTTCCTAACTAAGTTGGACGCGATAAAGTTACATTTATCATTTTAATTCAGTTGACATGAGGTAGAAACGTGATTCTCTTGGTAACTTGCAAATCTAATAATATATTTTTCAACACACTTGCTCATAAAATGGCTCCCGGTTCACCGCAATTAGGCACACAATGACACCTTTAACTCAAACTGTGACTTTTGATTACTATTATTCACAATGTGAGTTATAGAATTTTTTTTTTTAAATTTTATTGGTTGAGTTGCTTTGTTCTTAAAAAAGTTTCTATTACAAAAAAAAATCCTAGCTATTGCCAAGATACCTATTGCTTGCTCATTTCATACAACTTCGTATTTAAATAGATAATTTCAACTTGTACGTGTCTCAAATATAACTTTTGTTTTTTCTGTAATACTTAAAGAAAACTGGAAATTCCCCATTTTGTACGTGGCTATAAGAGAAAAGCCAAAAAAAAAGAAACCTCATTCTTTTAGTCTATGGCCATTAAAGGTGTGCCGGAAAACTGATTAAATCAAATAAACCCCTGAATAGGCTGTATGATCGTCGATCTTTGCCTGCCCTCAAGAGCATCTCAAGAGGGCAAACAAAAAAACAACATTAATTTTTCCCGCCATTGCGAAAAAATTTTCACAACTCGTTTTCACCGTTTTGTACCATAATGTACTATTTTAGTATTATTTTCTTTACAAGTGTGTTGAAAAACGTCGTATGATACACGTGTATATTGATGATTACCGTCCTCGGCTACCTTAAGACCCTCACCTAACGGCTCGGGTCTCAATAGCGCCTCAGCGGTAATCACCAACTTTGACACTTGTACCATAATGTACTAATGCAGATCACATGTGTCTTGTAAATCTTCACGGTAGGTACCTGCCTAGATACATTATTACGTACTTAGTCCGATGGTCTTTGTTCATTTCGTTCATTCTTTAACAACTTAATGTAGCGTGTATGTAAAGCGATTTGCACATTAGCACGCTATTAACAACCAATTATGATTTAAGAATACTTGTCGTCCATTGCAATTTAATGGTTCATTAGGAAAATTTCGTAACTACATATGTCTCATGTGTATAGAAATGGAGTGCGAGGTACGGCTTATGTTATACCTAGTATGGAATGTTAGCAAAGGGTCTCTTGCTGAGTTAAGATTTGTATTGAAGTAGGTACTTATGGCCGAGGTTCCATATTTGTCTCAATTTGGTGTGTCGCACCCTTCTCTGCGTAGGCCGCGCGTAGAGCCGACGTAGTATAGGTATATCATGAAACATTGTTCATGAATCATGATACATGTCAGTCACCCATCTGTACATCGGCGTATTTTTTAAACGATGTTATATAATTAATAGCCTCAATAGCCCGACGGTTAAATGTGCGGACTGAAAACTGAAAGGCCAACGGTTCGATTCTCATCCTTTGCAATTTTTTATCGTACCCTCTCCTAATGGCTGAGCATTTTCCCTAAAATAATCTTTCCGCTTATTTGGAAGGGAGAGGTGAATATTTGTAAAGCTGAGCTTGTCTAATATTCTTAAAAAAAAAAATTAATGTCTCTGATGCCTACGCCCAAAGCCTACGCCATAGAAAAGCCTACGCCGCGTGCGTCGGGACGATTCTTGATGGATACCCTACGTTCCTTCCAACGATTGTGTTTGCTCTTGGCAAATGTGAACCAAGCTCAGATCCAAACTTAGCGTCATTCTTCATCAATATTATGTGTCATTCTTTTACATACAGTAAAGTATCCATAAAGTATCACAATGACAAAATTATAAAGCTATTCCATTGTTCCTAAATTGTAACAGCTTCCCATAAATGGAGTTTAGACACATAAAAATGTATAATCACCTATGTAATACATTTCCAAGTGGGTGTAAATAGTACCCACGAGATCATACCTCATTAAACTGTGACCATAGACTAAGTAGGGAATGAAAAGACCAATTTAGACCGAGGTATAATCTACGTTAACGAGTAATACATACGTATATATAGTGTATTAGATTTGAGGATTTGAGGTATAAACGTATATAGTACGTTTATGCCTCAAATGTACAATTATGGAGTAGGCTTATTAGAGTAGATATGACAGTAGGCAGTAGAAAGCGGGAAAGCTTGTGGAATACATTTTTCTAGAACTAATAATAGTGAATAAATCTTGTATTTTTCTGTTGTCCTTGCAGCACCTTAAGTCAAGTTTACAAACTAGAAATAGCTACTACGTGCACATAGGCAGTATGGACAGTATATTTGACACTTTGACAGGTTTAGCACCGACAGGATACAATATATTTTATTTACACACAATGCTTTGTTTCGTCCTTGGGAATGGTATAGGTACACTTTGTCTTGTCAGTGCCTTGCAAATTAGTATTAAAACAGCGTACGAGTAGGTATTATCGCACATTAAATTGAATAAGGGTAGAGTCAATGGAACCAAGAATGATTAATTTTCTTTAAGTTATGATTATGCGAATAAAATTGTTTCATAAGGTGCATGTATACTGGCATCTATCTATATAAAATTACAACTTACCTATGTATGTACACACTTCCACATATAATTATATTATGTATAAAAAGTTAGCACGTCATTATTCCGTAGCCAAAATTCCTCTCTAAAAGTTTTCCTTCCTGACCTACTCACAAATTAACATCCTGTATAAATGAACGAAAACTGTATGAAGAATATTATAATTACTTATAGCAAAATACTCGTCATTTTCGGCTAGAAATGAAATATTTACTTATCCGACTTCGTCCGGTAATTGAAGTTAGGTATTTATTTATTACTAGAAGCCCGCGCCGACTTCGTCCGGGTTGAAAATTAAATATTTGTTCTTGTGAGCTTCTTATAGGAGACGATTGTCAATAAGATCACCACAGGAACCACACGAATATCCCGCACCGATACCCGCCACCGTGCCCCGCCGCACCAGCCGGCACCATTTTATTATTTTGTCGCGCGGACATATTAATTTTCCGATAACTCCTAAGATATTTATTTAAATTGTATAGTGTAAAGGGCAAATATGTTCTAAATTAAATACTTACGATAATAAACATATTTATTTAGATATAGATTGACATCACATCGGTTAAAGAAGCTTCGAAAATAATTCATTATTTTTAATCAAAATTTGAAAGATAGAAATGGTTACTGTAAGTTATCCTTAGAATATAGACATATGCTATCGCGGACTTTTTTTTAGAACTCTTTAAGAGGAACAGTTCATCCATACATCATTTTCATCCAATAACAGTATATGACCCAGCGCACGCCTTGAAAACGTTTAAGAGTCAAAAAAATTTCCGACTTCTTTAACAAATTTGCACATAATATCTAGCCATAATACATTTATTAACATAATTATAGCCTATAACCATCTGGAATAATGTACCTTTGAAATGGTAAAAGAATTATTGTAATAGGTGCGGTGGTTCCAAAGTTTGCTCCGGACATACATACAAACTGACAAAATTCGCGCTCTCTCTTTATTATAATAGTATAGATATAGATTTCAACTGGGATTTTCCTGGACGATATCCAAAGAGCTTGGAATAAAAATAATAGGTGCTAGACCATCAAATAAAAGCGATTTTTATGGACGTATTAACGTCTGCCGAGCAATAACTCTTCAGTGCGACCGCAACGAGTATTATAAATCTTTCCACTTCCAATTTAAACGTTAAAGATATTAAGAATTCCATATGCGAATAAAATAAACTTTATATGGTTCATAAAAGTCATTTGTCAATAATAAAGGATCTATCTATGTTAGGATAATAATTTGAATACAATGAAAAAAATACAACTACTATGAAAAAATCGAAGATACAGATTTCAACTTATGAAAATCGATTTTGAATAATAAATACACTCGGCATAACTTATATATTTAAGTAGTTATCTTTTCAAAACAGTTTCAAAATATATTAGCTGCTTCCTGAAATTTTCTTTTTGTTTCTGACCCAAATTCATTTGAAGGAAAAATACTTTGCTAATCCGCTAAACCAGAATAATCTTTATGGCAAAAATGCACCGTTCTTTGGTGATTTTTTTGTTTGGCGGATTATAGCAAAGGAATTTTATTTTTCCTTCAATGTCATAGAATTCCGCAAAGTAGGTAGGTAGGTACGTCGTAACGCCAACTCCTATACAATATTCCCAAATTCAATTGTAAAAAATTCAGATGGTGTGAGAAGCTCTGAGTACCTACTTGGCATCTGAAAAATGTGATTTCGGTATCTAAGGTCAACTAAATTCCGAAAATCTTATAATTTTTTTATAACATTCTTGAAATTGCAGTTAGGTCAGACGTTACGCGGAAAATATCTAGTATTTGATTGTTGGGGTTAAGATTGGGTCAATCTATCGATCTAATAAGGTTTGGGCCATATTGCTATAAGACAAAAGTTTTAGTCATCATACCTATACATAAACAAGAAGTAAAATACCTAATCTTTATTTTCACAAACATAATTATAAATATTATAGATATTTTTATATATTATATTTCCTATTAGGCTACTAGGATCCACTGAATTTAACCTATATGGTGGAAAAACAGTCTGGGTAATTTGTAGATATATAAACCATGATGGCAACAGAAAATATACTATGATCCAAGTGTTCTAGCCTTTTTGCTAGTAAATCTAGGGCCGTTACCATAACAAAATATGAAAATAGGTCTCGGCATTTTAATCTTTTTTGCGGCGTGTTACTTAGGTACAAGTTACCATTTAGCTCGTAGCCATCAAAATTCAAAAGCCACTCGTTCGCTCACAGCGATAATTGCTGATAGGTGCCTGTCATCACTCGCCTAGTTTCTGAACATTAAAAGTTTGTAAAGCCTATAATAATTGGCATAATCTGACTGATACTAGAGGTTCTTATTTATCTTATGGACCTATTAGGCCATGGTCTTAGCCAGAATTAGGGGGGCATATAGTTCGAAAAATTGATGGTCGTTGGGGTCTCAAGGTGCTGGAGTGGCACTCTGCACCGGGAAGCGCAGCTTTGGTAGCCCCTCTACTAGGCATAGTGACGACATCCGACGAGTCGCAGGGATCCACTGGATACAAGCGGTGCAAGACCGAGGCCTTTGGAAGTCCTTGTAAGACGCCTATCGGTTGATAATGAAGAAGTAGCCAGAATTTGTTTCACGGGGCACAAAGCCAAGGAAAATAATAAAATAGAACCTAGAATTTTGATATTCGAAGGCAATAATCCTTCAATATTAGAGTGTTAACCTAAGTCACCGAACTTTTCGTCACGAAACATCGGTGTTTTTGGAGTTTCGGCAAATATGTTGAAAATATTCAAGGATCCTAAATAATAAACATCAGCAGTTTCAACGGAAGAAACATAACATGTTTATAAGAAGCTTTTGCTCAGTAGTACTAGTCGGTAAGTACACTTAAAATGGCATCATCGCTCTACTATCACCAGGTAGGTACTATTTCATTACAAAGCGATATCCTCAAATAACCTCCTCCTTTTCGGAAGTCGGTTAATAAATAATACTGTAGGTAAATTTAACGTCTTCCTTCCTTTAACCACTGTCATAATATTTAGCTTATATACCTAAGTATGTATGAATGTTAGTGGTCACGGCTTATATTAACTTTAAGTAGATATAGGTAACTTATGAGTCTTATGACGTCTTATTGTCTTACTGCAACGATTGGTAGAACACACCCATGTCATATCTGTCGCATTATAAAGAGTTTTGGTCAAGTCCCTACGAGCCTTGAGTCACTAGTCTAATAAATAAGAAAACCACAAGGACATAAAATTTAACATTTCGATGTTATTCTCTCATTTTTGCGAAGAGAACGGTGTATTTAAAAATAATATTTTTATGTAAATTTCGCAGGAAAACCATTATAATAGCATAGTAGGAACTGGATCTTACCGGAGACCTGCAGGTCGATTCTGTAAAAGCCGCATTAATTAATCATTTAGCTGAATTTTTTCTGCAACAATGTATTTTTTTAAATATTTCTAGCGAGGAAACGTGCAGGCGGGTCACCACTGGTAGCATGGGCAGGAGATAAAAGTTTTATCCCCCGATTTTATCCACTGGCAGGGGATAAAATTATCTTTTCCCTATGCTAAAGCATGGTGACAGAGGAGAAGGCGATGTATATTTCTATGAGTATATCCACTGAGTGTTATTTCCACCGCTGTGCCCATGCTCGACGGATGGATAAAGCTAAGCGAGGGGATAAACGTTTTATCCTTTTCCCGGGGATAAAATTTCTCCCGCCCATGCTACCAGGGCTGATGTTAAGTGATTACCGCCTCCCATGAACATTTGTAACACCTGAGGCACAACCAATGCGTTGCCGGCTTTTTAGAAATTTGTTGGTTCTCCCCTTGAATAACCCCATCCCAACTAGCAAGTGAGTAGTGACAATAGCTGTTTAAGGGAGTTAGTATGGTATGGACTAACTCCTTTGAACAGCTATTATCCAACAATTAAGCGGTACAGTCGCTGCTTATACTCCTTGTGTGCTAAGTTGGGATGTTATTTAGCCTGTAGTGACTGAGTAGGTAGGTATGTATCGGCCAATTAGAGACGATTATAATCGTCACACAAACACACGTAGCTATCATTTTTAGAGAATCGCACAGTCGTAAAACTCTAGAATGAGCGCCTACTATTATTTATTTATTTACCTTTATTTTACTTACATAATTATTGTAGGTTTAGTACGCAGCTCAGATCTAAGTGAATAAATTGATCTATTATTATATGTATTCTCGCTGTAGTTGACAAAGATAGAGGTTATTGGAAAGGTCATAAATCATATTGGTAAGGTACTTACATAATTATTATCAGTATGCAGCCCATCTTTATAGGTTCATGAGTTGCAATATGTACGTAAAGAACGGATCGTATCTACACAATAACAGTGTTATTATTTTATTATAATTTAGGTATTTACTTAATGTATGCATCTTTCTATTAGTGAAAGTGCTAGTTGATGTACCTACGCGACTTCGTCTATGTAGATCTTTAGATCTTGGTTTCAAAGAAAATGTTTCTTCATACAAACTTTACTATGTAGTATGTACCTATTACCTACCTACCTACTGTAATGCAGCTCATAAGCGTCCAATAAATGTTTTTACACTTTTAAAATCTCTTGGTACTTACAACATGTAAGCCCCTTTTTCCAAAAGTACGGAATTAATGTTTTGCCTCTTCTATTCCTGAATTATTATTTAAGTAAATTAATGGTCAACCTTAGTCACATTTCCTCCATTCCAATAAAAGTAGGTTAATTCTATGAACAAAAATACATAGTGCCTCTTAGTGTAGGTACAGAGTACAGACCTTTGCTAAACGAGCTGGTCTTTATAGAACTAGAATATAAAATAATAATAAGCTATTTATACGTAATATTTATTATAATTAAATGGCAGCGTGCAAGGCAATCAGACCTCCATTACAGCAGTGTTCCGCTATTCCGCATCCGGCTACGACCGACGTTATTTATATAGAATTTTCGTTTCGTTTATGATTTATGACTATATTTCAATGATACAATGAATTTAAGTACCTACATTTTATTGTAAACCACTTAACGAGCACAATAGGTACTTGAGCGGACGAAACCTCGCAGGTTTTGCCGTTTCTATAGTATCGGCCCGTTCAATTTCAACGTTGTTTCTGAAATTCTATTTACTCTGGTTTTCTGAAAATAATTTATATTTAAATAATGGGAAATCGACAAGTAGTGACTTGAAAATTCAGGACCTACTAGCACTACTAGAGTGCTCCTCTGGTGATAAATGATAACATGCAAACCAACATAATCCTTACTAGAGGAAAATGTTGCTGAATAAAAAAATAAAAGCCATGGAAATGTCATTTTATTAGCTTAGCACTGGCATTACATTAGAATTACAATTATTGTGTAATTCTCATATTGACTCGCGTGGAATTCTTCAATTTCACAGATTGATTGTTTCTCACTTAAACTTCATGTACCTACCTATGTAAACTTTTAAAAATATTTATGAAAGTATGTAAAAAACTGTAATAAGTACTTAACTTGTTTTACAATTTATTTTTTTAGGTTGACTTTACGTTTTTAAACCTAGATGCTTATAGAATGCACCGTACTTGAATTAAATGTACCTAATTGAATAAATGCATTAGCATTAACTTGATAAAAGGGCTTCTGTAAAAAACAATAGTGGCATCAAGATATAGGTACGTATCCACCCTCGCAAGTAGGCTTTGTATATTCAATGTGTCTCCATATAAGGCTGACGCCTAGAACATAAGCGTAGCGATTTATTAAATGCAATGAAATGTTCCTAAAATACATAATATATCATAAATTCATGACTTTAATTATCATAAACATATTCACAAAAAAAAAATACAATAATAACTGCCTGTAGCGCCTCAGAATGAAAATTTTCATGGGGCGCTACAGGCAGTAACATTGAAATTTTTCATTCTGAAAAACTTTCTAGCATTCGACATATTATAGAGTGAATTGGACGAGTCAGATCTAGGTTCTTAACTTTAGAATAAAATCGGAACCGTAGGTTGATTTCTAGGTAGGTAGGAGAATGGAGATAGCCTATGTCACGATTACTCTGTTTAGCATCCAAGAGAATGTAATCACTCCGTTTTTTAGCATCTGGCATAGGCCGGTTAGGAAAGAATGTTCAAACCACGTTCAAACGCAGTGTTATCTATATTTCGCATAGTGTTAAGTCGTAGTATAACAAATAATAATAATCTGTGATTATTTCGTCGTATTGACATGTGACAATTAATTATACTGACGAGTAAATAGAATTGTTTATTATATAATTACGGGGGATTAGAAAGCGTAGAGGGGCGGAGCGGTTGCAGTGATCACGGCGAGGCCGGTGCCGGAGGCGCACCTCGCAACGCAAGCCGCACTCAGTGGCTCGGAGGAGTGCGCGCGCGCGGCACCTCTCGATCAGAGGTTCTCCTCGTCCCTGTGCCCTCTTCCGCGACCGCACCCGCGCCCGCCTCCGCCTCCGGCACTGAGCTTGACCCCCGTATAAAGCGAAGCCCCCGCGCGAACTCGCACGCAGTCACGACCCAACCACGATCTCATACATTCACCCAGCTTTCACGCGACACTATATCAGTAGTGATACAAAGTAGTGATAATGGAAGGCCAGGATTGGGGATACACAGTTGAAAACGGTGAGTTTAGTGTTTACCTCATTTAAAAAAAAAAACAATCTAACGGAAGCGAGTAGGTGCAACCGGTTTGTTTACATCGTGGCACGTGACGAAACCTACTTAACTTTTATGAAAAAAATGCATTCAAGTTTCATAACTTCATTTGTATGCGTCGGGATTTGGTTATTAATGAATACTAAAATTATGAATCATAAACAATGTAAATAAGTAAGATGACGTCTTTCAGGGTTTTCACATGAAAAATTATGAATTATTGCAAGGTGCTTTATTAAAATTAATTTCACACTGTTGCTATAATAAGTAAGAATGTTAAAATTAGTTTTTAATCTCAAATAGGTCATATAAATATGTAAGTTAATTGTACACTCTGCGATCAACAATTGGAATGAACTGTATGTAAATATTCTAAATGAATGAAAGTAAGTAAATATACCTACCTATCCACAAAACGTAAAACTCTTCACGCATTACAAACAAAATATTTAATGGACTTCACTTTATCATTTATGTATATCTTTATTAACCTTCCTCTCTTATCATTTTTGTCGGAGAACTAATTAATTAGCTTAAATTAGTCCATAATGTAAGTGCATATTTTCGAAATATACAAATTCAAGTATGATTGAGGAATGAAGTAAATTGTTGGATATACTGTAATATACAATATAAAATATCATTCTTACAAATGCTTAATAAAGCATAACTTTAGCTTCAAGCAGTTATTATACAATGAAGTAGGTAGGTAGTTATAGAGGTAAAATACATACTTAAGGAAAACGAAAAATGGTCCAGCGGCTTGATTGATAAGACTAAAAAACCTGTAACTTGACGTTAAATTATACTTAGGTTATTTTGTGTTTGTTTGTTGGTTGTCCTTCAATCACGCAATAATGAAACAACGGTTAAAAAATCTATTCACGAGGAAGTACCTAGGCGCGGGCAAGCTAGTTCTAAATACTATAGCAACTGTCATCTAAGTATGTTATAATATTATACATTTACTATATATAATAGTAAAGTAGGATTACTTGAAGATATCATACTTATTGCGGAAGTTATTACGTGAATTATAATTTGGGTAATGACTTTATGAGCTACATCTACCCGAGTTCTACAATATCACGTCTTTGATAGCTTTTTAATTTGCACAAAGCAGTCTTCGTGTATCTTAAAAACACTTACACAATTATAGTTTTTACATAGATAATAAAATTGAAGTGTCTGCAGAACGGCTGAACCGATTTTGATAGGACTTTCACAGACAAGTAAAGATTATTATCGTCTTCATTATCGTCCGGCACTGGGCATTAAAATACAAATAACTAGTCAAATGCGAGTGAGAGATACGTAGGGTTCCGTACCAAAAAACGACAGACGGACGCACGGACGCACAGCGGACGCTTAGTAATAGGGTCCCCTTCGAGTACGGAACCCTAAAAATCAGTGTTTCATAAATAAAGTTGTACAAATCACACTAATATTAATGTGTGTGTGTGTATGTTTGTTACTTTTTCACGCAAAAACTACTGGACGGATTTGGCTGTGGAATGGAGATAATTCATATCCTGGATTAAAACATAGGCTACATTTTATTCCGGGAAATCACAGAGTTCCCGCGGGAATTAAACCTTAATCCACGAGAACGAAGTCGCGGGCACCGTCTAGTAGGTAGTATATCATGAACATTTACCTCGAATCAAGAATAACGCCAAAAATACTCGTTGCGTGCAGTGAGCATTGGCCTATTTAAAGTGTTCAGTAATTGTACCGCCCGCGCCGCACCGCGCCGGTAGCCGCGCTAAACTTTACAACTTGGCCAGCCTTGATCGGTTTTAAGAACCACTTATCCATAAGGAAAACCATTTCAGCATAAAATAATCTGCAGTGTCTTATCCGCGACGGAACGGAGATTGTGTGCGGGCGCGTTTTTTGTGTTTTTTTTTTACTGACTGACACAAATTAAAAAAAAAAAAACCGGCTAAGCGAATCATACTTCTATTTATTTTACACTTTTTAGTTAAAAACTTTAAATTTTGGTAAATCGTAAACGGTCATTCAAACTGCAAAATGATAAGAGAAACCTAAAAATGATTTTCAAATAGGTACCTAGGTATTCAATGATGCCCCACTTTACATAATTCATCGACTTTCATTTGTTCTTTTTCACAATATGGCGTCTGGAGTTCGCCATATTGAATTTTGATTTCTTTCATGTCTTTAGTGACACTCTCAAGATTAACACAAATCAATTAACGTATAAGAATCATCAAAATCGGCCCACGCGTTTGGTCATAGACTTAAAGACTTACTATTACTCTCCTTTATTACTCTCCTTTGCGTCACGTAGTCGGCTAAAAAGAAATTGAATCGTAGTTGTAGGTAGTCGTACCTACATGAAATCACTGAGATTTTCATCATTTAAATTCCCAGCGGGAAAAATGTAGATACATTTTCGAAGCCCATTGGCAAAGTAATCCAAACTTGGCAACAGCCAACAAAACCATAATTGGCAACGTTCGTGACAAAGGATATAAAATGTTTAGCCACTCATCAGAAAGACAAGAATTTGATGGAGTTTGTAGGTACCTAAGTATATCGTGTTTGCACTAACGACGTTAGCTACGTCGTAGGCTATTTAGATAGCGTATATTAGTTTGTTTTAATTAGTACCTAGATTAGAAAAACAGTGCAGTCTTCTGTTGACTGTGACAAATTTTCTTTTCTCCTAAGTATTTCTTTTTAAAATAAGTAATACGTTTAGAAATAATGTAAATCATAATTTGAAAATATTACAATTACTCTGAAGTAAAAAAATCGATACAGGGGTCGTTTTTTCATTTCATAGAAAAATAAAAATAATGCAAATACAAATGAAGCAATGAAAATTGACATAAGCGCAAGACGTGTGTACGTGTACTCATTAGGTTTTATTTTAAAAGTGAAGTTAAAAGTAACAATTTAATAATATTGTTTATTTATACGGTTACACTAACACTGTTCGCACCTCAAAATGAACAAAATACAGTGATTTATCAAGTTTTAAGCACGTAATTCTCGAAAATAAATATATCAATCGAAGTGACAAGCAGGCTCAGGACGCGGTTGCTAAGGCCGTCATCGGTTGTCTTAGCGACGACATGCGTTGCTAGGTCTCCTCCAATGCAGCCGTCATATTTTGACCCAAGAGAATGCAATCACTCCGTATTTTGACTTTGACTTTATTATGTTTTTAGTGTACATTTTAAGTTATTTTATTGTGTTTTTTTATATTTATTTTAAGTTATTCTTTTTTGTAAATATATTTAATTGTGGAGAATGCCGTCCGGGACCCAATCTTGTGATGGCACGTCGAACGCGACCCATATATGTACACAGTGCAATAAGTCTTTCAAATCTTTGAAAGGCCTCAACATACACACTACAAAAACACACAGGAAATGTATTAGCCAAAACAGTTCACCTTTAGACAACCATCCAATTATTCCGAGTGCGTCTACTTATGTAGCCAACGATCCAACTCCTTTCCACACATATCTTAGCAATTTGAAAAATAGTATACCCATAGTTAAAAGAATCCCACGAGGAGCTCGAATAACCGTTGCTACACATTTATCACAATTAATCCAGAAATGTTACATAAGCAATTGTACTCAAGACTGGCAGAACCTATTTTTATTTTCATACAGCACACTGCATATAATAAAAACTGATGAACCGAATTTATCCCTAACACAAAAGATTAAGAATAACTGTGCTGTAAGCTCCTCGCCTTCTCCCGCACCTCTAATCAAACATGATGCCCCTCGTAATCGCAACAAACTCATCGAAAACAAAATCTGTGACGGAGATCTCAAAGGTGCCGCTCGCCTTTTGTTCTCCAACGACGTGCTATCACCAGATACCCCTGACACCCTTCAGGCCTTACGGACAAAACATCCTCCAGCTCCAGTAAACCCATATTTTCTCGACCCACCAACTGCAGGGCAAGCATGCCTCCAAATTCAAAACAAAGATGTTACGGATGCCATTTTATCTTTTAAACCAGGTTCGGCTGCAGGTTTGGATGGAATCTCACCGCAACATTTGAAAGACTTAACATCGCATTCAGTGGGTGATGCAGGCGAGCAACTTGTAAATTCGATCACTAAATTAATCAACTTTATGTTTTCCGGTAATGTCAATCCAGAAATTGTTCCCGTTCTTTTCGGCGCGAACCTCATTGCCCTCACCAAAAAGGACGGAGGGGTGAGACCAATTGCTGTTGGATCAACACTACGACGTCTGGCCTCCAAAATTGCTGTTCGACATATTTTACCTAAATTAATTTCGGAATTTGAACCTGTACAGTTAGGCTTCGGTGTAAAAGGAGGGTGTGAGGCAGCCGTCCATGCCCTACGCTCTTTCCTAACTTACGGACAGCCCGACGTGTTGCTTAAAATTGATGTCAAAAATGCATTTAATTCGGTAAATAGGGATACCCTGCTGACGGAAATAAAACAACATATACCGGAAATATACAATTATCTTCTTCTCAGTTACGCTGACCCAACAAAATTGTTATATCGTTCTAATGAATTGTCTTCGGAAGTAGGTTGTCAACAGGGGGATCCCCTTGGGCCTGCAATTTTTAGTTTGGCTATAAATCCGATAATCAAAAATTTAAATTCTAAATTCAACGTTTGGTATTTGGACGATGGAACCCTAGGAGGTGATGTGGATACTGTGTTTTTGGACCTTTTTTTAATCAAAACTAAATTTGAAGCCATTGGTTTGGAGCTTAATTTTAGCAAATGCGAACTTTTTATAAATAACTGCGACTTAAATTTAAATGACATAAAACAAAAATTTAATATTTTGGCTCCAAATATTAAAATAGTTAACAGTAATTCCCTTTACCTTTTAGGTTCTCCAATTTTTGATGAATCTATTTCTGAATATATTAATAATTCAATTACTAAATTTCAAAATTCTGCTGATCGTCTCATTGAAATTAGTCCACATTATGCACTTTGCATCTTAAAATTCTGTCTTTTCGTCCCAAAATTTACGTATGTGCTCCGTTGCTGCTCCTTTTGGAATCACCCAGATCTTTTGACACAAGTAGATGACTTAATCAAAATTAGCTTAGAATCGATTCTTAATATGCAGCTGAACGAGCAATCTTGGTCCCAAGCATCCCTACCCATCCGTTATGGTGGTTTAGGGATTCGCAAAATTTCCAGTGTCGCTTTACCAGCCTTCCTATCTTCCGTCCATAGTTCAGCAAATCTCATGAGTAAAATTTTAAGGGCATCCCCTTCAAACTTTGAGATTGCTGGCTTGGAAGAAGCTAGAAACGCTTTCTTAATTGCATGCCCAGGTCAAAATTTTCCAGTTTCTCCAAATTCACAGAGGAGCTGGGACGACATAAAATGTAAATTGACGTATAACGATCTTTTGAGCCGTAGTACAGGTTCGGCGCGTGCTAGGCTTTTGGCCGTGGGTGCACATGAGGCCGGCTACTGGCTTCACGCGTACCCTTCGACCAATACAGGAACATTTCTTGTGCCTGACACGCTCCGAATCGTAACCTGTCTACGCCTTGGGGTTCCGGTCTGCGCTCCGCATAAATGTCCCTGTGGCAGTGATGTCGACAAACTAGGACATCACGGACTGTCATGCCAAAAAAGTGCAGGCCGCTTCTCGAGACATGCCGCACTTAACGATATCATACGCCGGTCTCTTGCCACCGTCAACGTGCCAAGTCTACTTGAGCCGACTGGCATTGCAAGAGACGATGGCAAGAGACCGGACGGTATGAGTTTGATTCCATGGAAGATGGGTCGGGTGCTGGTATGGGATGCAACCTGTTCAGACACGCTGGCCCCTTCCCATCTACATGGAACCAACAACAGAGTTGGTGCGGCTTGTGAAGCGGCTGAAAAAACGAAAGCATGCAAATACAGGGGTCTAGGCACCGAATATGATTTTGTCCCATTCGGTGTCGAGACCCTTGGTCCGTGGGGTCCTAGCGCCATTAGACTTTTTAAAGAAATATCAAAAAGATTAGTCGACGTCACAGGTGACCGAAGAGCTGGCAGCTACCTCGGACAACGAATTAGTCTCGCTATCCAAAGGGGGAACGCTGCCAGTATCTTCGGAACGTTGCCTAAAGGGACTCCTTTTAATAATTTATTTTAATTTATTATAGTATATATTTTTTAAGGTTTTTAGTTTTAGGTTAATATTTTGTCAAGTTAGGTTAGTTTTAATTTTAGAAGTAATTTAATATTAATTTAATTTAGATATAATTTTAAATATATTTTAGTATTGTAAATATTTTAAGTTAATTTTATATTTTATGTTTCTAATAAATAATAATGTGAAATTAAAAAAAAAATGCAAATACATATATCTCTATATACTTACTTACTGATTACAAAGTACCTAGTAGTTACACATACAAACTGAATTTTGGAAACTCAGAAGATTGATGAGACAATTTTTATTGGAATCATCCTGAAATTTTTATCCAATTCAAAAAAGTTGAATTGTAGAAATAAGATTCTGAAACGTTTGAAAAAAAAAGCTTCGATTTTCAATGACAGTATTTTATGTGTCTATGGAGTTGACTAAAAACTTGTATCTTTTAGGCAACTTTAAGGGTTAAATTAAGGATAATTCCAATATAATTTTATGTTAAACCAATCTCAGTAGTTCTGTAAGGGTAATAAAATTTTTTTGAAGTATATTCAAATCTGTTTGCATAATTTGCTATGGAAAAACGTAGGTAGGGTAAGTAAAGTAGGTACATAATATTTCAATTAATTTGCTTCCAAATTTATTTTTATAAATTGCCGTTAGCCCCCTATCACTAGAATAATATAGTATATCTTATCCCTTTGGTACCGTTGGAGATATATACGACTGAGGCACACATGAATATAGGCAAGTTGTGTATCTTTCAGAATATTTTATTAATAAAACACCTAAACGAGAAATGAATTAAACATTGGAATCTATTAGGCGAATTCATTTGTATGATTATACTTCTTAATATCACATAATATCGTAGCCTAATACAGTGACGTACATACTCGTATTGTTCGAACTGGCCGTAATAAGATCCACCTTAAAATGCCATGCAAATACCACATAATATACCTACATATATACCTACTCATAGTACTTGCCACCGTCTACAAAAGTCGTCGTGTACAAACTGTACAACAATTAATTTCTTCTTTTTTTCCACGTACCTACTACCAAAATGTGGAATCATCTCCCTTCGACGATGTTCCCACTTAATTACAATATGGGGTTATTGAAAGGGCGGACCAATAAATTCCTGAAAAGCCGGCAATGCATTGGTGGTGCCTCTGGTACTACAAGTGTTCATGGGCCACGGTAATCACTTAACATCAGGTGACCCGCCTGCTCGTTAGCCCGCTATGATTTCAGTTACCCTCTCTCTCTCTCTAAGCACTGGACGCTACATGTCAAAAAGGGGCGAATATTTTAGTGAAATATATTACAATCATACAATTTTTCTGTAAAATTTTCCTGAAACGCAGATTTGCAAAAAGTTTAGGAGTACTTAGCAGAGTTAATTTCTTGTCTGCGAGCTAACAACCGTGAAGGTTGTAACTTACACTTAACTTCCTTAACATCGAGAATAAATGGATACAAACGACTCCGACAACCATTGCTTATGTCATTAAACCTTTTAAGAGTGGCGTGCAGATAACTTGTTATTTAGTAAAGCTAAGTAGAATTAGTGACCGTGATGCAAATTACAGTAGGTACCTACTGAGTTGGTAGGGACCTGTTAATAAAATAATATATGTAGTAAGTTATTCATTTGAGAACTGATTTGATGGAGTAAATTCGTCATTTAAAGGCGCTCAGAGACATTCGAAAGGTATCAATAGGTAGCAATAGTCTTCTCTAAAGTACAAAACCAAGTCGCCAATCTCCGCATCTGTTTTTTTGTTCGCTAAGTTTTATTTAAATCAATTTTGGCAAATAGATAGCTTGTATTCAGGACACTAACATTGGATAGTTTCTTTTTCTACCCCGGAAAATTAAAGATTTCCATAAATTGCTAATACACGCGGACGCGTCGCCTCGACACAATCAAGGAACGTAGGTAGGTACTATGCGATCAATGGTTTTTTAAAGACGCAGACAATCATATCTACTTTTAACGCTGCACTGCACTCATACATGCGCGATGAGTATCAAAGCCCACGCTTGAGAATTCTCCATAATTGTTCTCAAAGGTGTGTGAAATCTACCTAGTCTGCAAGTCTAACCCAGCGACTGATCAAGAGTTCTGACCACCCTAGGCTAATTTTTACGCGCGCTTTTTAAAATTTCAAAATTTATTGTTAAAATAAGGGACTCTCAAGCTCATTTAGTTTTAGTGTTTTGTCTCGGTCTAGTTGAAATATGTAGGGTAGATGCAATGATGCTAGATTAGTGCATGCGAAGATACGATTTCAGCGCGCCCCCTCCCTGATCCTCGCGCCCTAGGCTGTAGCCTAATTAGCCTAAGGGTTTCAGGCCCTGGTCTAACCTAACGTAATTATTAGGTAGTGCGCTGTTGATGGGTTGCTGATGATGATGATGATGATAATAAATCACACTAATATTATAAAGGCGATAGTTTGTATGTGTGTGTGTATGTTTGTTACTCTTTCACGCACAACGATCTGGCTGTTTGGAAGGGAGATAGCACATACCCAGGTTTAACACATATAGGCTACATTTTATCCCGGAAAATTAAAGAATTTCCGCGAGAATAAAAAACCTTAATCCACGCGGACGAAGTCGCGGGCATCATATTCTAGGATCAGTATAAATAATACAACCTAATAGGGGAAAAATGCTTTATACTCAATACATATTATAATGTTTTTATCTTAAGACAAGTAGGTACCTACTTTGTGGAAAGTATCTTAGAAAAGTTATTCATAGCGTAATCGCTTGCGGTTATCCTCTTCACAGAGTGCATAACGCGTTCAAAGAATATAATGTTACTTGTACATATTCTTATCTCTGTTTATCATATATACCTACTTAACTACAAACAAACTATCACTAATATGTTAGTTTTATTTGACAAATCCCTTCGATGTGGCGCCGCAGCGCTCCGTGTGGCATCGCTCGCCCGGTAAATTAAGATAACAAGCAAAATGCAAATTGTTAAAATATAATAAATAACCCGACTGCTTTAAAGAATGTCAACTGAAAATTTTTGCCAGTGTCATTCTCTAACGATACTCCTGTTACATCCAAATCCGTTCAGGAATTAAGAATTGATTGTGGAATAAAGAAACTCACATACATGAACCCTGAAAACATTACACACCTTTTTTGGACAGTTGTGTAAAAAAGCATAGATCACTTCTGAAAGACAGTCTCACGAATAAATAACCATGTGAAATGAGCATAAGGCAGATTTCTGAAGACACAAGCATACATCTATCCTTCATCTATCATTTATTTTCACACACATTTTAATTATATTATTTTTAAAAATGATTACAAAAATACATTATGTAAGTATTTATAACATTGTCAAAAATAATTAAATGAATGGGTCCCCACTTGCTTCGGGGTGGCACCTAAGCAGCCAGTGGTCAGGGCTCCAGAGTGAGGAACCTCCTCACAATACGTGCAGTCTCAAGGAGTACCGCCTTCTGTATCCTGTCCTTCATCCAAGTACCTACTGAGCGAAAGTTTCTATAATATATTATTATATTTATTTGAATATGGATTTGTTTATCTAAGACTTAAAAGGTGTAGGTATTGCAAATTAATTAAGCCTACTATTATGTTGTTCCGCGGACTGATCGTTTAAATGAAAACTGATTACAAAGGGCGTGGGTTTATGCATCTTTAATCAATGGGAGTTAAAGTCTTTGTGACCTCGCTGTAAACGCTGCAACACGGAAATTGACACTAGTTAATCGTTTTTCGTTCACTAACCAACCGGTGTTCTTGAATAAACCTAATAGGTAAAAACGTGACGCAAAACGAATAAAACAAAAAACCGGCCAAGTGCGAGTTGGGCCCACGAAGGATTATTACGATCGAGCAAAAACAAAAGTTTGTTGTATGAAGACTCTCTTTAAATTTAAACCTTTTTTAGCGGCAATAGAAATACATATTCCGGGAAAATTTCAAGTATCTACTTCTTGCAGTTTATGAGATACGGCCCGCGGACAGACAGACAGACGGATAGACAGCGGAGGCTTAGTAATAAGGTCTCGTTGGCACCGTTTGGGTACGGAACCCTAAAAATAATGAATAAGCACCAATTATTGTAAGTTCTCTCTCGAAAACATAACCTAACTACGAGTATTATACATAAGTATATTTATTGGTTTGTTGGTTTGTCCCTCAATCACGCCGCAATGGAGTAACGGATCGACGTGGTTTTTTGCAACGGTATAGTTGAGGACCTGGAGAGTGACACTTATGTATACCATTACTATACCAACCTTTTATTTTTCGGGAATTAAAAGTATCTTAATACTTTTAATTCCCGAAAAATAAAAGATTCCTGTGGGATTTTTAGCTAGCAACTCATAAATAAAACCTAAGAAAGATGAAAGTAACTTTTCAAGTTACGGCTTATCAAAGATCGCACGAATTCTCAATATGTCCCCTTCTCCAATCCAATCGACTGTTACGATGACCCATCAGAAAAAGTCGCGGACATAAACTAGTTCTTACGATAAAAGTGAACATTGAGATAAAAACAATGTTAAGTCAATACAAGGCCGAGGTCGGCTGCGATCGCCGCGCGTAGCGGTTCTTGATCTGGCCACAAAAACTGGCCCATCACCGTTTACCATCGCACTGGATGACATACATTAATGAGATTATTATGATTTACTATTATAATCGTTTTATTTTACCCGCGGCTTCGCCCACGTTTCTTTTTTAAAGGAGGAGGTTCTCAATTCGATTATATTTTTGGCGATGTTACTTCATATATCCGCTGGACCGATTTTAATATATATGTTTTTTTTTTATTTGAAAGGAACTTCGTCAAGTTGGTCCCATTTAAAGGTAAAGATCTGACGGATATCTTCAGAGATGGAGGACGGGACTTTCCTCGATAAGAGTAAATCGCTCGCGGTTAGAGAATGTTTGAATTGATCTTATACACTGAAGCGCTTAAAATTAAAATAAATAAAAATTATTTTTAAAAAATCGACTTCGACGTCGCGCATCGGCTTCATCCTTTCCATTTAGGCCCGCCCGACTACAACGTACTTGTACAAACTAAAATTATACATTTTTCAAACTCCTATTTTACCCACGTACCTATAGGACTCGAATTTTCAAAAATCCTTTCTTAGAGGATGCTTTCATCATAATACCTATCTGTATGCCTTTCAGCCTGATCCGTTCAGTAGTTTGAGTTGTGAGTTAATAATAGATCAGTCAGTCAGTCACCTTTTTCTTTTACATATTCAGATATAAACGGCTTGTTCGCTTTAGGACAGATTCGCTTTACGGCAGATTCGCTTTACGGCAGATTCGCTTTACGGCAAAAATTGTACAGGTCGAGATAAAATATGGTCTCCACTCCAAGGAAAACTTTCCTTTATATAATTATTATTGACCGAGCGAAGCGAGCTCTCCGAGTCTACTTGAGTGAATTTGCACTTGTCCGTCATTTGAATTTTTTCTTTAAACTAAAGTTAGGTTAGGTTAGGGTTATACATGAATATTCAGGTGCCCGGCCGAAGGCCGGGCACTTAGGTTCTGTTGGGATCGTAAACCTACCTAAAGCTTACAAAAAAAAAGTAAGTAAAAAAAAATTGATTTTTTTTTTTTTGATGCTAATATTAGGTACATTTTGATGATAGAACAATATAGGAAGTGTTATAAATTATAATTATACTTAATTAAAAGTTAAAACTATATTTAGGGAATTATAGGATACCGCGAGTTCTCAGTTCGGGGCGAACCACTAGTTATATATTGCAATAATTAACTTTTAACATTAGACGTAATAAAAAATAATAATAGTTGACGCAAAACTGTTTTAACATGACTTGACCGATAGTATATACAGCGCCATCTATTAGCATTAATGTATTAACTTGTTTAATGTATTATTAATTTTAAACAAAAATCTATCTATATATATTCGAGTTCACTGTACTTCTGCCGTAAAGCGAATCTGCCGTAAAGCGAATCTGTCGTAAAGCGAATCTGTCCTAAAGCGAACAAGCGATATAAACATTACACGAGCAAGAACATGACAAACATTAAAATGTTGTTATTATAATCATTTAGTCTTTAGACGACAGGTGTTTGACATCGTATGCTTTAAATGGTATAAGACTGATCAAGTGATCATGACAATATGATACTCGTATTAGGTATAATTATATTTTTATCTGGCACCCGCAACCAGAGATTTAAAAATCTTGAGCTGATGCTAATCTTGAGCTGATGCTGATGCAAGTAGGTATATAGTCAGAATACCGAATACCTCAGCAACTTACGGCAGATAGGTATAGTATGTTTGGGCTCATTAAAATAGTCTCGTTTAGTAAGGTGTTAGATAGAGGGTCTGATGATGGAGAAGAAAACTGGGTAACAGATTGTCAGGTATCTATATCGTCCATTGTGTGGCCATAGATTCACATGTCGGGGGTTAAATTTTTAATTTACACGTCTTTTCGATGCACATGCATTAAATAATTAAATTATTATCAATAAAATTTATCAACAAAAACATAATAGCTATTTATACCTACATACCTATTAATATTTATCATAAACAAAGGGTAGGATAATCTACCCTATTGAATACCTATCTACAATTTGATTAGATGAATTATTCGCCGCGCCCACAATAAAGAGAATATTTTCGTAAACAAAGTATGATCATCGTGTAGTAATTGTATCGTGAGCATCCATCTGGTAAACGAAATGAAATAAAAATTTTTTAGGGTTCCTTAGTACAACTACAAGGAACTCTTAAATAGTTTCGCTAAGTCGGTCCGTCTGTCCGTCTGTCCGCAGCATAGGGTAGAGACTATTGGTACCAAAGAGCTATAATTTGGCAAGGTGATGCATATTAATTATGCCGCAAAAGTTGTAAATTAATAAAAAGTAAAGGGGGATGGTATTTTTTTACTCGTCTATCCCATTGTGTGCAAATTGTACCTTGAGTTTTTGCTATTAATTTAGAGCTAGGCACTTTGAAATTGATGTTATTTTTAAATGTAATAAAAACATTTTATGATGA
The DNA here is from genome assembly GCA_038048805.1 of Hipparchia sbordonii. Lineage (NCBI taxonomy): Eukaryota > Metazoa > Arthropoda > Insecta > Lepidoptera > Nymphalidae > Hipparchia > Hipparchia sbordonii. The sequence goes on from CM076098.1 coordinate 6,595,496, forward strand.
AAAATTACATATGCACAATGCACAAAATATGCATTATTTTGTGAAATGTAACTACGGAACCATACACTGCGCGTGGCCTGACACGCGACTGGCCATTTATTTAACTGGTGTGGCCTACGTGGGCTGTATTAAATATTAATATGTAAGTAAATAATTATATTTTATCTTCATTTTTTTAATAATAGGTAGGTAAGCTAAAATTGTTTAAACTAAGTTTCTAACCAAGGTTTATTTCAATTGAGTAGCTAGGTATACAGGTAGTTTCGCGTATTTAAATACGGTATTCATTCGAGATGCGTAATTAAATAAAATATATTGGAAATTATTAAAAAATATTATTAACTAACTGAAGTATTTTAAACGTAAAATCTTTGATGCTGCTATTTTACAGCTGCATAAACAAACAACGCGAAAATATGTAGGAACTTTGATCTCCAATCGTGGTCTCATAAATCTATCTTCCAATAACGAAATACTTACTTTAATTTCAATGTTTATTCAAAACACTTGTGGAAATATACAATTTTAATATGAAGGGTCTTAATTTTATCATTTTGAGCAACCTCCTCCTTTTTGTTTTGAAGTCGGTTAAAAGGACAAATAATATAATTACCGATTATGTATACGGCATGTGGTCGACTGTAAATTGTAAATTGCACTACTTTCTATTTTATAACATCTTACGATAAAAGTTATTTCAAATACTTATTCAACTTGTGATTTGTGACGTAATATGTGCCGATTGGTAAAATACTGTGCAATTAAAATGTTAAGTAGTTACCTACTATAGAGAAATTATAGTAACAGCATGGCTCTGAAATAACCCTGTGACTGCGATTTATATATGCACTTATACATTCATCGCGATGTTTACAATTAACTTAATTATTTACTTAGATTTCAACCAGTGCGACGTCGAACCAGGTTTATCTTCTTTCAGTAATGTGTTCCCATTTAATGATATAATTTTATGTACTTTGACCTTTGAGTCTAATATATATACCTATTTGGGTATACATATATTACTTAAGTCATAGATAAATTATGTTAAGTAAAGTCTACAAGCGTATATTGGTTTATTGCCATCTAGTAGGTAAGTACCTAACTAGATAAAAAATCTCATATTTAATAGACTTACCTACCTACTTAATTTATTGTAACTCACATGATTATTTTATTTATTGTTGCTTCCATACATTTATTCATTTTAATTATAATAAATACGTATTCCAATAAATGAACTCTTGACCGCTGTTATTTAGTAGGTATATGTATGTTAATCAGCCCATTTACGAGTAAATATATCCCAAAATATACCCGGTACAACTGTAACGCAAGTATTTATTCGGTGACCTTTCCGCTTGAGTGTAAGTTATAGAATTTTGTTGTCACATGCGACAAGGTTATATTGTAAGGCCCTGCAGGTTGCAATGTCATATTCGCCGAAATTCGGTTTGTATTTGTAGTTCGAACCTTAATCAAAATTGATACATACCTACTTTCCACTTTTCAATTTTCTTACTTTGTTATCAAATTAACTACGTAAATTATATTCTTCGTAATAGCTTCAATAGTCCAACGGTTTAAGGTGCGCACTGAAAAACTGAAAGGTCGCAAGTTCGATTTCCACACGTTGTAATAGGTATATTGTCGTACCTCCTACTCCTAACACAAACTTTCCGCTTATTTGGAGGGGAGGATATTTACCCAAATTTTAAAGAATTGACCACGCCAGCCAGGGCTCTAGATCTAAATACCCAGGTACATAATATATATTATTATAAGTAACGTAAAACATAGGCATAGATATCTAGTGTGATTGGATTATGTACAATATTCCTTAGAAAAATATGACGGCTGTGGTGATTTATCATTATAAAAGTATTATTAGCTTTTAATCTTGCGTGTGTTGAAGTGCAAGCTTAGCCGATAAGATAACATATCAGTCCGTCATCCCCGTTACTCATTCATCTCATTTTAGCTCATCCGTTTCAAAACATTGTTGATTTTAATATTTCCATCATCCAGCTTTTTGATGTCTAATGCTGGACCTAGGCCTTTTGGCAGAGAGCACGTCACGACACTCATTCGGACTCTTTTCATCCAGACACTTCCATAAGAGGCAGAGGCGTAACTATAACGTTTGAGGCCCGTGGCAAATTCATCGGATGGGGCCCTCCCTCCCTCCCCAAAAAATTATCACTCGGCACTAGCTGTAGTCACAGGAATGGCTATAAATGTTGGAATCCTCTTGTGCTTTCGGCCCTCTCTGACTGGGGGCCCCTTCCTGCTGGAGGCCCGTGGCATTTTGCCGTCTTGCCACCCTATAGTTACGCCACTGATAAGAGGCACCCAAAAGATCGAGTGAACTCCAGTTGTATGGAACAAACGTAGCTTTTACTTTACCTAATAATGAAACTATCTGATTGTCGGATTGTGTGTAAATATAATGGAGTGAGACGAATAGAGTATTGAAATTGGTTTTTGTTGTGAAAAATAAAACAGAAAAGAAGCAGAGCGAGCTAACGCGTTAAGTCTCGAGAGGGAACTTTTTTTTGCAAGGCGTTTGAATATATCGATCCAACATGTACTTTCTAAATTAACAAAACTGCTTTGTATTGAAAATCAAGCTAACAGGAGAAACTTATTCTCCACCCTAGGAGGAAAGGTTGCCCTGAGAGCTAACATGTCTTCCTAGTTTACTCCTCCTAAGTAGCTACAAAAAATTCAATGCACGCAAGTGACGCAAGATTATTTTTCCAAGCATAGTCCAAATTATCTTGTGAATCTGTCACCGCGCCTCATATTTCTTAGACATGCAAACTTTCTTATCACAACTTTTGTTATTCATAAGGATTTTTATACATTGATACTAAGGATTTATATTGTCACCGAAGACTTAAAATAAAATTAAGTAATTTGAATGACATTGTTTGCAAAAGCTACAACCGTGTCAGCGCCGCGTTTTATACGTATGGAGGATAGTGGGACCTTTGTTTACATTAATGTCGACATTTCATTGAGTAATCAGATTGTTTCCTAATTTATTATCTTTCCTAATTTCTTAAAGCTAGTAAAATAATAATTTTTCTCTTTCGCAGGACCAGCAACATGGGTAGAAAAGTTTCCTGAAGCCAGAGGCGCTCGCCAAAGTCCAGTAGACATCGACACATCCCGAGCCAGTAGCAGCGGCATGGCGCCTGCCCTCGTGTGGCGGTATTCCGTCAATCACCCGCGGTCCGTCGTCAACCCCGGATACTGCTGGAGGGTCGATGAGAACGGCTATGACTCAGGTATTTCATACATTTCTTCTTCTTTATCAACCGATAGACATCCTTTGTCACATCATATCGCTGGCAAAAGGGGTCTCTTCAGGAATGGACTTCAACAGGCTTCGGTCTTGCGCCGCCTGTATCAAATGCATCGCAGCAACTCCCTGTGACTCGTAAGTCGTTGTTCCACCTAGTGGTTGGTCTGCCAATTCTGCGCATTCCAGTGAGGGGTCGTTACGTACCTTGGAGCCCCAACGATCATCAGTTTGATACATTTGGTCTTAAACAAATTCCCGTGCGAATAGGGCTGATAGAAGATCTCTCCCGCCACGCGAAGAGTGAAAACCCTCTGGACCAACCCTCCGTCAACAATCCGCGCTTCGTCATCAATCTGTATATTGCTGGAGAGTTGATAAATAATGTATTTGATGCTCGTGCAAGTATTGCTGGCAGAACATCTCTCCTCATGGAGCGATGATCGATCACGGAAAAAGAAATCTATGATTGATCATCGAAAGCTATATCTATCTAGAAGGCCGTGGTTATGAATCATATCTACTCAAGAATTGAGCATCCTGATGTTCTAGAAAAGCGACAGTTAACTATCTGTTACTTCTCTTTGCATATTGCAACTGAGGTCATTCAGTTAGTCTCTGAGGAACTAGGAAGTGATCGTAAATCCTTTAAAAGCCAGTCTCTGTGGGTACTGGGTATTACTTCCGCCTACCTTTACGAACTTGTACTACTGGCTTTTTCTGACAGATATCCAATACACATCTAAAGTCCTCTGTACCTGGTACCTACCCGTTTTCTACAACCACACAAACTCTATGTACCTGGCACATCGAGGCCAAACTCGTACTGAGACAGTAGTCTCAGTTCGTGAGTAAAAATCAATTTATTGTTATTTATATGTAGTAGGAAGTATTTTAGTGCTACAAGGATTTTAATTATTTTTAAGGTTTTCAACATTCATACTTAACTGATACACCTTGCTCTCGTCTCTTCATAGTATTTAAGACAGTAAGTAAAAGTAGACCCAAACAAAGAAGCAATGAGCATGGAAATAAACACTTATCCTAAACGCACGCCAATTTGCATTTCCATCGCGCCAAACGAACGTCCCCTGCCGGTTCCTGCGGCTACATTTATTACACGCTGAAGTGATTCATTTGCGAATTTTGCGACCCTCTTTCATGTTTCTACCTATTTTCATCAATTACCTGAACGAGGTAAAAATATTGATTTAAACCAAAGGGCTGTTCCAATGCCTCACACACTTATGACTAATTCTTAGGTACGAACATGAACCTATACGAAGTGGTGGAAATGTGTTATAGCCATCAATGTATGTCGTTATATATGACAATTTAAAAAAGGAATATAGTTTATATTTTCTAAACAAGCATAATACATATTTTTCCAAAAATAGACTAGGTATGGAAAATCTCGGACAAAAGGTAGCCTACCCAAGTTATTCCTTTTAGGTTACGGAGGTTAAGTTGGCGTTAGTGCAATGTTGTACTACTTAATTACAAACTTTTCTCTATTTTTTAATTAGCACATAATTTGTAGGTATGTGATGATACATCATCTAAATATATAAAAGGCAAAGGTGACTGACTGATTGACTGACTCACTGACTGACTGACTGATTTATCAACGCACAGCTCTAACCACTGGACCGATCGAGCTGAAATTTGGCATACAGGTAGCTGTTAGGACGTAGACATCCGCTAAGAAAGGATTTTGGAAAATTTCAACCCCAAGAGGGTTAAATAGAGGGTTAAAAAATCGAACCTAACGTGAGCGAAGCCGCGGGTTAAAGCTAGTCACACATATAAACCTTCTGGAAGACGTACCAAAATCCGTTACGCAGCTTAGTCGAGTAGAGCGCATTTATAAACAGATGGACGCAATTACCTATTTTTGACGAAATATAAAGGAAGAAGAAGATTATTTTGTCAGTGTGTGATGATGATGAATTTCAGACCCCCACGTGCCCACACCCTTTTCCGCATTACTGCCAAGTTACTGTCAGTTTTAGTATCAGGAGAGGACGTATGTACCTACCTACCTACACTGCTGCTTGATGTGATGTTTACCTACTGACTAGATCGGGTTAGAAATCCTAGAATAGAAAGCGCAATGTTGATGTAAGTATTTAATTACTTCCCAGAGCTCCGCGGTGGACCACTGGGCTCGGACGTGTACAAGCTGGAACAGTGGCACTGCCACTGGGGCGCCGTCAACGGCGAGGGTTCAGAGCACACCGTCGATGGGCGCGCCTTCTCGGGCGAGTTGCATCTCGTCCACTGGAACACCTCCAAGTACCACAGCTTCACTGAAGCCGCCGGCCAGACTGATGGACTGGCTGTTCTAGGAGTATTATTAATGGTAAATAGTCTTTCCTATATAAAGTTGGAGAATAATAAAGCTTATAATATGGCGGACCTGACATTGACCTCCAGCTAGCTGTATCGGGGGTAGGTAGCGGGTTGATGAGGAAGTCTGAAGACAGTCTTTGGTGGCGCGTCGTATTGCTTAAAGTTTGTATGATTGGGTAGTTCCCCGACTTATCGACTTACGAAAAACTTATCTACTACCCATAACTACAATCTCCTGTCCTCTAGACAGATCCTAGTTTTAGGCACTTTAATAGGTACGAGCTGTAATACCACGGCTTACCTACTTTATATATTTATATGCTCATTAACCTTGTACTTTTCTAACAAATAAAGATTAAATAATTTTATAGTTTCAACACTATGTATTTGTTAAAGATTTTAAAAACTAAGAGCAGTTTAATTACTACTTAATTACCTACTTACCTTTTATGAATGCCTATCAAATATACAGGATTAGTACGGGCTAATAAGAATATTTTAAATATTGAACATATACCTAGCTAGATAATTACAGACCTACACACGAGTATATTCTGGTGATAAAACAAGCAACATTGTTATAGAAAGAAGTACCTAATAATATTTTTCTTGTAAGCTAAACAAATAGGTAATAATATTATTTCCGGTAACAAAACTTATTAAACTAAACGTATGGCGTCATTCATTCATCATTTTGCGCATTGCCTTTGTATTCTAGTTCTTCAAGTAAAACCTAGCCAGTACCTACCTATATGGACATCGTTGTTTTTCATAATAATTGATTTCATGATGGAGTCTTTAAAATCCATCCATAAAAAATTGTGCTTACCTACTTCAAAGTTTTCATCAAAACTGAACCACTGTTCAGTGTTTGAGCCGTGAAAAAAGTTTCAAAAGACAAACCGTAGACATTGTGGATAGGTGATTTTCTGTACCGTAATTACACACAAGGTAATATGCTACAATCCATTTTTGAGCCTTTCAATAAAGCAGTATTTTCCTATTATTCTCGGTGATCATAAACAAAATTAGGTAAGGAGTTTCGGCCTCGGTGGCTATCTCATTGGAAACTAGCCAACTACTTACGCAGGAAATATTAAATTACACACACATTTGCATAAATACCCAACCTGGTAAAAGATTTTGGTGAAGGCTTTCTGATCTGCAGTTGAATAAGCAAATATTGAAATTAATTTCGACGTAGTTACGCAAAAAGAATTCAAACTACATAACTTTTCAATAGAAAAGTAAAATAGTCTGTGCATAGATATATACCAGAGAAGTCTGTGTTAGACAAAATATCCCTCTCTAAAAACAAAGAGTTGTCAATCGACAATTACTAGAAGCCGTCATAAACTAGAAACATCGTCGAAGTTATATTTTTTATTTAAAACTTCTCAAATTATTTAAAACTAGCTGACAACTGCGACTTCGTACGCGTGGATTGAGGTTTTTTTGGAGTCCCACGGCAACTATAGTTTTTTTCGGGATAAAAAGTATTCTATGTTTTAATCCAAGGTATAGTCTATCTCCATTTTAAATTTCAGCCAAATCGGTCCAGTACTTTTTGAGCAAATTCGTTACAAACATACACACAAAAATACAACTCTTTGTAGATAATGTAGATGACTGTGCTGTAAAGTTGATAAAATGCCGATCCGTCGTTGTTCTACTATCATGACGAAAGGGTATACTTCCCAGGTGGTCCCATGGTAATCAAGTCAGGACCTGATGATGGGATCCTGAAGAAATCGAGATTAGATTGACACCGAATTCAAACGCCACTAGATTGCTTTTAATTAGGTTACTTAAAAAGAATTTTTATGTTTATATTACATCAATACGAGAACAACAATGCAGTTGCAAAAAATGACTCGTGTAACGAATGCGTGGCAACTGGCACCGGAGAGAAAGTGGTACGCGGCAGCGGAGAGAGCCGACGTGTTCACTCTACGAACCGTTGCCGTGATTATCTGATATCACTGCAACATATTAACTTGTATCAGAGACTAGGTTTTGCCCGCGACTTCGTTTTCCTGGAATAGGATAAGTAAAGGTTTTTGAATATGCCGTGCTAATCTTGAGTTCTGCTGCACAAGTAGTTATCTAACCACGTAGTTAGGATAACTACGTGGTGTAATCTAGCGGAGGTTCCGTTAAAATTGGCGTAAGTAATCATTTTCAAGAAACTTGGACAAACAGGAATAACAAATATTTATTTTTGGCCATAACTTGTTAACAATATACCTACGTAATAAGCTTAATAAAATGCAGTTAGGTAAATCTATCGAAATCATTATGAGACATTTCAATTTTATTTAGGTTTGTATTTTAGACGTCTGGATGTTGGCTACGGTCATAGATAGATGCACAAAAAAAGACGTGTGGCACTCGGGGACTGCCGCGGTAAAGCTATTGCATAGCATTTTATATCAACGCCATCTAGCGGCTCACCGTAGAGGAGTCCCGTGTCAGGTTATTTTCGTTACGGAATTTCTGGATTCGGTCTCCACGCTGGCCCGCGATAGAAGCTATGCAATAGCTTAAAAAAATACTTTTATGCCGGAAAAAAATAATATTTTTAAAAAGCCTAAATCCAGTAGACGATGGCGCGGGCATCAGCTAGTGAAACTATAAAACGAATCATCATTGTCGCGTGCACGGATGTTCCTAATCATTGTGAGAGGGCTAGGAACTAGCTACCTACTGTTTCATGCACCGAGTGATCGTTCAATGCGACAACTCTAGGTACAAATATTTAATGAGCAGTGGGTACTAGCTCATGCCCGCGACCTCGTCCCCGTCAATTTATGGTTAAAGATATGATGATTAACCACAATTTTGTTCTTTTCTAGCACAAAGAACAAAACTCAATTTTTCTTGACCTATAGGTTGAAAAGGGACGGATTTTCATACTTTTCATCTCCTACTAATAGATAACTAAATTAGCAAACCTTTAGGGTGTCCGAAAATCATGTATTAATTTTCATCATTTTTGAATGAAATACCAATCAATTTTCATGGGCATAAGCTGAAAATTAAATTGTATCTATTGTAGGTATAGGTTAGCATAATATTCAGGCAGGTTCTAAACACCAACGTGGTGGTACAGTGATCACTAAGTCGATTGAAGAGCCGTACCTAATTGTTACTAACACAGTACTTATACGTTAAGTATATGAAATACAAAGAGACGTATGTCTCATTGTAATAAACAAAAGATGTTTGGTTACATCAGAGAAGCCTCACAATGCAATCCTTTTAGCATTAGCCTCTCTCACACAAGTAGGTATAATACAGATAAGTACATAAACATTTGCAGTGAGATCAATATACGGATACACCACGTGCACATAGTAAGGTTGCGGTGAAGGCAACATGATATCTAGGATAGGTTTAATCTTTTTATGATGACAACTTAAAAGCAGTTACAGCAAGCGATAACACATGTGCTCTGTATGTACTGTAATGGTAAATAAAATAAAATTATACTTGGTAGGTTTCGATGTCCGTACATCGACGTTTTCATGACATGACATCCCATCTCATTATTATTAGCAAAAATACGTAAGTACATATAATTGAAATTGGTCGCGGAGTGAGTAGTGAATAAAATCAAATTGTAAGTATCATGAACCTTTAAAAAAAGGTTTATAGGTTTTTTATAGGTTCACGATAAGTGTGATTTTAAGAATAAACTATGATAATAAAATTAAACAAACAAACCCAAATGTGTGGATGCAGACGCATTGAGCAAAGACGAGCAATGATACCTAATAGGTATACCTGATCAATAAAAAAATCTTATGAAGTTTGTTAGGTATTGTTAGCCAATCATGTAACTGCGTGGGGAACCAGCCTTACACAATACGTGCATAATTATCACTCGTGACAACGAAAGCGTTTTCGGTGTTAACGGTCAAATGCATAATAGGTATGTTTATTCATGACTTCTTTGTTCTTAACTTATTTTTATGATTTCACAAAACAAAGTGGAAGTATTGTAAGGAAAATAGGGCGGAACGTCTCGCTTCGAGTGATGACATCAAGAAAAATGCTAGAAATACTTAGGTGCTAGAATGCTATGTAGGTAGGTTCCCAGTAATTTTCTCTGTACACATCCCCTATGAAAATTTTATTATGAAAATATGTAAACTCAGTACCTACCTACTCATACTCGTAAGTTTTTTACTTCCTGATTTAAGATTTTTTCAATCCTTAATTAAGCATCCACGCGCCCTTAACCTAGCTAGTAATGATAACTTAAGTATTTCGTAGTTAAATAGTTAATGATGTTAATAATAATTAACGACAAGCACAAGGGTAAATATTATAGGCCGATGCACCGTGGTCCCCCGGCTTCTCCTCCCATAAGATCTACGGGGAGTTCGTATTTCCCCGTAGAGCCACTGCGTTAGTGTAGGAATTAAATAATTTACAAAACGAGTACACACAGCACGATTTATACCGGTTGAAATTTTAATGGTTGTACTCCCTGAAAGATGTGAATGTGCTCATGAAACTGAACAACTTTCCCCAGGGAACATAGGTCAAAATATGAAAAAAAAATTGGACCCTCCATACAAACTTGACGATCAGCTGATTGATTTACTATGAAAAAAAAAATTGGACCCTCCATACAAACTTGACGATCAGCTGATTGATTTACTATGGGAGGTCCAAATTTTTTTTTCATATTTCGACCTATGTTCCTTGGGGAAAGTTGTTCAGTTTCATGAGCACATTCACCTCTTTCAGGGGGTACAAACAATGAAATTTCACCGTGTATATAATGGTCACATGTCTGAAATGACGATATTTCGACCCTGTTAGGTATGTGGACTGTAGTCACAACGGAAGTTCAGGTTGAAGGGGTTAAGGATAGAATTGATCTAAACATCAAATAACTATGTATCTAAGAAACTATTTTATTTTGGTCTGGTAAAATGACGCTTTCCTGCTTTGCATAATTCTTCCACTGTATTCTACAGGTAGTTTAAAGTCATCTTCTAGAATTCTAGATCGTCGGTTGGAACATAGTACTAATTTTGTACCTTTTGCAGTGGATTAAATATTATATTAAATAGTTACTCACTCTCTAACTTCCAGGTTGGCTCTAGGCATGCAGAACTAGATAAAGTAGTGAAACTGCTGCCATATATTCAGCACAGAGGCGATAAGGTGACCTTCTCTGAGCCCCTGAACCCTGCCAAATTGCTGCCAAAGCAGATCGCCTACTGGACCTACCCCGGCTCGCTCACCACGCCGCCCTGCACAGAGTCTGTCACTTGGATACTCTTCAAGGAACCCATTGAAGTTTCCGCAGAACAGGTAAAAGACAAAAATGTGCAACTTTATTGTAGCTGTATCATGTTGGTTGTGAACCTCCACTGTTGGACATAGGCCGTTCAAACTAAACGCTACCACACTTGGCTTTCTTCTTTTTCTTTCCTGGCAACTTTCTTTATCCAGCTACAACTTACATCTATCGATGGCTACAACTCATCAGTTGGTATAAAATTAAACAGAACTGTATAGATCTGCCTCGTTATACCATGGTTAGCAAAACACGCAATTCCTTACTGTCATTGATGTAGGTCGGTACCTACTTAGGCGAATAATTGTTACCTATGTAGTTTGCTTATTGTGAGAAACTACTGTGATATTGCTGTCTTTCGTGACTACCTATTACATAAGACGTATAGGTATGATGCATTAGCCTTATATTTAATTAACAATGAGTAAAAACTCGCTGATTAAAATTGAGTTTCATAGACAATGTTATATCTACCTACTCGTTAGGTATAGTTGAGACTTCGATTGAGATCAGTTGAGAGTTAAGACTTTAACTAAAGTTAAAAAACGTTGATATCTATCAATTTAGGCATTATTAATTAGTATGTAGTTTGAACAAAGGAACCTTTGACAAGTAATCAAGTTCAATCGTAGTACAGATAGGCTGGTAGATAACTATTAGGTACTTATATCAAGAGTTCAAGACAATGCATGTCGCAAATTACTGAGTCGTGTAGCTGTAGGTACCTACCTACATTTGTACGGACATGCATAAGACCAGAGATAACATCTGCCTGCGGATTTTTGTGGGGAAATCCATCATGGATACAGGGTGGCACAGAGGTTATGTCGAACTCTTACCGTCTAAAACTGACGAAAAAACTGACTGGGTGATGTGACCATATGTCGTTCGCATAACCCAGCCAGCGACTCTGTCGAGGCTGACCCTTGTAGTAGGAACAGAACATCCCTTTACACGCGCAACATACACTAAGTTGCGCATCCGCCTCGAGAACCTTTCTTACGCTGGCTTTACGCTGCGCCGTACACCCAATTTTATCTGGGCGGTGTCATGGACAATTAATATTACCTTAGTAATAGTATGTTTGTTTTTCTGTGACAAAAGTACTGAATAGTATAAACAGTTCTTTCTTTTCCTGATCTAGTCTAACCATTATTAAAAGTCGTGCTCGCTTGACGATACTTGAACTTTCTGTTTCAGCTGGCCCTAATGCGGAAGCTAAGATGCGGCGAGGCGTCGTGCGGCGTGGAAGCCATGGAGTTGCTGCACAACTACCGGCCCACGCTGCCCCTCGGCAATCGAGAGCTTCGCGACTACGGCGGCAACTAGCACCCTCGCCCAACGCAAGCATGGCTGATTATAAATAAAAAATCTATTAATGATTATGATAACAACTTTCTTTAAATAAAAGCCATGTTAAACATGACTCGAAATAAGCGTGCGTTTCGTACCCACTCCAAAGTTATAACTTAGGAGTGAGTATACGAAAGTAGTGCAATAGCCAATATATCATGCAACGTCGACTTCCCGGTTTTCAGTCCGCTGCCTGACCGTTGTACCTACTATTAAAGTTTATTTATTTGGTTAGATACTTTGATATATTATAGGTATCTACGCTTGAAATTGGTAAAATGAAAACCCGCACTCCGCGGTTGATGCGCGGTTTGCTTAACGATATCCTCCTTTGGCAGTCTAGTATTTTTGTGGGTAGTACAGTTGAATTCAAAATGTTCTCATTAAAAGACTCTCCCTCTGTGCCCGGCGCTACTCCACTCTGTCGCACGTCCTTGTAAAACCCTTCGTCGTGTCTCTTGTCGAGCATCGCGATGTTCAGAATACATTCTTGGTCCATATTTTCCCAATACGCGTGACTGCTTTAAGTTTCTAAAGGATGTAGGTATTTGGAAGAAGCTTTCAAATATAGTTATAGATTCAAATCTAAATACTGTGGCCATGCCATCTTGGTGTATGGTGTCCATCATCATTGAGCTCGACATAATAATAATATAAAAAAATATTTTAAAAAAACCGACTTCAAACGCCACTTAAAAGTATAAAATAATTTTAGTTTGTACACGTATGTTGAAGTCGGGCCAGCGTCGCGCATCGGTTTCATCATTTCTATTTAGGCAGGTCCGTCTCACGGGCTAATTCAACAAGTATACCGGCCTAATAGTATTTACGATTTAATAATTTTAGTTTGTACACGTATATTGAAGTCGGAAGGGCTTAAAATATAGAAACGATGATACCATTGCGCAACGCTGGCCCGACTTCAACATACGTGTACAAACTAAAATTATTTTATACTTTTAAGTGGCGTTTGAAGTCGGTTTTTTTAAAATATTTTTTTATATTATTATTTTAAGCTTTTTAGTGTAGCTTCATGGGACCAATTCACTAGACCATTTGTTTTGCTCCTTAAAAAAAGTATTGAAATATATTATTCCAAATAGAAATTTAGCATATGTATGTATGCTATGAAGTTTGCATGGTTAAAATCCTACACACACTCTGATCACGAGCGATTTGCTCTTATTCAATGAGGAGTTCCATCCTATATCTCCGAAGATATTCATCAGATCTTCACCAAACTTAAATGGAACCAACCTGACGATATGCCCTTTTAAATAAAAAAAAATTATTGAAATCGGTTCAGATTTGACAGAGTTATAGAGTAACATCGTCAAAAATTCGGTTAGAAAAAAAATTATATTGAAATGCCGAATAGAAAAGCATTATGTATGTATGCTATGAAGAATGCATGGTTAAAATCCTACACATACTCTGATCACGAGCGATTTGCTCTTATTTATTGAGGAGTTCCGTCCTCCATCTCCGAAGATATTCATCAGATCTTCACCAAACTTAAATGGGACCAACCTGACGATATACCCTTTCAAATAAAAAAAAATTTATTAAAATCGGTTCAGATTTGACGGAGTTATGGAGTAACATCGCCAAAAAATAAAAAAAAAAAAAATAAAAAAAAAAAAAAAAACATACGCGTCGAATTGAGAACCTCCTCTTTTTTTTGAAGTCGGTTAATAAAATAATGTCATAACTCATATCGATTTGTCATTGAAGCTATTCAATTAGGTAGTTGTTTTGACTGTCTAATAGAGTTTAACATGCTTTTCGTAGTGTTCATTTAAATGGCATAGCCTCTGAAATACGAAATAGAAACTGCATGGAGACACACCACAAGCTTGTTTTAGTTTCGCTTTACTAATATTATAATTAATAGGTGCGTTAGCATAGTTGTTAAGAAGTCTACAAGTCTTTTACAGGACGTCCCGCGATCGCCTTCTTTCCTAATTTATACCACACACTTTAGGCACATCACAATGTAGCTGTAATACGTATTAATATAAATTATTACAGCTAAGTGTATAATTACGAATCTCTATAAATTGTAGGTAATTAAGTACTTACACACACGGAGCTATACTAATGATCAGTAAGTAGGTTGGTACGTACGTAACAAACCTATGCTGACTTTATAGTATCGTCTCCATGTGTGGTAGCTTGCTATAATATAGTACTTTAATTTAAAGCACAGCACATTAATATAATATTATGTATATTACAGCTACGTGTAAGATGATGGGCTTTCTAATATAATTTATCATGTTTGTTAATAAGTAGAGTCATGTCAACGGAATAGAACTGCATTCAATCTGCAATTTCTCACTTGACTTGCAGTTCGAATGCAGTCCGCCTGAAGGTGTAGACAAGGTGTAGACATAATAATATATAGGCTGCCTAAGTTACAGGTTCATCATAGGCGCATAGGTTTGAGCCTATTGGACACTGAGCCTGTATTCTGAAGGCAGCTCAAATCTCAATAACAATAGTGCCTAGATATTAGCAGCTAATATTTGTAGTCAGTATATAAACTGTTATATTATTATTATAACATAGCTGTAAAGTATTAAAATTATTTGCCTTTATAATAAAGGCTTTATTATGCGTCCATAATAACATTGTTAATATAATGAACAAAAATTTTAAATACGTAAATTGCCTTTTATTCATTTTACTATGTCTGTTACGATCATTCGGGGATATTTTTTTTACCAAATTGTTAGTGGCTACGAAAAGTTTGAAAAAATATACTTACTTAATTTTTTAATTATTTATCTGTGAGGTAGTATCTACTTAATGCAATAATAATTGAAATCTGATCTATGTACCAAATTGAGGCCTTCAAAATTAGTGCCTTAACTGATGACCACTTTATTTTAACTACCTACTTATTAGGTACCTACTACATATTAACTAAATGAACGTTTGCAAATCTCGAAAACATGGTCTCATAAAATTTAATGACTGATCTTAAGTTTTAGTTTAGGGAGTGACCTCAATATTTATGTAGTTAATAATGAGGTGCAGTGCGGTTTCCAGTTATAGAACTCTTTTTTTTTTTTTGTTATAATTTATAAAGAAAGTTTAGAAAATATTTATTTGTAACATTGGATACTTATAAATTTAATATTTATTGAGATATTTATATCTTTGTGTGATGTAGCGTTAGTAACTTTGATAGGTACCTGTAGATTGTAGATAGGTACCTAGAAATGTTATTTTATGCGCACCACGAATAGTGATGTGATTTGCTTAAGAGTAATGACGTAGTTATATTAACTGTGTTGTTACATATACCGATATGATTTTAGATAAGTATTTTATGAATAAGTACAATATTATAAGTATCATAATACAGCGAGGCATGTTTTGTTTTGCAGTATTCTGCGGAATCTACGCGCCTGACAAAGTGCATATTAGACAGAAATAAAAAAAGGTTTTTATTCAAATTATCTTTTATTTACGTAATTATATCCATCCTTTTGCCCTCGATTAGGATTCTTCGAAAATATTCACGATAGTAGTAGGTATATCAACGAACTTGTAGGTATACCTATCAACGATCTTTAAAGGAAACTGGAAAACTATCACGGCTTATTTTTAAAAGTAAAAATTCCATAGTAAATGACTAGATGCCATTAATATTGGACAGAAGCAGCGTTACTTTGCGGACTTCTAAAACAATCAAGAACAAACTAAAATTATACTTACTACTGGACACGCGACAGTGTATGGCAAATTGTATCTTGAGTTTTTGCAATTAATTTATAACTAGGCGCATTATTGTTTTGTGATGTTATTTTAAAATGTGTGCACGCCATTTTAAGTACGGATTATATTTTGAAATGCAACTACGGAACCTAACACTGCGTGGAGATTGTTGGTAAATTAAAATTTAATTAACCCTATAAAAAAATCTAAAACCAGTATTTTTGATGCTGTTAACCATTTAGAAAGGACATGACCAGTGATTTCCCTCCGAATGGGGAAAATGTGCAGGATTACGGCTTTTACAGAAAGATTAAAAAATTAAGGCCTAATTTACTATGGATTTATTATTCCGATAAAGGCATGGTTTAAAATATAAAAAAAAACCAGAATGTTTATTGCTTCCGCTTTCTCTTTAATACACTCTTCATATTTCAACTTCCGCTCACTTGTATTAATGCCCGTGATACACATGCTAGTGGATGGTATGCTAGGTGCTGGTAAGCTGGCATGCCAGGTACTGACAGAATATCAGCGCGTGACATACATGCTTGTGAATGACCTTGCCAGTGACATGCGAGTTGAAGTTCACAAAATGAAGAAATAAATAGTGTTACAATACAACTTGCAATTATATTAGGCAAAAAACAAGCACAAAAATTAATAAGATCTTGGTAAATAGTTGAGAGTTGCGATTTACAAGCAAATACGTTACGATCTGCCTTCGATTCTGTAACTCAGTGCCTATCAAAAAATGAAAGCCACTGACATATATATTTTTTATCCATTGAAGGTTTACTATGAAAAAGTAAATCATATTTCTCTTTAAGGTCCAAGACACGGAGCTGCCCGCGAAATTCAAATTTAATTTGGTTTTTCGCCATTTATAAACGAATACGACAAAGTAGGCTTATGATATTCAAATTGCGATAATGGCAGTATCATCTTCACAGGTTTATATACTAATCTTTACGTAAAAGTATCCAGTTTAAGAAATTAATCAAAATAATGACTACTTTGTGAGTAGCTCACGTCAAACTCATTATTTTGACTAATTTCTTAAACTGGATACTTTCACGTTAAGATTAGTATATAAACCTGTGAAGATGATACTGCCATTATCGCAATTTGAATACCATAAGCCTACTTTGTCGTATTAGTTTACAAATTGCGACAAACCAAATTAAATTTGAATTTCGCGGGCAGACCCGTCTCTTGGGCCTTAAACCTTCAATGGATAAAAAATGCCTATCGTCGTTGATAGGCACTGAGTTACAGAATCAACCTCTTGTTTCGCGTATTTGCAGCTGGCAATACGAATCTCCCGTCCCACTTCCCCTCAAGGGGAAAAAATCAAACGGCTTGCGAGCCATTCGTATGCTTTGCTCTGGCACGTGAATTACTGGCAGAATCTCGATACAAATGCGAGTAGCTCATTATTGCTTGTAACTGGCATGCTTTTGTGCGAATAATAAGCATGTGTCGTCAATGTGTATCACGCACTTAAATAGCAAAGTGAAATTCCGCTTCGCGACACTAGATAGCGCTTGTCTATTGAAAAATCAAATTATTCGTGCAAATAAAGTTGTATTATTCCGTGTCCTAGGATCTGTACAAAAATATAAAGCAATTTTTTTCTAAGCAACTTTGCACATAGATGGCATGTTTAATAGCAGAAAATTATTCTTACGACTCGATAAACATATCTTAACGCCATCTTGTATCGAAAGGGAGAATTATTTTTTGAGAAGTTTTCTTATTTTTTCTCAGTTTTCTAAAGCTTCAGACTTCTAAAACCTTCATCTCTGAAAACTATAGAATACAACAATTACAAAAATAAAACTATTATTATTGCACGTTGATTTTAACATTTTAGACTTGATAACCACAATGACTAGCGCCCTCTAGTATCGAAAGGCAGAGTTATTCCGTAAAACTTTTCTTTTTTTTTTTCTCAGTTTTCCAAGCCTTTAGACCCTTGAAAGTTTTTTATCTGAAAACTATAGAACATAAGAATTCCAAAAATCATTACAAGTCCCTACTGAGAGTTTATAACACAGTTTATAATCAAAGTCCCTACTCTTATTTGGGTAAGGCCGTAGATTTTGCCACTTTGTAACATAGAGTAACATAGACACTCCTATGTTACGGTAACGTAGAAGTAACGTGAAAGTAACATAGTGTTTGTAAGGCTGATTACATAACGTACTTATTTTAACCGACTTCAAAAAAGGAGGAGATTTTTGTAATAAACTTGTAAGTATAGCATTTTTTATAATCGCCGATCATTCAGAGATAAGAGAGAGAATTCAGTAATACGAAAAATATATTTTTTTAAACTATCATCAATGGAATTTAGTAACCAAAACTCTCTGGCTGTTTATCAAATAAAGGTACATTATTCTGATTATTACGAAGATGAGTTTCAATTAACTCATCTTCTTTTAAACTCATTCTTTATTTAAAAGAACTATTTGAAAAATCCGCTCCTGGCAGAATGTGTACATTAACCTTTACAACACTTCAACGTTACTAAATAACAATCAACGTTACCAGTAACATAGAAGTCACATAAAAGTAACGTCGAAGCGTAATTTTTGAGGTTTTAAATAGGAATAATTACTAAATGCGAGCCGATTTTAGTCAAATACACATTGTCATGTTTTTATAAATCACTTTAGCTTAGTATAACACATACATGTGTGCAATAAAAACTGTTATTTACCTTTAAAATCACCAAAATTCACAAAAAAAAGCTCCTGACGAAACACACGCGCACACCTTTGATAAAATTCCACAGACTAGAAAATGGCGGTTTCTTTTTTTTTATTTCGTTGCCGGAATCTTTAGTGTGGCACGAGCCATTATAAAATACTACCCTAAAGTTATTGAATATTTAGATGCCCAATTTTGGTAACATACAAAATAGTAACGTAATAAGTGAAAATAAGGAGACAACATTTTGAATTGCGATAAAACATTTAAAAACGCATATTTAAATACATGGAACCCAGGATGTAATTGCTTAATCTATTCACATTTCAGATATTCATAGTAAATTAGGACTTTAAATAGAAATAATGTAGTTATAACGAGCCAAATATTTGACGGGATCAAAAAGACACCTTATTTTGGGCAAAATTTCGGGGTAAGGTCGGTTTTAAGTCATTGTATTTTTTTAAATATACGACATACATTCAATTTAAGAATGTACTATAGGAGTTTAAGAACTACCTAACCTAATTAGGATACTTGCATAACAATTTACGCAATACTTCGATTTTTAATACGCATGTCAAGTTAAGGGACATTTTCTTTTTACAAAAAGTGGCAAAATCTACGGCCTTACCCATTTATACAAAGTACTTTGTGCCCTACTCTCTAATATCAGATATACGCGGTTGCAGGTTCTATTACATACCTGTTCTATAGCCGTTATAGCCCTGTCTGACTCGAACGTTGCAAACCGTAGAGAGAGAAGACATAGAGCCAGTGACGATTTCTTTCTCACTCACACTAAAAAGAGAGCAGAAATAAAGTTACTAATGTGATAAACAGAGACGCAGCTACCCAATTTTTTGTCCCTCATCGTGTAACCAGTTTTTTTCAAGGTCGGCACACTTTTGTGCGAAACAAACTGACAGTTATAAGAAAAATTTAGTACCTATGTGTGTTGCCAGCTTTAGGTACCTATACAATGTCCCGATTTTCCCTATCCTACTAATATTATAAATGTGAAAGTTTGGATGTATGTATGGATGGATGTTTGTTACTCAATCACGCCATACTAAACCGATATGGCTGAAATTTGGCACGGAGATAGGTTTTTTTAGTAATGTCCTCTGACATACCGTAACGGCGGGTTACTTTGGCTACTTTTTCAATTTTTTTTTTAAATTTTTGTTGAAACAAAATAAGGTCGTGATGGAAGAAATGAATATTATGAGAAAAGAAAAGAAAGATGATGGATACTACATAATATATTATGTCGGCGATGATTAAAGTGTATTCAGTTAGATAGTGTCGGTTACTGTTCTGAATTATCCTGAAGTTTCGTTCGAATGTCCAACGACCAGTCGAGAACTGTTAGCGATCTTAAGAATTATTTTATTTGCAAAGTTCTTAATTTTTAAAGCCATTTTTAAATAGCTAGAGGCAGACTTTTTATGTTTTTTTTTTTTTTAATAATTATTAACTTAAACTTTGAAGAGTTGCAGTTTTATACGACTGCCTGAAAAAAGGAATATACTGTTAATTTCATTCATGATGATTTTGATGACTAAATATACAATTTTTGTTGCTTTTAATTCAATAGCATTACTCGATCGAAGGAAAATCATAAACTGTTCTTTACAAATTATTTTGTGTAACATTCTTACTAGTAACTTGTGAAACGAAAAAAAATATTCCTTTGTGTTACATGCATCTTTTTTCAAAATGACTCACATATGTTAAATTTCTATTCGGCATTTCAATATTTTTTTTTTAAGGAGCAAAAAATTATCTAGTGAAATGGTCCTATGAAACTACACTAAAAAACTTTAATATAAAAAAAATATTTTTAAAAAACCGACTTCAACCGCAATACGTGTACAAACTAAAATTATAATTTTAGTTTGTACACGTATTGCGGTTTAAGTCGGTTTATTTCATACTTTTAAGTGGTGGTTGAAGTCAGTTTTTTAAAAATACTTATTTTAATATTATTATTCTTTATTGCACACAATATTAAGATATATGTAAAAAATAGAAGCTTACCCTAATAGGTATATCTCTCCCAGACAACCTTATATGTGTAGGTATGTTATTTAAAAAATAAAACAATTCAGCATCTGTTTTGTCGTTTTATTTAAAAATCCTGGGAAGAATTTTCCATCTAATTTGGGGTAACAGGGGAGTGCAGTTATTGTGGCAACATTAAACTCAAACTTGTCATGTGACGTCATCGTTACGTCATGTTATCTCTATTTCAGTCACGGTTACACAGTACCTTGGTCTATTGCCTTCTCTGTCTACGTTGCAAACCCTACTCTAAGTTGCAAACTGTCAAAATTATGTCAAACTCAACGGACAAAATTTAAAAATGATTGAATTAAAAATTAAATCAAATCAAAATGTAACGGATTTCCGAGATTACCGAGTTCACATACAAAATGCAAAGTGAATTAATTATTTTATTTTCGCGATAAGCAGAAAAGTGTGTAGATTTAGTATTTTGTTAGTGATACGTACATATTCTATGTAAAAAATATGACGATAATACAATCGTGTGTAAAGAAAATCAGCGGTCTAGATGCATTAGACAGCGTACACGCTAAACTGATTTATCCAAAAATAGTGATTTTTGAAGACAAAAAGACTATCCATATTTTAGATATTGCAGACTTAAATGATATCAAAACAAATGTGCGTGTATTTCGAAGTGATATAGTCCATCAAATTATTTACAAGGAAAATGTTTGGGTGGCTTTAAAATCTGGAGAACTCTTTGTTGTAAGCTCAAGGACGGATGCTCTAATTGAAATTGAATGCATAAGTAATGCAAATTACAAGGTTCGAAGATTTGCTATATACAATTCCAAGTTAGTTTTGGTAAGCGAAAGTGGTGAACGGTTAATTACCTCATTAACTGATGATGCTTTAGACGAAGAATTTGATAAAAATACAAAGGAAATCAGTGTATCCTTGGATAAAGCACCAATACCTATCAATGCAATAAACGATGACACTATAAATGTATATAATGGAATAAGTATTAATATTCATTCAGGAACACTCTCAATAAAATGTCAATGCACTGGCTTAACTGATGTGATTGTAGTCCATCCTCAACTGCAGTATGTGTCTCTTTGGAATGAAATGATTGTCGTATCTAGTGATACAAAAATGTGGGTTCTCAGCCCAAAGTTTGATTTGATCTTTGAATTTGAAAACATTGGCTCACAATATTTTCCATTAGCTTCTTATAATGATATACTATATTTTATTACATGGAATAAAACAGAGGTAAGCTTATGATTTTATTACTACAATGATGCTAATTTGTCTTGTACACAATCACAAAATTGATGGATGTAAAAATTTAAAATAGTCATACCTTTTCTCTACTGAGGACAAGGCTAGCTTTATGTTTAGACTTGTCAATTTAGAGATTGTGTACTTGTTTCAATAGTTAGCATCAACCTTTACCCATATATGAATTTACATCACCTTAACTGAATTATAAGACTTTTAAAGTAATGCTATCCATTTCTGAATGGAATATTGAGAAAGGAATGGCACTATTCTTGAACCTGTCAATTTATTCTATAATTTATCTAAGAAATTGTGCTCTTACTGATTTAGCACTATTATGTCACAATTTACTACAGCAGGACCTCTTTAATTCGAACACCCTGCCCCATTCTTTTTTCACTCACCATCTCACCAGTTACTTAAAATATGTCAAGTAGGTGTCATGCACATTTGTTATTATTACTTGTCTGCCAAGAATGTAATGTTTATAGATGAATATACATTTAAAATTTCACAATACTGTTAGTTTTTTCTTATAAAATATACCCTATAAGTTAAATAAAAACTTGTAAAAAATAAAAATACTTTCTTTCAGATTGGACTTCATTATGCCACACTGTCAACAGGTGCAGAACATCAAGACCTTAACTATTCAAATGGTTTTAAGACAAAACTTTCATCTCAAGACACACTTAAATTGCAACTTAAATCTTTGGTTGATGAGATTTTATCTAGTTCCAAAAGTCCTGAGGTAATACCTCATCTACAGGTATTACTTAATGGTATTGACGACTTCGCTTTCCTTGTCAATATAGCTTCAACACTTTGTAAGCATAACCTTTTGTATAAGCCTATTGTATACCCTCTCCAAAACCGCATTTATATAACAGGTGACCAACACCTTATAAACTTGATTTCTGATATCATCATAAAAACAGAGTTATTGGAATATATTTGTTTTAAAGGAGATAATTCTTATGAGGACATTAACATTTTTGAACAAAAATTTATTGAACTGTGTGTTACATTCATATCCAAATCTGATTTAGATCTGGCTACAATATGCTGGTTAAAATACACTGAAATTAATCACACATTGGACTCAGATGATGTAAATAATATACTAAATGCTATACCATACAATATTAAAATGGGAGCTCTTGTGATTTGGTTTCGGAACTTTGTTCCACCTCTTTTAGATCAGAATCCATTTTATATTGATATATTTGTAAAATGGACTACAGACAGAGTTTTCCTTTTAGAACAGTCCTCATATTGGCCAAAAATAGGATTGAAATTCATAACAGCTATTATAGAGGTTTTAGAAACATCAATAAAAACTATTTGTTTGAGGCCTATTTCAATTGATGATCTTGATATTATAAAAGATCATATAACTTATATAATGGAACTAAAAGAGAAGTATAAAATTAACATGTTGCTCAGTGAGTTCAGTTCCCAAAGTCCATCTGAAATTGCACTCATCATGTTACGAAGATGCTATACTGAGGACCTTGAACTATTTCTGCAAGAGAGCTTGCCTTCTTACACTTCAAGACATTTACTTGAAATTGACGACACACTACGTTCTTTTGTAGAAAGCGAAGCAGCAAGTAGTGGGGGTTATATTGACGGTAATCGTCTTAAAATATTGCTTAACTCTTTCCATACACCTACCAACAGGCTAGACTGCCTTCTTAACGTTCTCAAAGTATTAGATGTGCCGTGGGATATAAATGTCTTATCGATTGCTGCTGCTGCGGCTGCCTTAGCATTCAAAGATTTCACTCTTACCGATGCTGACCGCACGTTAGCGAAAGAAATTTACAAAGAACTGAATTACTCCAAAATCAAAGTTATTTTGAAGAAGTATAATTTTCATTTAACCTGTACTGATTATGTAATGGTTATCCACAAATTAATTAAAGCATCAACAGTTGATTTAGATGATTTAAAAGTTATCACAAGTATTTTAACCACCTATGCAAACTATGCCAATACCTTATACATAGACAGATGTTTACGAGATTGCGATACAAAATTGGCATTACAGTATTTTAAAAACCTGTCTAATCGAAACCAAAGAATTTTGATAAAAACTATTAAAAATAAATTCGAACAGATAATTACACATTCAACTACAAACCCATTGCTAGAAAGAAATTATACAGATTTTCTCAAAGGTTCTATGTTATTAGATAACACAGAAATAAAATCAATTGAAAGTTTGTACTATCTCAAAAATTCGTATAACATTTTATTAAATTTAAATAGCATCAACAGTATTAAATTTCGCGAAAGCGCGCTGAATAATTTGAAACAAAATGAGGAAATGACGTCAAGTTCCGGGCGCGGCAGATGCATGTTGCAACTCATAAGTGGAGAACAATCAAAGTTAATCTCACTTTTGCGTAGCACTTCTTCGGGCCGAAATGTTCGGGTCCTTATTGAATCTCTAATACTAGCAAATCCCTCGAATAAAAATGATTTATCCGTTTTATCGCAATACAAAGATGGTCATAACTCCAGTCTTTTATTAGAGTCGTACGAAATACTATCAGAAGTTTTGTCAAATTGCGATGAAGAACATTTACATGGTTTACTTAATTACTTGTCAATACTTAATGCATTGATACACGCTAATATTATCCTGAAAAATCTTTCCATAGCATGGAAATTCCAATACATATTTTTAACTATGTCTTCGTTGAACACTTTGAATGACTTAATTAATTATTACTGTTCATATCCAATTCAAAACAATTTTCTGCAGTCAGAATCTACAAATATATTTAGCAAAAGTGACTTTATTCCTTATCGCATATTTGCAAATATATTGAAACAGTCAATAGACACAGGAACAACTCTATGTGACGACTTCTTTAAATTGAGAGACCAAGTTACTAGAAGACTTCTATCAAAAGTAGTTGCTATACAAGATTTGGATCAAGTTTTAGTAACAAGTTTATTACTTACTCTTAGGAGTACTGAAATAATGGACGA
Organism: Hipparchia sbordonii; assembly: GCA_038048805.1. Classification (NCBI taxonomy): domain Eukaryota; kingdom Metazoa; phylum Arthropoda; class Insecta; order Lepidoptera; family Nymphalidae; genus Hipparchia; species Hipparchia sbordonii. The sequence goes on from CM076098.1 coordinate 6,620,566, forward strand.
TAAAGTCTGGATTTTAGAATTATTACGTGGGCAATCAGAAACTTTATCTCCTGCAGCAATGCATTTCCTTTCGAATCCCCTTATTCGTCGTACTTTTGCACTTGAAAATATTCTGCTAGGGAGCACTTTTTCATATCCCCCCCAATATATCCTTAAATCAAAGTTCAATATCAATTTATCTGAAATTGCTCTTCCGGAAAATACTGAAGAGACATGGGATGTCAAGGTTCTACTGTTTTACATTTTACGAAATTGCCCGTATACAACTTTCGAGCGACTTTTTGATTTATGCCAAGCTTTAAATATTTCACTAAATGACGGTTTTTCTTTACTACTAGTATCCATACTGACGAATTGGAATTTAAAGTACAAGATAGTAGAAAACGAACTAGGTTTTTGTGAACTTTCCATTGATAATGATTTTTCACAACTGATGTCCAAATGCATGGTAATTTGGCAAAGTATTGAGGATAAAGATTTTTTAAAGGACATTTTGAATGACTTTTGGAAAAATGGAGAAGTGATCATACACGGTTGTCTCGTTTCTATTAATCCATATTTCTATGAAGTCTATTTATGCATATACGAAATGATATTTTCTCCGAATAATGAATCAAAAAATTTAAAACATTACTATTTACTGAATTTCTTGAAGGATTACCAGAGAAAGAGCAGCCCCAAGCAATATGAATTTGAATTATTTTCAGTTAAAGGAATGTTTCCTGAAATTGGACATTACCGATTACCGTTTCATCTTTTTATGCGTGATGACATGTGGGCCAATTTAAAATCTGAAATTACCTTAGAAACTTACGAACGCTGGCTGCCCGTAGTTGCGTTACTCTCACTTGATGCCGAGATACAAACAGCTAAGGATATGATTTGCAGTAATGCTGTAAAACAGACGATGACAAACCGCAAAAAATTCGAAAATAACGATAACGAATCGAAGGATAACGAACCTTGGCGCTTACTATCTCTTGAAGAACCCTTGCTTCGTACAGCTCATCGGTGTGTACGTCATATTGCAAATATGGAATGGGCGGGAGCTTGTCTATTTTATGTTCTTCAAGGATGTGCTAGAGGAGCAGATCAAGTAGCTGCAGCTCAGCTGTGCTATCAATTTTCACAACGCTGGGCTACTCTGCAACCTGGAAATCGTGCAGTAAGGCAAATGGAAAGACTGCATTCTACCCTGTCAACTCGGCATGCCTTACATAAAATTGATTGGGCTTGTGAAGAGCTTATACGTCTTTCCACAGAGCCCGCTCAACTTATACACGCTTTATATTTGCATCCAAATTCTGTCGAAAAATTTTCTCGCCATGATATTAATCGTGCTGCAAATGAAATCGCCGATAAAAATGGCATAAATATAAGCTCAATAAGAATTCAAATATTAGAAAACATACTTGAAAAAACGTATAAAGACAGTAAGAGTTTACATGGTTTAGAAATCAGAGATTTGATAACAGCTAAATATATTTTAAAAGCTACCTGTCCAAAAATGGGGGCAATTTATTTGTCAAGAATTGCCTTTGATGATGAAAGTGATCATAACAAATGTAAAAAACTTCGGGCACTACAGTGTTTAATTAGTGTAATTGATTCTGACACGGCTATCAAAGTTACTAACCGCCAACGTGACGTCCTGTGGATGTCTTTATTAGAGCTTTTATATGTTGTTAAGCTTGAAAAAATCGATATTCCTTGGGTGGTTGCTACATTTATGCAGAATAAAAGTATCGCCTTAAGCCAACTGTTACAATTTGCTGGAAACAATTCAGAAAGTTTAAAAATAGCAGCAGAGTTGGCACATAAATTTGGAAATATACAGCTTATGAGAGAAATTATACCTATGTTACTTCGTAATTCCTTATATGAAGAAATGATTCCGTTACTTTTGAAAGTCCAAAATCCGCCGGATAACATAATCTATTCAGCATGGAGAGCTATAATTTTAACTCCGTTCCAACGAGCTGATTATCCTATAACTGATCGTCAAAAAAGTAAATGTCTCAATGCATTAAATTTATTACCAGTTTGTCCTGTAATTAAAGATGAGGACTTAATTGAAATTTGGAAAAACTGTATAAGGTGTAAGTGTCTAGGGCTAGGTTGTTTAATATTGCCATATATGTCTCCCGAAACTAGACAAAATCTCAGAGAACTTCATAAAATAGATAAAAGAAATTTAATAATAAGTTTGAAAAACCTACACACCGAAAGTTACCTTGTGTCGGGTGCGATGTATGTAATCGAAAATTTAACATCAAAAATGTACAAATAAATTCTTGTTAATATCATAATATGGATAAAAATCTGTCTTTTATACTTTCTTTGTTTTAATACTTTTGTCTATATTATGTGCATATTTTATAATTTAATTTATAAAGGTGTCAATAAAAACCAAGTTTTGAGAACTTGAAATTATACCATATTATTTATTATATTTTTTATTATACACATAATTAGTATAATAGTTTATTATTAACCTGATTCTACATAAATATTATTTCCTTATTTGTTAGAAAAGTATTCTAATAATATTATAATCATTCTAGTCTAACATTGGATCATTGCTGCTTCTTTAAGGTGTGGTCTGAACAAGGAATATTTTTATTTTCCTAATTGATATCTCAACATAATTAAATAAAATGCATGTATCTGAACTTATAGAACAAAATCCAAGAACAATATATATTTTTTTTATTGTTCCTGTTAATAAGATTTGTCAAGCAAATAATTTCATATTTTAAGAAAAAAAAAACGCAAATCTTTTCCTGTGTTGCCTGACTGACTAACTTTGGCTGACTGTTTAACTTTGGACCGTGATTATTTCTGTCTCTATTTCGGGACTTGCACTACTATTTAGTTAAATACACCAATTAGGTATTTAAAATTTCAAAAAATCACTTTAATTGCAATTACTACCCGATCAATCCAAGTTGGCCGTCGTCGACCGTTACAAAATGACGTCATACTGGTATGGTTAACAGTAAAATAATAATTCTATTTTTTACTGTAACCAAGACTGACGAAAGTTTTCTTTTTTGGCAATGCTTTTCATGACAATGATGTCTTGAATGTCGAAGTCATAAAAGTCTTTAATTAAAATACATAATAATAAAATAAATACCTACTTAGTCTGCGCTTCAGTCTTTCTTTTTTAACTCATTGTAGAAAAATAAATAATTGTCTAATTAAAACTACGCAAAACCATTTAAAACGTGAAAACAAAAGTTTGAAAAAAAAAAACATGAAAGTAACAATCGCGAGCGGTTTTTTGCTATCTGTACAAAGCGGGACTGACTCGTGCGGTGCGGGAAAGTGCGATGCGAGGTAGCGGCCAATTTGCAATGAACGGGTAGGAACTGTACCTATATAAATTACTAGCTGTGGCCCGCGACTTCGTCCGCGTCAATTTCTGTCATTATGATCGCGATTTTTCACTGATGCTTCGCTCCTATTGGTTGCTGCGTGATGTTATATAGCCAAAAACCTTCCTCGATAAATGGACTATCCAACACAAAAAGAATTTTTCAATCGAACCAGTAGTTCCTGAGATTAACGCGTTCAAACAAACAAACTCTTCAGCTTTATAATATTATGCTACATAGAGCGAATTATCTCATAAGTGGTCCAAAGTGACCCAGAATTATGTTAAGTAAATTACTGGATATGTGGTTAAAATTGATAATTCAATCATTTTGAGCCCTCACATATGGATTGCAAGTAAATGGCAATGATCTGATATGTGATGCTGCAGGTAAAACCATGTCAAATAGGGGTGCATAAATTCCATGTCCACGCGCCAACTGTTCAGGGGTTTCATCAGAATTATTGCGTCTTCTTGCAATTTCCACAAGATCTTCTCGAAGGAGCAAAATAAGCAAAGTAGATTTACAATGGCTCATAGCTGCTGCCAAGTGCATAGGTGTTTGTTCTGGAAATAAAAAACAAGCAATGATTTTTAAAAAGATATTCATTGGTAGAAATGTTAAAATTTCATTGTATCAACATGGACATCATTAGATCACAAATAAGTACAACTAACTACTAACATCACATGAATTGCTAATTCCTTGTATTCATCAAATTGTAAAAACCAGTGTGACACTGTGCTAAGTGTGTGGTACTAATATTTCTGTCTGTTAACTCACAAGGGATCTTATATAAGAATGACAAATTGCTAACTGCAGTAGCAACCGTAGCCCGCCACGTGTGCAGTTGTAGCGTGCTGTGTCAGAAATTTTATCAGTCGACTGCTAATAGTCCAGAAGTCGCAGGCATAAAATGAGTTCCATTGAAAAGTTAGTTGAATTACTAATTGTGGCAAAAAAGAACAATCCTTGTTTTTTAACAAGTAAACTTGTATATATGAGCCCTGTTGTAAAAACAAAAATAGCACACCAGTCACTAATAACAGCCAGTTAATTAATATATACTAACCTCCATCTGATAAAGCAGTAGGATCAGCACCTGCGGCCAAAAGCCTTGCAGCAGAAGCATAATTATTCCAATTACAAGCTGAATGCAAAGGTGTCCATCCAAGTTCGGTTTTGGCACCAACATTTGCCCCAACACTAAGTAAATATGAGATTACATTTATATGATTGCTGTAAGCTGCTCTATGTAAAGGAGTGTAGCCATCTGAATCTCTGGCATGTATAAGTCCTGGTTGTTTTGTTATGAGTTCCTTCACAGTTTCAAGCTCACCATTTTCAGCTGCCCACAGAACATGATCAATGGGATTCTCTAAAATGAAAAAGAGATTATCGCATTTTTTTAATCTAGTACAGTTCAGGCTTATTCTGTTAACATGTTTCTATTTTACTTTTTATTCTGCAGTAAGCTATTACTAGTAAATCCCTCTACTGCAAAGTATGAGCTCCGAGGTTAGTCTCATCAGGCCAAAAAAGTTATTAGATTTTTCCACAAAAATATACTGAAATTTTTAACTAAGTATTTATACATGCTTATTTCTGGAGAGAGTCCATGATTAACTTCCAAACTTTGTTCTGTTTGCCATTAATTTAAATCTAGGTGTCTAAATCATCTTAAATCATTATAATTTTATAATATTATTGGTTGTTGCCCATCCTTCTTCCTAAGTGTGAATTTTCCTGGATATAAAGTATCCCTAAAAGTAGCCTATGTGTTAATCCAGAATATAATCTATCTCTATGCCAAATTTCAACAAAATTGGTTCAGTCATGGAGTAATTGATTAACAAACATCCATACTTCCAAACTTTCACATTTATAATATTAAATATTAATAATAATAATGAATAAGATTTTAAGTATGCTTAAATTAGCTGGCAAGTATGAAACCCTACACTGCATGGGGCCTAACACACATTTGGCTGTTTATTAATGTACCTTTTGGATTCTTTACAACGTCAACATCTTGATCTGCATCATCCCAACCAGATACAAACATTCCAGAAGTCTCTGGATTTTTCTTGCAGCGTTCTATTTCATCAGATATTTCTTTAAAATCTTTTAATTTAACTTCTTCCTCTTCTGAATCAGACATTATGAAGTTGCAACTGAAAAGTATTTAAATATATTCTTATATCGGCCAAGAGTATACCTTAATACGGCCTTCTGGTTGACGAAGAAGAAACCAAAATGCAAAAACACTTGCGTACTTTTGAAAATTTCTTTACAAGAGCTTTATCTAATTCAAGAACTGACTACAATCATAATATTATAATAAAATATATTTATTTAATTTATGTAGGTAATTACCGTATTATTTTACTTAATTTAAAAATACCTACCTATAATACACAGTCAAACTTTCGTAGCAATTTCGTCCTACGAAATTCGTAGAAAAATGGAAAATCAAGTGATTATAATATGTAGGAAAACCACGGAACCCACGGAAAAACCAGCCTGAACCCAAAGAGAATGTAATCACTCCGTGCCTGAACCTACAGAGGGAAAACCTCTAGGTACCACAGATTACTGTAATAGTATTAGTCCAAGAGTATAGTAGTAATCACTCCGTGACTAATATCACGGAGTGATTACATTCTCTTGGGTATTAGTGTTCTGTGACCGTAGACAGAGAAGGCAATAGACGACGGTACTGTGTAACCGCGACTGAAATAGAGATAATATGACGTAACGATGACGTCACATGACAAGTTTGAGTTTAATGTTGCCACAATAACTGCACTCCCCTGTTACCCCAAATTAGATGGAAAATTCTTCCCAGGATTTTTAAATAAAACGACAAAACAGATGCTGAACTGTTTTATTTTTTAAATAACATACCTACACATATAAGGTTGTCTGGGAGAGATATACCTATTAGGGTAAGCTTCTATTTTTTACATATATCTTAATATTGTGTGCAATAAAGAATAATAATATTAAAAAAAGTATTTTTAAAAAACCGACTTCAACCACCACTTAAAAGTATAAAATAATTTTAGTTTGTACACGTATTGCGGTTGAAGTCGGATTTTTAAAAATATTTTTTTTTATATTAAAGCTTTTTAGTGTAGTTTCATAGGACCAATTCACTAGATAATTTTTTGATCCTTAAAAAAAAATATTGAAATGCCGAATAGAAATTTAGCATATGTAAGTCATTTTGAAAAAAGATGCATGTAACACAAAGGAATATCTTTTTTCGTTACACAAGTTACTAGTAAGAATGTTACACAAAATAATTTGTAAAGAACAGTTTATAATTTTCCTTCAATCGAATAATGCTATTGAATTAAAAGCAACAAAAATTGTATATTTAGTCATCAAAATCATCATGAATGAAATTAACAGTATATATTCCTTTTTTCAGGCAGTCGTATAAAACTGCAACTCTTCTGAAATAGAAATAGAAATAGAAATAGAAATATTTTTTATTCAAATAAACTTTTACAAGCACTTTTGAATCGTCAATGAATCTACCACTGGTTCGGAATGCCTTTCCTGCCGAGAAGAGCCAGTAAGAAACTCGGCGGTTGCTCTTTTAAAAAAAAATAAAAAATTTACAATTGTTATTGAACACAGGATAGTTATTACTGTCTTATGAATCACTGGAGCGAATTATATCCACGCTTTTTTATCATTTACATAGTCTTCAATTGTATAATATGCTTTTTTCATGAGAGCAGATTTAATTGATTTCTTAAACTTGTGTATCTTCATAGTTTAAGTTAATAATTATTAAAAAAAAACATAAAAAGTCTGCCTCTAGCTATTTAAAAATGGCTTTAAAAATTAAGAACTTTGCAAATAAAATAATTCTTAAGATCGCTAACAGTTCTCGACTGGTCGTTGGACATTCGAACGAAACTTCAGGATAATTCAGAACAGTAACCGACACTATCTTACTGAATACACTTTAATCATCGCCGACATATATTATGTATCATCATCTTTCTTTTCTTTTCTCAAAATATTGAAAAAGTAGCCAAAGTAACCCGCCGTTACGGTATGTCAGAGGACATTACTAAAAAAAACCTATCTCCGTGCCAAATTTTAACCATATCGGTTTAGTGTGGCGTGATTGAGTAACAAACATCCATCCATACATACATCCAAACTTTCACATTTATAATATTAGTAGGATAGGGAAAATCGGGACATTGTATAGGCACCTAAAGCTGGCAACACACATAGATACTAAATTTTTCTTATAACTGTCAGTTTGTTTCGCACAAAAGTGTGGCGACCTTGAAAAAAACTGGTTACACGATGAGGGACAAAAAATTGGGTAGCTGCGTCTCTGTTTATCACATTAGTAACTTTATTTCTGCTCTCTTTTTAGTGTGAGTGAGAAAGAAATCGTCACTGGCTCTATGTCTTCTCTCTCTACGTCTGTGACTGTACAGAAAACGCAGAAAACTATTTGCAGACGTCCAACCCACAAACATATAAGAGTTATATGTTTGTGGTCCAACCACAGACAAAAGATAATGTCCAACACAGATTAATAGTTAAGTAGTGGCTTGCACCAGAAAATCAGCGGTGATTCTCCGGTGAAAATACCGGAGAAAAACCGGTGTTTCACCGGTTATTATTGAATCATAACTCAAATAATTTTATTTAAATAAAAAGAAGTTTGTTGATCAACGTTGTACATTATTTAATAACATTTATTCAAATACAATTATTTTGTCATTACTTCCTTCCTCCTAAAACAATAATTATCATAATAAAGTGAAATAGGTATATTTTTTCTTAATTTTTTTTTTTAATTCAAAATCTTTACAATACATCTAATATCATTTGTAATTCACACAATAAAATTATCGAATGCACTTAAAATTTCATTGCATTGTACTAGAACAGTAACAGTTAAAAAAGATGTATGGCACTCGGGGTCTGCCGCGGTAAAGCTATTGCATAGCATTTTTTATCAACGCCATCTAGCGGTGAGAGGAGTCCCGTGTCATGTTATTTTCGTTACGGAATTTCTGGATTCGGTCTCCACGTTCAAGGCCTGCGATAGAAGCTATGCAATAACTTAAAACATTTTAATTGTGCTAAAGCTATGTTGTTGCTGGTATAAGATAAGATGTCCTTATACACAAAGCCACAGCACAAGTTATGAGCAATAAATAGTTGTCGGCCGTAGACAGAGAAGACAACCTCTCTGTATTTAAGTTTAGTTTTTAACCGACTTCCAAAAAGGAGGAGGTTATCAATTCGGCCGGTATCTTTTTTTTTTTAAGGTTATGGTGTACAGAATAAATAAATACCTCAATAAAATACCTGTAGGTGTACCTATCTATAGCATTATTACCCGCCTCCACTTTTTTTTAAATATTTTTGACAAGTGTCAACACTATCTGTCGGCCATGATTTGATTGGTATTATTTTCAACATGGCGCCCAGCCTAGTTCAGAGTGTGTGTGTGTGAAAGTGCAGTGAAATTATGTTAATATCAATTGTTTATAGTGATAAATTTAGTGTATAAGTGAAAAGAGTGTGCATTAATGCAGCGGTTATCTTATCATGGCTTTGGATTTACGCTTGCACTCCCCTGCAGGCGCGGAACCCGTTGTTTATACATGGCCCCTCACATCGGGTCATGGCTCGGTAAGAAATATTATCATACACTGCTATACTGTAAAACATAAACAATGTTGTGCTAATAAAGTTATATGCATAAAGTAGAAGGAATCATCATATAGGCGTTTAACTTATTCGTGATTCTAAAGCTGAATTCTGAAAAGAAATACCATCGTACTGTACAGTTTGAATTGAGCATCTATATGCATATATGTAGGCCTTTGCTTGCTGTAAATTTCTAATTTGTTCCCCGATTTCGTGATGTTGCTATTAATCCTAGTTCTCCATTTGAAATATGGGCATTGATATCTTATTGCACTGCCCATCACATGGACCATGTATTGTGGAGTGTATTGACCTCGTGTTTTGTCAAGGTGTCGGCTTTTTTTAGATATGTACACACTGTTGCGTAGTCTAACCGTCCTCTTTTATTTACATTTCGCGCATTGGAAATAGAGCACGAAAACTTTGATAAAATCATTGTTTTACTATGAATATATCATAATCTATAAGGGAAACCAATTTTTGTTTATAATTTTAGTAGACTCTGCACATGTAAACAAAAAGTCATTTGTAGTGACAATAATATTAATTTGAAATTGAGGTTAATTTCTTTTTATTAAGATTTATTTATTATTTATGTTTAACAAACAACTAAAACAAGATGAATATATAATTACATATAATAAATTAAAAAAAAAAATCAATATTCATCTAGGCCAACTTGTAGCTCTTATGACATGTCAGACTCTACCACTGGTTCGGAATGTAGATTCTACTGAGAAGAGCTGGCGAGAAACTCAGCAGTTGCTCTTTTCATAACAAAATATTACAATATTAATGTATAGCTGCATAATATCACAATGTAATAACTCATTACACTATCTTGTGGGTAGCTGGAAGTCGATTGATTCCATGCAACTTTGTCATAACCTCGACTTAATAAATGCATCTTTATGCATTGTTTAAATTTATGCAATGGGAAATCCAGTAATTCCTTAGGAATCATATTATATATTTTTTATAAATATGTATTTTTTGTGGCCAAACAATAGTTGTAATACACTTAATCGTTAGCAGCATCTCCTTCATATCTAGGAAGAGTGATTTAATAAATATTTTTTATAGATAAATGAAGTTTATTTTGAACATAATTTATCACACTAATATTATAAAGGCGAAAGTTTGTATGTGTGCGTGTGTTATTAGGACAAAACACAGACTGGACTACATAGACTTTTTTTTTTTCTCAAGAATATTAGCCAAGGTGAAGTTGACTAATATCCTACTATCCCATCCAAATAATCAGAAAGCTTGTGCTATGAGTGGGTACAACAATAGTGCAACGGGTGGGATTAAAACCATTGGGCTATTGAGGCTTCAAAATATTAATAGAACAGTGAGTGTCTGTGTAGTTTCTGTCATTAAAAACTTATTTTATAAGTTTTAATGAACCTAGTTGTAAATTATCTGGACTTCTAGATGGAAAAAAGTGGAATTAGAAGTGTTTTCCTAATTTATTAAATTTTATTGTATTCAAATAACTTGCAACACTAGTTAGTCAAGTTAGGAAACTCATTGAGATGAGGATTCACCACTTTTAGTTAAATTGACCACTGAAAAGTTGCTGGCTTATCAGTGTTTCATAGGATATGTTTCAGTGAGTGTATTCAGGAGCTCTTCAATTATTTATTATTAGTTAAGTAACCCAATAATTTCAATTATTGTGTTACTTATCTAATAGATCTACTATTAGTAGGAGTAATCAGAAACTTAGAACCTTATTTAAAAGGCAAAGAGACTATATTTTCTGCTCTGATATTTTTTAAGTTGTAACTCCAATAGAGGACACCTATGTCACCTGCTAAATTTTCACAAGGGTAGTACATTATAGGTCTTAGGAGGAGGTATCCAACCTCTCGAATTGCGGAATTACTTAAAGAATTGTAAATGTTTACATTCTATTATGCAAAAATATACTTTATAAATAAATAAATAAAATAAATAGTGACTTTGTTCATGTGGAGTTAAGTTTTGGAAAATCTTTTAGGAAACCTTTGTTTTGCCAAGATAAAAGTAATCCATGACAATCTTCAGGTCCGTAACTATACCCATCTGTTAATTTGTTGCTCCCTTGTTGCACAAGAGCATAAGGTGTTCTTTGGACAGTCAGTCTGATCAGTCAGGATGGATTTGGAAGTGCAGGTCAGCAAGCACTTGGTGGAAATTTTCAAGAATAAAAGAAGGTAGTCAGGATATCAGGTTTATCAATTTGATAATATTTGACTCAACATTTATATAGATCCATATTTTCCACCTGTTGAGTTGTTTTAAATTCTTAATTTGCATTTTTTTATTAATGATTCATACTATAATATCCCAAAGACCCAAAAATAATATTAGAATACATTAAAAACATGTTTTAGTACTGACCTTGATTTATTTTTAAGATTGAACTTGACCCATATTTTATACCTATCACATTTAAAATTTTTACCTAAATTTATATTAATTCTGATATATTTTTACTCTCTCACACACATACACACACACCCAAAATAAATACATAATTATATACATATATCTATGGAGGCAGAGGAAGAGGAGCTCATAGGTTCTCCAAGTCCATCCATCTGTCCACAGTATAGCGCAGAGACTATTGGTACTAAAGAACTGTTTGCAAGGTTATACATATTATTGATGGCGACAAAGTTGTACATTAAAATTTTGAAAACTACATGTAAAGGGGGGATGATATTATTTTTACTCGTCTATCCCATTGTGAGGGGTATCATTGGAAAAGTCTTTCAAAAAGATTGGAGGTATGTTATGAAAATTTTTTCGATTGGAGGATTCCGTTTGCGAAAGCCTTAAAGTGAAAAAATTTCAAACAGGGTTGTCACAATGGGAATAAAATACTTTTAAGAAATCCGTAGACAGAGCAGTTTGTGTTGCTATTTACTAATATTATTTCGTTAAAAAGCTTTTCTAACAATCAATACCTAAACCTATGAATGAATATGCATACTACGCTAGTATTAAATAACATGCCTTGTTTGTTACAGGACAAACACGATGGAGCCTTAGAAATAGTAGAAACTATAAGGTAAGAGAACAATTTATTACAATACATTTTTACACAAACTTTCAACTTTTTTTTATTTATTATGAGTAAACAGAAATAGCTACTGTAATTGGGTATGCCGATATTTATACAGACAGAGATTTGTTAAAGCTGTAATTAATTATTGTAAAATGATAATAACAATTTTCTAAATATTTTGTTATTTTTTATAGTTTACTCTATTTGATCTTTTGCTAATTTTGCGGTCATATTGCATTGCTGTTGCACTAATGCAATTTAGCCGCTCTTTCTCAGTACACAGCAATGTAACAAATCTAATATCTATCCTTCTCACATTTGCAAATCAGGATTGTTGTATCGTTGCCGTGAGTAGTAGTAGTTAAAAAAATATTACCTTTATTGTTCTTCAAGTACCTAATGACAATATGCTCTAATAATTACTAACAGTTGCATAAGTGTTCGCATAATACGAAGGACGTCAGGGCGATGACCGCCTGAAACAATTTCGCGCGTACTGATGACTTACCTACTCGCTAGCCCTACTCCCCGACCTGGAATAAAAAACAATGCGCTTATGACCAATACGATAAGCATTTACAAAACGCGTTGTCATTCTAATTAGAGATGTAGGTATCGGTCGGCGTATTTATAACTGTCAAGCAACGCACGACAAGCGGGTAGGTAGGAACTATTCCATAATAATAATTATGATCCGTTTACACCTCACCTGTTTCGCATGTCGGAAATAAAAGAACTAGTTTGGCAAGATGACCCGTTCGGTCCCGCGCCGATCGCCGGGGTGGCGAGGGCGGCCGCGACCTCCTCTCGACCGGACGCGTTCACTCTTCCTTTGTGACCTTGAAACTTCGAATCAGGATTGCCCTTGCATTTAAGACCACGCTATCTCGCGCGATTTTTATACAAATCTATTACGCTCATCATAAGGCAATTTTTATTTGTTCTAGATCTAAAACTAACCCTAATATCGATTCATCTTCTCGTTATCTACCACATGTTATGTCTTACCGCAAAGTAATAAGTAAAATTATAATAATTTTTTCAGAAATCCTTCTTTAATTATGACTCCATATACATAATATCGTACCCTTATTGCAAAAACCGATTATCTGCATTTTTGTACCAAAATTAGGTTAAATATATCAATCGACTCCTCAACTCACGGCGAAGCTGTAGGTCAAACCCATTATCTGCTACGACGCTTTTTTACGGAGATAGCTAGAGTTAAAAGCAACTACCTACAGGTATGATTTAATTACCTTCTTAAAAAAAGAACTAAACTCATTTAAATAATTTAGATTTATAAATCTATACCACAAAAACAATGTATTGTATTATAATACTTTTCAGATGTAGTTGCTTGATTTATCATTATGTCAATATTATTCTGTTAATACATGTTAACCTGCGTTAACAGGTTTCAGCTTTTATTAATATACTAGAAATTGCTGATGTATCTAAAAAGAAAAACGAACTAAACAACATTAGTTGCTTTTTGCAGAATAATGAACTCAATATTTTGTTAAAATTATTTCAGGTAAAAGAACTTAAGTTCACTTTTACTGTATAACTGGGCTACGAGGGTTTTTGAACATCTTCACAAATCAAAAGTTTTTTGATTTGTTAAGCTCACAATATAACTCTATCTTTAAGGTGATAGAGAAAAGACTGTCTAAAGATCTTAAGTTTAGTAACTGGCCAACTGCCGGAATCTATAAAAGTAGAAATAAGCTGCTTGACTTATATGCAGAAAAAAATATAATTATTCCCCCGCGTTTATTGAATATGTAAGAAACTATTCTAAATTGTTTGAAAATGTGTGCATACAAGCAAAGTCACTTCACATAAAACAAAAAATTGCCAATTCGGATAATAAAATTAAAACAGCATGGGACATCATCGGCGATGAAATGAGTAAACATAAGGTACATAATAATAATAAATTGGAGCTTAAAAGTGATAATCATGTAATTAACTCCGATACAGTAATTGTAAATACATTTGAGAACTTTTTCAAAAATATTCCAATTACTACAACCATTTCTCTGAATTCCTCGCCAGCAGAAGTCTATCGTCTTCTAAGGAGCAATGTCTCTGAGTGCAATAAGTTATTTAGGTTTGAACACGTTACCCCATATGACATAGTCAAAACATTTAAATCTTTACAAAATAAGAAAACAGCAGATCTATGGGGGATATCAGTTAAAATAATTCATAACATAATTGATATTATTGCGCCATATCTTGCTTTAATTTTTAATAAATCAGTAGATTCTGAATCTTTTCCAGACCTTATGAAATGTAGTAAGCTAATACCGCTTTTTAAATCGGGAAGCAAAAGTGACCCGAATAACTACAGGCCAATTTCAATTTTGCCAACTCTCAGCAAGATATTCGGAAAAATAATGCTCAACCAACTGCTTTTACACTTTAATTTAAATAAAATCCTACACACTGAGCAGTATGGTTTTACAAAGGGTCGATCAACAACCGATGCAGCCGCAAGGCTGTTACAACACATATTCGATGCATGGGAGAACTCACAGAGTGCCATTGGTATTTTCTGTGATTTGTCGTCAAAGGCATTCGAATGCGTTGATCACGAGACACTTTTGCTTAAACTGAGCCACTATGGCATTAAAGATTTTGCACTTAGTCTCATTGCGTCTTATCTCAGTGAACGAGTCCAAAGAGTATGTGTCAATGATGTAAAATCATCCGGATCAGCCTCAGTAATGGGTGTACCCCAGGGTTCTATTCTAGGTCCATTCATGTTTTTGGTCTACATAAATGATTTACCACATTTTGTCCACAATACTTGCGATATTGTACTATTTGCTGATGATACGTCTTTGAATTTTAAAGTCGATAGGATAAAAGATAATTTTGACGATGTAAATAATGCATTATCTCAAGTTTCTGAATGGTTTACGGCAAATAATCTACTTTTAAATACTAAAAAAACAAAGTGTGTTGAGTTTTTATTACCTAACCCGAGAACTGTCAGTAAAAATTTAAAGATAAATAATGAACCTTTGAAAACTGAGGACTCCAAAGTGTTCTTGGGATTAACCCTGGATTCAAAGCTACAATGGGGCACCCATATAGCAACGCTTGCGGGCAAACTTAGCTCTGCTGTATATGTTATCTTTACATAGTATAAAACAAAATCGATTCCCGCTGTCTGGCCCTCTTTATGTACGCGTAGATCTTTTAAACTACGCAACGGATTTTAATTCAGTTTTCATCAGTAGATAGAGGGATTCGAGAGGAAAGTTTACAGTTATAGTGTTTCCCTAAATTCCTACGGGAACGGGACAAATGTAGGTGAAACCGCAAGGCACAGCTAGTTATTCTAATATAATAAAATGAAATAGTTTTTTTATTTAAATGAGCTAATCTCTAGAACGGCTGGACCGATTTCAACGAAACTTTCTTTTAAAGATAGCTGAGATTATAAGAAATAATGTAGGCTTGCCCATTTCCCACGGGAACGGGAACTCCTCGGGTAAAACCATAGGGCGCTGCAGTTAGTACGTACAAAGTTAAATGAAATCTACTTTACCTTCAGCCAAAAGCGACTAAAGATATTTATTTTACACCTGTACTGGCTAAAGTTGAACTAAAACGATTTTTGTCTTGATGATTATTACTATTCAAAACAAGTGATTAAATAAAAAATGCCATTAGAGCTACCAGAACGGTAAATTTGAAAATTTGGTAGTTTTTCTACATTCAGGAAAAACTAACTAAGTGAGCTCCTTACCGGTTATTTTCTTCTTTTTGTTGAAAAAATAGTAAGTTTTTTTCAATTATTAACCTACTTAACATTTCTTGAATAGTTTCTTGTTTATAAAAATTATTATTGTTTAAAAATGGGCATCATTATAACTAATTTTTAAGTCGTTAAAGTTTCAAATGCTTATAACTCAAAAACTTTTCGCTCAAATTTTGGTGCAGATAATCGGTTTTTGCAATAAGGGTACGATATGTAGATTTTTAGTAGGTACTAAAGAGACTTCGAAATAAACTAAATAATAAAACAATTAATAAAAACGACGACGAAGCAAAGTTTACTTATATACCTACCTAGTCTGCGGGCAACTCGTTGGCCGCGCCTTATATGAAGCCAAAAATGCGAATTTGAAATATATATACAAAATATAAATTAATAGATAATATTGTTTCCTTGTGACAATCGCCATACACTGTGGCGACGCGCTGTCTGTACGTTGTCGTCATTTACCACGAGATCAAAGGCCGTCGACTTACTGTATTTCCTTATACTGTGACTCTCGTATGCATTTCGTGCTCCTTACTCACCTCACTTTATTTTGTTGAAAAAAATTGTCGTTAAATCATACGCTGATTTGATGAATCTCGATTTTGAGTAACATCCGTACCTATCTTTCTATCTATCAAATTATCTGAATGAATCAACGCTAAAGTTCCTCCCTATATGTACCTATTTAGCTGATGCCCGCGACTTCGTCCGCGTAGACTTAGGTTTTAAGTCCCTCGGGAACCCTTTGTTTTTCCGGGATAGAAAGTAGCCTATGTCACTCTCCAGGTCCTCAACTATAGCCATGCAAAAATCCGTTGATTCATTGCTCCGTTGCAGCGTATTTGAAGCACAGTCAGGTTATGGATGTTAAATGTTTTAATTTACAAATACCTAATTGATAAAGATCACTGAAGGTGCATTAATTTACTCTATTTTTAGTGCTCGGTACTTGATAAGAAAAAAAAAAAACAGAACGAAACAGGTGGGATCGCCTCGATGTCTATCTGTTGGGCAATTTCATTTATAAATAAAAACCGCATTCGTAGTAGTGAATTAAATCAGCGTTGACCTTTTAAAAACCCTAAACAATGATAAAGTATACTATCTTACCTATTTAACAGGTGTAGAATATTAGATGGCGGACTATCACTGCCGCGAACGGCGAATCACCTGCTGTTGAAGTGCAGAAAGGTTAAAATATAAGTTGTGTAAGGTGCTGGATAGCAGCTGTTGCATTTTTAAAGACCCGCAGCACCCATTAACATTAAACCTTTTGTTGGATCGGCTTCCAAGAAGCGAGGGACTCCTATCGTCCCTATCGATAGACAATACGTTTTTTCACTTATGCTCCTTTAAAATAAAATTTAACAAAAACTACACCAATAGATTTAAAATTTAAATAGTTTCCCTTGGACAGAGTAAAGATTTACTTAGGAAAATATTTGTCAAAATTGTTGAGTGTATTTTAAACCATTGAATGTTATTAAATACATACATAAATGTATTTTACGATTTCCGGAAGGGTGAGCCGACGCGATGGGACAATTTTTTTTTTAAAGTTTGGATCGATGGGACAGAATTATTGGTCATGAGAATTCTTGAATAAATTAATGTACCTTCTAATAAGTGAAAAAAATTGCTTCAAATGTAGGTACTAAAATGGTTTTAGTGTAATAAAATTAACTTTTTATCTCAATATAGTTAAAAAATCGTATTCTAATTTTTATTGTGTCTAATAAATCTAATTAGAAGCTGGACTTATTTTACCAGGGAACTGGGGCAGATGAAAATAAAAGCGCCAAAACGTTTGATCACATGAGTACCTACCAAACTTGACCACGCTCGCGCTATCACAACAGTAGTTATGTGAAAGTAAAAATACTGTTCGTGTTCGGCTACGTACCTATACTTCTGTTAATAGGTCCATAATCATTTTTAGGGTTCCGTACCGAAGGGTAACCAACAGGACCCTATTACTAAGCCTCCGATTTCCGTACGTCTTTCAGCAGGCTGTATCTCATGATGCGAATAGGTAGAGAGTTGAAATTTTCGGAGAATGTGTAATTTCTGTTGCCGCTATAATAACAAATAATAATCAAAAATTAAAGGGGGTTTTTTGGTACGGAACCCTTCGTATTCGAGTCCGACTCGCATATGACCGGTTACTACCCATTCATAACTATTTAATTATACATAGTAGGTGTAATTTGCTATCTATGCGTACAAGAGTTTTTAGGTATCGGTATACCCATATTTACTGCAGACGCTAGTGAATTATTATTTAGGTACTAGCTGATGCTCGCGACTTTGTCCGCTGTGGATTTAGTTTTTAAAATCGTGGACTTCAACTTTGTACTAGTGACAGTTACAAATCACGAGGCTAAAGTAAACGGTTAAAGTTGCATATTTTGGCCGCCAAAAAGCCACTTTTTCAGTCAGAAGTCGCAGAAGTTGGTTGTTTAATTACTTTAAAAAAATATCTTTTTAAATACCAGGGAGGTACCATTATAAAAGTACCTCCAGACTATTGCGACTTGCGACCCACTTTGCTTATTTTTTAGTGAGCAAGTTTAACCGCCTGGCGTGCTGGTCATAAGAGTGAAAGTTCCACTGTCCGGTCCCGATGAATATCATCAATCATTTATAATATAACCCTACATAATTATGGATTTTACACAATATTTTTCTTCTCATTGTGCTTAATTGAATAATTTTAATTGTATTAATCCCAAAATACATGGCTTTTTTTTAACTCATTTTTGACAAAAAACCACATACTTATACTTCTACTTCGTCGGATAAAGCTTACTGGGCGATAGTGGTGATACCACCTAGATATACCAGAATACCTAATTGATGCACGATAGCGAAGCATTGTTATGAATTGTTTTTTATGTTATTGTTTAGGTGGGTCTGCGACGACTTGCCAGAGATGAAAGGTGCGTTGGAGAAGAACATTCTAAGCGATTACGACACCCACTCATACGACAGTATGAGGGCACTCTGCGATCGCTTCAACCGCGCCATCGACTCCGTTGTCGCTCTGGTAATTATGTTATGCTTCAATAAATTGCATTGCACGTTTACACATACACTGCATAAAACACAGCCGTAAACATAAGTGGAACATTATGCATGATTGCGGTTACGAGCGCGTGAATTAAACCCATCCTCTATTTAAAAATTCAATTCAAAAGGCTACAATACATCTGAGCTTCCCGGACGTGTCCTTTGGCTCAGTTGTTAGATGCTCGTGATAGAGCTTATAGTAAATAGTCATAATTGTGAACAATTATAAAGGCCAATGAATACCTCATAAATACATTACGTTATAAATGGTGACGTAGGTAGGTATTTGTTTCCGCCATAAACAGTATTACATGGTTTCTACAAATGTGTGACTTGGCGTAATTAAATCACAGAATTACCAACTATTCAGTAGTTCCCATAATGAGGTAAATGTTTTACTAAGTAAGCATTTCTACGGTTTAGTTTCAGATGTTTCTACTCTTAGGTATCTTGAATAACTATTTTATGCTTGCGTGTTTATAACCTAGGCCTTCAAGCTATTAAATATCACTTCAGATAATATATAAATGCGTATTTAACACACGTTTGAAGATACGGAAATGATTAATTAACTAGATTTTGCTCGCGACGCGGGAATTTAAAAATTCCACGCGAACCCTCTGTGTTTCGGGGAGAAAAGGTGGCCTATGTCACTCTTCAGGACCTCAACTATACCCATGAAAAAAATCTCGTCCATTGCTCCACTGCTAGGAGATTGAAGGACAAACCAAACAACAAACACACTCGCGTCTAAAATTGTTTAGTTCCTCAACCTCATTAGTTATTTGGTGACGCTAACTGGTTAACGCTGATATTGATAACATAACAGTACAAATATGAGCACCTACGTACATAATACTTATAACAAATTAGGTTCAGTTATTTAAACATTGTGATATAATAAAGGCAATAATAGTGTGCCTCATATCCAGTATTGAGGGGGCTACGCCCTCGTGCGATCGATATCCTGTACTATTATAAGCTAGAGAAGCAGGCTGGTTGCGGCCGGTGCACCGGCGACATCGGACGACCTCTGTGCGTAACGACGACGGACCGTTCGCCTCGCGTCCTTTTCATCAAGCGCACACTTTGATCATAATATTGATTACTAGATGATGCCTGCGACTTCGTCCGCATGAACTGAGCCTTTTAACTCCCGCGGGAACTCTCTAATTTCCCGAGGTAAAATGTCACCTATGTATATGTAATCCTGGGTATGAGCTCTGTCTTTTAATTCTGTCTTGAGTCTGAGCTGAGTAAGAGCACGGTCTATAGATTACAGCTTTAGTGTCTTCCGCTCATTAGCTATGTTGACAATATAAAAATTGTATCACATGGACCAACTGATACTAGCTGAAACTATGCTAAGCTTATAAACCATGACACTAGTTTAATGGCACTAAAGATTTTGCTTAAAAATATATTGAAAAGTTTTGCATGATATGAGTGCACAATGTTAAATGTATTGATAAATACACATGCCGCACCTCTCCCTACTCATACCATAAATTATAACAGCCATTAATCTACAAATACACCAATCACATTCAATTTAATTTCACGGATCAAAAATACGTGATAAAATATAGGCATTCGCCACAAATAAAATATAGAACCAAAGTGCAGACATAATATTAATATGTAGAATAAAATAGAAGAGTTTTTTATTCAAATTTACTTTTACAAAGTCGACCTTACATAAGGTTGTGCTCAGACTAACGAATACTTTAGATGTAACTCAATACAGAATTTTATCTTACGATTAAAACTTTACCTATTTCAATGAAACTCGTAGGCTCATAGTTTCAACTAACATACACGTGCGTGCTTAGAGATATCTAGTCAATTTATGTGATAAAATCTTAAGTAGGCATTTCCTTATTTTATAAGTAAGCATCGTCGGCAGTCAAGAATTTATATAACTTGAATCTTTGTATGGTTTCCTGTAGAAACAAATAAAAATGGTTAAGAAAACGGACGAGCTAGCATTGTTTAAGACCTTTTGTTTGTGAGACTAGTCGTGGAACAACCGCCGCTGATCTAGAGAGGTCGGTCATGCCTGACAGCGGAAGCTAGATTGCTGTGACTCACTATGAAACTGATAAACGATCAATTTGAATTACAATTTCCAAACTTAATTATTATCGTCCTTACTAAAGCAACCATGATAGGTATTCCATGAAGAGTGAGTTAGAAAGTGACGTTATATTATTTGCAGGGGAAAGAATATTAGTAATGTTCAGCATTGCTAATATTCTTTAAAAAAAGCGTGGTGGCCTAATGGCCTATAACACTTCTCTGAGAGGTGCCCTGCGCTCAGTCATTAGTGAGGGGTTGCGGATGATAACACAGGTCTACAAAAAAAGAAAAACTTTTTTTGCTAGCAATCCTATTATATGATTTGATGAATTACTTGATAATAAGTGGTACAGAAATTTTTCAAGGTCAAAACTACGTGTAGTTTCTGAACTACCCTCATCCGAAAAAAATACCCATTTTGCTATGTTTAATGTGTTCGTATTCCGCCAATTTGTGTGATTTTCCGATAATATCATTATGTCGTCATATAGGAGGAGTTGATTAAATAATTCGAATACATTTTGTTACATTTTTGGTGAAGATGTAGTGACAAAACTCAGAAAACCTATAACGGCCTTCATAAAAAGGGCGTATTTTGACTCTTTTAAGATCGAGATCAAGGGCTTTAACCATCCCTGGGTACAAAATATCATGTGCAAATTGTGTATTGAATATTCGAGTCAGTGGTCGAGTGGTAAACGAGCACAATTGAGGTTCGGTGTACCTATGATTTGATCAGAACCAAAAAACTATTTTGATGATTTTTATTTTTGTTTAATCAAATTGCATGGGGTAAATTGAAAAAAAATGACATATCCAGACCTACCGTCTGCTAGACGGCCTTTACCACTCTCAGACGATACTATGAGGGCAGCACCATCGGATTCGTCGGAGACAGATATGATGGAGGTCTCTTCAAATGAACTAGACAGTGATCTTGAATCATCAGCGGCGCCCGTATTCTTTACTCAGTACTTTACGTATTTACCATTGCTAAGAGAGGTCTGAGACTAGCATCGAGACTTAAAGAAAGGAATTTAATTGCTACAGGCACGAAAGTCTCATTTTGTTGTGAGCGTGACAGAAAAAAAAATTTCAAAAATTTCTTAGGTAATGAAAGGCAAAAAATGACGTGGAATTAGTTCAGGACCATCTAGATAACTTTAAAAAGGTTGGCTGTAGCATGAGCATACAAGTGCACTGCCTGCACAGCCACTTGGACAAGTTTCATGAAAATCTTGGCTCCTTCAACAAAGAACGAGGAGAGCGCTTCCATCAGGATCTAAAACTGACGGAAAATAGGTACCAAGGTCGTTGGGATGAGCATATGATGGCAGATTACTGTTGGAGTATCACATGGGACAATCATAGCAATGAACATTTAAAAAAATCTGAATAAGAAGCTTCCTAGCTGTAAAATAATGCAATTAAATGTTTAAAATTGGCTTATTTTGTCTTTTTTAGACATACCTCGTATCTCGAAAACTACACGTAGCATTAAAAAAATAAGTATGCAGTTGTAATCCGGGTACCCAATATACTAAAAAACAGTTATAGTTTTGGCTGCAACATTTTCACTGTAGACCTGTGTAATAAATATTTATTTTTAAAAACTGTTCAGTCAACATAGACTCATATTATTTTAACTATACTATTGAAGTTAGGTACAGGCACTAATGTGACACGAAAATAAAATAGATCTACTACAGTCTTCGATCACAGAAAAATAAGGGGATTCAGCACTTCATACTTCAACTATTATTCAAATGCATCACTGTTCCTTGACACTGAAATAACTGCTTCACGTCAATGTGCGATGACAGACTAGCTAGCGAAATTATCTTGCACTCACATTGCACTCACATTTAGTGGTTACACAAATCGGACTAACATGCGATATCCACTTATTTTTCTGTGATCGAAGACCAGAGTATAGATGTACCAAAAAAAAAAAGCATTATTCATCTTGTTGTATTATTTATTGTATTGATGATGAATCTGCGTAGCAAACAGTAAACGAAAAAGCTATTAAGAACATACGTTTTCTTTCCACAGGGCTTGTTATCACAGCTATTAGCACTCTTATCTCAGAAGGTCAATTTTCTAGTGATGTTCACCTTCAAACCGCTACGTAACGACTATTGAGCAGATAATGTTTGTAGCTATATTTATTACTAGTACTCTAGCCCGCGACTTTCGTTTTCCTGGAGTTAATCCTTGTTTTTCCTGGATAAAAGGTAGCCTATGTCCTCCCAGATTGCTCCTTTATTTCGTGATCGAAGGGCAAATAAACACATTTTCGCATTTGTAATATTAGGAAGGGTGATGCCCGTGACTTTGTCCATGTGGATGTAGGTTTTTGAAAATCTCGCGAGAGCATTCAAACAGACATACAAAAATTAAAAATTTTATTTTGTGTTATGATATCGTCCTAGTAGGTACTCATAAAGTACGTATTAAGAAGCAGTTATTTAGAAATACAGCACAAACAGACACTTCAATTCTATTTATTTGTATACATATAGTATACGCGAATTAAATCTTGATTTATAATGATTGTGTAGAAATATTTTCACATTCCTGCTTGCTTTTCGGAGCTCTTTTATTAGTAGGTATATCTCCTTGAGGTATTTTCGTCTTCCGCTGTTTCAAGAATTGAATACTTTTTGAATAAACTAGGTTAAACTCTGTTTCGTTCGGAAACCCGCGACTTTGTGTTCTCGAATGTTTTTATTCTTAAAATTACTTTAAAAATATTTCGTATTGTTCATAAGAATGATACGAGAGGCATCGAGAATACTTCCAATAAAAAAACCCGAATATATTCAACGGATTTACAAAATTTAGACATTTGCCTCTCAACAACAAATTGTATTGAAATTAATCTTAATTTCGTATAAAAACTACACGTATGTGGTCAATTAAATCCATAAGACACTAAAACAGGAGCTTTTTCTCAAAATTAAAACTTTTACTATTCACTATTTTCAAAAGATAAATTCAAATAGGTATCATAAATTGCGGAGACGATGGGGTTCGAACCTACATCTCTCGATGACCGCGCCTCGAGTGTTTCACAATCTTATCTGCACAGCGGAATCTGATGATATACATGTCTTTTTTTAAATTGGATATGAAATTCAGGATAATCCAATAAAAGATTGATAACTCAATCTTATCAATCTTGTAAGTCCATTAAAATCGGTATCTTTGCATCATTTTTTTTATGAAAGTTGGACCTTGTTTCCATTTTATGAGAAGTTTAACTGTTAATAAAAAATAGACTTTTTGTAGCAGCCTAGTATTGTTTCTGTAATTTTGAAGTAGTATTTTTAGAAATTATGCAATAATTCTTTCCTAATTGTTTTTTTGGGTCGTGCAGATGAGATGCACATAAATAATTATAATAACATAATTTACAAAAATAACCTAAACTAAATTAATATTTACAAAACCGGAATAACTTACTTTTTGATTTTCTTTTGTTTAAGAAAGTTAATAAGGTAGAAAATAGAGATATAAATAATAATCGAAAATAGTTTTGTTTCTATAGTAATAGCAATATTATGTACCTATTTCCAAATAATAACCTTGATCCAAAACCAAGAAAATACAAAATCCAAAAGCAATTTAACATAAAAATATGACACATTCAAATTCAAACTATAAAATAAAACGTGATTGTTCACTGGGTCGCCGTCGTCTTCACATTGTGTGTTAAAAGTACAGTAGGTAGGTACTGGCATAGTTTTCAGGTCGCGGAATATCTTCAATGTCACCTTCGTTTATTTTAATACTTCCTACATTTGCTAAAATAAACTTCCGTAACTTTTTACTCAGATCCCTATGAACCTATGTGAGAATGAACCTGTGTTTATCTGTACGTATAAATAAAATTGCCTTATTATCAAGCTTATATTATTATTTGAACGATAACAGAACCCAAACGTACATTCTTAAAATTTTTGCCGGTCTATTTGTACAGACTAATCTTCGAAACTACTAAACCGATTTCGACGTGATTTTTTACATGCAGGTAGGGAATAATACGAGTGATCGCGGCTCCAATTTATTCCTGAAATATTTAAGGATCCTCCGTAAAAACTGATAAAACTATGGCCTTACCACTGTACTCATCTGGGTGAGGCACAGAGTTAGCAAGAGTGCACGAGCCGGATAAAGACTAAGTCTTTTTACCCCGGAAAATCAAAAAATTCCCACGGGAATGATTAAATCTATGCGGACGAAGTGTTAAAATATCAACTTTTCAAATCGTATTATTTTGTTAATATTTAGTAAAAATCAAATAATGAATTCCGTTACTACCGCTTCGATCGAAGTCTAACTATTACTGCTGATGTAATTGATGGACAGCAGAAGACTACAGCCGTTCGGAGTAGCATGTGCAAAACGAAACGAATGTGGGGCAGTGAGGGGCATTAGAGAAGAGTGGGGCGCCGAGCACAGGAGGGAGACACGAGGGCCAAGATGGCGGGCTGAGGACGCAACGATCGATGGTCGTAACAGACATCGCACGAAGCTACTCTAGTCTATTTATACACGTTGCATACAATTTCTTACCGCGACG
This sequence comes from Hipparchia sbordonii, assembly GCA_038048805.1. Taxonomy (NCBI): domain Eukaryota; kingdom Metazoa; phylum Arthropoda; class Insecta; order Lepidoptera; family Nymphalidae; genus Hipparchia; species Hipparchia sbordonii. The sequence goes on from CM076098.1 coordinate 6,646,224, forward strand.
TGGAAGTAATAAATTTATTATTAGGAACTCGGCGGCTTCTAACTGACAAATTCTGTTACTTGATTTGTGAGTAAGATAGAGATGTGATATCATAGCTCGAAACTCATATCGGGTAACAGTTGAAACAAATTAATAACTAGGCACAGTAGGTATTTAACATAATTTTTAAAATCCTGCATATTTATATTTTCATGTACCTACTCTAGCTAAAATTCTGCATACTCTCAATGGAATCACAGTACCTACCACATCACATCACAGTAATATTTATGGCGAAAGTTTGTACGACTGTAAGTGTGTGTGTGTCTATGTTTGTTACTTCTTTACGCCACAAAGAATGAACCGATATTTGACTGAAATTTGGAATGAAGATAGCTTATTATTAGACAATTAAAGATTTCCCGCGGGAATTAAAAACCCTTGATTCATGCGGACGAAGTCGCGGGCATCGCTTTGTAAATAATAAAATTCATATTTAGTACGATTAAATTATTAAATAATAATTGTTAAAATCGAAATAATTATTAAATAATAATCTTTGTCAAAATCAAAATAAATATTACTACATAATTTAGCTTTGCAACATGAATTAGGAAGAGGCGCTTATCTCAGCGAATGCTCTATTACTATTTATACGCACCAAGCTCCAAATAATTGTTATGTACCTACCTATTCACTGTAGAGTGCCAAGGAATATTACTTGTATTTATGTATGTACTAACTACTGTAAGATTTTGTTTGTTTGAACGCGCTAAACACTGGAAATAGGTACTAGGCTGATTATTTTCGCATTCGATAGCCCAATACTTGAGGAAGTGTTCAACATCACGGTACGACTTTTAGAAGCCGACCAAAGAGAAAGTAAGCAAAAAACGCTAAGCGAAAACGAAGTAATAGCGCGGGCAGGCCATTTGATGCAGTGAGCCGCAACTAAAACTAAATCCACGCGGACGAAGTCGCGGGCATCAGGTATGCCTCACAGTGGTGCTAATTCTGTTGTTAACAATCTAAACAAAACAAGTTTTTCTGAAGGAAACATTGTGATTAGAACAGCTCTATTTTTATTTTTTTAGACCTGTCAATTTAGGATTTTGTATCAAGAAGATAGTTACTAATCAGGGTATTCCTGGAGTTGGCTCTACCATTTTTACTAACCAAAGTTTGATTACTGATTTAGACAGATTGCCGATACAAAAACTGTTAAAATGTCAACTTCATTCTTTGGTTAAAGTTTATGTGGCGATCGTGAAAATGAAACATACGCCCTAAAGGACTTATTCATATTATTATGATAACACTATGTATTGTGCATACACATTGTTATGATACGTACTTACACGAGTATGATTGTATTTTGCCCTCATCAAAATAAACAATGATAAACCACAAGTACCTACGTAACAGTAACACGGCCCGTCTGATAGCCACCCAGCGCAGGATTCGGTCATGATGTCACCAAGTGATCGATGACAAGTATGCGCATACTTAACATGCCCGTAACCTTGTGCTTGTCGATCTAGGAACTAACTAGGCAGCGACTTGTACGTGACATTAGAATAATACGTTTCTTTTAGTGTTACTATGTCGACAGTCGGCTTAAGTGCCTGCCTACTTTACTATTATCTCAATTTGTAGTCATAGCAGGCAATTTATAAATCTAGAGCAATTTAATAAGCCATCCATAGGTGACTAGGAACATGATTACTTTGACAGTAAGGCGAGCTAGATCGATCTAGCGTTATTAATCACTAGACGACGCCCGCGGCTTCGTCCGCGTGGTTTAAGTTTTTTTTTAATTCCTGCGGGAACTCTTTAATTTTCAGATATATCGCCTATGTGTTAATCTTGGGTATAAGCTATCTCCATTCCAAATTTCAGTCAAATCGGTTGATGCGTTATGGCGTGAAGGAGTAACAAAATATACACACACGTACAAACTTTCGCCTTCATAATATTGTGTGATAGTGTGTTTATGTTATACTCGTATATTATTATAAACCTACTTGTATATTCCAATATTCGTAATTAATTTTCAAAGTTGCTAGAGTACAAAACAAGTTTAGTAGTTACTAAGTTGGTTAATTAACTATTATGGTTGGTAGGTAATCCTTACTAATATTATAAATGCGAAAGTGCGTTTGTTTGTTAGTTTGTCCTTCAATCACGCCGCAACAAAACCTCAGATCGACTTTATTTTTTGCATGGGTATAGAGAACTGGGAGAGTGGAAAAGCCGCGGGCATCAACTAGTTAAATGATAATTATTTATTAAATCTTGAAAATAAACTGAATAAAATAGACTCAGGCCCGATTTCGGAGAGATGTGGGTTCGATCCCTGCCGGCCCCGCAATTTTAATGTATAATATGTATTTAATAGTATGTATTTAAAATTTATTCGGTATATCAAGTAGTTATAGGTGTTACTTTAATTTAAGAAAAACTTGAAACTAAAGCTTTAAACAAGTTAAATTGAAAGGCTTCCTACCTCTCTAATAATACATACAGTTTGTATCAAAAAAATGTTGTTTATGTACAAAAACAAGAGCTAAAAAAACCCCGGAAAAGTTGTGAATTAATGACGTCATCACATTCAACAAGAAAGTGGGTACTGGGTAGACGTTGAACACGGTGTGTGAGTCGAGTACATATACCTATTATCGCTTGTGAAAGTCTTTGAATTACAAACTCTCAGTCATCGACATAAGTGTCGATCTTCGAGTTGAGTGACCTTAGCATCCGACAGGCGTCTACTAAAAGTTGATTGCCTTCATTTATTGTTCAAGAATTTACGTTAGGTATCTACATACCTATCTACTGCACATTATTATAATCATATTTATACTAAAATATATTTATATAACTAACTAACTCGCAGATTTTTATAAAATTACCTATAGATTGGAGGATATGTTTAATAAAAAATGTAAGAAATGATTTGACTGCGAATTATAATAATAGAAGTTGGTCCGGGTCGCATTTGGGGGCGTTGACCGCAATATTGAGCCAGCGCGAATGTCTCACGTAGTGTTAATGACCTTTTTTTGGTTGCGCTAGAGTCGCTTGCCCCCAGTATTTGATTTGATGGAATTAACGAATTACAATTGATATGAAATACCTACTTGCTAGATATGCGAATCTCTGGAGTGTCTCGATATAGGGTGATTTCGGGGGTTACGCGACCGGGGTCAGTTAGCCGACCACTAACAGGTCCTACGGCATTAAAACGAAAATAATAAGAATTCTATTCTTCTTTTCCAAATGAAATTCACTTAAGTAAAGAGGGGGATAGACTTATTAGTTTTACCTACAATAGTTGGCAGCTTTGTGTTTACCCGAAAGCAAACAAATCTTAGTTCAATCCGCCGCTCATACTTTCGGCGCGTACACGTTCCCAAAACAACGAAAAAAATAGTGAGTAAGTGAAGCGTTCGAGGTAAGTAGATCGTGATGTATTTATTTGAGTCAATTTTTTAATGTTCTATTAAGTGGATATATATATGTTTTACGTTATTTGTACATTTATTACATGTAATATACAAAATCAGGTAAAAAAATTGAATGGTCGCTAACTGAAATTGGAATTATCCAATAACTTCAGTTGGCGACCACCTGGCCGCCAATAGACATTTAGAAAGAAAAACATTTATTTTTATTTTTTATAGACTACAAATCTAATTCGGAATTTAATCACTTTCAATTTTATTTTTTTATTTTTATCCGTGTATCTTTTAGTTTACGACCACCAAATTATTATTATAAAACATCTTAAAATGTATGGGTATCAAGTGGTCGCCAACTAAAAATGAGCAAATTAATATGTGGGTTTACGACCATTTGCAATCACTACTTATAATCTTATCTGTTTTTTGCATAATGTAGGTGTTTAATATATAAAATTTTCATTACAGATGTCCTCCACAAACCGTATTAGAAAATAACACCGGCTTATTCCCAAAGAGATCTGGAATGTGCTTTAAAAATATAAGAGAAGGAGGACACGGTATTAGAAAAAAATGTAAAATGTATAACATCCCGAGATCTGATGATCTGATGATTTGATTCTAAACTTTTGTAATTGTTGTTTAAAGTGATATTTTTAATTTTGTACTTGTGTAGGAAAATGTATTATACTTGCTAAGATTCATTTAATAAGTTTAAATGCTTGAATATTAAAGTGTACCTTTGATCTCATGAAAAAATGTGTTTTAATAATTTATTAAATGTATGAATAATAAAGCATGAATAATAATTATTTTTTAAACATTAACAGGTTCATATTTTTTATTTTTAATTAATCAAATTTAGTTTTCCCTAGCAAATCGAGAGGTCGCCAACTAGATAAGGGGGCAGTCGTCAACTAGCAAAAGTGGTCGCCAACTAGCATTTCACATAGTTTTTAAGATTTATTCAATTTAAAATGTTTTCACAACTGTAATTCTTATTTTTTTACTTTTAAATATAACTTGACAATATCTAGGACCACGTCATATAACTTTAATACATATGCTATGGGTGCAACATACTTAAATATTGACGTAAAGTTGAATATCCCGCTAATCGGTCGCCAACCGGCGAAATCACCCTATGCTGCTAGATATATTCCTTTTTACGAGGTATCTTCTGATAAAAGTTTTTAACGATACGATACCGATATTTACTAAAAAATATCGCCGATATCGATACCAATATAGAGGTAAGTGAATTTCCTAGAAAGTTTCATTTCCACTTTGTTACTCCACTAGAGCAAAGTGAAAATATATTTTTTCAGAATTTGATTATAATTAGATTAGATATCGTAAAGGGTTATTATGAAAACTTTACTTAATATTGTATCTTCTACAATTACATATATTATATGTATAAAAATCAATATTGCTGTTTGTTATAGCCAGACTACTGGCTATAACTCAAAAATGGGTTGACCGAATATTTGTTTTTGTTTTGTTCTTACTAATACCAGGGTGGTTTAAAAAAAATTAGGGAACATAAAACAGCTGTAAAATCAAAAAAATCAAAGTGGGTAGTTTTGTATAGGAATCACCACTTTGGATTACTGTATTTTTACAGCCTGCCTGGTCTGAGCGAATCCGCGGTTAAAAGCTAGTGATATAATATATAAAAAATTATCTTAACTTTGTAGGTAGAGCTTATTTTTTATAGTCTTTCAAGAAACTGTAGAGTATTGTAGGATGTGGCGCAAACCATTAGAAAATAAATCATCTGTGTCCAAAATATTGCACACAATAGTAGCTGGATACGTAAAAACATGTAGGAGGTAGAGTTCGATATTAATACGATGGATGCATGAATGAAATGGGTGCGGAACGTAAACAAGGCGCAAGCAAAACGCGAGGCCATGCGCCCACCGGCTGCGGCCCGCAAGCTACTTTTACGGACCCGCTATAGCTCGTGGGTGTAGATTTTAAGTTAAATTTCATGCTTCTTGCAAGTTTGTCTGTGATTATCGAATAGCTCGTTTGCTGCATCAGTGTTTTATCTCAAAGATCCTAATTTAAAAAAAAACTGTCTAAAGGTTTCTAGATCTGCAAAATCTTATTTTTTGATTTTTCATCTAATGTAGTTTTCATAGAGCTCGAACATAGATAAATTATATGGAGCTTGAAATGACGATTTTTTCTACATTACTAGTTAAAATTACAATCACTTCTTCGAGATAAAACGTTTTTGACGTAAATGAGCGGCGGTACTTACCAGGCCAAAAGGGAAATGATTACATGATTATTATTTGAACAACAGCACACTTATTATAAATTTTACACTAAATGTTTATGGAAATTTTTTAGGCGTGTAAAGGATACAAAAAGTGATATAAGCTATTTTTATTCCGGAAAGAGAAAGGCTTCCCTCACGCAATTTTAAAAAGACTCGTCGCAAGCATCGCAGACAAATTATCAGTCAAAAATAAAGACGAAGACAAGTGATATATAAACAATTAGAAAAATTAGAAAATATATACGTAGGCCCTATTTTTCAGATGCTTATGGCAGATCGAGCGTATACTATCACTCTGCCCACTATTGCTGAATACAATATAACAGTTAGTAAGTAGGAAGATTGGAACATGACTGCAGATGACTGTTGCGTATCTATCCTACTCGTCCCTTTTGTTTTTCTTATAAAAATAACACGACTGTGCGGGGCAAAGAAATAATCATCACCTTAGGTACCTGCTTAATATGTTTTAATTATAATAATAAATAATCAAATCGCGTAGGCACAATAAACGACACTACGAAAAGAGCTTAAGGTTGCAGTACAAATTAAATTCGCTATTTATGTAGGTAAGTATATTATATGAATCGTGCATCGTAATCGAACACAAGGCTAACTACATTGTTCCTATACGCGATCAACAGCTTTTATCGTTCGGTCATTTTGGCGTGCCGGCAATGTCAAGGCTGCGAAGGAATTCGTATCACCTATTTTCATATAGGTACCTACTTCTTATGGTATTGGTGAAACGTGTTTTTATTTATCTGCATTATTTTAATGTTAACGCGGATATTTAAAAATAACAGAAGTTTATCGATAAATATATGAAAAAAAAAATAAAAAACGTAGACATGTGACGTGTGTACTATAAGAAATGAAATACACTCGTAGTCAGTTCGCAGCATTTAAACAGCCAATTTCGCTGCCGACTCACGTGCCCTACACCGAATTAACCGAAAAATCATGTCAAAGCTCTGCAAGTCAGCCGTAGCCTTATTTTTCTATGATCGAAGGCCGTAGCAGCAAAACCGCTGAGAAGGTTTGAGTTGAGATGTGATAAAGCTTGCTTCGAGCATATATCAAATCACATAGAGTTATAACGCAGGTATCCAAAATTTACTTTGCAAGCAAGGTGTACGTTAACACGCATTCACATAATGTTTCCCTTTATGTCTTACCTCACTCAACACGCTTATAAAATTCAATTAGCAAAAATGGAAAGTTGCTTAGAAAATTCTATGTAATATAAATGTTTAATGCATGTTGTTACAGGAAAAAGGAACTTCACTGCCAGCACAACGATTGAACAAGTATCCGTCGAGAGGCCTACTCAAACATATATTGCAGCAAACATACAATCAAGCCGTTTCAGATCCTGACAAATTGAACCAGTATGAACCCTTCTCGCCGGAGGTGAGTTCATCTTCGCAACCGGTACCTAATTAATTCTCTCCATCCACCTTCATTCGATCCTTATAAATCAAAGGTCCTTTCCACACCACTTGATTAACTGTCTTTTCTGCAGGCGATTTTATTCGTTTTGTCGGGGTTTGCGAGTAAAAATTGCGAATAAAGACACATTTAATAAATTAGGGCGCCTTCAAATTACACACAGCGCACAATGATATACACGTATAACGATAGCGGCGGCGCTGCGACTGCGCTTCTAGATATTGTATGAAAAGTGTAGTGGCGCGGCTAGCTCACCACAGTGGCTTTACTGCAACGCTTCTTTATGCGTCTAATTTGAAGGCGCCCTTATTAAATTTCTTAATGACAAAGTTGCTTGGAAGCAATCAGCTTTGCTTCAGCTTCCACAAGATATTATATAAGGTACATATTGTAACATTTTTGTTTTGAAAAGAGCAACTACCGGCTCGTCTTAGTATAATTAGCTTTCCGAACCGGCGCGGCGGTAGATTCTCGACTTGTCATAAGAGCCACAAGTTAGCCAACATGAAATAAATAATTTTGAATTTCGAATTGTCTATGATTGATTGCAGGTCTACGGGGAGACGTCGTACGAGCTGGTGTGCCAGATGATTGACCAGATCGATATCACGGCGGAGGACGTGTTCGTGGACCTGGGCTCGGGCGTGGGGCAGGTGGTGCTGCAGATGGCCGCCGCCACGCCTTGCCGCATCTGCTTCGGCGTCGAGAAGGCAGAAGTGCCTAGCAGATATGCGTCGGTGGGTATTACTCTTTACTTCTCCTTAAGGGGACGGATTCATAGCTTTTGCCCGCAATTTCGTTCGCGTGGAGTCAGGTTATTAAAAATTCCACGGGAACTGACAGCTTATGTCATTCTCCAAGTTAAATACTTTTTAACCATTTAGTTACCCACGCAGATAATCACGTCAACCCATTGCTGCGTGATTGAAGGACATGCCAAAAAACACACTTTTGCACTTATAACAAATATTAGCAAGATTATCATGTAGATTAAGAGATAAAACAATTAATGCATCTAACTAACAACTACGAATTGAGCCTAAATCAAATCACTTATATCGTTAAAAAAATGAAATTCATGACGATTTCAATAATTGTAATAATCAAACCAAATAAAAAAAATCTTTAGGTGTTTACTTACTGAAACAAAAAAAAATATCGGAGCAGTGTTTGAATATGATAGACAAAGATATCATGCAAATTAAAATATAAGCTTAGTAAAAGGCACTTAATATGAAATCACAACAATCAATTATTTCATTAATTGGTTTTTAAAGTTTGTAAAGATTATAAAATGGTTTTCCAGTTCGCGGGCGAAGCCGTAGGCATGAGCTAGTGTTAGCTATTTATCAATTTATTTTTGCATCATTGCTGATTTCTTTTAAGTTCCGTTTTCCCCATCAAAGAATATGTGCTGACCTGATTAAATTGAGGTTATCTATACTTGGTATTGATAGGCCCAGCTTGATGCTTAGCCTACAAAATAATTATCTAATCTATTTAAAAGATTCCCATAATCGAGCTTTGTTGACAATTTCTCGTTACATTGGGCTCTGAAACCAACAAAAAAATTTATGAATATTGTTTGAGTTTTTCTGAGGATGTTAGTTTTTTTTTAATTCGATGACAAAATAGTCCTCGACTGCGATCTGACCTGATGGTAAGTGACGATGCAGTCTAAGATGGTAGTAACTTGGAAGGGGTATGGCAGACAGGCAGTGTACATTCAACCCATGCTCCTAATCGGTTTCTACACGCCATCGTGCCGGAACGCTAAATCGCTTGGCGGCACGTCTTTGGCGGTAGGGCAACTAGCCACGGCCAAAGCCTCCCACCAGACAATCATTTTATATTGATACTACAATACAAAAAGGCCGTCAAGTGACAATTTAACACAAGCCGCTATACTATACTGTGTGTCAGTTTCGACGTTTGATAAATAGTTGCTGGATTGATTAAATGGCAACATCCCTATTCGAATAAAACTTTAAACATAACCAAACCAAACAAACATAACATAACATAACCATAGTAATATGGAAAAAAGATAATAATATCTTGTTTAATTCACAGAGTATGGATACATATTTTAGAACATGGATGAGATGGTATGGCAAAAAATTCGGGGAGTACAAGCTGATAAAGGGCGATTTCCTTATGGACGAGCACCGTGAGAAAATCAACTCGGCGACGATCGTGTTCGTGAACAACTTCGCGTTCGGGCCGCACGTGGACCACCAGCTCAAGGAGCGGTTCGCCGACCTGAAGGACGGGGCCAAGATCGTGTCGTCCAAGAGCTTCTGTCCGCTCAACTTCCGCATCACGGACAGGAACCTCAGCGACATCGGCACCATCATGCACGTGAGCGAGATGTCGCCGCTCAAGGGCTCCGTCTCGTGGACGGGCAAACCGGTCTCCTACTACTTACACATTATAGATAGGACCAAATTGGAGAGATACTTTCAAAGACTGAAAAATCCTAAACTCAAGGTCAGCAAAAGGGTCTGTTTCCGATACCGTACCATCATCCCAAACAATATCTGTTCAAATTACTATGTATTTTTATATATGTAATATTTTCGATAATTCGAGGCGAAACTTTCCTTCATTCTTTTTAATTTCACAAAACGAAACATGGCAATCACCATCCATCCTTTTTTGACAACCAACACAGACTACTCACTCTAAGGTATTACCACAAACAAACAAACAAAAAAACAAAAACTCCCTAGAAAACTACAACTAACATTGTTTTTCAGTACTTCATCCCACTTGTATACAAGATGTATAAATATTAAACGATGGTACATATTTATTTGAACAATCATAATTATTTACATGGAATTAAAGGTTAATATAACATGCAAAAGTTTATTAAGCCACTTGTAGTTTTATAATAAGTACCAATCAACTACTCTATGCATATATTGAGACACGATTAGTGCCAGATGTCAAATTATTATTGATGATTTTTTATCATATTATATACAAATTATAATATTTATATTGATTTCTAATCTATCGTCGACTTATCGCCTGTATTTTACCGTCGCGCATACTACAGATACATGGTAATATGATCACTTATGTTTATACTTCAACAAATAGCCACTCGTTAGCGTGTTTATATCTATGGATTTTTATATCACAATTAATTAACTATCATTAGTTTTTGATGCCACAATTAATGCAGTTTGTGATATAAAACGCCTTAATTATTTCACATGGGCCGAAAGATAAGAAAGGTAGAGCTAATGCTCCTTAAATAGGAGAAAAATTCGAATTGTAGATTGTTATAAGTATATTTATAAGGAAATGGAACAGTGTCAACCTATTGAACTGTTAATGGTTACTGAATTGATGCAATATAAGCTTGGTATTAGAGAATTTTGTGGTAGTTACTTTAACTTGATAAATGCAACATGGAGGTCAGTGTTGGTAATAAAATTGCTCTTATAAAATATTGAATATAATTAATGAAAAAAAGGTAACTATGTAACTGTCTATACTGCATAGTCTATGCTATGCCATGTTATGTCTACACTAAAAAGTTCATGAGGACTCACACTTGCCCAAATTCGGGACATCGTAATGCCATTTCAATGTGTCTGATTGTGTATGAATGATGTAGTTTTTGACACGATATTTTTTTTAAAGAATATTAGTCACGCCTTTACCCCCCAATTATTTGGGGGGAATTATTTAATTATTACGCTTATGCGTAAAACTTGTGAATGGGTACCTCAACAGTACAACGTGTGGAGATTGAACCATCGACATTTCAGTTTTCAGTCTGCACTTTACCCATTGGAATATTGAGTTATGCAATAGTAATATTGAAATAGTATCTACAATGTCTAAAGCAGCTATTCCGCTATCATATTTAGTGTAATAGCGGCTTAACGCTCTGCTACTACGTCCCGGCACATGTGAAGTACGGCGCGACACGGGCGAGGTGGCGCCTCGAGGCGGCGGCTGTAGGTGGCGGCTTGTTGTAGGGTTGCCACAACGGCGACGAGGCGGAGAGCAAGCGCAACGCGAGCGCGCCGCCCACGCGCCAGCCCACGCCCGACCTGCTCAACGGGAACAGCAACCACAGCACCGGCTCGCTGCCCGAGCGGCGCCGCAAGCTCGCGGGGCCCAGACCCGCCAGGTAACCTATAGATACACTATTAGATCGCAGATATGCAATAACGATTCAAACCACAAACCTTTGTCAAATTAAATACAAAGTTGTGTGGGTTGACTCATTATTGCGTATCTGCGTCCAATTTTACATAGTTTTCAGAAATGAATATCCTTAATAAATGTAGCGCCCCAATCGAAAACTGAAATTTACTCTGACGCTGTAGTCCTTGAAAGGACTCTTCTTTTTCTTTACCAATCGATAGACGTCCATTCCGCCGACTCCACAATTGACGGATTACTACAGAAAAAGTTAAGACCGTTTTTTAGTATGATTTTATAACCAGGTTGGAAATAGCTCATAACCTGGACTCTTCTTAACTGACTCGTAAGGCCTGACTTTGTGAAAATGGAGGGCTTATTCGTTCTTAAAGCTAGTACTTTGTGTCAGTTAAAAGCTTATGTAAAATTATTTATCTGTAATGTAGGGGCGAAGTGGGAAGGACGCGCGCCCGAGCCGCGGCGGCGAAGCGGCGCGTAGTGCAGCGCTCGAGCGACGAAAGCGAGGAGGAGTCCAGCGAGACCGACGAGCCGCCCGGGCCCGAGCCCGCGCCGCGCGAGTGGGGCGCGCCCTGGGCCTCGTCGCAGCACTCCAGTGAGTGCTTTCCGTTATTTGATCATTAAAAATTAATTTTCTTTCCAGTATTTATATTTTAAAAATTATTTTCGATGTTTTGCTTTCTCTGTGCTCACATTAAAATGACCTTATTAACATTACATAAACCTTAAACCAATACCCACGATTGAGGAAGGACAAAAGACTTGACAGACCTGAGTGCATACAAAGATTCAAAAAAATTAAAAGGAATAAGACATAACACAAGGAAGTGTAAAGTAGCTTTAGCAATAGCAGTAGCAGCGATACTAAACGCGACTTTCAGATCGCAATCGACGCACGACCAACAAGCGCAGCGCAAGCGCGGGCAGCGTGCGGCGGCGCACGGCGCGCACCAAGCGGCGCCGCGCCGCGCCCGCCGCCATCGCCGGCCTGGATCTGCTGCACTCCACCACGCTCGCCTCTACGCTTCACAATGGCGCCGTGAGTCACTTATCTACATATCCCAACAACGACGTAGACGTAGACGTCTACTGCTGGACATAAATCTTTTGCAGAGAAATCTATTGCCATGGTCCATAATACGTACTAATTATAATATACACATTTTTATGCTAGCTGATGCCTGTGACATATTATTAAATGTGTAAAATCATGACTAAATGTATGAATATTCAGGGTGTTATACAGGGTGTCCCACGGCTATGCCACATGGAGGGGAAGTACCTTAAATATTGTAGATGGAACATTTTACTGAAAGAAGACTTCATTTTAATTTAAAAAACAATTTAAACTGCATTCATAGATTTTTAAATAATTGCCTGGTTGAACCGGGACTCGAACCCGCTATACGAGAAAAAAAATTAACCTGTATCTTTATCATACCGATCGGAAGGCTTCATCATAAGGATTATTTTTTTTAAATAACATAGCATGTGAAATAAAAGGAAGACCATGAATTTTAGCCTTTGATGTACCTTGTCCTTGCCTTACTAATGAGTATGCAATTCGTAGCTCTGTTGCGGGATCGAAGGACAAACCAAGAAATCAACAAACAAACACACTTTCGCATTTATAGGTAATATAAGTAAGGATTAGTAAGAATAGTAAGTATCGGGAAATGATGCGTACTTCTCAAGTGGGTACTCATTAGAAATAGTTCATGTCAGTTGTACGTCGATACGCCAATGTCAGCTTTTCATTTTTCTGAACAAAATTTTACATCAAAGGCTAAAATTCATGGTCTTCCTTTTATTTCTCATGCTATGTTATTTAACAAAAAATAATCCTTATGATGAAGCCTTCCGATCGGTATGATAAAGATACAGATTAATTTTTTTTCTCGTATAGCGGGTTCGAGTCCCGGTTCAACCAGGCAATTATTTAAAAATCTATGAATGCAGTTTAAATTGTTTTTTAAATTAAAATGAAGTCTTCTTTCAGTAAAATGTTCCATCTACAATATTTAAGGTACTTCCCCTCCATGTGGCATAGCCGTGGGACACCCTGTATATGTTGTATAGATCCATCAATTTATCTGTTCAGTTGACGGGGTCGTTAGAGGAGAGTTTTGTATTGCTACATAAGAAATTTACGAGGAAATCGGTGCTGCATTTTCATAATATTATACAGGACTCGCATCAGAAGGAACTGATAGCGGGACTGAGCTGAATAATATTATTTTCCAAATCAAATTTTGTCCACCTGAACAGTTAAGTCAGTAGCACAATAATGGCTATGGTGTGTCGTTTGCAGGTGACGGCACCGCCGCCGGGCTGCGTGGAGCAGCGTCTGTCGGCGCTGGGCGTGGCGCTGCAGCCGGCCGAGCGCCTGCACTCGGAGCTGGACATCCCGCGCGCGCCGCACGCGCCCTACAGCCTGCAGCTGCTGCTCGACATGTTCCGCGACCAGTACCTGGCGCTGCTGCGCCGCATGGCAACGCCCGACTACGCCAATGACGTGCGCCACCAGATCGACAAGGAGAAGGTGAGTCCGCCGTTACAATCCTTCTTTTTTATTCGAATAAACTTTTACTTGTTTTCGAATATGTAATATAAGATATACTAGTATAATTATTATACGACAGATTCATCTTCTTTGTATGTTTCCTCATCTTGTCCTAGATTATTTATTAAAACTATAAGTTGACTAATTCCAGGCTATTTAAAAGCATGTTTTAATTGTATTTGTGCTCATTTTTTATTTGTCCAAAGAATAAAGAATTTTGCACCCAATAAATTCCTGATGCGTGCTGCATCTCCTGTGTGATCCCACCCCACACAGAATTGCAGGTTGTAGATAATGTAGCCTAATAAATATTTTGTGGCAACACAGGAAAGAAACCAGAAGCTGAAATCCCGAGCGTCGCAACTAGATAAACAGATCAACGTGCTGATTAGCGACAGCGTGGCGCTGCTGAAGGCGCGCATGAGCGAGCTGGGCATCCACGCCAACAACACCGTCGACCTGCTGGCCAAGGCCAAGGAGATCGTGGGCCGACACAAGGAGCTGCAGAGCAAGGCCAGCAAGCTGCAGGCGCAGGTTAGTCCTTCAAACATTGTGCTACCGTTTGGTTTACCTGTGATATACTGGACTCGGTGCGATTTCGATTAATTTCGTGACATGGACTAAATTGTTTCTAGGAAGTTGCTCGATGGCTGTCATTTAATTGTTAGGAGAACCATGAATATTTTGTTCATACAGGCTCCTCTATAGCTATTTACTTCAATGCTGCAATAAATGATTGCAGGTCAATAGTATAGAGGCTGAACAGGCGATGTTGGTGAAGCAGAGAACGTTCGAAATAACCGAGAAGTATAGACAGCTAGGGCACATACCCCCGGATGCGGAGATCACGCAGAGTATAGCCCACGATTGTATATTGAGGGAGATCTCCGCAACGTTGGCGCATCGGAAACGGCTGCACGCGCAAGTGGGCCACCTGCAGAATGAGATTATACAGATGGAGAGGGCGAGCGAGCAGCAGAGGGTCATAACGCCCACGGTGCCGGTGGCGACCGTCAAACCGCATACGGTGAACAACAAACCGCGCAAGTCGCGGGAGCACAGGTCGCGCTCGCAGGAGTGGCCCGACGTGCCCGACGTGGGGAAGATCGAGGAGCAGAACCCGGAGCTGCTCGCGCAGAAAATACTGGAGACGGGCCGACAGATCGAGGCGGGCAAGATAACCAAACCCAATGTCATTGTGAATGGTTACGTGAGGGATCCCGACAGGCATATGGACCACAGGTATAATCTTTCAATATTTTTTGCCGAACTTGTGTGTATTGATTTGTGTTGTAGCAGAATCTCTTAAACAGTAGCTGTCTTAAATGTTCAAATATTAAATAATCCAGAAAAAATTTACTCGATTTCTTAAATTTAAATTTAAACTGAAATCTGACAAGAAATATGAAGGTCTATGTGCCCAGTTGCATCTACTGCCACTTAACATTCGAAGAAATATAAGTGACATATCCTACCTCATCAATATTGTAAACAACACAGTTGATTGTTCGCAGCTTCTTGAGAAGTTATTCTTTAAAGTCCCCATCAATGCACATCCTCGTAACTTTTCTATTCTACACATACCACCTTCACATACCAATTTTCGAAAAAACTCATATATGCTCAGATCTGCCCTATCTTTTAACAAAATTTGTAAAAATAATAAAAATCTAGACCTTTTTTGCATCAATGCCACCACCATTCGCAAAACGCTGGCAAACGAATTCTTTAACGCTTATAAATAATTCGTAAACCTCGTTAAGAAATTCGTTGGCCATTTCTAAAATTTTGCTTTTTTTACCCCACATTGTATAGTTTTTATTGATTTTGATTGATTGATTATTCTTTACAATTTTTTTTTCGGTTTTTGTTCCCCCTGTATTTCTTTTTATTTTTCCTTCTCCCAGTTGAGTGTTTTTTTTTTCTTTCTCATATGTGATTTCTATCTGTGAAAACTTGTAATTAGCTTTAATTGTTCTTTTGTATTTATTAACTAGTTCTTAATTTTCTAATAAGCTGCAAGTTTTCCTGTAAAATAAAATAAAATAAAAAATAAAATTAGTAAAAATTTAAAACTTCGTTCACTGAAATCTGTAACTCAAAGTATTTACTCACCTTTTGTTGATTATTATCAATTTACTCACTACCATAATGAATAATAAACCAACAACTATCTTACGATGCCCATAAGACGCAGCAGCATTCTAGCATTCAAAGGTGGAACCACAGAGATTCAAGCTTAGTTCTATGAAAATTATGTTTTTTTTTTTTAATTCGATGACAAGATAGCCCTTGACTGCGATCTCACCTGATGGTAAGTGACAATGCAGTCTAAGATGGTAGCGGGCTAACTAGGAAGGGGTATATAGCAGTGTAAATTCAACCCATACCCCTAATCGGCATTGTTAAAGTAATGTTGCATATTGTTAATTTCCCGTACAGATGTAAGTCAGTGCAAGTGCAGCGCGCGCAAGTGGCGGCGCAGCGGGCGCCGCCGCTGCCTCTGCCGCGCCACTCGCCGGGCAAAGCGCAGAAACCGCTCAACGTGGTGTCCAAGGTTCAGGAGTCGCCCAAGGTCATCAACTTCGAGGACCGCCTCAAGAGCATCATCACCTCTGTGCTCAACGAGGACCAGGAGCAGCGGAAGGCGTCGCGCCTCGAGGTGAGCCCGCTTCACTTCCACCGATCTGGGGTCGCCTATCTTACTTTACAGCCTGTAATTTCATAGTCATAATCTTCTGTATAAAACGATACATGTCCACTGCTGAACCAAGGGCTCTTGCATGAACTGCCACATTTTGTTGCTCCTTGCGACGTGTCGTAGGTCCACCTAGTGGAGGGTCCGCATACACTGCGCTTTCCAGTGCGGGTCCCCACTCCAGCATCTTGGGACCCCAACGAACATTAGAACTGTGACAGGCTTCTATTAAACATCAGATAAAAATTTACTCTGACATGGTATAAAGCTTTTTGTTAAGCATCTGTTACATAGTTGTTAAACAATCTTTAGGTCTATTTTACCATTTATATTATATTTAGGTCGTTAGGATACTGTGCAGTCAGGGAGTGTTAACCCTTCCTGCCGCACACCAGTCAACTTTCTAGCACCGCACTGCTATTTTAAGAACTATCCCAGTTAAAATAGATTTACAGTATAAATCAAAAACATAACTATTATAAAAAAATTTCTTTCATACTAGCATTTATTGAATGCAACTTTATTTGTCTATTTGTAGCAGCCGCGTCAACCAGTAGCAAATCACACGTACGCCAACGGCTACGTGCGCCCGACGGCCATCCCCAGCGCTTCACATAACGCGTTCGCGCCGCGCTCGACCGTCGCGCCCGCGCCCGCCTCGCCCTTCCTGCGCGCCGTGCGCGACGCCCGCGAGCCGCGCGACGTGCGCGACTTGCGCGACGCCCGCGAGCCCCGTGACTTGCGTGACACCCGCGAGCCGCGTGACTTGCGCGACGTCCGCGACGTACGCGACGTGCGCGACGTCCGCGACGTACGTGACGTGAGGGACGTGCGCGACATGCGGGATCCCCGCGACCTGCGTGAGATGCGGGATGTGCGACGCGACCGCTACGGCTACGAGCGTCGGGAGCTACGCCCGCACGCGCCCGACCCGCGCCTGCACCACGCGCCTCAACCGGACTACACACAGGTGCCGTCGCCACTTCTTTACTAGCTTTTTGAATTTCTTCCTCTTTACTACTACCAAATAAAAGTTACTAATCAATATTACACAATAGCAATACTCATTTCTTAGAAAGTCCGTTTGATCTCTATTTCGACGTAAATACACTGTGGGGAAAATCATTACACTGAATATTTTCGTGTGTAGGTATCACCGGCAAAACTGGCACTTCGACGGCACTTATCACAAGAAAGGCTGGCGGCGCCGGGCGCGCGGACCATCGGAGACCTCGTCAACGGCGAGATCGAGCGCACACTCGAGATATCCAACCAGAGCATCATCAACGCCACCGTGAACATGAGCGCGCGCTACCACGAGCCCCCACACCAGCCGCTCGAAGGTACATTCGGGTCCGACGAGTTGTCCGTTTCCATCGAGTTCCGATCGTAATGGTCGTTGTGTGTGTGTGGCAGGGCTCGCGGCGTGTCTGCAGGCGCGCGTGCTGGCGTCGGAGTACTGGCGGGGCCGCGCGGGCGGCGCGGCGGACGGCGAGGACGCGCCGGCGCGACGCCGCACGCCCTCCGTCGACCCACACTCCAACTCCTCCACACCGCTCGTCGACGAGTTCCCCGACGGCGCGCGACCGCCAGGTAAGGCGCCCGACGGCCCGCCGCGCTCACGCCGCGCGCCCGGCGGGCCGGACTCACACAACCTCTGACCGTTTCAGAAGGCGAGGGCGGCGAGGAGGTCGAGGAGAGCAAGTGGCAGGACCGGATCGCGTTCCGCTTCGACCAGATCATCTCGTTCGCGTCCACCGCCATGGAGGACAAGCGGCGGCGCTCAGACGAGGCGTGCAACACGTCGCCCGACTCGGGCATCGGGCACGGCGAGGCGGCGCGCGCGGGCGAAGCGGCAGGGCCGGTCGCGCCCGCCGCCGCGCCGCCGTCGCCCGCGCCCTCGCCGCAGGCGCCGCACCACTTCAAGAAGCGCTTCTTCCGGCGCGAGCGCTGGGGCGCGTGGAGCGGCGCGCCGCCGCCCGCGCCCGTGGACTGGGAGCGGCCGCCGATGTGACGGCCGCGCCTCTAGCGCTGCGACGAGTGCCACTTCTCGCACGGCGCCGCCGCCGCGACCGCGTCCTAGCGCCTCACTCACACTGCCGCCGGGGTGACTGACTCCCGGATGTTAAATATAGCTTTTGTTAATTTTTATTTTTCGAATATATAATGTAATTATGTATATTACTGAGTTTATTTTACGTTTAAGAAGTGTAATTATTTAACATTAGGTTACTTGTCGCCGCTCTCCGGGTCGCCCGAACGTCTATCGCGCCGCGACGGATTTGTATTTCATGTGTTCATTTAGCTGTTAGTATTGGAAATACATGATTCGGTAACTTGCGGCGATTCGTTCTCTATCGGTCGCACGTTCGATTGAGGTTTGTTGTTTTAGTGTTTCGTTTTTTATGTTTACGGAGAGCTCAGGCTGAATAATGGCAATCATTTCTTTGAGAATTCTCAAGATCGAGATTGATATGGTGTAAACAGAAAATGTAAATATAAAAATTTAGAAAATTAAACTTTTCGAACGTAACCGCTGCCTTAATGATACATTTCTGTTCTAACAAAATATAAGGATAACAATGTTCAGCAATATAGTTAATAAATTTAATTAAGCGACGATGTTCATATTGTGTCAAGTGTACGTTAATAGTATACATAATATGATACATAAACAATATGTATGATATTATACAAAATATCATAATACTTTTGATCTTTAGAAGTTTGGAATAACACAAATTTATTTTTTTACATATATTTTGGCGCAAATATTCGCTAATACTTTTTAATAATTGATATTGATAATAATTATTATCATATAGGATAACAAAAGATACTTTTAAGGTTAATATTTAACATTTATTGTTAATAACTTAAATTATTCGCAACCCTTAATATACGAGTAATACAGGGTGAGACTGGGTCAAGAAACTCGATAATGTGCGAAGAAAGAAAATGAATTTTCAACTGATCATTCTGTGAGATACTCATATTCATGGGCTAATGCGCGTGCGCATTCTTGATCTAATATTAGCCGCAATATATGTAAAACTATAAATAATAATCCTTCTTTATTCTATATTCTAGACCTCACTGAATAACCAGATTTTATATAATATCAACGTATAATTAATATTAAATACCACAACAGGAAATATAGTTTTGTATGTCGTGCCAAAAAGGAGTTTCGGGCCAGCGCCCATTGGCGGCGCGGTATAAAATAAATAATAATAGACCATAATTACATGGCGTATAAATTTAAATTGAACCACCAATTGGAAGAAGGGAATAAATCCAAAAACTAGGAACGGAGATAATCGAAAAAAACTGTTTAACTTTTAATTATCGGCACATAGCCTCTTATGATGTATGAACGAAATGAAGATAATGTTAATTATGATTATTTACAGATAAATTAGAACGACATATGTTAATATTAACTAAGATATACACATATAAAGTTCTTGGATTTATTTCCTTCTTCCAATTGATTAAGTACTAGCATGAAAAAGCCAAAATAATGAGAAAATATATTTATTTATTTGAAACACTGAAGGTGCTAAGTGACGTTCTTCTATTCTTCATCGATTTCAGCAGTTTCGAATGTTGTAGTAGGCAAAGCCTTAATATCATAATTTTTTTTTAATTTGTCAAGAATTTATTGAGTTTTTTTATGTATGTCATACATTTTTGTCTCATTTAATGGTATTTTAAAAGCATACATGCCTTAGTTAATGGTTGTGCTGAATTCTCAGATACTTTCTGAAGCATAAAACTCATAAAAAGCTCTTTACCTAAGCCATCTATAAACTTAGAACATGTCAAGTAAATTTTTTGACTTGAGCTGTACTCAAAACTTCTGTATTGTGAGATATTGAGTGCGATTATCTTATCTAATGACTTTTGCATTTCTTTTTTGTATTGATGAGTATTTTTAACACCTCTTCTTTTCTTTTTTGGAGTTTCATCTTGAACCTCCTCATCAAACGAATAGGTGCAACTATCACTAGTCGTATTTAAGAAAATACGCAAAATGATTAACTTATTAATCTCTAAATTGCACGTATATCTCAAATATAACTTAAAACAAAGGTGGCATATGTTTGTATTTATTTTTATTTGAATTAAGCAGGCATATCACTCGTTAACATTATGGACATACGTGTATCAGTTGGAAGAAGGGAATAAAAGCCGGGATTTATTTCTTTCTTCCAACTAACAGTTTCTTTGATTGCACAAAACTGCATGAAATAAGAGAGATTTATCTCTACTTTTCAACTCGCAGAGTAGGGCTATGTTTTAGGTACACAAAAATGGGCATAAGTCGATTTGTCAAAAAATGGCCTTTATTCCCTTCTTCCAATTGGTGGTTCAATTTGAATGATAATGTCGCGGTATGCTTAGGCATGCCGTGTCGGCAGCATTCGGGACGCTTCAGCATTCTTCGGTATGCCGAGATACCCGCCCGCGACCTTAGCGTAGATATAGCGTTCCTAAGGACGTCTCGGCGTGCCTAAGGATGTCCCGCATTACATGTAGGGATGCTGAAGGATCCTGTCGTGCCATGCCGCCAATGGGCGCCGGCCTTAAAAATAACATTTTGTATTCATTTAGTGATGTGATCTTGTTAATAAATATCTATGTAAACTATAAGGTTTTGCAGTAAAGTAGCTATACGCTTAGATATATAGACTTGAAATTTGTTACATGGTGTTATATAGCTAAAACATTAATATCCTTTAAAACATATTTTTTTATTATCATCATGTATTTGTCTTGGATAAACTAAAATCTAAATTACTTCTAAAATCCTACTTCCCACTAATATTATAAATGCGAAAGTTTGGATGGAGGGATGTTTGTTACTCAATCACGCCGCAACGACTGAACCGATTTGGCTGAAATTTGGCACTGAGATAGATTATAGTCTGAATTAACACATATACATACTTCTTACTGTATGACTATAACTGTATTATTTATTTTTACATCAAATCATTTTAATTTTTCTGTTCTATCCATATATGACATAACTTTGTCTATCACTATACAGTTTCAAGGCTCAACTCTCAACTGCTGAGCTAATAATAGTTGTACTTATAATTTGGAGACTAATATATGGCTTCTTTTTATTCAGGAAAACAGAAAAGATTCTAACAATAGAAAAGAAAAGCGAATACAATCCAAGTAGTCATTTTTAAACATAAAATGTGGCAAATTTGGTGGTATACATTTTCTAAACTGACAGGGCTTAGTCTCTGCTCTCCTTTTCATAACGATAGCATTAGATTTCGACCTGTCAATTTAGTTTAGAGATCGTGTACAGCAAAATTAGCCACAATATATGATTTCTTTTTGGAGAAGTCTATACGTGCATTGTTTTTCGATTCGTGTTATGAGTAATTACGATGTAATGTTTAGCGTGCGTAACCAAGTAGGGATGTTAGTATTGTGATTTTGTGATTGAGATTTTAACGTTATTATAAGAACCATCTAAAAGGGTTTGTCAACACTGACACAAATAACTTTGACCATCCTTTTTTTTTGTATAAAATTTTTAGAATTTTTGTAAGACGTTATCACGTGACATGCTACACCCGTTTTAACTGTAGATAAATCTAAATTATGTAGGAAAGTTTTATTATTTTAGTGTTATTTTATTATTATTCTTTTTTTGTTATTATGTATAAAAAATTCTTGTTTTATGTAACTTTATATTTACAAAATTGTAACATTAGCTGTAGGCTGAAATAAAATAGTTTATTTCTTTTTAGACCTTGCTCTTTCTTCCTCGAAAACTTGAGAAAATGGAAAGCAATCGACATAATATATATAGGTAATATTGTGCACCTTAATTTGCTGCAAAACTTGTAGGTAACAATAGTTTGTATAGCAATTCTGCACGACACGCGGTCGAAACAAATGCCTTACTAATAATACTATGAATAATAAATAATCAGTAAATAAATACATGCATGTTAGTAGCCACTATTCAGAAATTATAGGAAAGTGTGGGTAGTCATTGCTAGAACAGGGTCTACATACTTTCAATGTTTTGGTAGTTTTAAATTTACGTCTCGGTGATGAATTATTCGCATTCATAATTTACGCGACAAAATCTGTAAATTAAATTTATATTAACGCTCACGAAGATTATCCGCCTTTTTAGCAATAAGGCTTTATACACACACTACTGTAATTGTCATAATAATTAAATGAATTTCATTTGTTTTTGATGGTTTTTAAATATGTAAGTATACAAATTGATTGAACTTTATGCTATTTCTTATTTATATTTTATATATTGTATTTGCAAATTGCTAGAGGACATGTACTTATTTAAATTATAGAAAATATTTGCATATTTACATTATGAATTATTTAATTGGTGGGTGGTTGTACCTTTGCTTTTTAACGAATGGCTTGTATTTTTTTTTTTTGACATAAATTAATCAATAAAATGATACCAGAATCATAATAAAATTGGTCATTTTAAAAACAAGGTGTACAGAACTAGTAAAAGTTGTATAGGGTATGGGCATTAGAGTGTTATATTATTAATTTATTATGCAAGTAAAGTGTAGTTTAACGCTAGAATCGATAAGATAGTTTTTATCAACAGATAGTACTTTGTTTTTTATATGTTTGGCATATTTGGAAATATTTTAGATTTTTTAAAATAAATGTCCATATCCATTTGGTGCACCATCGTAAGTAAGAATTCGGCAAGATTATAAATATTACTGTAAACTAATGAAATACACGAGCAATGATAATTATTTAAGACCATTAAAATTGCGTTTAGTGAATGAGAATTTAAGATATAATGTTTCTAATACACGGACGACTTTGTTTATCCTCGCCAATCTTCTAGAACGCTTCGAACAAAGCCGAGCTTCGTTGTGAAGAACATAAACAGGGGGATGTGACTTCCACGCACGTGCACATTACCATACACAAGTTGGAACTATTGGTCGGCGAATATCGCCAATCCGTAATTAAGAGCATTCTAGAAGCGTACTCAATCTATTAATCCTACATATTTGCAATATATACAGCATCACATACCCTTTTAGGCCTAAAATAAAACCCAGACGCACCACTTTATAGAAATATTAAAAATTCGTTTCGTGTATTTCAAACATAGGAGTGCACAGGTTTGATTGTGCCTGAAACTCACCAATGCCGCTCCAAACCTCAAAATTGTGTAGATATTTGTAAAATAAGGTAGCTTATAAATCCTTAATGAAGTAACAGTTGTACGGTACGATGTGCCGTGTGTATTGGCGTTCAGTATAGCGTTACAAGATTGACTCAAAGAAAGATTACATTATTCAGTTTTGAGTAACATTTTTTTCAATGGGGAAAGAGCTAATCAGTGTGACGTTAGTGTCTAAAATAGTACAAATGAGAAGACTTATTGTCGTAAGCCTCGGACTTTCATCATTGCAAATACTAGGTTTGAGATGTATCCCTGTGTACTAGTTTTATTTTGTACTAAAAGTTAAAAATAAATGAGTAATTATATGAATATGTGTTTAATTGCATTGCAATCGCATACATCTCTGAGAAATATTAGCATACATCTCTGGGAAATATTATACCTACACTGTGCTTCAGATTTCAGAAAATTTTCCCTAAAGCTAGGTTTTGACTTTTGGTGTAAAGCTTTATGATTGATAATTTTCAAAACCCCAAGGTCATCAAAACCGATTTTCATTCGTGAATGTTACAAAAGAAAATGTAGGTTTAGGAACAATGTAGGGTACCGACTATATTTCTTGCAATTCACGACGGCGCGTGAGCTTTATTTGTGGTTACGTCGTCTACATGCCCATTGCGTAAGTGTGCGTGCCTGTAAGGAGCCTTGATGGGAGCAGTCAGGCGCGGTCAGGCGTGAGCAAGCTCTCGCTCACACTTATAAAAACAGATACGACACACAACAATTATTATAGCCACGCGCCTCGTGAATTGTAAGAAATATATCGTATTAAAAGTACCATTTTACTATTTAAAAAGTGTTTAATTATACGATTGAGTCCGCCGCTTTCGCGCCAAACCCTAGTAACCAAATTCAAATTACATTCGAATTGATCCTTGATTTAGGCTGTCATTTGTATAGGGCCAGCAAGTCCAGTGTTGATCATAGATGAAATAAAGAGGTCAGTGCCAGTACAAATATGTGTTAGTTGCAAAACTATCGATAGTTGACCTCGAAAACTATTCGGTCTAATCGACAGTATTGCCACGTGTCAACACTATCGATAGTTATGGTGTGGTTATGGTTCAATAATATCGATAGTATTGCATTTGGCAATTTAGATTGTCGTTACTATTGGTTTTGCCTGAGGGGCACGGAGACGGATCCAGGTTAGAGGCACTCACAAGGTTTACTATCAATACTAATCTATTTTTCGATATAGTTTATCGATATTGGACTATTCATACGCAACACTAATATGTATTCTATTCTCTATTCCGTAGAGTAATGTCTGTGTAATGTGTTATTTCTCATTTCTCTTGGTTCTATCTAAAGTATCTACTCTGTGTTTCTGGTCTGTGACCAGGGCTATGACAGCTTAGTTCCAAAATGTGTCGTTTTGGCGCTGCAATCGTTTGCTTAGCCACAGACATAGGTACCACCCGGTACCACTCGCCATAGTATTATCTTTGCTCGCCATCTTCAGTCGTTATTTGTTTTTATTATTTTCAAATTCTCCTACGTTTGCGTGCAAAGATTACAATATTATTTTGTACGTGCTTGCATCTTGGTTGTTAGGATTGTGGTCGCGAAACGTGAAAGTATCGTCGTGGGACCAATTAAGTGTTGTGTCGGTGGTTGAACCTCAACTAATGAGACGCATAAGCTTTATTGTTTTCCCGGGAACGATTCCTTAAGAAATTTGTGTATGTGACCAAGGATCAACATTTAGAACAGCAATCAAAGCTTTTAGGGAGAACACAGTACGAGAACGAATCATTCAGAACATCAAAGATGGTAAGAGTGTTTCATTTATACAGTTCTCTTTTTAAAGGTGTTTGAAGATTTTAGTATTGAAGGTGGCCTATAAACAGTCATGATCTTGATCTTTTCAAAATTGCTCTTGCACTTTGAAACCCTAATAAATAAAAAATAGAGATTTAGTCTTAAGTATTAAAAAGCTTATAATAAATAGAATGCCAACATTAAACTACTTTATTTTCTTTTCAGATGGTACCATCAATATTGCTGGGCATAATCTCTGGGTAAATTAGGGCACACAAGGACATTGCCAAAATTAACTGCACATCATGTAAACCCTGACAAAATAAATAAAATAAAAGTCAGCGTTGCTCCTCAGGTGTTTAGTGCTTGAACCACTGCAATGCTAAAATACACTAATGCACTCAGTAAGTATATAAAGTATGACTGAATTAGCATACAATTATTAAGAGTACCCGATGCCTATAATAATAATCTATATTTATAAAAGAAAGACGTGCTAGTTACACTATTTATAACTCTGCTGAACCGATTTGGCTGAATTATTATATAATTATCTCTATTTCTATGTAAAGAGCATAATTTACAAGAATATTAGTCACAAATCAACCATGTTTTATAGTTAATGTTAAGAATAATATTACTGGTTAAATAGATGATGGTTAATTATAAAAAAATTCAATCTACATACTTTACTCATTTCTATCTTTATTTAATATTTTTCAGATAACTTACACACTGGAAAGACAAGCAGTATGGAGACAACAGCAGAAGTTTTAGAATTTTTTGACAAACTTTTTGATAGTGTTAATTGCTATCCAGGCGGTGCAGCGAAAGGAAAACTGCGTAAAGCAGTGAAAAGGAATTTGTTTTATAAAGTTTTGGACAGAAGCCATTATAAAATTGAAACAATTAACATTTGAAGACACTACTAGTAAACTAGCAATACAAACAGGAAAACCTCGACTAGTGCGTGTTCCATCCCTAGAAAGTTGGATCAGAACCTTAGGGAGCTTTATAAGATTGTCTAAATTATTATTTAAAAATTATAACATAGAGTATTTTTATCCCAGATTGATAATCAATTGTTTAAAAACTTATACAAGCAACTCTATGGATGATAAAATTTATTCAGGGAAGACTAACTGTTAAAAAATAATAATTTAGCATATCCTAGCAAAAATTTTCTAATTTTGTACAGGGATGCGAGTACGTTTATACATAATTATCTAAATGAGAATGGGCATAAAAAAAATATTGGCACAAATTTAAAAGCTGCTTTAAACACTCGTTTGAGGTTTTTCTGGTTGGGGTGTTGTTCCACCCATAAAGAATTATTAAAAAACATATTTTTAAAACATATAATAAGATTACATGTGCACAATTGGTGCAATATCTTAAATAAAATCTTAAAAGGGGTCATAGAAGAAAAATACAGATCAAAAATGGCTGATATTCAAGAGATAGCATATCTGAAGTATAAATGTTTTAAATTAAGGATAAAAGTTTTAAATAAATAAGTGTAAATAAATAAGTGTTGTTTGATTTTTTATTTTAAATATTTAAGAAATTCCTACATTATTTTGTTATCGATAGAAGTACATCACTAAAGTATCGATAATGACTAAACGAGTTATCGACTCGGGTAAGCCCTATCCTGTCAATTCAGCTGCAAAGCTACAGCAGCGCCAAAACGAAACAATTGGAAACTAGATGGAAAAAGTCACTGTCGCATCTGTTACGTAGTAACTAATACCTAATCTGTGTCTGTGACTCTGTGATTCTAATTTATTTTGTTCGTGGTCTCTGATTTATTTTATTATAATTTAATAATTTATTTTTTAATTTCTGTGCAGGCAAGGAAATTCCACAGGGAAATTCTAATTTTAGTGTAGTACTCCCAGAAGAATATAATCATTAATTATTGTGTTTAAACTATTTAGATCATCATGAAATGGCGTAATTTACCTTATCACTGTTACAAAAATAGAATTTACGTTCCCGCTTAGAATTTATTATGGTTTAAAAGAGGCTTTCCGTGTAAAAGGGCTAGTTTATTGTTTGCCGTGAAGAAATATTGAGATGTAGGTTTTTTAGTTTACTTTGAACATAAAATAAAACTTTTATCAATGAAGTGCAACATCCGAGAACTCGCTCTTTTGAGCGATAAACCTTGTGTTTTGGAAGGCAGACTGAATTACAAGAAGGTATCAAATGGAAGCTACCGCAATCAAGCAGGTAATATGCTGTTTAATAAGTTGATTGAAGGCTTAGTACACGAAGTATTTAATCAAGTTAAGGCTCCCCTTTTAAGACGCTGTTACCCGACTACGCTAAACCCAAAATGAAGGGTTATGATTTTAGCACTCTATGTATGTATGTATGTGACTATTGACGAATCTTCCACCGTAGCTAATAAACTACTCAGTCGATTTTGATGAATGAGGTGTCAACGTGATGGTCTGGGTAACTTAGGCTACATTTTATACGAGCAAAATCAACCTTACGGATGTTACCTCCAATTTTCGGGTTTCAGTTTTAAAACTTTTGTCCTTGTAAAACAAGCTATAAATAAATATGCTTATAGCATCAGTATTCTTTGGTAAATATTTTATTATAGTAGATATTTGCTTTTATTGTTAATAAATTAATGCTATTTTTAGTATTAAGTAGAAATATATTCAATTCAATTCAATTCCCAATCAGTGGCTTGAATTGAATTGAATATATTTCTACTTAATAGAAATATATTACTATTCTGTTAAACTTCACTACTTTCACTTATCACAATATTTCTCAATTGTTTATAAGCAAAATTAGAAAACATTCTTGAGGTCTATTGTTTTCAGTAATTTTTTTTTTTTTTTTTTTTTTTTTAAATATATAGACTAGCGCTTGACTGCGATCTCACCTGATGGTAAGTGAAGATGCAGCCTGCAGTAATATAAATTACTATAATATAAACAGAGTGCCTTAAAAAGCTAACTTTTATTTTACAGTGTTCAAGGAGAGATGGTTTCGTCTTATAAACAATTATTTATTTTATTTTAAAATCAGTGAAATGGGAAAGTTTGATACAAAAAACCCAGCAGGTGTTTTTGTGTTGGAGAACTCATCAATACAAATGGAGCATGGACAAAGTATATCCTTCTCATTTTCAATATCATTCATGTATGTGTTACAAGTGATTTTCTTTTTTATTTATAACTAGTTGTATGTAGAAGGGATGCCTGCCCATTTTAGGCTGGTGCAGTCCTTACTCCTATGTCAGGACCATTCCACCCAATTCCCCATGTTTGTTTGGACAAAATATGTCAAGTAAAACATTGCAATGGTCTCTGATTGGCTAGTATCCTCTCGCAATACTACTTGCAATATCCCCTATAGAAAGTTTCTAAGGTGAGGAAGTTATTCTATCCTCGTCTTGCAATTACCATCTTACCAGTGAGTACACAGGGCATTCTGCTATCAATTAGTGGAAGCTGGTCTCCTCAAAAATCTGAACTTCAGCACTCCTATTATTGGGAGATGTCTAGAAGTCAATGGTTCAATGGTTTAAATTAAAATGGTAAAACTTGCTGTCCTTTTTTATACTGTTCCCTGGCAATAGAAAAGCATTAAATTTAGACTCATCAATTTTTTTAAGATTGTGTACAACACAACAGGATGACTACCAATGTTGATTTGTTATTTATAACTTTTATTAGTAACAATGGCAAATAAGTTGTTGAATTGTGTTATAACTTATTTCTCAACCTGTTTTTTAAGCAGTACAAATTAATTTCTTTTTTATAAAAAAAGTAAGAGCTCAGCAAGAGTGGATAGGCAGCTTCTAGGCAAGCGGGCTCTAACCTAGACCGCATCAGTGCTTTCCATCTTTGATTGTCATCAAGTGCTATCTAGCAATACAAAAAATCTCTAAAAAGTCTCTTATTGATGCAATCCCCACTATTATTATAATTAGATTCCCATGCCTCTAAGAGCACGTAAAGCCGTCGGTCATGCACCTGATCTATCTGATCATGTCCGATTTCCGTCCCGTCTGATTATGAGAGTAAGGGAATTGAGAGTGCACCCGTGTTTAAGTACTTGTGCCCTGTAATGTCTCCTGTGCAATCTCTGAAGAGGTTGGCCGATTTGGGCAGGAGGACATTATTTATTATGATTAGAGTTTATTAAACTTTACAGAGATGAGCCTGAGAAAAGGCATGTGTTTGCCGCTCGCAGTGAAGACAATGTTGTGCAGTGGGTGATGAAGCTTCGCCAGTGCTCCTACGAGTATCTGCGGAGCCAACTGCACACTCTGCAATCAAAAATATTCTCAATCACTGGCAAGGTAAATATCATTCTAGCTTGAAACACTTGACTGTTACTGCAAGCACTGTTCACTGTGAGTAGGTGAATGAAGATATGGTAGAGATGGCATGTGTCCACATGTGAGTAGTTAAAGGGTCTATACAGCCTAAGTAATTGACTTCAGCCTTTAATAATTATTATACATTTTTAGAGGTCTATTATGACTTCAGATTTCCTCAGGATAGGTAAACCAGATGATTATATTTTCACTAGTCTATGATTTTATCTTTAAATAGTTTATATTTGTATAAAATCAAAAAATTCGCATATTAATCGAGTACTTATAAATATAATCGATCACCATGTTGCGTGGAGACTGTAGTATGTGCAGGCGCCAGTGCGCCAAGTTCAAAATAAAAATGAGCGCGCGAATATACTCCCGGCCATAAAAGTTTAGAGATTTTAGCTCATTTAAGACACATACAAACACAGTGTACAATGTACATAGTGTGGTTTTGTACACAATGTCTAAACAAAATTGACAGATCTAAATCTATAGTGTTATCCTTTTTCGCAACGAACATTATGAAAGGGATAGCATGATATTTAGACTTACTAACAATTTTTAAATTTCCAGGATCCGCTATTGCTAGTGCCGCGAAACGACGGCGCGTGTTTGTGGGCGCCGGCCGTGCCCTTCTCGACCGTGCCCGCGTGCACCACCAACACCAGCTCCTTCAGCTGCCACCTCCACACCAATGCCGCCTTCACACTCGAAAGGAGCAAATCCGATGTGCAGACACATAGACATTTGAAAGCCAACACAACCTTCTATGTCAGTGATCATTCTGATCGCGACGAGCCTAAGGACGAACTCCAAAGTTATGCTCTAGAGAAAAGTAAAACGTCCGCGGTTTTCACTGCTAGTTTAAATACAGTTGATATATCGATATTTGACAATCGGCCCGCTTATTCTAGGGCTGCGCCGAGCCCGCCCGTCAGGACCAAGCTATCGCCGGGAACCAGGCGCGTCGAATTAAATACCGAAGTAAAGACATTCACCGATCAAGGAAAGTTAAACAACATAGGACAAGTAGGCATCCTGGATGTGGCTCCGATACCACCTAAAAGAAAGATATCGCCAAGATCCTTAGAAAATACTAGTAGCGAATCAAAAAACAATGTTAGTACTGAAGTACTATCTGATAATAACAGTGAAGATGATCTAATTAAGTTTTGATTAGTAAATTAAGCCAAAATCCAGGTGTATAGTGTTTCCCCACCAAGTTAAAATAGTAAATGATAAATATTATTATGTGAACTCTTGCCAAACACAAGAGTATTTTAGGCTGAGAGAAGATCTAATTAAGTTTTAATTAGTACATTAAGCTACAGTCCAGGTGAATAGTGTTTCCCCACCAAGTTTAAATAGTTAGTAAATGATAATAATAATATTATGTGAACTCTTGCCAAACACAAGAGTATTTTAGGCCGATCGTACATCTGTAAGTTTTATTTACGTAATTAAATTACGATACAGTTGCATTGCATTATCGTTAGTTAATCACGTAAGCTGCTTATGGGAGTCAAGGTCTATTTCAGTCGCCAAAAAATAATAATCTTTAACCAACGAATTTTGTTATTTGGACAAATTTATATTAACAAATACACAAACTTTCATAACTTGTGTTAACTTTATTCCTCATTTATCCACTTATCAGTGGTAGAGGAATAGGCCTAAAAGTGTGTGGCCGGCCTTACAGATGTATTAATTGATACATTTGTTTGTATGCATTGTGATATTGTTTAACTGAAGGGAATGTGTTGCATTTAATTAGAAATATATTTTTATACTTATTAGTCTGCGTCTACACCAATCAAAAGCGTGTAAAAAGACTCGAATTGGTGGCGAAAATATTTTATTTTTATACGCTGAATTGTATCAACGACGCAAATAACTATTGGTGTGGACGCGACTAAAGACAATTTCATGATGGGTCTGTAATAGCTTAGGGAAATATTAGCGCTCATAATCGCGCCCACAAAATAATGGCCTAAATACCGTTAATTTAGGCTTTATTTCTTAACTTCATGGAAGTACTTTTACAATGAGTATGGTTTAAGATAATTCCGAAAGATTTCTTAAAACATTCTCATTTCTACTAAGCCTGACGATATCTTTCTACTCTTTCTTGAAGAGTACATACAGTGGTAACTGGTATGGTTTTGAATTGGAACCATAAACGCTTGGTTCAGACCAAGTGTAGTCTGTGTGACAAAAGTAATAAATTCTACGCGGGATTCGAGACGCAGACTCATAAAAATCAGTCTTCTTGTGACTGAATCATTTCACGCGAGATTCCTCTTAGGCCCATATTACACTATCATCTCATATAATGTTCTATAAAGATCATAATTTATTTCTAGGATGATAAATACATAATCTATGGTATGAAATAGGATCCTATAAATAGTACGTGTAATACGGGCCTTAGTTTGATTGAAGCTTTTAGATTTCCGTCCGCCCTTAAATTACCAATTACCTCTTAACATTTAGGCCTGTAACAGATTTCCACCGCGCGAATTTTCTAATTAAATTATTACTACAGTTGAAGCACCGGCATTGTTTGTCCGTTGTATGGCATTCGAAACTATCTTCCTAACGCTGAGACTTGACTGAGGCTATCTGCTTTCCATGCGATTACGAGGATGTAGTACCATAGCTTTCACATCGCTGCGAAGCAAATACGTACTCGCCAATAACATTATTTATTGGCGCCTGCTGAAGTCGCGTGGTAGAGATACTCATGAGAACACGAATCCTCGCCTATTCGGGTGCGTTAGCCCGCTACCATCTTAACATAGTCACTTACCATCAAGTGAGATCGCTGACATGGACTATTTTGTCAACAATTAAACAAATCCTTCTAAGATGGCAAAACATTCAGATGAGATGAGACTGATAGTCAAATCTCAGCTTTAAAACAAGCAGTTTCGGTTATGTTCCGCATGTGGGTACAACAGACAAGTCATGACGAAGCTTCAGCGGTTTCGCGGCGAGGGTGTGCTAAAGGTCTCATACACTTTCGTATATATATCGTTTTATTAGTGTTTTACTAGTCAGTCGATATTGTTAAATGTAAAACAAGCATGTTATTGCGATTAGCTTTCTATAAATTCAAGTCTCCACTGCAAATTGGAGTTCTAGAGTTTTATAAATGAAATTGTAATTCAATATTATGAAATTCATACATTTATATTTTTTTACTGTTTCAGTATTTGTAATGACAAGAAAAATAAAAAGATTTTGCAATTTATTTGCAGTTTTAATATAACTTCTATCATTCGTTTCTTCAGCTCAACTCTTAAAAAGTATTAAGCCAATTTTAATGATTTTTTCCTAAAATATGGCAAAAATTCAAAACAATTTTCTTGCCAACCAACTGTGAAAACAAGTAGGTAGGTGAATAAATAATTTCATTTTATTATTATTTATTTTATTTCTCGAATAGAGCACTTTAGTAAACATTAACGTTATTTACTATGTATTTTATTTTCATTAGGTTTCCTTTTCCGAGGCTTAGATTTAGCAGACCTTTTCAATTCAATTGACTTTTTCACTTTGTTGTGAGTTTCGTCGTTGATCAATCTCTTTGTTTCGGATATTGCATATTCGTAGTTTTCCGAAAGACTGCCTAAAATGTCTTGCTGTATTGCCATTTGTTTAATATCACTTTTTCCACTAGATTGCATAATTTCCTGTAAAACAAAATTACTTATATTATAAAGTAGCTGATGCCCCCGACTTCGTACGCGTGGATTGAGGTTTTTTTGGAGTCCCGCGGGAACTCACTTGTTTTCCAGGATAAGAAGTAGCCTATGTGCTAATCCAGACTATAATCTGTCTCTGCCTTTCAGCCAAATCGGTTGAGTCATTGCGGCGTGATTGAGTAACAAACACCCATCCAAACTTTCGCATTTATAATAATTAATATTACTAGATGATTCCCGCGACTACGTTCGCGTGGATTAAGGTTTTTTATTCCCGCGGAAACTTATTTCTCGGGTTAAAAAGTTGCATATATGCTATTCCAGACTATAATCTATCTCTGTGCCAAATTTCAGCCAAATCGGTTCAATCATTGCGACGTGATTGAGTAACAAACATCCATACATCCAAACTTTTGCATTTATAATATTAATAGGATAGGATCATAGGATTAAAAAAATCTCGGTCTCATGATCCAGCAAAATTCATGCCTCGCAGTTGCGGGGTTGGATTCCCTAATTGAGATGATGAGAGAATTATAGATTGTCCAATTCTCGATACTTGCCTTAAACATGTGGACTTGGTTATGAATGAGTATAGTGACGGCGGTGCCTTGGCGTCCGGCGCGCCCGGTGCGGCCGACTCTGTGCACATACGTCTTGATATTCCGTGGAGGGTCATATGAAATTACATAGTTACACGTCGGGATGTCGATGCCTCTTGCTAGAGCATCAGTACTTATTATCCTGAAGTAAAACAGATTTATACAGACCTAGTAGGTATACCTTACACGATTATTGTAACAATCTCGTTAAAGGGTCGTAGAGAAGGACAAGTAACACTTTCAAAGGGGTCATTCCCTTTATACTTGCCTACCTTCAGTTGAGAAGTCAATAAACCAGGCCTACTAAACCACGAAAAGGTTATTTTGGCAGCATAACCAATAACTATAGTATAATTTAGTCTTTCTCTAACTCTACATCAGATTTCATCAAAAGAAAGATAGATACCCCATTTAAAATATATAGGTATATATGCAGAGTGAACTATTTGCAAAATAATAATTTTGATTAATTTATTAAAGTGGGTACAATATTATTTTCATAAAAAATACGTACACATCTATTTCCGAATGGTTAAATTTCTTTAGCACTAGTTCCCTGCTGGACCTGTCCAAAGCCGCGGACAACTCTGCAACTCTCAGTTTCCCATTTCCCCAAATATTCAACAGTGCTGTTAGTCTGTGAGCCGACTGAGCGGAGTTCGTGAAACATAATGTTTTGTCCCATTTCAAATTAGCAAAGAAATGATAGAAAACCAATGGCTTTTCTTCCGCTGTGCATACTACATACTGTTCAAGCAATTCGTCCGGTGTTGTATATTTCTTTACGTAATTTTCACTTGAGATATCGCTTATTGGTGTAACTGAGAAGAGTTTTGGTTGGAAGAGTCCCCATTGCTCTAGTAACTCTGGATCTGGAGATAACGTTGCAGAAAACAGAAGCTTGTGTATGGATGAGTTTTGACTACAAATATTATTCCAACTTATGTGTGGAATTTTGCTTATTTGCATTTCAGTTTGAATGTGCTTCTCGAGGTGGTAGAGCCAATCGTTTTGTATGTTGTCCATGATTCTGTCTGCTTCGTCTATGACGAGGAACTTCAAATGTCTCAATGCGAATCCTTCAGTGTTGTGTAGATGTTCCACCAGTCTCCCTGCAGTACACACTATTATATCCGTTTCACAAATCCACCCAAGTGTCTCAGCTGGAAAATTAACATAAAAAAACCTATTTAAAGTAAGAACCTTTGAGGTCAAATTATAAGCGCGGGAACACACTTGGCAATGACAAGGTGATGATGCGTCATGCTCGTGAACGGGTGCCACCAACGGGAATGGGTCTGCTTTGGCTGCCCATCTTGACATGCATTGGATTGGTGTACCTACGTATGCATTTTTGCATTTTTGAAGCTTTATTGTGGAAGCACTGTATACATAGCATAGCTTTGTAAAAAAAAAATTTTTGAAAAGAGCAACTACTGAGTTTCTTACCGGCTCTTCTCAGCAGAATCTGCATTCCGAACCGGTGGTAGATTTATGACGTGTCATAAGAGCTACAAGTTAGCCTACATGAAATAAATTAATTTTGAATTTTTTTTTGATGATGGACAATACGGCTGCCCCGTACAAGCTTAATAGCTGCCAGTTATTTCGAAATAACAGAGTTTTTGGACTCATCTATGTGAGCGCAAATCATGTAACGGGAAACAGTTGTACAAACATTTGAGCAAAGCAAAGGCTTAGAGGAAGTTCCAACACCTGTTGAATGTCTTTGCCAAGGAGCAGCAGTGCAGTATCACAATATAATGCTTAAATAATAATAATAAATCTTACTGTGTCTCATTATTTGCTGCTGTTCCTTCTGAAGAGGAGTAGATCCACTCAGCAGTGCCACTCTAAGTCCAGTGTTGGTGCAATATTTTTGAAAAACTTTAGCAATTTGTGCAGCTAACTCTTGCACAGGTAATACAATAAGAGCTCTTATATGATGACCAAGTTGATTCTGTAAAAGCTGAAGGAGGAAAAAATTGTTATAGCTTTAGCCCGTAACCATTTATTATCCATGTGGTTTGTCTGTTTTAAAATAATCCTTTATGAAAATCCATTAAAGTATAGAATTTATTTTCAAAACTTATTTATGTGCCATAATAAGTAGTTACTTTTAAATTAAGATCTAAGTATCAATAACAGGATTGATAAGATCTTGATAAAATTTATTTATTTTGACACACTATTTAACTATAAAATGAAAATAAAAAAATATTTAAGCACTACTTGCTTGTAAGGATTATCTTTATGCTTCAAAATTACTAACTAGTATCCTGTGACTCTGTTTAAAGAAATTAGATTTAAAAACAGAGTTAAAACTCACTTGAATGATTGGTAATACAAATGATAATGTCTTCCCACTGCCAGTTGGAGCTGATACGCAAATATCATGAGGCCTGAATGGTTCGGGGCACTGATGTTCCTTGAGTATAAAAGGTACCACTTGCTCTTGTACAGGGAAAAGGTGAGTGACTCCCTCACTTGAGAGTGTAGTCTTCAAAGTAGTATTCAACCAATTCTGCTCACTAACAAGACACGTTAAAGTTTGTAAGTTCTTGGATATGCTGTATGCATGGGAGAGCCAGTATGGTAACACTCTTTCTACCTAGAAGTAAAAAAGCAAACAAAACCTTGATCAATATTGACATGATCACAAAAATGTACTGTCCTAACTATGATATATTATGCAAGTATAATTTGAATATTGTAAATGCAAAAATGTGCCACACTGCCAAAAAATTTAACAGATATCGATGAAAATTAGCATACAGAAATAGGTAACATTCTACAGCAAATGGTCATAATATATTACTGCTTAACACAGTAAAAATTTCTTATTACTATAAGAAAGCAGTTATTGCACGCATACCACAGGAAACTAATTTATTTGCCAAAAATGTGATTTTTCTTTGCTTGTAAAAATATGAGTAACTTACTTTTAATTTTTTTTCAAAATCTGTGCTACCTAAAACTTTAAATTCACTGGTTGATCTTTCAGTTTTCCTTTTATTTGATAGTGTAGGATTGATATCTGTTTTTGGTGTCTTATTAGGCACATCCTGATTCTCATTCAAGCTCTCATTGCTAATTTGCTGGTCTTGGGATTGAGCTTGTTCTATGAGGGTTATAGTATCTGGTTTTGTTTCATTCAATTTATTACTCTTCTTCCTTTCTTCTATCTTCTGTTTAAGTCTTTGCAGATGTAATGTTTCCCGATCAACAGCATCATTGTCCTCATTTGCTTCTATGTATCTAATATGAACATAAAAAATATTTTACAGCCAATGGACATGTGCTATGTGCCCTGATAAAAATTTCAAATTGAACTTTGGTCTTTGAGTTTGTATTTTTTGAAAAGATATTCTTGTAAATTACTACTGTATTTTAATTGGTACTGTTTATTGTAATTAGGAATAAAATTAGCTTACCTATTTATTATAAACAAATCCATATTTTCATAGCACCCTTACTTAAATTTAAAATTTTACAGTAAAACAATTCAACTACACATTAAAGAATAGTAGTGTCTTTATTAATTGCCATTACAATTCAAATTATTAGTAATATAAGGGTTTTAAGTTGTTTTGTTTGTAATAATTGGCAAAATTGGAAAAATTAAGTTGACACCACAGTTGACACTTTCTCTGCGGGCTGCAAAAAAACCATAGACTAGAGTACAGTAATAAGAAAATAGAGATTTTAAAAAATGTATAGTCTGTTTTTAGTCTATGAACCAGAGTAGACCAGAGATTATAAACTACTATCAAATTCGGGAGCATTATTTTTGGATTTATTTGATATTTCGGTGGCAATAGGTTGTTTTTCTTACAATTTCCAATGAGGACAATTCGATGTCTGTCTAGTAATAATAAATAGGCTTTCACATGTATTTTTATTGTTGGATATTATATTAATACTGTGCAAACAAAATCTTATCAAAATGGCTAATGTATCGTATCAAATCGCCAATCTTCTTGAGAAGGTAACCGGTGGATATATTTTTATTTATTGGATCTTTACGTTAATAACTTTGTATGAAATATCCGTACAGTTGATAAATTTATGTTAAATAAGTTGTATGACAATATTCTTTTGTTTTAGATGACATCCAACGACAAAGACTTCAGGTTTATGGCCACAAACGATCTGATGACTGAGTTACAAAAAGACAGCATAAAACTCGACGATGACTCTGAACGAAAAGTGGTTAAAATGCTACTCCGTTTGCTTGAGGATAAGAATGGGGAAGTTCAAAATTTAGCAGTAAAATGGTAAATAACATTCTCATTTACTTCTTTCCTTAGGTTGTGGAGGAATGACTTGCAGAACCACTTCCACTTAAAAAAGTACAACTTTAGGTCTGGAGCAAATGAACACGAAATTGTTGATCAGAAAAAATTATGCACACCACACAATGCATTTCATTTTAGACCATACACAAGATTTTTTTGTGATTGTATATGCACTTAAAACACTTGCCAGATGCAAAAAATAGAATGTTTTATGGTAGACTTCTCAGATGATATACAGTTGGTCTTAGTACTTAGTGATTTTATCATATTTTTAGTGCACTTCTAACAACAAGGTTAATGTGTGTATCTTATTGGAAGTCTGTAGGTCTTTTGGTCTTATTTCTATTGTGGGAAAATAACTGAACCTTATAGAACAACCAGCTAATGCCAGTGACTTCATCTGCCAGGATTTAATATTTTTAAAATCAGATCAGTGCTATTTTTTCCCAAATATAAGTATCCTATGCCAAATTTAATCAAGATCTATTCAGTTCAGCCTACCAAACAATCAGACATCAAGTAACTTACCCATTTATAATAGTTTGGATTATATGTATGATATTTTCTTTGTCTCAGTCTTGGTCCTCTGGTGAACAAAGTCAAGGAGTATCAAGTAGAAGGCATAGTGGAGACTTTATGTGTGAACATGTTATCAGACACCGAACAACTGAGAGACATAAGCAGCATAGGCCTGAAGACTGTCATCTCTGAACTACCTTTAGGCTCAAATACGCTTGCTGCAAATGTGTGTAAAAAAATTACTGGAAGATTAAGTAGTGCTATTGAGAAGGTATGTTTTGATTTTTATTTTATGCTTTGAAGAAAATTTTGATATACATAATTGCAGACTTGGTATTAATTCTCTTGTGTATAATCTCTAAACTCATTTGACATTTAAAAATAGAACTATCTTGTACACAACATTCACTGCTGAAAAGGTTACAATTGCTATGAGACCTTTCAGTTTAGTTCAGAACTGAATAAGTATTGAAATATGTATTTTTTTTTTTTGTTAAAATATTTTTATTTTTTTTTCATACTGAAACTTTGTTCCTATTTGATATGGATTTCATTAGTAGATCATATCACCATCCCTGGAGAATAAAATGGTGATCACCATAATGCAAAATGGTGATTACCATTTTATTGTCTGGGGATGGAATATTTGGTTGTTACATTTTTGAAAATTATGCATTTGTAATTAATGTATTTTGTTGCAGCAAGAAGATGTGTCTGTTCAACTAGAGGCTTTGGACATATTAGCAGACTTACTTAGCAGATTTGGTGGTTTACTGATCTCTTTCCATCCAATGTTATTGAATTCTTTGCTTCCTCAACTAGCTTCACCACGACAAGTTAGTGAAGTTTTTTTTATGCTGATGCCCTTGACTTTCTTTGCAAGCATTTAGGTTTTTTAAAAAAATTTTGGGAACATTTTAATTTTCTAGCATAAAAATTATCCTATGTTCCTGAAAAAAAAAAAAACAGGATGTCTCTTTGGTATATTTCTGCAAACCTTTTCGTAGGAAGTTCCTTTGCATTGGTAAAACCATAGACAAACTCAACTGAAGGATTTTTTTTTCATATTATGTTTAAACTGTGTGTGTATGTTTATACTTGTTATGCTTTCAGGCAGTCCGCAAACGTACTATAGTGGCTTTGTCTCACCTGGTGATGTCTTGTAATGCTTCTCTGTACAACAAACTCATTGATCACCTGCTGGAGGGGTTGAGCACTTCAACATCATCCAGTGTCAGCCGTACACACATTCAATGCATTGCATCTGTTTGGTAAGATAATTAAGTATAGGATTTAATGACCCTTGTTATTGTCAATAGTAATGCTAGGGTGCCACTGCACTGTAATTTTTATTTATTTATTTTATTTTAATTGAATTAAAAAAATA
Organism: Hipparchia sbordonii; assembly: GCA_038048805.1. Classification (NCBI taxonomy): domain Eukaryota; kingdom Metazoa; phylum Arthropoda; class Insecta; order Lepidoptera; family Nymphalidae; genus Hipparchia; species Hipparchia sbordonii. The sequence continues at coordinate 6,686,714 of CM076098.1, forward strand.
ACTGTGGAGACAGTCAACTGAATCATTACAATAAATACATATTGTAATTTTTGTTCATAATCTAATTTTATATTCTTCATAGCGGGACATATTTGGATTTAAATGTCATTATAATGCAAAATTTTAACGAGTAACATGTTAAAGTGCAGTTCGGGCTATGCTATACTTGTCTATATTTTTTAAGTCATAAATCAATCTAAATCAGTTTAGAATAGACGTTTAGTTTTGGATTTTTTTTGCTATTTTGTCAAATAAAACGAAGGAAAATCAAGCAAAAGTACCAGTATGTCCGGCTATGTGACGCCATCTATACATCTTACTTTCATTTTAGTCGCCAAGCTGGTCACAGATTTGGTGTTCAGTTGTGGAGAGTAGCGCCGCAAGTCCTGAAGCACTCTACGGATGCTGACGAAGAGCTACGTGAACACTGTTTGCAGGCATTGGAGGCAATTGTGCTCAAGTGTCCCAAGGAAGTGCAACCCCATATCCCAACCGTAAGTTTGCTCAGCAAAGGAAACTCTCTGGAACTCTCCAATACTAAGATCTGACTCAGCTCAGACTTAAGGCCAAGTTAGAATGAGGCACAAATATGCTTTGACATAAATCTGTCTCGTTGTAACTCGGTCTTGAGTCTGAGCTGAGTGAGAGTCTATAGATTTCAGCCAGAGTGAGAAGAGGATCTTGTTTCAACTTGTGACCCAAGTGCTCCTAGCGACTGGCTTGAGAATGTCTACGTACTTCTCTTTTCTTATTCGAGGGCCTAAGCTGTGTGTCAATTTGTTTCAATTCATAATTCATTTAGCACCTTAGAACCCCAACATCTATCGGTTCTTTGTTATTTCACCTTTGGGATGAGCAGTAACACTGGTTCTCTTAAGGAAATCAACATTTCTGAATATTATGAAACAAAATTGTTTTTTTTTGCACTTATGATAAAAAAAAATACTAAAAAAAATATATGTTCTAAAAAAATATGAGATATGTTACAAAATATACAATATGGATTTAAATTACATATTGTAAAACATTTTGGGATCAAGGATTTTTCAAGAACTGAAAAATGCACATAAAGTATTTTTCTTTGATTTTGCAGATCATTGAGCTATGTTTGAAAATGATTACTTATGACCCAAACTACAACTATGAGGACGACGAGGAAGGTGGAGGTGGCGAAGATGAGGAGATGGAGGATGAATCTTTTGAACCTGACGCGTACCCCGAGTCTGATTCTGAGGAGTACTCTGATGATGACGACATGTCATGGAAGGTACCTACTTGTTTTGTACAAAAATAAATAGGTAATTAAATAGTTACAAATGATCAAACTACATGGATTGCGATCCTGCGAATAGGAGACCTAACAACTAGGGTTCTATTAAATCAATATAAAACTTTTATTAACTAGCGGACCCGACAGACGTTGTCCTGTCTTAAGTTTTTTACATCCTCTTTGACGAAATTGGCAGCACGCATTCTGTCAATGTTATGTCAAACGCCATAAGATTACATCAAAAAAGTTTGAATTGTAAAAGCGGTTACATTAGAAATAATTTAATATGGTGGTTAATATTTCTTAAATTTTCTAATTTTCCGCGCAATTTTCTTAATTTTTTCTTTCATAAGAACCTTCTCCTAACAATAACAAACACAATAAAAAAAGAATTAGCGAAATCGGTCCAGCCGTTCACGCGTGATGCGCTTACCAACACATTAAGCGATTCATTTTTATATATTAGATAAAGGAATTTGTTCTGTTTTAAAGGTAAGGCGTGCAGCAGCTAAATGCCTGGAGTCAGTTATAGCAACTCGTCATGAGCTGCTCCCTGAAATGTATCAAACAGTCTCGCCAGCTTTAATTGCTAGATTTAAAGGTAAGTTTAATAGGATCTAAGCATTTTTACCCATGGCGAAAAGCAATAATACGACATAATAAGAATAAGCTGAAAAACACATATATATGTGAAGATTTTCACATATATATGTGAAAATGTGACCTGTGGGGATAGTATAAGATTTAATTCGATTAATCGTATTCCTATACTATGATATTAGAATCAAAGTAAAATGAACCATAACTACATTTTATTAGAGCTGAATTTCGTGCATGCATTCTTATACTTTTACGTATATGGATACGTTCCAAACAAATCGGTTGTACTGAATTTATGACTTTAAATCTATTGATTTTAACAGTATTCTGTTAAAGTTCATTTTACTTTGACGCTAATGTCATAGTATACGAATACGATCAATCGTGTTAAATCTTATACTAACTCCATTGTTTATCTGTGGTGGAGTTTTTAAGTGGAGTATTTGGATTCTAGTTTTTGAACTTTATTTGATGAAGACAGTTAAAAAGCACAGTTTTTCGCTACACATTGTATGGTTTATTATCATTTTCTTGTTATTGGGCAGAACGCGAGGAGAACGTGAAGTGCGACATCCTGAGCGCGTACACGGCGCTGCTGCGCGCCACGCGGCCGCCGCCCGCGCTGCAGGCGCCGCTCGCGCCCAACGACGACTCGCCGCAGGCGCTGTTGCTGCAGCGGGTATGTGCAACGAGGAAAACAATAAATACATATCATTATTATAAATGCAAAATAAACACTGTTGAACCGATCTTGTTATGGATGTTGTTGCTGTAAATAATAAATTAAATATGCTGTTCTAACTAATATTCAATTGATATTAGAAAAACATTAAGAATGAAAGTTATAAATATCTACTAGAATGAGAAAATTTGCCTAACACATTAGCTGCCCTTTTTTTTATAGACAGGAAATGCCTAACGCATACCCCTCCGTCAGGGGAAACGGAGGGGTCATGTGGGGCTTGCACCCACTAAAACCTGTCTTTATCCCTCCACTGACCCTGGCAGTAGCGTGGGTTACACGTGGTGGATTCACCATGCCACCGCCAAGAACACATTAACTACATGCTGAATCACCAAATATGTTGGATTAGGTGAATACAAGTCCAGCCTAGGTTAGCGGTTATCCTTAAAAAAGAAAGAAATAATTTAATGGTGTAAATTCATCGTAAAGAGTATGAATGAGTATCGTGTATTGGTGCGTGTGCGCAGGTGCCGGGGCTGGTGCGCGGCGCGCTGCGCGTGCTGCGGGGGCGCAGCGTGCGCGCGCGGGCCGGCGCGCTGGCGCTGCTGCGCGAGCTGCTGGTGGCGGCGCCCGGCTGCCTGGCCGACCACGCCGCGCGCGTCATCCGCGCGCTCACGCCGCCCCTCACGTGCGTAAACCCTGCACTTCGTCATCTATTAGAATAGAATAGAATAGAAATATTATTTATTCAAATAAACTTTTACAAGCGCTTTTGAATCGTCAATGAATCTACCACTGGTTCGGAATGCCTTTCCTGCCGAGAAGAGCCAGCAATAAACTCGGCGGTTTCTCTTTTCAAAAAAAAAAAAAAATTTACAATAGGTAATGAAACTATGCTATGTATTGTGCTTCGACAATGAAGTTTCCTAAGTCCAATACAATACAAATAAATACAATCCAATGCTTATTAGCTTGTACTAGAGATTTTATAGAATTCGTAATCGAAGTACACGGAGTTTAATCGAGGAAACAATAAGATGTGTTGTCGGCCTCAATTTTGCTTTGGTAGGCTATCTTGTTTGTCCAAAACTTTCATATATTTGGAATATTTTCAAAAACAGAAGTGAGAATATTCCAGATATCTGAAAGTCCATCATACATAAAACCAATAAAATGCACTGCACAGTATCGATGCTATTAGCGGTGCAGTTATGTCAACTGCATCCAAACTACAATTTTTGGTTTAGTTTGCTTAGTACTTAATACTTATACTAGGATACGATGGTGTATCTTTTTGATTATCGTAATTATTAATTAAACAAACTAAAATGTTATTGGTTTGACAGCGACAAAGGCACGGCTTCGTCTATGAAGATCGAGACTCTAGTGTTCGTGGTGTGGCTGGTGCGCGGCCACAGCGCGGACGCGATGCGGCCGCACGTGGCGGCGCTGCTGCCCGCCGTGCTGGCGTGCGTGCAGGACTCCTTCTACAAGGTCACTGCGGAGGCGTTGCGCGTGCTCCAGACCCTCGTCAAAGTGATGCGCCCTCTAGGTGAGTTAGAACTCAATGTTGCAGTGTGGACGCGATACGGTCTCATGTCGCGATTTTAATTAAATAAAAAAACATTTGTTGGTTGAAGTGCCAAATGTTATGTAATAAACTGATAATTATTTTATTTAAACTAAATCATTTCATACTCTAAGCACACCCCCAGTGGTTCTTTTATAGTTTCCGCGGCACCGCGGTCTTTCTATGTTCTTTGGCACCGCGATAACTCCAAGTCTCCCAACACTTTTTTTCTTAACTTATTCTTTTAGTTTCGTAAACTGCCCCTAATCGCAATATAGCCCAACGGTTAAAGGTTCAGACTGAAAACTGAAAGGTTGCAGATCTATTGTCGTACCCACTCCTAGCACAAACTTTTTGCTTATTTGGAGGGGATAGAAGCATATTAGTTAAATTCAGCTTGGCTAATATTCTTTAAAAATAAATAAATATAAATAATTATGTACCTATATATTTTTTCTATAATTCTGATAATGTCAAGTGGTGTGTTCTGTGTAGTGTACCAGAATATTACTACGAAAGAGGTTGCTAAATATTGAACAATTGCTTTAATATGTCATTGAATAAACACCTGTTAAAGAAAGGCATGTTCCCAGAGAGCATGGTTCCTGTGGACCGCGCAGTGCCGCCGCCCGCGGAGGAGCTGCAGCGCTTCGTGCCCGCCATGTACGAGTGCGCGCTGGTGCGGCTGCGCGCCACCGACATGGACCAGGAGGTCAAGGAGCGCGCCATCGCCGCCTGCGGGCAGCTCATCTGCCACTTCGGGGACTACCTGGAGGTGCGTGAGTAGCCGGGGGATGCAAACAAATACTAAATTTAACTTAATTTACCAATAAAAAAATAAAAAACTTGAGAGGTGTCAAGGGACACCCGGATGGAACGAAGTTCAATGCGAAATAGAAATGAAAATATCTGGCTTGCTTTCTATAAGAGAGAGAGAGAGACAGACAGAGAAACATGCGACGCCGCACAGCTTACAATAGCTTACTATAGCAAAAAGTGTCGTGACAACTTTTCGTAAGAATTTTTTCCGTCTAGCCCCCTTTCACAACGCGCGAAAAAAAAAGCTGAAGAATTTGTTTGTTTGAACGCGCTAATCTCAGGAACTACTGGTTCGAATTGAAAAATTGTTTTTGTATTGGATAGTCCATTTATCGAGGAAGGCTTTAGGCTATATAACATCACGCTGCGACCAATAGAAGCGAAGCATCAGTGAAAAATGTTGCAAAAACGGGGAAAATTATCCATGTTTAAAATATATTCTTTTAAAAACTTATCGCGATCATAATAACAGAAATTGACGCGGACGAAGTCGCGCGCAACAGCTAGTTAAAAAATATTACAATTAATAATTATAACTACATGATTAGTTACTACCGATCTTCGATCACAGAAAAAAATACTTCTGTGATCGAAGCTACCGATCTATGTTAGATCAAATAGTGCTCGTAGCTCGTCCCTACTCCGAAGGTAGCATTTCGATTTCGTCAATGCATTCGGGTCGTTGCTGCGCTTGCGTTTCCATGCTTTCGACGCTAATTTAGGGTAACACCAGCATATCTCTAGGCTAGGATTGCACTAGCGTAACAGGTGTTATCACTCAAGTTTGAATTGTACTTTACTTTGTTCAAAGACACGGTAGCTTCACTCCGGGATTAGGATGTTGCCTATGTTAAAAATATTTATATTAATTATTATTTCTTATTGATTTTTCAAAAAAAAAAAAAAATGTTGGCCGGTTAGTTAATGAGTTTGAATATGCCAATATAGTAATGATATATGTTATTTGATATAAATGTTATATTTTTTAATGATTTTGTTTCAGAATGAGCTTCCAGTGTGTCTACCGATATTTTTAGAAAGACTGCGTAACGAAATAACTCGGCTGACCACAGTGAAAGCCCTAACGAAAATTGCTTCCTCGCCGTTGCGCATCGACTTGCGGCCTATATTGGTACGTTCACTTTATAACTTTGACAACTCCACATTCAAATAATCCTACCCTATTAGAGTGATACCATATTCGCGCTCTCTCTTTATTTTAATACTATGGATTATAAGTATTAAAATAGAGAGCGCGAATTTCGTGAGTTTGTATGTATGTCAGGAGCAAACTTTAAAACCATCGCAACTATTTCAAAAATTATTTCACCATTTCAAAGGTACATTATTCTAGGTGGGTATCCGCTATATATTATGCACGCTATATATTATGGGGGATGCCCCGTCGCTGGGGTATGCCCCGTCGCTGGGGGATGCCCCGTCGCTCACATCCGCAGGACATACCTCTTACCTCCCTGCACGTGTTCCCCGGGTGGTGCTAAACGAGCGACGAACCAGAACGGCAAGACAAGACAATAATTATGCACATAAATGTATTATGGCTAGACACTACATGCGCTAGGAAAATCTAGGAAAGTCGGAAAATTTTTTGGCTCTTAAAGGTTTTCAAGGCGTGCGCTGGGTCATGTACAGTCGCGGACAAAAAATGTTTACCACCTTAAGATTCATAATTGCATGCACACATCTGTGTCAGAAGGTCGATATGTGATTTGATTAGCCATAGATCATAGACTTTTTAACATGTAGTGGTGCTTAGACATTTCTTTAGCGGTCTCTTTAGTAGGCGACTGCTAAATAGGTTAGATGTAGAAAACCTTTTTTGGAACAAAAAATCCTTACTAATGTTATAAAATAATGTGAGTGTTTGTTTGTTCATTGTTGGTTTGTCCTTCCATCACACAGCTACGGAGCAATAGATCCATATGATTTTTTGCATGGATATAGTTGAGGATTTGGATAGCGACATTTATCCCGGAAAAATAAAAAATAGAAGGTTCCCATGGTAGAATCCTAACTTCACGCGGACGAAGTTAAGGGCAAAAGCTAGTAATTTTAATAAATAGATATTAATTATCTCATATAGACACGAGCACAGGACACGAGTTACCAAAATATGAAAACGGGAGTAATAATCTAATGAAACTTCAAAGAATCTTTATTTCTTAATTTTATTATTGAGAAACTAAACAATATTAGTATAAATAAATAATTAGCTTAATTAGCTTCCATTCGCTGCTATGACAACACGTAGACTCTCTCATACCCCAGTGCAATGTGATCTAAGAGTTCGAGGATTTCTTTGATTCTGACAGTCCCAGCTTTGAATCATTAAGCCCCATAACTTGAACTTAGGTTGTCGGAATTTTGCTGCAGAACATCGATGTAAAATGCTGCAGAAACACCACGCCTCACCGTAGCTCATCCACCTCCTTTTGACTGTTCAAAGCATCATTATGATTCAATGCACAATATGAACTTCACCATTAGAATTATGATTAAGCTTGCCATTTATTTTGTATATTTAAATTTCAAATAACAAATATAATATTTTTGATAATTAATTGTCACTTTTACAAGGGCAATGATGCTAATGTGTCAAACTTGAATTTAAGAAATGAGTTTTATTACTAATACTTGTATAGAAAAGTCATTAATACTTTTTTTTTGATAAAATGATGCATGAAATTTTTGTAACGTAACAAATGCCTTGATATAGCATTATAGACCTTACTGAATGCAGGGTTACGAAGAATCTAATTTGAAAAGTGGTAAACATTTTCTGTCCCCGACCGTACTGTTATTGATATAAAGTTATTTTAAAACATTTTTTTTTTACTAAAAGAAATCGTATAAATACTATATAGTTTCCATGTTGATTTTGTTTTTGCTATAATTTTTATTTTTTGTTGCAGTCGGATGCTGTGCCTATCCTCGGATCCTTTTTGAGGAAGAACCAGAGAGCTTTGAAACTGTCTACTTTGATGTTATTGGATACACTTGTACAAAACTATAGCAATGCTATAAGTATAGAACTATTAAGTAAGGTGAGTTAAATCTTAAGTTATAGTCCGTTATAGAATTTATATAATCAATTATATATGCGTTAGCATAGGCTACTCTTTATCCAGGAAAATAAGAGAGTTCCCGCGGGAATGAAAAAACCTTAATCCACGCGAACGAAGTCGCGGGCATCAACTAGTAGCCTATCAACCCTTCTCAGAGAAGTTACTTGTGCTCAGTAGTGAGTTGTTTGTGGGTTGCTGAAATAGCGGTTAATAAGCCTTAATAGCCCAACGGTTAAAGGTGCGGACTGAAAACTGAAAGGTCGCAGGTTCGAATCCCACCCGTTGAACTATTGTCGTGCGCACTCCTAACACAAGTTTTCACTTATTTGGAGCGGAGAGGAGAACATCAGTCAAGTTCAGCTTGGCTGATATTCTTTAAAAAAAAAAAATGATGATGGCTGCATCTCGGCTGTCCCATTTCAAAACCTAGTAAGTGTGATTGACAAAATTTTACAGGGCCAAAAAACATGTTTTGTAGATGGCTTAGCGAAGTAATAAATATATCCAATAAAAGCTTTCAAAGTAGTTTATTAACGAAACATTAATTCACCAACAGATACTGAAGAGTTCAGAGTTCAGAAAGGCTACCACAAATATGTTTTTTGGTCTCCTTTAAAATGTTGTCAAACACACTTATAGATAGTTCAACTCATCTTGGCGCGCGGCGTTATGTGTGCGTGTGCTTGTAAACATGCAGTTTTAATTTGTGTGGCAATGACGTGGCGGCCGCCTAGTTGTCCTTCTGTTACGAACACACAGTTACTGACTGCACACAGGCTTTACGCACACATGGCGCCGCGCGCCAAGATGAGTTGAACTATCTATATTAGGTTTTGAAATGGAGCAGCTGATCTGTTCTGAGTGACTGGATGTGGTCGCCAGGTGCTGATGGAGGTGCCGGCGCTGGTGTGCGAGGCGGACCTGCACTGCGCGCAGACGGCGCTGGCGCTGGTGCGCGGCGCGTGCGAGCGCTGCCCCGCCGCGCTCACGGCCGACGCGCGCAACGCGCTCACGCCCAACATACTCACGCTCGCGCGCTCGCCGCTCTTGCAAGGTATCGATTACTACGGTGTTTTTCATTCAGTTTTTATTTATTGGTTTGTCTTTCAATCACGCAGCAACAGAAAAATGGATTTTTTGCATACTTACTTGCTTACTACGCTGGCTCAGTGACCCAAAGAGGATCTTGGCCTCCGACACCAGAAGCTGCCACTCATGCCTCTCCTGCGCCGCTTCACGCCAATTGGGTGCATTGAAGGCTTGCAGGTCCTTCGACACTTCGTCTACCCAGCGATACCTGGGTCGTCCAACGGGGCGTTTTCCTATTGGGCGACCCAAGTATGCTCTCCTAACAGCACGATTCCCTGTCATTCTCTCTAGGTGGCCGTGTAGGTAGGCCGTACATCAAGATTGGCCTGATCACAGTTTTATAAATGCGAATCTTGGTTTTCCGGCTGATGATCCCAGACACTAAAATTTTATGGAGAGCCGCCGAGCATCTTAGGGCATTGTGGATACGGATATCTATTTCTTCAATTTACACCATAATTGATAGACCAAAGCATTATATACGTATATAGTATAGTTCAGGACTTTCAGAGTAAAAAAGTTTTAAACTGTGTGTTATAATGTAATGTAAATGTAATAAACTCTTTGTTTTTGACCGATTTATTTTTTGTTTTTACAATTGTTATTCGTTCATATTACATTTTCGATTGCAATTAATGAATATCCATACTTTGACAACAGTCAAATAGCATGTTCTGTGTAGGACTGTAGACGGATCATGCTAAACATGTTTCGCATGTCAGGTGGTGCGCTGAAGGCGATGGTCGGGGTGCTGTCGGCGCTGGTGGCGGCCGACGTGGCGGGCTGCTCGCGCCGCGAGCTGCTGTCGCTGCTGGTCGCGCCCGTGCACGCCAACGCCGACCACGCCGCCACCCCGCACCACATCAAACAGGTATCAATCATCGCCTTAACTGATAGACGTCCAGAGCTGGACATAAACGCTATTTCTCTAAGACAGACATCTTACAAGGTTTGCCCTAGAACACGATCGTGTGCCATTTGTGTTCAGACTGCCAGAATGACGTTGTCCATCTTCCTGGTCGGGATCTTCAATTTTATTCTTCTACTGGATCCGAAGCATGGTTAACGTCTACCAATTATGGGCCTCATAAAAAGTTTCAGGGTCTTGAAGACGGTTACGCTCAGAGTATCCCTGTGATCGAATAAAGTTAAATGAAGAGATCCGTGGACTAGAGTTATCAACATAGACTCCATGAGCTAAGTTCGCTATGCTAAACTGAGCACTCATCTCGAAGACATACGTTTTAGTTCTATGCCCCCTAAGTGGGGCAGACTATAATCTGTGCATGTGCTGTAATGCATTTGTTATTCCAGACTATTCTTATCTCTGTGCCAAATTTCAGCCAAATCGGTTCAGTGGTTGCGGCGTGATTGAGTAACAAACATCCATACATTCAAACTTTCGCATTTATAATATTAATTAATCTATATCTATACATATAATAAAATTGTAGAAAAGTGGTGTCTGTACAATGGAAATATATAAAAAAAGTAGCAGGGGTTGTTATTATATCGATGCCGAACCCGAAATTGTAATTAATTTTCTTTTTGTCTGTTTGTCTGTGTGTTTGTGCACGCTAATATCAGAAACGGCTTATTCGATTTAGATACGGTTTTCACTAATATATTGTAGTAAGTTTCACTTAACATTTAGTGTTTATTTCATGTCAATCGGTTCATAAATAAAAAAGTTATGTCAATTTAAAAAATCACGGCGAACATTTTTAACGTACAGAGTACGTACTACACGCCTCGCGCGTCGACGGTATATGTAATTCAAAATATGCTGCCTGAAAAGTCACTATTCCACGCGAACGAAGTCGCGGGCACAGTTAGTTAATTAATAACATCAATAGGAATAATAGGAATAGGATAATAGGAAGAACGTTGTCGCAGGCGTACCACTCGCTGGCGAAGTGCGTGGCGGCGGTGGTGGTGTCGGGCGGCTCGGACGCGCTGGACATCACGCGCGGCTTCCTGCGCGACGCGGCGCAGCCGCACGCCGACACGCAGCACATGTTCGCGCTGCTGGCGCTCGCCGAGATCGGCAGGCATCTGTGCGTACCCACCGCCGACTTCACTCAATGCATAGCTTTTGTTTATTCGATGACATGATAGCCCTACACTGCGATCTCACCTGATGGTAAGTGACGATACAGTCTAAGATGGAAGCGGGCTAACTTAGAAGGGGTATGGCAGTGTACATTCAACCCATACCGTTAGTCGGTTTCTACACGCCATCGTGCCGGAACGCTAAATCGCTTGGCGGCACGTCTTTGACGGTAGGGTGGTAACCAGCCACGGCCAAAGCCTCCCCAGACAAATATCGCATATCTCTTCGCAAAGCGACCGCTATCCGTCCGTCCGTCCGTCTTTCAGCGGGCTCTATTTCGTAACCGTAATAGATTTTCACAGAATGTGTATTTCTGTTGGCGCAACTAATAATAAAAAAAATAAAAACGTACCGCCACACGGATGAAGTTGCAGGCAAAAACTAGATTTAATTTCGAATTTTTAATCGATTTGAGGTTTAAGCTCAAAATTGCACATGCTGATCAAACGAAGTATTTATATCCTCTTGGCCAATCGACAAGTGGAGAAGCATCCTAACGATTTATTTTCCCACTGTAGAGACTTGAGCTCCATCCCCAACTTGAAGGAGGTGCTCCTGGCGTCGTTCACGCCGTCGTCGGAGGAGGTGAAGTCGGCGGCGAGCTACGCGCTGGGCTCGGTGGCGGTGGGCAACCTGCCCGAGTTCCTGCCCTTCATCCTCAACGAGATCGAGGCGCAGCCCAAGCGGCAGTATCTGCTGCTGCACTCGCTTAGAGAGGTCACTTGCTTATAGTGTTATTTATCTGTTTATAAAATTAATCAAAGTTGGTTAAATATAATCAAACTAAAAAAACTAACTAAGAAATATTAGGGCTCGGTTATTTCAAACCGTTTTATTTGACATTTTGTTCTGTAATACAACGGTTACATGTCTGTTAAAAGTGCTGAAGCAACCGTGCTTTAACCGTCAGTTTTTTCTTGCTCATTTTTCTTACAATGTGAGTGAAACAGAAATAGAAAACTGTCAAGTTGAGGTCCACTTGTACCAACCCCCCTTAGACCTGTTTATTACCTGTTGTTAATCTAGCAGTTTAGAGATGTGTACAATAGAATTAGCCCCAGTAAATTGGAATGTCAAATCATGACATTTTCTCGAAGTTAATTTCCATACTAAGTTACACTGCATTGAACGAAAATGATGACGGGTTATGTAAATGATGAGTTTAATGGCTTTTTGTTTCAGATAATTGCTTGCGAGTCGTGCACGCCCGAGGGAGTGGAAGCTTTAAGGCCTTTTATCCCTGAAATTTGGGTGCAGCTATCGAAGCATTGCCAATGCGCGGAGGAAGGATCACGTAATGTGGTATGTTTTGAATGACTTGAGTGACTGTTTTTCCGGGCTAAAAAGTCACTTTCCTTGCCACCAAAAAACCCGTTCAATACAAAATGTATGAGAAAATGAAATTTTTTCATAAATTTTTTTTCGTCAATTTTCCGATGTTTTTAATAATTATTCTGCTATTCAGGGAATTTATATGCCGATTTATTTTTCAGGTTGCCGAATGTTTAGGAAAATTATGTTTATTAGAGCCCAAAGACTTGTTGCCGCATTTGAAAGAGTTCCTGAAATCGCCTGAACCACTCACTAGAACCACTGCAGTTACAGCTGTGAAATTCACTATCTCTGATCAGGTTAGTTATATAGGCGATTATTTGTCTTCACTTTGGTCAAAGTACTTTATTTACTCAACTTTTATGTAATTTCATCGTCCAATGACTCAGCTGTTATAGCAAACATAGCAGCACGCGCGCGAACCAATCATTGCTTTCGTTTTGAATTTGAACCGATTACCAAGCATGTCTACCAGTAACGTCGGAAGTGATTCGCATGATTCGTATTTTGAATCATACGTCGTTTTGGTTTGAAGTAGGGCCATTCCTTCCTTAGAATTATTTATTCGTAGATTACAGCAGGGCAGTACAGTGTAGTTATTGTTTGTCAACCCCACAGCCTCAAGCGATAGACGGCATGCTGCGCGCGTGCATGGCGGAGCTGCTGGTGCCGCTGCGCGACTCGGAGCTGGGCGTGCGGCGCGTGGCGCTGGTGGCGTTCAACTCGGCCGCGCACAACAAGCCCTCGCTGGTGCGGGACCTGCTGCCCGACTTGCTGCCCACCATCTACGCTGAGACTAAAGTTAAGGTGGGTTGAGCGAGGACGAGCTAGCTTGCTTTTTAACCGTCTATCTATTACAGCATAGCTAGCATAGGCATAAAATTTTTATCCCCCGTTTTTATCCACTGACAGGGGATAAAATTATCTTCTCCCTATGTTCATGGCGACAGGGGAAAGAAGTATATCCCTATTTGACATTACAAGTGGAGCAACTTCCCCCGGCTAGAGCATGGGGACAAGTGAAAGGGATAAACTGTAGATAAGTAGGTACCTTTACCTATATTATTTTATGTGAGGATATTAGGTACTTACTTTTTGGAACTCGTATTAGCTTTCTCTTTAATAAATAATAATCTAAATTTAAACTAAAAAGAAATTAGCGATACACACGATCAAAGGAAAACAAAAACCACAAAAACAACCTATGAATCACCTATTAATTGTCAAAATCCCATTGGTTACCCTTCAGGTACTGAATCATAAAAATTGTATGTCAGAGAATGTGTTGTTACACATTCTGTAAGTGAGCTTCAGAATTTGAAGTATAATCCAACAAAATTTTGACGGTACAAAATGCATGAGCTGAATGCATTCCAGTGTGGTACCCGGTTACCATTCAAATCCATACCATGAATCATACAACATTGTATCTCAGGTAGAGAGTTTTGAATTAACAATGTTTTTTATTAACAACAACAATTTCTTTTACTTTGTTTCTCTACCAAATGCTAAATAATTTCTCAAGATGGAGTAATGGTTGCTACTTCAACTTTTGCTCATTTTAAAAAGAAGACTGTGTAGATTTGATCGGACCAACACATCTGTCCACCTCTTCTTTTTTGCCTTTTGCTTCGACAGTAATCACTACGTTCAAGATTGATGTTGTAACAATTAAAACAACATCAAAGAATTAATATTATAAAACCTTTTTCAACACACTTGCTCATAAAGTGGCTCCAATTTCACTGTAATTAGGCACATAATGACACCTATAATCAAACTGGGACTTTATAGTTACTATTATTCACAAGTGAGCTATAGAGTTTTTTTTTGTATTGGTTGAGTTGCTTTGTTCTTAAAAAAGTTTCTATACAAAAAAGGTCGTGTTCAATAGTACAAATAAATTAATATACCTATTGCTTGCTCATTTCATGCAACTTCGTATTTAAATAGATAATTTCAACTTGTACGTGTTTCATAAATTAAACTTTCACTCAAATATAACTTTTGTCTGAAATTCCCCATTTTGTACGTGGCTAAAGTGCTATCCGCGAAAAGCCAAAAAAAAAAGAAACCTCATTCTTTTAGTCTATGGTCGATCGCCGTTGAAAGATATGCGCGCATTCCCGAAACTTGATTAATTTTTCCCGCCATTGCGAAAAAAATTTTCACAACTCGTTTTCACTGTTTTGTAACATAATGTATTATTTTAGTATTATTTTCTTCACAAGTGTGTTGAAAAACGTGTGTATTGATGATTACCGCCGAGGCGCTATTGAGACCCGAGCCGTCAGGTGAGGGTCTTAAGATAGCCGAGGATGTTGAATGTTTCACACTTGTACCATAATGTACTATTCTTTTTAACAGAAAGAGCTCATTCGAGAAGTGGAAATGGGTCCCTTCAAGCACTCGGTCGACGACGGACTGGACTTGCGCAAAGCGGCGTTCGAGTGCATGTACACGCTGCTGGGCACGTGCCTCGACCGGCTCGACGTGTTCGAGTTCCTGCGCCACGTGGAGGACGGCCTGCGCGACCACTACGACATCAAGATGCTCACGTACCTCATGTGTGCTCGCCTCGCGCAACTGTGTCCCGCTGTTGTTTTGCAGAGTAAGTAGTCTATATTCATGTTGTTGGGCACGTGGCTCGACCGGCTCGACGTGTTCGAATTTCGAACTTACATAATATGAGCTCGCTTCGTACATCTGTGTCCGGCTGTTGTTCTGCAGAGTAAGTAGTACATGTTCACGTTGTTGAGCACGTGCCTTACGTGTTCGAATTTCGAGCTTATCAGCTTGCCTCGCGTATCTGTGTCCGGCAAAAGCACCTTGTAAAAGTTTATTTGAACAAAAAACGTTTTTCTATTCTATGCTATTCTATATGTTTGTGGTTGGGGTGTGGCAGGACTGGAGAGCCTGGTGGAGCCGCTGCGCGCCACGTGCACCATGAAGGTGAAGGCCAACTCCGTGAAGCAGGAGTACGAGAAGCAGGACGAGCTCAAGCGTTCCGCGCTGCGCGCCGCCGCCGCGCTGCTGCAGATCCCCGACGCAGGTGACGACCTACTAGCATCTTATATTATCTTCTCTATGTTGAGAGTCTTTTGAGGCTCTGGCTGTCTTAGCTGTTGACGGATTATAGCAAAATAACACTAACCTTTTCTTGATTTGCACACTATCTAAGGACCTGCGCAGACGACGGACAGTCCTCGGCGTACTTTTAAATCCTTTAAAATAGTTTACTCATAAGTACATCGAACACTTACGAGATAGGTACTAATAGTTGGAATACGTAGTTGGAATAGAATCCCACGTCTGCACAGTCCATAAACTACTTTTGATTGAATTGAGTTTAAAAATTGTGTACGACAGAATTAGCACCAACTAATTAGAATTAGTAGAATTAGTCCTATTTCCTATTATCCTATTATAATAGTTTGTTACTCAATTACGTCACGACTGAACCGATTTGGCACAGAATTAGATTATAGTCTGGAATAACACATAGGCTACTTTTTATCCCGTGAATTAAGTGATTTCCCGCGGGAATAAAAAAACCTTAATCCACGCGAACGAAGTCCCGGGAATCATCTAGTTTACAATATTGATTGTAATAAATCATTTCAGAGAAAAACCCCCACCTAATGGACTTCGTGACGCAAATCAAATCGTTCCCGGACCTCCAGCCTATCTTCGAGTCCATCCTGAAGGACTCGACCGGCGCCGGCGTGGACTCCAACCTCATGGACCAGAGCTAGCCGCCGCGCGCCCGGCCCCGCTACAGCTGATCGCAGATCACTTATAAGACATGCAAAAGTCATATTGGTAACGCCCATTTCACACGGAACAACCAAAATAAACTAGTTTTAAAAGAAGGGATACTTAACTTGATAATAATTACTATTAGATAGTTCAATCCACGATGACGCGCCCCACTGTTTGTCCGAATCGTTTACAGTGCAAGTATGCAATGTACCGCTAGTGTGAGCTCTATCAGGGGCCCGAGTCTGCTATTTTACATGTCATTGGCAGTGAACCGCAATTCAATTATCATTGGTCCAAAATTTCGTAGTCTACTAAATTCACAATGGTCGTTCGATTTTCTTGTAATTTGATTGTAATTAAAAGATCCTCGGTATTGCCATTAGCTAAAAAAGCGTTCGCCGAAACGAGTTTATCGTTATCAAAAACGTTATACGCTATCAATTTATGTTTTTAATCGACTTAAAAGTGTCAGTGGCAAACCATCGGAAAACAATTATTGTGACGCCATTGAATTAGTAGACTACCAAAATTGCTAAAAGTAGCAATTGGGATGTCATTCTACGATTTGAACTACGATTGCAATAGCAGACTTGGGCCCCTGTATGTAGTGATGTGGGCACACGCACACGAAGTTAACAATATACAGATTCAAAATCATAAAAATATTATGTAAGTAACCCTCACGAAAAATAGTGGGGCGAGTCTTCGTGGATTGAACTATTTATACCTAATATCTGTATTTGTCAAAACATTGCGCATCTGGCTCTCACACAATAACAATACAATAGTATTAAAGTGAATTCAGATTAGAGACTATAACTTCTTGATTTGGACAGTAATTTCAATTATTTAATTTTTTTATTTTAACATGAAAGAATAGTCATTGGACGCTTTGCAATGTTAACCACGCATCTCTAATGTTACCCACGTTGACTGTACTGTAGCCTAAGCTCGAACATTTTAACTTTCGAATAGTAAACGCCAATGACAGGAGCGCTCCTGTCATTTTCATACATAATTTCTTGCTGGCGTTAACCTTTACCTTTACTATGCGAAGTTAAAATGTTCGAGCTTAGGCTACTGAAAATGTGATCGGCGACACGCGTCGACTACATATTTCATAGATCTACGAACTATCTGTTCAGTTGACGGGGTCGCTAGTGCAGATTTTACTGTTGCTACTTAAGAAATTTACGAGGAAACCGGTACTGCATTTTTAACCGACTTCCAAAAAGGAGGAGGTTATCAATTCGGTCGGTATATTTTTTTTTCGACTGACCGATTCACGCGATTTTTTTTTCATAACTTCGTACGGCACTCGCACTAGAAAGAACTATTGCAGCAAACACTATGACACTATGACAGCGGAGTTGAGCGGAATGATATTTTAAAATGGCGGCTTTAGTTCCAATTTTGTCCACCTGAACAGTTAAGTTGTTCGCACTGTATTATGCGAGGAAGATTGATAACTATATAAGCATTTTATTTTACTATTTGTTAGCAACTATGTTAGGCAGCAGGGCAGGTCATATTGTTGCAATCGTAATCGTATTGTTATAGCCTCGTTGGTCTAGTGGTTAGCAAGTTCGACTTCACATGACGAGGTCCCGGGTTCAATTCCCGGGTTGGGCCATGAAAATGTTTTTCTATCAAAAAATTTTCAGTACTAGCTCTGAGTTAGGAAGTTAGCGGTGAGTCATCCCCGTGCCTCGGAGAGCGGGTAAAACTGTCAGTCCTGCGCCTGATCTCTCCAGTCGTGTCCTTCCCATCGGACTATGAGAGTAAGGGAATAGAGAGTGCATCTGTGTTTGCTGCACACACTTGTGCACTATAATATCTCTGTGGAGATTGGCGCCGTGGCCGGATTTGGTCGGGAGGACATTATTATTATTAATCGTATCGTAGTAAAATTTCGTAATTTACAGATTTGCTGAAAAAAAAAAATAGTTTGAAATAGATTTTAATGATATGAATTTAGACCTTATGATTACAACAATATGGTTACAAATTAGGTACATTCTACTGACCCGCACCATGTTACAGTGAAAAAAAACATCTGTTCTGCTCGTGCGACTTTTGCCATTCTTACGGCCCGCCATTTGGGTGCTGTCAGCTTTATTCGAAAATCATCGCGAGGTTTCTTTTAATTTTTATTTGATAGATGCGTTCGCAATGTAAAAATTGTAATGAAATAAGACGCTTTATTCAACAGTTATATATTATATTATTATAAAAATTACAAATTTTAAATTAAACATTTTCGCTGGCGGATAAAAGCTAGGGTGAATACTTTAATAGTCCGGGTAGCATCGCATCAGTAGGAAGGTTGCATTTAAGGAGTACAGAAGGAAATTGTTCTTGCCCGCTCCTCGTTCGCGCGCGAGATAAAAAGGCAACGATGAAATCAGCGAAGTATGATCGTGTTTTCTTTTTCCGCGGTCGCGATTGCTCTAGCGACATATGCCTATTGTTCTACCATTTTTATAAGTTACAACCTGCGTAGTTGGAATTTTTTGGTGGGCGCGACATTTTTCTGATTGTGTTTTCTTTTCCGCGGTCGCGATTGCTCTAGCAACTCATGCCTATTGTTCCACCACTTTTACAACCTACATAGTTGGAATTTTTTGTTGGACGCGACATCTTCCATCTCCTATTGATACTATATTTATTCTTCGTGGTGAAATTCGCGTGTGTCCAGCATAGCATGAGCCTCTAGTTGTTGTATTTTATTGCAATCGTTTTTACGCGGCGAGATTTCTCTTTTCTGCGTTAATATTGTTGACGTAACTTATAAAAGTGGTTTTGTAACAACTAGCGTGACTTGGCTAGATAAGTGCCTGTCTACTAAAGCGAAATGGAGACGTGCTCAGCAGACCAATCAGATCATTGATAGATGACGTGATAATTCTATTGCGTCATCCTTCGTAGTTATTGGTTCGCCGAACACGTCTCTGTCTACTCCGCTTTAGTAGAAAGGGATAGCTATATGTATGTACTAAGTATTGTGCGCGAGTTAGTATCTCCTACGAACACCTTACGTGTTTGCTTCGCGCGCGTTTGGAGCGGACATTACATGTGTTTTTTATAGTTCTGTCTGATATGTATTGTGATATTACATGCTATGTGGAATATTCATAGGAGGTTGGATAAATACAATAAAAAGCGAAAAATTACAAATATATTGTTTTCAATTATTTCCCTTTCCTCTTCGTGGCGGGGGTGACGCTCGACGCCCGGCTCGCGGGGGATTCATTCTGGAATCAAGTTTGGTATACATTATTTATCGCAATAATCATCGTCATAAATCCTTACTTCCTTACTAATATTATAAATGCGAAAGTGTGTTTGTTTGTTGGTTTTTATTCCCGAAAAACAGACAGCTTCCGCGGAATTTTAAAATCTAACTTTACGTGGACGAAATATAAAATAATGATGAAAATAGGAAAAAGGCATCCACTACGTTTTGTGCTCGAAAGAAATGCAATGTACCGGCTTGGCGGGCGGCGTGCGCGTCAGCGTGCTGGCGCTGGCGTTGCGCAGTATCGGCTTGGTGCTGCCGCTCACTGTGCTGCCTGCTGCGCTGCTCGGCCGCTCCGGACTCAGCTCTTTGCTGCACACATATCAGAGACGTTTATACCTTGTAAACAGTGATGTTGCGAATGTAATAGTCTATCGATAGTATCGTGACCTCGAAAATCAGTCATACAATCGATAGTTCTATCGATACTATTTGCACGTGACAATACTATTAATGCTATCGATTCTATCGATTTTTAAAAAAAGAGTAAATACTATTGCTCAAGCTCTATTGAGCTTGATCAATATCGATAGTATCGACAGTTGTATGTCATCAATAGTTAGAAATATCGCTCAACCTCAATAGTATCAATGGTATCGATAGTATCGGTAGCAAGTCTGTCGATAGGTTCGATACTATCGATAGTATTACTGAAGTATCAATACTATTGATACTATCGTTGATTTTCGATTGATCGATATAATCGATGTATCATCACGTGCAAATGGTATCGATAGAACTATCGATTATATGACTGATTTTCGAGGTCAACTATCGATAGCGCAACTCTCGATAGTTCTGCAACACTACTTGTAAAGGTGTTACACTGCTGCGTACGAACTTTACATGTATATTTTTTTTACCACTCATTAATACCTGTTAGCCCGGCTCGGTTGCTTCCTGCTAAACATTCCGGACAGTCGACCGCGCAGGTCGCGCTTGCTGCCAGTCGCGCTCATGTCGGAATCTGAGCCCTGTTATAATCAAAATGACAAGATATTACTTCTTAAAGCTGGTTGCACGTTTCAGTACTGAAAATGAGAATGAACAGTACTCCTGACATTCATCCGTTTTAAGCTAGGTTTTAAGCGGTGACAAAGTAGCATAGTCTGTTTTGACACACCATCGTATTAGAACTTAATTAGAACCCTAATTCGCTTGGCGACACGTCTTTGATGGTAGGATGGTAACTAGCCATGATCAAAGCCTTCCACTAGACAAATATATGTCGTAGATATTTACGCAGTATTTGAATTTAACGTCTATTCAAAAAGCTGTCCAGGTCCTCAACTATAGTGTGTATACACGCAAAAATCATGTCAATCCGTAGATTTGTTGCAGCGTGATTGAAGAACAAATCAACAAACCGATCGAAGTAAGGATTAATATACCTGTGACACTGTGCCGATTGGCCTGAAGTCAACCGTGTCCGTATCAACGTGGTCATCGATGGAGCGCGATTTGGTGAGGTTCTTCAGTTTTCCGAAGAGTCCCTTCTTCTTCTTCTTCTCCGAAGGCAATACGTCGCTCTGGGCCGAACCACCTGATAAGCGACTGTTAACCGAAAATGGAGTCAGAGAGAGAGGGCGCAAAAAGAGTTATTACAGTTATTTACATATCGGTGCTCATTTGATTATACAGAAAAGTACTTACGTATTGTCTAACCTACCTACAAACCTATTTTAGAACAGACAATACTTCGCGCGACAATTCTTCGCGTAGCTATATATACATATTTTTTTAATTTATGACCACATGACCACGCATAAGACTCACTTTTCGCAGAGTCGTCCAATTTTGATGATTATTTTTTAATTGATAGCAGCTATCTCGAAGTTGGTCCCATTTAAATTTTTGTTCTAGAAAACCATTTCCTAACTAATTCGTGGGCGAAGTGACAAAAGTAAAACCGCATCCCTACTAATTTATTTTATTTAATTAAATTTTTTATTTTATATCAAAAACTTGCCTGTCAAGACTGGCATCGCGTTGCATAGAGAATAATCGCAAATCTGAATCGCCGTCCAAAGACTGCATCGACGAGACGCTGCTATCGTCCACCGATTTCCAAATTGCGCTCTGAAAATATGAAATAATTTATTTAATGTAGACTTATCAGGCGTATAATTTGAGGCTGTCCAATCCAGAGTCTCTTACCTCGAAGTAACACCGAAAAATGCTGGATTAACCCATAATCGAATTTCAGACTTATGCCTCATGAAAGTCCAAAAGTTGTTTTTGGGGATGGGTGTGTAGTTCAATAATAAAATTGTTAGTGTACCTGTTCCTTAGTAGTTTGCTCGAGCGATATGGATCGTTTCTTCAGCGAGGGCACGCGGGAAGGCGTCCTAGAGGCTGGTGTTACGGAGAGGGTGTCACGCGGTTCCGTAGACATTGCTCTATGGGATAAACAATATTTTCATTTACTTTTACATTAAACTGATGGTCATTGGAGTCGAAGGTGGTAAGTGGCGATCTCGCACCGGCAAGCGTAGTGCTGACATACAAGGGTCTGCTCTCGTTTCGTCTGTCACGTCACGAGTCGCAGTGCGCCATTGGCGGCATAAGACCGAGATACGTGGAAGTGCATGCTAAAGAGCAAATGCTGAGTTTCTTGCGGATTCTTCTCAGCAGAATCTGTATTCCGGACCGGTAGAGGCTCGACGTGTCGTAAGCATTAAGATAGCATTCCATACTATAGTATGTTTATGGTCAAAAGAGCCACAGGTTGTCCTACATAAAACACTATACTATATCATATACATGAAATAAATAATTTTGAATATTTTTTTGATTCTATGTGGGTGGAAGTCTATTAGTAGATAACCATAAGCATAGATGGATGTTGGTAACCATAGATGCTTACCGCCTGGCGCTGGCCTGCTGCCTGCGCTGTCGCTCGGCGATGCGCGAGGCGCGCAGCTCATCCGTGAGTCGACGCAAGCGCGCCGCGGTGGCGGCCGCGTCACTCGCCGCTCGGGCCTCCATGTTCTCTGGCGTTGCCGACCGGGATCGAGACTTTGATGACTGGAATGAATAAAATAACACTCAATTAAGGGAGTGAGTGAGTTAACCTATGTTGCAAAAAAAAAAGTTATAGTCTAACACTTGGTCGGTCTACTCCACAATGTGGTTGTAATTGGAAGGCTACAACCGCAATGGGTTTTTATAGGTGACTGGCTTGAATGGATCAGGCCAATGGTAATCGGTCACGTGGTATTTGTGCATGAAGCGACTTGACCTTCAGCAATGAAGTATGCGATCAAAAATAAGAAGTTTTCATGAACTGATATGTTACCACAGGGTCCACAGGTTGCATCGGGTCACTCAACGTCCAACATTTTTTTTTTGTGTAAAATAAGCCATGTCAAGGGACGAGCGTATTTAATGACATTTCGTTGCCGTATCATCAGAAAAGAATATGTCGCTATAAGGGAAAAGGGGTAGTTTTTACCATCTGGCATATCAACCCCATAAAATAAAGAGGGTATTTACCCTATTGCGCCGTGGTGGCGTTGGAGTCATTAGGCTCTTTTCCGGCTTAACGGCTGGCTCATTTTGGAACAGATCCGGACTCTGTTTCATGAGGTCATCGATTGTTTCTACAAGTTGCGTTATGATCCTGTCGTCTTCCTGTAAAGAGAAGGGAAGTTAGCCAATGAATAAAACAATTTACTGTCTATCCTTTAATCACGCAGGAAGGCACGCTTGCAGGAAGGAGGTAAAGACCTAGAACTTAGGTAGAAACCTTTTAACCTGAGAAAATAAAAGGTTCCAACGGGACATTATAACAAGTTCTCAACTACACTCAATTAAAAAAATCACGTCGATCGGTTTCTCCGTTAATGCCCAATTATAGGACTAACTAACAAATCAACAAACAAACACACTTTCTCACTTTATAATTCTAGTAAGGAAGTATTTCATTTTTTTTTTCAAGCTGAATTTGACTTGCTCCTATCAGGGGAACTAAGTCTAAAGCTTGTGTTAAGAGTGGTTACGATAATAGTGCAGCGGGTGCAGATTTCAGTCCGTGGAGCTATTGAGGGTTTAAGAAAGGTAGTAAGGAAGCTTGCCTGCTGTGCGCGCTTGAGCGACACGACGAGCAGCTTGTTCTGGTCGCGGTCGCGGTCGTGCCGCTCCTTGTCGCGGCGGAGCTTCTCGTTGGCCGTGCGCAGCTTGGCGTGCGCGTCGCGCAGTTCCAGCAAGTCGCACTGCAACTCCGTCACCTAATCACAAGAAGTACGTAGAAAGTAGTTACGCCCAGTTGTCACGCTTAAAATCCGCTATTTGAGAATTGAATTGAAAATCTTTCTTATGTAACTAATGACATTTAGCTTTACTTATTCAAATATGAATCTTTTTAATTTTTAAGACATACTTAAACAAATATTTTGAGTCCAATATTTCCGCCCTTAAAATCTGTCGCCCTAGGTTCCAGCTTGCTGGTAAATCTACAACTGCATAAGGCTTAGTGGACAACGGCATGAGATATGCTATGCTGATCAAATTTGAATTCATCTCTAGGAGAACCAGAGTACCTGACATCGAGTCGTGAAGCTGATCTAGCAATGGGCGGGGCGGCATATAGCTCGCAGAACAAATAGATGTTTGGTACCCAAAGGGTCCCAATGGTGACTCCGCAAAGGGAAACAGCGTCGGAATATCCTCCATTACATATAAACAAGGGTTTGCTTGGGTAAGCGGATCACTGGCAAGAAGCAAGCAAGGATCAAGAGTTTTTCTCTCTCTCTGAGTTCTCCTTTTTCTAAATTAAACTATTGGGTTGGATATTTGTATTAAGTACTTATCAAGGCATATAACTCGTATGATAATATAATATTTTACGAAATTATTTATACCTTTTTCTTGGCCTCTTCTGTTTCTTCTTCCGTAGTTCTCTTTAACTGTTCTATTCTTCTCTTCATGTCTAGTCTCTCCTTTTCTCTTTCTCGTTCTACCTATAAATATAACAAAAAAATTATAATATCCGGTAGATAAGATAAATGGATTAACTTATAATACAAACTTTCGGGTTTTCAGTCCACACTTTAACCGTAACCAAAGGATTGTATAAAGCAGGTATTCACCTCGAAGAGAGTTTGCCTCAGGTCGCGGGCGAGCGTGGAGGTCTCGTGCAGCAAGCGCTGCTGCTCGTCGCGCTCCTTGTGCCACGCCAGCTCCATGCGCGTCGCGAGTCCCGCCACGCGCGCTCGTCCCGACGACATCAACCTCTCCTCCTCGTACTGCAAGTTTTATTATCTGTTAACTATCTCTCTTTTGTCTATGGCATCTATTTGAATTATAGAATGATTATCCTCTAGAATCCTACCAACGTGTCGCCGAAAGGGATAGGTAATAAAGTACATATTCTAGATCAGTTTTAATAACTTAAAGCACTCTTTATTTCGGGTTAAATTAAAGAATTTGACACTAAAATTATCATAGCAACAACTCAAAACGTGGCACGCAGTGAGGGACTGATATAGACATAGCTGTGTCTCATTCTATCTTGTTTGACATCGCTATACTGCATCTCTTTCTTGTGGGAGTGAAAAGGAGATATCATTAAGTCTATAATACTTCTCCGTCTACGATTTGTATCATGTTAATAGGAACAAGGATTTGTATGTAGGTAGTATCGTGATGTAAATTAATTTAAAGAGCTATACGGTCACTTTTTTTTCATATTTTTTTCTTTCGCCAAAGTTTGTCTGGGAGAGATCCGTAGGTAGAAGGGAATCCGTAGGTAGGTACTATTTTTCAGTTTTTCTTTTTATTTTGTTCCCTTTCCGTGTGGAACAAGGTAGAAGAACAAATTTCAATTACGTCACCTTTAAGTATTTTCTAAGTACAGTTTCGTACGGCATACCTCATTAAGTCTTGATTGCATTTCAGCGAAACGGACTTCGGCGGCGGATCGTTCACTGATGAGCTCGGTGTTAAGCTTGGATGACAGAAGACGGGCCTCGCATAGTTCGTCTTCTGCGCACGCCAGCTGTTGCTCCAGTACTGCTACTCTATTGCGATACTCCTCCTAGGAGGTAATGACCATTATTTAAGTCTACCTAATGCCCACCATGTGGATTTGTCCCTAAATCTTTCGTGTTTAAAATTATATTAGTAGAGTAACATTTTTAGGAGTAACTATTTCATTATTTTCAAAATATGAATGTGTTATTAAATAAGAACGGAAATGCTTTTGTCTGTTAGCATTGTTCTACTCCATTTCGCTACGTTTTGAGGGTTCACAAAAACTTTGATACATCTCAGATTTTTCAAATCCTTGTCGTTCTGTAATGTTCGTTTTTATTTGAATGAAAATTACACATACCTCATCCGTGCTTGATATTGAATTCCTTTGAGCTCTTTTGTCACCGTTTTTAATTTCCGACATTGACTTTTGAGCTGAATCTAACATTTGCTTGTAATTATCCCGCTCACGCCTAAACCTCGACACCTGAAAAAAATATAGGTAAGGTATCATGCCAAAAAATTTCATAATGTTGCTTTACGATTCCTTATAAGACTTCTTGAATTTATATAATATTGTTACCTGGTTATGTAATGATTTAAGCTCATCTCTCATAGTATTCATCTGTGCTTCGTATCGCGTTTTAATCACATTTATCTCGTTTTTCCTTGCCTTATCCGCTTGTTCTAGCCTGGTATTCAAGGCGGCAAGTTCTCGCTCCAACTCAACATTATCCGCTGTCAGTGTTCTGTGCACTTTGCTTACTTTCTCATAATCTTCAAGTTTCTTGCGGGATTCTTCCAACTAAAATACAATTTCGTTAAGATTATCCTTTCATTTTCTATAAGTTGTAATAACTTTTAAGCCTTTATATTTGGAACTTACTTCTTTTTTGACGACATCGTGATGATGCGAAAGGACTTCATGTGATTCCTTGGCTGATCGTAGTTCACTTTCAAGCTGGTCGAGTCGTGCAGTGAGCCTTGCGCGCTCCACTTCCCATCCACCACCACATAAACGCTCTTGCAATGATGAAATCTCTTTCTACAGAAATATAAACTCAAATATTACAAATCTTTTTGGGTATTTTGTAAAATTATTATAATGATGTATCTTAAATGACTATATTTCAGACTGACCTGTAATTCTGACTTTTCCTTAACCCAAGCAGACGATTCACTTTCATAATTATCTTGTAGTATTTTGAGCTCCTCTAATGTCTTGCTTAATTCATTTTGTACTAACATTAGATCACTGTTAAAAAAAATGTTTTCCTTAGAATTTTTTTTTTTTTATAAAACGACGATTCCAACCCAAATAAAGCATGCTCCATTTTTCCATACAGTATGGAACGTAATAAAATATATGACATTTGTGAAAATAAAACCATACCTCTGCGCTTTTTCCTTTTCTACTGTAAGCCTTGCTTTAGTGACTACATGTTCTTCCTCTAATATTTCATATTTACCTGTTAACTCTTCATACTCGGCCTTTTCAAGGGCTAATGAATGTTCTAATTCTGTGAACAATCTTACTGGTTATGAGATAATTCAACAAAGTACTGTTTAACATTTATTTTTTTGTGATAATATACGTACTTTTAACTGTCTCCTCGTGCTCCTGTTTAAGTTCTGTTAATCTTTTAGCACCAGCAACTGAAGTTTGTTCTAAAACTTTTAGTTTTCCTTTGAGCGTTGCTAGTTCAGCCTCTTTATTCTTAATGTCTTTGTCATGGTTACTTCGCAAACGGTCAAATTTCTTTCTTTCAGCCTGTAATTGAAATAGCATTAGATCATTTATAAAAGGATCTGCTGACGCCTTCGACTTTGATGGATCCACGTAGATTACTCAGGTTGCAATCTATCTCTTTGCAAATTTTGTCGAAATCAGTTCAGTGGTTTAACCGTGAAAAGGTAACAGATAGACAGTAAGTTTTGCAATTATAATATTAGTAATTATAATTAGTACCTGCAAATCAGTATCAGATTCAGATGCTTTCTGTTCCCAATAACTACTTTCTTTTTTCTCCGTTTTCAATTTGTTTTCTAGATCTTTCTTCTCATTTTCCAGTTTAGCTACATCAGACTTAACTTGTGAAATTTCTGTTTTGATAAGGGACAGAGTCTTTTCATTGTTACTGAGTTCTGATTTAACAGACAATAATTCTTCAGTCTTATCAGTAAGGTCTTTAGAGGCTTTTTCATATTTCTCTTTAAGTTGAGCCATTTCAACTGAAGATAGCGCTTCGTCATATTTTTGATTAGATGTTTCTCGTAGGGCATCTTCCTAAAAACGTAAATTGTTACAATATATTTTATGTCGTTCCTAAATTATTTTTGTACATGTTATGTAGATACATATTCAAAGGGGCACAACTCTATATTTTTAACTAAAAAACAGATACAAGGGGATCATGCTAAGGATATCAATTTTTAAAATTTTAAAGGGAAAAAACACAATATCTTTAACTGCATAGGAAGTTTAACATGCTATCAGGGTTTATCAAATCCTTGATGCAAAAATACCAGTTGTTTTATATGAGTGTCTTTGGCGGCTATAGTTGATTCCAAGCTAGAAATTTTATTTTCATAGTCTGATTTCATTTCTTTCATGTCAGATTCTAAAGTAATTAATTTACTTTCAGATTTAAAAAGCTTCGTTTGTATCTCATCTTTTTCAGTTGTAAAGTCAACAGACATTCGACGATTTGAAGTTGCTAATACATTTGCTTGCTCTTTTTCTTCAGAAAGCTGATTTAAAAAAAATTGTGTTAAATCTTAAGAGAACCCCTATTAATTTTACATTAAAGTATATATAAATAAGTTAGGAATAAGAGGCCAACATAAGGAAGTATTAAATATTTTTTTTCAACCTATTACCCTACCTCTTTTTCTAGTTTTGCAACTTTATCTTTACGCGTAGCAAGTAATTTTTCATTTCGCTTGCACTTGTCTTCTGCTTCCTTTAATTTTTTTTCTAGCTCACCTATTTTCTTGGTCTTATCTCCCACCTAGCAAAAATTAATTTTATTCATCAGTAAGGTATTTGAGGAAAGGTGAACCTTTACGTAAATGTTTTAACACATGATTTAAATAAAAGTTGCAGCATCTCTAAATGTTTCCACGTACCTCTTTGAGCAATTTATTCTTGTCCTGTTCCATTTTGGTCATTGCATCTACTTGTTTTTTTAATTTGTCAATTTCTTTGTCTTTCACGTCCATTTCCTTCTTTAGGTCTTCAATTTTCTTCATACAGTCTGACATTGCCACATGTTGTGAACTATTTTTTTCTACAAAAAGTATGCCTGTTTTATTAAATCGTAAATAGAGTAACTCATAACTTAACAGCTTACATGCAATTATAAAGATTACTAAGTAATACTATGTTTATGCATGCAATATAGGTAGTGCATTATAAAATTTAACTTACTTATATCTGAATTCAGTTTAGCTATTTGGGATTCTAACTCATTTTTCTCTTCTGTCAATGATTTGTATTCAGTAATTGCTTTACTGTGGTCAGTTTCTAGAGATTTCCATTTATCAACAAAATCGTTTTTCTCTGTTTCTAATTTAGCGTTCAAATCTTTAAGTTTTACAATTTCACTTTGTAAACGATTCTTCTCATTTGTGAATTCAGTTTCGGTTTTTGTCAGTTTTGATTTAATATTTTCAATTTCTTTCTCTAGTTGTCCTTTAACATTAATTTCTTGTGATGAAAGGCCGGCATTCTTCATAATTACGTACAGCTCACCTAAAATAATTTGTAATATATTTTATGAAAATGCAAAATTCGTTTGAATTTCAGCATTTTTATGTCTTCATACCAATTTCATTTTCAAGATCTTCCACCATCCTCTTCATTTGTAATTTTGTTGTGATATCAGTCACCTTTTTAGGCGTCCTAGGCTTGAAAATTTTGATTGCATCTTCTTTCAACTCCTTCAAAGTGGTTTGCAATTTGACTTTCTCCTTCTCTAACTACATATAAATGTGTATAATTAAAAATAGTAGAATGCAACTAATACTAATATCACCAAAATAAATCGTACTTGCCTTATTAAAGTTAATTTTTAATTTATCTAATTCATCTTGCTTCACTTTAAGCGCATCACTATCTTTTTTAGCCATCTCACCAAATCGAACTTTCTTTTCGGATTTGTCTTCCTTATCTTTGTTAATTTCTAGATCCTTAATTTTTGCTAATGCATCCTTTAATTCAGTCTCGAGTTTACTTATTTTATTTGTGCTTAGGTCAAGCGATTTGTCTGTCCTTAATGTTTTAGTATTTTTGAGCAGCTACAATAAAGTAAACATTTTGTTTATTAGGATCAATACATGAAAAATATGAAAAATAAAAGATAAGCATAAGAAAAAAAATATGTACCTGTAACTTTTTATTTTCAGCTTGTAATTTTTCATTGTCAGTTTCTAAACTTTGAGTTTTAGCTCTAAGAACGTTAGCTTCTTGCTCTATAACTTGAAGTTGTCGTTTCAAATCTACATTCTGTTGATCATTGGCATCTAAAGACCTTTAAATTGAAAATAGAAATCATTAAAGTATTTTTTTTTTTCTTAAAACACTCCTAAAATAGTTTTTTACTTTACTTACTTGCTTTTTATGAGCGAAGCTTTTGGTTTTTTTTGAGTTAGACTAAGCTCAGCGTGTAATCTTTCACAGTCCCTTTCCTTTTCTATGAGTTTTTTTCTTAGTTCGGCAATTTCATCTTCGAGCACCTATTAAATCACCCGAGTTTTATTTTTGTAATTCAATTTAATTCAAATGTACATAATGAACAAGTATTTTGAAATATTTACCTTAACCTTTTCCTCAGCTAAGTTACTGTTTTTAGCTGTATTTTTTCGCAAAGAAACAGTAGAAGGAACGTTTGGTTTTTTAGGAACACTGGAAATTCTTTCCGTTAGTTCTTTAACCTGTTTTTTTAGAGAATCTCTGTCAAGTTCTAATTCTTCTACTTTTTTCCGTAAAACTGCCGCTTCCTGTAAAGTCATTATAATCGCTGGAATTGTATTAAAAATAAAAAGTTCTCCTATTAACGCATATGATATTTAATATGACTGTCGCTTATGCCACGTAGGGTTTCACTAAATTTAAAAAAGTTACCTGCTCGTTGAGTTCTAGTAGAAGTCTTAGCTCTGCTGGATCCTCTTCATCGGATATACCTTCGTCTTTTTCATTAGGGGCCTCAATAGCAAGTCTATTTGTAGGAGGAGTTGGGGATAGCTTCCGACCTTGAAAGAATAAAAAATATAAAAAGAAAAAATTTAAAAACTAACATAAATTAAAACATATTTTATGGTTTAGTATAGTGCAATGGCAATGTTATCGATTATATTAATGCAATGTTAGTTTATTTAAGTTTATAAAAATAGAGGCAACTTAAAATCACTCAAACTCCAATAATTTATTTACAGTCAGGTCTCAAGCTGAACTGGAGAAAATGGCTACCTAAGAAAGATACGCCGGTTTGATTGCATTATCTAGATAAAGACTTAAAGGAAGTCCCTAGTAAGGCTAAGCGTGTTAGTAACAACGTCGAAGGATTGCGGGTCTTTAAGATCAGATACTAGGTAAGTATCTTAAGGCAAGTTATGGAATAGAATAATGGAGATGAAACAATGTTAAAAGGGTTGATGCAAATAGGAAACGTTGACTGGGCTCTGGGATTACACAAACTGAGAATTTGCAATTATAATTGGACGTACTTCTGGCTTTGGTAGCCATTTTCTTCAGCTGTAGAAGTAAGGACTCATTGTCGTCCTCGACTCTTGATGCAGTTTTACGCAAGTTATTTGCCTGAAAATATCCGTTAGTTTATTATTAACTATTGAGAATTTCTATGCTAGAATGAGGGAGGTATTGTTATATGCACATATATATAATATATCATGAGATAAAGAGAACACTAATAACATTCTGAATAAAATAGCAAATATATTATACCTACAATGGGTAATCTTGCTGCCAATGGATTGAATAAAGCAAATGGAAATTGTATTTGGTTTGAAGAGCCTGCTTTTTCAGAAGATAGAGGTGGACTGTCAGATTTATTCCTGTTATTTTTATTATTTGTTTCTGATTTATCTTCAGGGTTATTTTCAATATCAGACATTTCGGTTAATGTACCTTTTTCATCATACGTTTTGTTTTCACATTGCGCTACTTCCACCTCGGTATTCTCAAATTGAATAGATTTATCTTTTAAAATATTATCAGATTGCGTAAAAATATGTCTAGTTTTGATTTTATTTGTTTGCGAGTAAGAATTCGATAGGATTAAATCGGTTTGGATGTTCTTATTTTTAATAAAGGCAACATCTGTTTGCGAATGCATATCCGAAGATTGAATATTAATTTGTAAACATGAATCTAGAGTCAATTTTTTAGTATCGGTGGCTGCTTCGTGGTACAAAACAATATCTGTCTGACAACCTTCGGAATATGATGTTATAAGATCTTGTGGCGACTGAACAGTTTGGTTTATACCGACTGTTAATTTACTTATATCTAAAGAGGCTAAATTTCTTTCTAGTGTATTGTGCAATTCTAGTATTCGCTTAATAGATTTATCTTCGTCGTCATTGGCAGCAAGATTTGTATTGGGATGAAGCGTTGATGGCGATGGATCTTTCGGTAGCGGTGCTATCTGTTTGCCTGCATATCGCCGTCGGTATCGACTAGCCTGTTTGAAGATAACATTAAATCCTTTTCTAAAAGATACATTTGTCAATAAACAGATAATACTATAAGTAACTTATTTATGGATGCAATATTTGTGTCCAATCTTGTTGAGTCAGATAGAAGTTGGCGCGTAGCCATCTGGCCGTCGTTTATAGCTAATGATCTTTTAAATACAATTGAACTATAGCAAAATTAACATAGTAGGTAGTAAATTAAGTGTTACTTAAAATGTTAAAATGTAAATTTAGTTATTTGTAAACACGTGTATTTGAGTATCTCTTTTAAAGCCTTATCTTAAAATGTTTATTATAATTTGTGTATTACTGTGTGTTAATTTTCGTGGTTAAATTTATTAAACGGTCTCTCGTGGTTTACTTCATTCAAAATTTTAGTGTACCTAATACCTCCCTTTACCTTTGCACAGAAATGAATATTTTTGGTTACTTAAATTGCAAAGTAAAGCTTGTGAAACGTTACTCATAACATTCAAGCATAAATTCAGTTGATGCAATACCTCTTCTTCAGCATTCTTCAATTGTTCCCTTAAGTCTGCTTCCCGTTCGAGCGAGTCTTGCAAGTCACGCAACAACTGCGCAGGATCCTCTTGGCTGCCGCCTCGCGTTAGTGACGACCGTGATACCTTCTAACAGAAACACGTTTTAAATAAAATAGTCTACCTTTACTTTCGAAGGAAATATTTTGAAAAGAATGCCATTCCAAAATAGGTAGCATGTTTATAACGGCTTACAAATAGGAAAAATTGTCCAAATATTCAGTAAATTAACCAATGAAAGGCAAAGTACTACGTAATTCATTACAACGTAGTTCAGTTTTAGAACTTGCTGGATTAGAAAGAGGGGGCAGTGTTTGTAAATTTGAAACAATTAAATTGTAAACACTTACTCCATCACTCAGTGCTTGTTTCTTTACATTAGCGGGCGGAGCGCCTGAAGCAGCGGCGAGTTTAGCGTTGGCTTCGGCTAGATCGCGTTGCAGACGTAGTGCTACTTCATTTGAACGCGCTACCTCTTTTTCAAGTTCCTTAATTCGGTTTTCACGCTGAAGACCCTCCGCACCACCTACTATCTGAAATAGGGTATTTAACTGTTATTTAGATTTTTTAATCCTGTGGGAAATCTATGATTTTTCGGTATAAAGAGTATCTTATACCCATTGCCCATAAACGAGGTGATTCTGTGGCAATTTCATCTTGAGCGTAATAGACAGATAGACACACTTCCGCATTGTTAATCTTAGTACTTCTATATAGTTATTGCAATACCCAATTTGCCATTAGATTTTTGAGGGTTGGAATATAAGAACCTTATATTATAGCTAATACAAACCTCTAAAAGTTTTTTCTCCTGATGAGCTTTCTCTTGCTCCAGCTGTTCAGCTCTACGCTCAGTCTTTTTTAACTTAAATGATAAAACTCTACAATTCTTTATTGTTTGCTCTAATTCTCTTCTTAGTGAAGAATATTCATCTGCTTGGTCTTCCCTAAAATAAATTGTAATATCAGAATTACATATCTCAAAAACTTGTAAAAATAGAAAGTGTTCTTTTTACTATCAATTTATCTAACCTGAAGTTGTCTTGCATCTCTTCGATTTCTTCTTCCAAATCGCGTAATTCCTTCTTCATGTCCTCGTTCTCATCCATCAATTCCTCGCATAGAGTTTCAGCTGCTAATAACTTTGCTCTAAGCTGTTCTATTTGCCGCGTTTGAGCTTCTATTGATGGCCGAGACTGTAAAAAATTGTGTGGTAAACTTAGCGGTGGGCTAGTGTTTAAAGTGATTACATAAATAGTGTTAATACTTACATCGAGTTCAACTTCGATTTCTTTTATTCTTAGAGTCAAATGTTTCTTCTCATCCTTAAGATCTTCATTTTGTGAGGTTAGCTCATTTACTTTTTGTTGTAACTTAAGTACTTCTGAAGACCGACCGGTCGAATATTTGTTTGTTGTATCAATGTTTGCTAACCGTCTCAGCAGAATATCACTTTTTTCTTTCTCTACTCGCTCACAACGTTTCCTTAAAAGGTCCACTTCTCCTTTTAAACTCTCGATTTGGTCCTGTAGACAAGTAAGAAATGTTTGTAGTTTCCGTTATATTCAAAATTTATTTATTTCATGTAGGCTAACTTGTAGCTCTTATGACACGTCATAAATCTACTACCGGTTCGGAATGCAGATTCTGCTGAGAAGAGCCGGTAAGAAGCTCAGCAGTTGCTCTTTTCAAAAAAAATTTTTTTTTACAAAGCTATGCTATGTATACAGTGCTTCCACAATAAAGCTTCAAAAATGCAAAAATGCATACGTAGGTAGGTACACAAATCCAACGCATGTCAAGATGGGCAGCCAAAGCAGATCCATTCCCGTTGGTGGCACCCGTTCACGAGCATGACGCATGATCCAGCCGTTGCTTCGCTCAACCATATTTGAGGGAACGTAACAACCCGCACCACACGACACCACCACAGAAATGTTTAAAGAGAGCATGACTACTCAGGCTACTACTATAATACGTATATGTACATTTTTGTGATATATGTGTGTTTATACTTCAAGATTTTATAAATTACATAGGTATTCGTTCGACAATGGGTGTATATTTACCTGGTAGTCCTTGATATTAGGATCGATGAGAGTTGTTTCAGTGTCGGTGGTCGCAGTGCCTGCCGTGCTAACTTCGTCGTCGGATGTATCTTCCTTATCGCGTGTAGGACCACCGCGTTTAGGAGGCTTGGTAGTTGAACTGGCGCGATTGCTTTTTACCTTCAAATTGACCAATCATATTTACAGATGATCTTCACAGATAATTCTTTTTATGCACTTGTATGGTAGTAATAGGTAGTAAGCTAGACGTTGATTACATTTTAGTTACCAAACTTTATAAAATAAGTTATAACAAGTATGTACCTGCATTAAAAAATTAACATCCTCTTTTACACTACTTCTTTCTTCCTTTTGTCGTGTGGATTTTTCTTCTTCTTTACTTCTGGAAGCACTTCGTCTTTCCCTTTCTTTTTCAATACTTGATTCTTTATCGAAACTGCTTTGTGCTTTGATCAACTGCATCTAGAATCAAACTTGTTATTTTTAAATTTTTTCATACACGTTATTATTACACATTAGTATACCTACTTATTCTTTATTTATATTAACAAAGTTGAAATTTTAAGAATTCCTAATTCTAACGAATATTAAGTTTGGCCTATGATCCTTTATTTTAGTAACTATAATCCCGCGACTTTTTTTATGTGTTAATGCACAGGTTTTCGTAAAAATCAAAGTTGGTTCAGCGATCCTAAAGATTTACCCATACAGATAGACACACAAAAAACCGTGAGTTTGGGATCGTTTGTTTTGCTACTTACCAAGTAAAAGTTTGTGATTTCGAATTTTTAGATTTTTCTTTAAAGTAAAATTGACGAAATTTCATAATATTAGATGCAATATTTGATGACTAAATAGCCATAAAGTATCAAAAAGACCCTAGATACTGTGTTTATTATGATATGTGGTACCTAAGAATCTATACTAAATTTAAACTTCTGCGAATTTCTAGCTTCAGCTCTGACATATGAATAAACAGGGCATTTCCTTAATTAACTTCACTGTCTCGTAGTTTGCCAAAGCAGATTTTGATGGCGACCTTTTGGCTATTTTGGGCATCGCAACTGAACGGAGTTATAAGCAACTGAAACATTTATATCAAACTGACCCACTTTAAACACTCTATTAGAATTAAGGAACGCCTCATAACCAAGAAGCTATATGGCTATATGGGTTAAGGTTCTTATTCATAACCGAAACCCATCACTTAATTGTGTTCACAGCCTTGAGTCATGATAAAAAGGAATAGATAGAAAGATATTTTGTTATCTTACTATCTTTTTCCCGCAATTTCATCTGAGTTAAGTTCCGCGGAAACCCTTTGTTCTTCCTGAATAAAAAGTAGCTTTCGTCACCCACCAGGCCTTTCACTATACCCGTACAAAAATCATGTCAATCCTTTTTCACCCATACTGCGTGATTGAAGGACAAACTAACAAACACACTTTCGCATTTATAATAAAATAAATAATTTGTAGCTAGAACACCTAGAGAACCCGTAACTAAGTACAACGTCAGCACAATAATATTTTATCACGAATGCATCAGTTCAGGTTAGGGTATCTACGCTAAACATGTTTCCTACAATTTATTTTAAGCGTTGAATAATTTCTAAACAAAAGTTCCGCGAAAATAGACGTAAATAAACGATGCATCCGCATAGTCTAACAAAACAAACAGTTTGCCCTGTTTCATGGATGGATGGATTTCAATCAAATAGATAAGCACAAATTCTAGCAGTATAGTTGAAAAATAATCCATTTTCTATTTGTCACGACGATGGTTTTTTTTATTCGATAAAAAAAAGCATTTGACTGCGATTTCACCTGATGCTAAGTGACGATGTAGTCTAAGATGGTAGCGGGCGAACTTGGAAGGGGTATGGCAGTTCTAATTAAACACACAATCGTTCTACGACGTCAGGGTTGTAACTAGCCACGACCAAAGTCTTTCACCAGATCAGATGTGTCTGATCTGGTGAAAGACATTATTATCAGAAATTATAAATACATATCAAAATTCTCCCCTACGGAAACTTTAACCCGGGACCTCCCACTTTAAAACTAAAGCGCTCACCAACGCGCCAGGAAGGTCATTTATTTTTGAAGTGCTTTTTATATTGCGTAGTGCACTAAGGAAGACAGTAAACTTGTACGGATGTTTATAAATCCAAGTGGGCCATTAGTGCAAGTCACGGGAATAGATTGATGGCTTTATAAATAATAATTGGCATTGGTTACCTTTCGCACCCGCTCGGCGAGGGAGTCGTTTTTATTGATCGTGATTACGGCAGTGGATTGTACGGCAGGTGGGGGTGGGGACGCGGATGGTCGACGAACTGTCACAGTTTCTGCAACAGCAAACACTCATTCATCTCAACCCATCTCTGGTCCACTGCTGGGCGTAGGTAGGTCTCCTCACGAATTAGGGCAGTGGTAGATTTACCAATAAGCTGAGTAGGCTGGAGCCCAGGGCGGCAGATTTGGGGCCAAAAATGTTATTGGTCTTCCCGAATTTAAAAAGATTCATATTTGTCATATTTTGTAATTATACCTATAAAAATGATTTAATTACCATTATTTCAACCCATACCCCTAATCGGTGTCTACACGCCATCGTGCCGGAACGCTGAATTGCTTGGCAACATGTCTTTGACGGTAGGGTGGTAACTAGCCACGGCCAAAGCCTCCCACCAGACCAGACTAGAGACAATTTAGAACTTGTAAATTCCCAAATTGCCCCAGCCGGGAATCGAACCCGAGACCTCCCAGTTATAAGATGACAGCGCTCACCGCTGCGCCAGGGAGGTTGTCAAAAACTCTTGCTATAAGTTCACAATATATTAACCTATTTTTTTTAATAGGTATGACGTAATATATAAGTCAATGAATATAACAAAGACTTGCTTGTGCTTTCTTGCCTTGTGCTTTCTAAATCCCCCGAGATTGTCTAAAATGATTGCTATAATATGACGAGCGCAATCACCTCTGATCGACCGATATTCTCTCACCATTGGCTAAACTGCATCGATGCAGCAAGAATGCAATAAATTCAGCCAAAATTGAGACGGTAACAATGATTGATGCAGGTTTTCCGCGATGGACCAGCAGTTATCTTCAATTTATTTGCACATGTAACATTAATTATTTCCACCGGGAAGATTTATCTCTACACTTTCGCCAAAAATATCTAATGGATTTGCCCGCAATAACAGTTTTATTATTTCTAAGATCCAAGCTTGCGTTTTGTAAGACAACCTACCTATATTATTCTGACCAGTGTCCAAGGCCGGTAGAGGCCCTGTACTTCTACGCTTGGGTAACTTGAGGCTGAATGTAACCGCGGTTGAAGTGTCGCTTTCACTGGTCCCCAAGTCCGGCGTCGACGTCCACGATGAGCTGGTTCTACTGAACCCTGCGCAAAACAGATAAAATGAAGGGAATTTTCAATAAAATCGTTGCTGACAACTTGCTTGTCAGTATAACACCTTATAAATTTTGAAATACATATCAAAAATTTTCAAGCAATCCACTAACATCTCCCACAAAAACATTTCTCCCGGGAACTGCGCCCTGAGTGTCTTGACTTTACACTACAGCCACGGTCAAATTGTCTGTCAGCACCGAAATGAGTGATAAATGCTATCTACTTTCAATTAATTTTAAGCTCACCTCAAGAAATATTTCTCAAATTAAAGTGACTTTTTTGTTGGTGAGTTGTTAAAAGCTCTAACGGTAAGCTTACGTTTATCGTTTTTGAAACTGGCAAACCTACATACAAGACAGAGGAATACGAGTACATGCCTATTAAAATATGGATTTTTGATCTCGGAATAACTGATTTACATTAATTTTTTCATATTATTCATAGTTTTCTACACCCTGTATAACTATGTATTACTATTACGTTCAGAGCATTTAAAAAGCTTGGCGATGTTTGTAGTACATAATAACTAAATGAATGCATACCCGTGGAGAAGGCGTCTTTCTTGGAGTCTGTAGAGCTGAGGTTTGAGCTGGAGGCCCAGCCGCGGGTCCCCTTCCCCACGTCTGTGCTTTCATCTTCACGTCCGCTGCAGTCAAAACACGCTCGTCATTAACCTCAAGCTATACGGACTATACACAGTGAAATGTTATTCCCCGTAAACCCTGAAGGAGGTGACACATTCACCTAGTAAATCAATCAGCTAATCGTCAATTTCGTATGAAGGGTCCAATTTTTTTTTCATATTTCGACCTATTTTCCTTGGGGAAAGTTGTTCATGAGCACATTCACCTCCTTCAAGGTTTACGGGGAATAAAATTTCACCGTGTATAGAATTTCAGTGTGTCCTCTAAACACTAGGGTAGGTAGCCTATGTAGACAAACAGTACCTACACTTTGAGTTTTCTTTTTTGTCAACCGATAGGCGACCACTGCTGGACAAAGGTATCTTGCCTGGACTTATACAGGTTTCGCTCTTGCACCGCTTGTATTCAGCGGTTCCCTGCGATACGTCTGATGTCGTGGTTCCACCTAGTGAGAGGTTAGGACCATCACATCTTCAAACTATGTGTCTCGCCCATTTCCACTTCAGCTTCGCGACTCGCTGAGCTATGTCGGTGTTTTTGGAGATCTCATTTCTGATTTGATCTCGCAAGGATACCTACTCAAAGCATAGCCCTCCATCATCATAGCATATCTCCATCGTCCTTTGCACTTAGGATCACTATCCTGAGCCTTCTTCTTGTATAGAGTGCTCCATAATCAGGTACTTATGTTAATCTTACTAAGCCATAATAAGATATAACTTTTATATTCATCTGGGCAAGCGCATGTTAATATGGGTAACTTTGGACAACTTACGAGATAATTTCCTGCGTTAAATTGTCGAAGTTTTCTGCAGTAAGTAACTATGTCATTAATTTGTTAACTAGTTAGGTACCTAAGTAGGTAGTAGTTAGGTAGATAAGTATCTACAGTAATGTGACGTTTTGATTTTTTAAATATAAATCAAATTAAAATGTAACTAAGTAAGTATACAAATTATGTGTCTACACTATCCTTAGTATAGATATAAAAATGGCAAGGAATCTCAGCCTCGGTTTACGCTTTGTTAATAGTACCTAAATATAATTAATGACCGTTTGATAGAGGTAAAAATTAAAATGATAATTAGTTAATGACTCATGAAATATAATTTAATGAATATCTCGGAGTGCGGCAGTCAAATCTTATATCAACGGAACCATTGCAAGTTGAACTTGACTTATATTCTCCTCTGCCCTCCAAAATATAAGCAGAAAGCTTGTGTTAGGAGTGGGTACGACAATGGGCGGGGATCGAACCTGCGACTTTTCAGTTTTCAGTGCGCACCATGGGACTATTCAGGTTTAAATTTATAGGTATTTATCTTTAGATAGATAGGGTACTTAAATGTGGAGAATTAAATGTAATGTAGGAGAATTTGTATATTTTATAATAATAATCATGGTAGTTGTTGGGGCACATCATTGCGTCAATCGTTCGGCATCGCAAAGCAATGCGAACAATTCGGGTAGGTAAATATTTAGCATAATAATAATTTGGAATATTGCCATGAAAGAATTTATCGGTTTTAGAAGGCTGCGTAACAACGCACTTACTTATAACACTAAGTAATTTTCTTTGTAGGTACAAACTTTTTCAATGACAAATTCACGCACCTAATATTAACTTAAAAGTTACCTACGCTAAAGCCTGCCGCCGAATCAGGAGTTAGAAGTCAGGACCCTCATCGCACGACGCACGACGCGACGCCGACTCTAGATAGGTAGATTATAAAAATCGTACTTTTCATATAAAATATGTAGTTTTCTAAGGCTAAGATTGACCACTGCGATTGTGGATTGAATTCAGTTTCTTTAACGCAAAGACTACATAGCTCGTTGTAGTCCACAATCACTCTTACAACGTAAATGCTTGTATAACATTTACATATCCGTCTTGTCTAATTTTGTTTTAATAACCAAAGAAAAGAAATAATATTAGCCATGCTGAAAATGACTACTATTCCCCTTTCACCTCAAAGAGTAAAGCTTGGCTTGGAAGCTCGACAATAGTGCAATAGGTGGGCTTGAACTGTCGACCTTTCGGTTTGCGGCCCGTCTTAGCCGTTGTGCTATTGAAGCTTTAACTGTCACACCTCAAACTCAACTACACTAACCGTGATGATGGCGAGTTCCACGTGGAGAGGCTGGGGGTGGATGAAGTAAAGTCATCCTCCTTTTTTCGTCCGCCGTGCTCTTTGTAATCGCGGAAGCAACGCTTGCAGCGCGTCGGCCAGCGGGTCTGAGGGTGGAACCCCAGGGGGCACAAGGGGTCGCCCTTCGCCAACGGATACAGGTGATGCATGTTCACAATCTCACACACACTACTAGCAAATGCAACACACAAATGTCAACAATTTTCGCCTAAATGCCTAATATTACAACATCGATTCATTCACATCTGCCTTCGATCACCATACCGTAAAATCCTATGAAGGCCAAATCGTTTGCGCTCAATGCACACCACTCGATATTGTTTATGGAATGAGTTTTACGATTCTACGTTGTTATAATAATTCATGTAAGTAGCGACGCGACCGAGACGCTCGTAACTTCGTAAGTCTGCACCGCACACCGGCCATAAAAATATCTCGCTCGGTTCGAACCGGGCGACCTAAATCTGCGGCTCTGAACTCGGCGTTAGGAATCGAGTCGAAGTGCTCGGCGCTCGATGTCGCCGTGCAACATCGCTAATGATGCAAAAACGTTATAATCGCGTAAGCGTCCCGTGCGTAAAATCGTAATGGGTTTATGGGTACGCGCTGGTGCGGGCGGCTGGAGCGGGCGGGCGCTGGTCGGTCGCGGCGCAGGCGGCGGGCGGGCCGGCGCTCGGGGAACTGGCGGCGGCGCGGGCAGCGTGCCAACGCTCGCCGCTGCGCCACTCAGCCTCTCACCACGAGCAGCGCGAGCGCGCGCCCCTCGGCTCCTTCCCTCCCCTTCTCTCTCAGTAAAAATAAATTCAACTCGCCCACGAATTGCGTCAAGGAGTCTACTCTTGCGGCCTATGAGAGCCATGTTGTCTTTCAACGCGCTTTCAACGAGAATAGATGTGAAGATTCCTGAGAGATATTCGATTAACGTCAGAAAGACATTTCCAAGTAAAAATCGTATACGTCACATCCACATGAATGACCGGCCGTCCACGTTCCGACGTCGACAAATAGTGGGGATTTGGAAAATTTTGTTATTATTAAATTTTTAGACTTACTATCGCCTACAACCACTCCGTTGCTGCTCTTTGCAATAATATTTACGTTCTGCTGCTGCCAAGTACCTACATACCACACCTACATCGCTCTATTCTTTTGTTTTACATCTGTTAGAAGTATGAATCATTACATATTTTTAGGACAAAGGCGCATCAATTAAAACAATACTTTAACATAAGGAGTATTTAAAAAATGTATTAATATGTAACAAAAATAATATAGTCTTACAAAATTAATCGCTCCTAGTATATTTGAACTCCTTTTTTCAAACTTAATTATAAATTCGAATTTTTATCATGAAGGTAGATAGGTTATTATGTCTTTAATATTGTTAAAATTATGCATGCATGTCTCTTAATACAACACATTCCTTAATACAATGTTGTAGCATCTTGTAACATAATATTATGATATTGATATATTTCTGCACCGTTTATGCTGAGTCATATTTCTCCGGCCTATTAGCAGAAGTCTCCTTCGTTCAGTGGTTCGTCCTCCTTCTTATCATACACGAGCGTCTTATAGATAACCTCTTCGAAATGAAGTGCGTTCAAGCCTTTTGGTTCAGCGACCTTAATCTTGATATCGCCTGGATAAAGGATTTCTCCTTTGTTTTTCGTACTGCCCATCACCAGTGATTTTTGTAATTTGTCAATGCAGGGGATTTCTGGAAACAGTGTTCAATTGTGTTATTTTTTAATATATTCGATTAATCGTTACGTTACGTGGGTATAGTTTGTTTTATATTTAGTACGTTCTTTCAGGAAATCACTTTCGTCATTTAAAAAGTTAACACAAACATTTATGTAAATAAAAAGATCTATCATCCTCCATGGATCAATATTCATCTGAATTCAGCCCACAACTGAGTCTGGGATGTGGGGATTTAAGTATCGATCATAGCATTACTCCTTTTTAATGGATATCTTTCTTATGTTTTATACTCTCGCGGGACCTTCCTGGCGCAAGGAGTCCCTGTAGTCTTACAACTGGGAGATCTCGGGTTCGATTCCCGGCGGGGGCAGTTTGGGAATTTATAATTTCTGAGTTGTCTGTCTGGTCTGGTGGGAGGCTTTGGCCGTGGCTAGTTACTAACCTACCTTCAAAGACGTACCGCCAAGCGATTTAGCGTTTGGCACGATGGCGTGTAGAAACGGATTAAGGGTATGGGTTGAATGTACACTGCCATACCCTTTCCAAGATAGCCCGCTACCGTCTCAGACTACATCGACACCTTATCGACACTTATTATCAGGTGAGATCCCAGTCAAAGACTATCTTGTCGTTGAAAAAAAAAAACAATATATATCAAAACGTACATAACGTTATGTTGTTGACGTCTTATTA
This sequence comes from Hipparchia sbordonii, assembly GCA_038048805.1. Taxonomy (NCBI): domain Eukaryota; kingdom Metazoa; phylum Arthropoda; class Insecta; order Lepidoptera; family Nymphalidae; genus Hipparchia; species Hipparchia sbordonii. Next base: position 6,730,259 of record CM076098.1, read on the forward strand.
AGATTGAGAGCATACCTGAAGTCACGACTTTCTTTATCGGTGTGCCAAGCGAGGCTTCAATGACCCGAACATCTCTCACTAGCTGCTGGAATTCAGTAGGCGTCAACGAGCATACGTGATCAGTGCCCTTCGAACCCTTGTCCAATGTTATGTGTTTTTCTAAAACCTGCAACATAAATTAATAACGAAAATTAAAAATAAGACTGGCGGTTTCCATTTAAATTAATTAATTTTCAAAATTAATTAAAACATTTCATTTAAATTCATTTATTAATTTTAATATACGCCGCCCGCACCATACACTGGGCGGCGTGTGTTGTCATACAAATATTTTTTGATTTTGCGGATTACAGCAAAATATTACTATTTCATTTAGTATTATCATGGAATTCCGCAAAGTAACGCCGTATACAATAATTAATTTTAAAATTATCTATGGAGGCGTCTAGGCCATTTCTTCATTCTTAGGAAATCGCATCGTTTACAATCTATTTTGCCTTGTCCTAAAATATAAAGAAGTGTTTTCATGCAGGAAGTGACACGCTAAGCACAGCGCCTAGGATATTCTTACCGCACTAACAAGAAAATCGTGCTATAAATGAAAAATCAAACTTAAGAATATCATAAGCGCTCGGCTATGTATGGCGGTAACGAATTTTACCGAAGCATTTTCTGCGCATTGTAAAGTAAAATAGATTAAGTATAGGTTGTCGTGCGTTCAACTTTTCTCACATTATTTCGATGTATTCTTATTTGGCTTTCTTTATCTAGAGTTATTGTTTGCCTTAAGTGAACGTATGAATCGTCTACCCTTTCAATCTGCGGCCTCTGCAGACCTTGGATATTAACTAGTGTGATTAAGTTTTGACACACACATTTTTTTAAAATGGATAAAATAAACTTTGAACCACGTTAAAACCTTTTTACTACTACATTTGAAGATTTTTAAAATAACCTAATAGGTTTATAAATACATATCAAAAATTCCGAGGCCGGCGGGATTTCCTTTAAGTGTAGATTAACACTTCAATAAAAAATTTAAAAATTTTAAAATAAGTAGTCACATTTTTGTCTCAAGTATCAGAATTTTTCATTTTCCTAATCGATCGATTTGGATCTATGAAAGTGTACAATTCGTGCATACAATAAACCATCGTAGACTCTAACAAATCAGCCAATAAAAAATATTTGTTAAAGCATGCTTAGGTACTTTTTTAATGTGTCGTGATCTATTTTCGCAGACCTTGTCAAGGTGATGTAAATTTGCCAACGTTAGGTAAATTTCTCACATTCAAAATAAATATGTGACTAATTGTGTATTTCATTTCATTTAACAGCATTCGCATAACTAGGGTAAAGATGCCGAATATGAGATACCATTTACATATTCGGCCATAAAAAATAAGTTATTGCTCTAATGACTATGAAAATTATTTATATTCGATAAGTATTTAATGAAGTTTATCCTTGAAAAACCGTTTAGTGCTAGGTATAATAGATTTTTTGTTATATCAGATAATATTAGAAAAGTCAGAAATTACGTCTCAGGGAAATGGTCTCCTATTATGAGATACCAAGGGTTTTTAATATGAGATAGTATAGATTTAGAGAAAAAGAAAATAAATCAATTCAAAAAACTTTTTATTGGCGATATTTATTAATCTACAACATCGTACTACTAAATAAAAAGGTTTTAGTAACAACTTAATAATATATTATCATGTGCTTGTGCCAAGTGCTTGATGTTCTTCAGATGTAGATGTAACCCTTAAAATCGTTAGTCCAGCTTTATACCGCGTCCGCATGCTTGTGGCAAACGGCAAACGCCAAACCTCTACAAACGTTTGCCTTGAATTTGGGAATCATCCGCACGCTTGCGAGGGCGTTTGTATGTTCTGAACAGGCAAGCATGACGGACGTCGAACTTGTGTCGGCTTTATTATTTGGCTTAAGTTATTTTTACAAATGTTTTAAGCTCAGTATCGATCAATAATCCTACTAAAATGGAATATGGATGGATGGATGGATGGATAGATGGATGTTTGTTACTCTTTCAGCCACAACTAATGAACCGATTTGAATGAAATGTGGAATAGCGATAGCTCATACCTACATTTTAGCCCGGAAAATTAAGGACTTTCCGCGGGAATTAAAAAACCTTAATCCGCGAGGACGAAGTCGCGGACGTCATCTAGTTGATAGTAAAGCGTCCTCTAGTTAAAATTTTCAAAACATATTTCATGTGCACAATTTGTCCAGTTACAGTTTTAGTATAATATTATAGATTAGTAGTAGTAGCTAGTAGTATGTTCGAAAAGACTTGGTACCTACCTAGTTTATTTATTTGAATAAAAAAATATTCTACTCTATTCTAGTATGTACCTACTCAATAGATATTTTGTTTTTTTTTTCTTTATCAACCGATAGACGTCCACTGCTGGACTGTTTATTGCATGGACTTCCTCAGGCTTCGGTCTTGCGCCACCTGTACCCAGTGGCTCCCTGAGGGTCGCCTGATGGTGTCGGTCCACCTATTACCATACCATTATATACCATTTTCCGGTGCGGAGTCGCCACTTATTATTTATTATTAATATATAAAACTAATTAATTAATTAAATTATATAAACAAATCGTCTTCAAAAGTCTTCAGTCGACCAGTCATTCATTTTACGTTTTTACCCACTCACAAAATGAAGATTTCTAAAGGTGCGATACGTAAATCGTAATACAATAACACGTCTAATCGCCGCCAGTGCACAAACGAGACTGAGTGCGCGCAAACGTGTGGACGGAGACGCAAGCGCTTGTGGCAAATTCCCTTTGGTTTGCGATCAAAAGACCGACACTCGATGGATCGGCCACAAACGCTCGCAAGCGTAGGCAAACCATGGCAAACGCTCTATCCGCACGTTTGCGTTTGTGAAGGTTTGCCGAGGTTTGCCAAGCGTGCGGATGCAGCTTTACAATATTTTTCTGTTTTTGCTTCTAAATAGTCAGAAAAAGCTGGAGGTCTTCCCATGAACCTTGACAAATACTTCTGCATTAGCATCTTTTTTGACATAATGTTCTAGGATACTCTTAGGAACATCGAAAGTTTTGACGCTATTAGGTAACGTATTTGTTTGCTTTGCACTGCACTCACGGCCCATATTATGGCATCGTGGTCCTAGGACTTCTTTGACCTAGAAAAAGAGGTTTTTAAATAGTCGTATTTCTATACATCCTAATATGAGATATCTCATTTAAGGAGCCCCCACGTGTCTCATATTAGGAAAACACCCAAATTTAAAAACTAGGCTGCCTATTATTTCTTGACGAAGAAAATTCAACTAAACTGCAAATGCATTGTAAAATTAATCATATAACTGATACAATGACTGTAAATTTAAATCATTTGGTGTGACTATAAAGTTGTAACATACCTCGTTAATATTTGGTGTAAAAAATCGGGTTTTGTGGTTTCGTAAAAATCCGCACGTACACAATCTGACTTCGCCTCGAACTGGGAAGCACCAACAAATGTTTCGGTCTGTTGCCACGTGGCTTCTGGTGATAGTATCGCCAAATAGCTGCGGCGATTAGTTTCGCCAAAACCTAACTATCTCATATTTGGCAACCATCTCATATTCGGCATCCTTACCCTATACCTACATATCGCACAACCAGATCAATAGTGAGACAACTCAAAAAAGGTCTCTGTTCCATAAACGAAAAAAAGACTCTGAATCTTTTGTTAGTTAAGTTATGAAACTCAATTTTATTTTAGGTTGCATTTCACGACATCATATTTTATAACCTAAAATAAAATTTAGTTTCATAACATTCCTCCAAGTTTCGTCAAAGAGGCACTGAGAAGTCCCAACGTCTTTGACGTGAAGACTGGTGATAGACTACTAATGCGTTAAATCACCACCATGACAGACTACGATCTACGTTTGTTGCACATGCGACGATAGTGTAATTGGCACCTTATATTTCTCAAAAAATTACATACCTTAGCTCCTAAAGCCACTGCGCCTAAAGCTACCGCGGTCCCAACTTCTTGGCCGGAATATCCCACCGGAACGTCAAAAGTATTCTTATAGTCTTGTAGAACTGTCAAGTTGCAGTCTTCAAACGGTACGGGGTAGGCCGATATACAATGCAGCAGACAGAATTGTTTGTGCTGAGCTGATACTATATCGTAAATGGTCTTCACCGCATTCTTGTCCACCATGCCCGTCGATATGATTAGAGGCACCTTCTTTGATGCGGCGTATTTCAAAAACAGAAGGTTGTTCGAGTCACCTGAACCTATTTTGATGAATGGCACTTTGATGTTGACTAGGAAGTCGAACGATACCTGAAAATTTTGATAAAATTTAATGAGGGTCAACGTAATTACCAATGCCACTGAAAAATATACAAAATACGCACCATATCCATGGCAGAGGCAGTAAACAGAATCCCCACCTCTTGTGCATACTTGAACAGCTCTCTATACTGATTTTCGGTTAATTCTAAATGAGTTTTATGCTCGCCATAAGTTTTCCCCCAAGAGTTAGGGTTGTCATAGGGCTTGTCTAAATATTTTTTTGTGAACTTTTCATTGAGGCAAGTTTTTTGAAATTTAACACAACTGGCCCCTGCATCCTGTAAAATAGAAGAAAAAACAGAAAACATAATTTACATTGACAACTTTAGAACGCTTAGAATCTATCTAAGCATCATTTACGTGTTTGATTTCGAACTTACAACAGTTCGGCTTTAGAGATTTCCGAAATCGCTGAGGTTGAGTAATGCTAAATAGGTACTTAATTACCCAGTAGCTACTCTGCATCAAAAATGGAAATTAAAGAACATCCACGTCGAGTAGGTGCCTTGTACCTAAGTAGGTACCTACTGAAATCATCTGAGTGAAGCCATAAGGAAGAGGGCAAACTAGCTACTTTTAACGGCAAGTTTTTACAAGAAGTAGGCACGTGTACATTACTGTATATCTTATTTTAATATCCATAAGTAGGTTCATTTATACCTCCTAACTTTTGTTTAATTGTTTCAAATATCAAACAAATGTGAGCCATTGTTTACAATGTTTGTGTACCTAATTGAGTAGTCGCAACGACAAATTATATTAAATTGGACGTAATAGATTAGCTAATCGCCTGTCCATACTCATAGTAAATAAGTACAAAGTGTTGGTTACTTTACAAATATTGAAGTATTTATGTAACAGTGTGTAATATCCTAACAGGTATGATTTCTAGATCTTACAGATCTTACTCAGGTACATACATAAATGGGTTTTTAAAACGTTGTACCATTAAATATAAACAACAACACAAACACTGAAACAATGAAAACAATGTTGTTTGAGTTAAGCGAGCATAAATGTCGAGGCGTTCACCGCACGTCACCAGTTGCTTTGTTTCTTAACAACAACAAAGCCTTCCTAACCAGCATAACTTTAAACTATACTTTTTATATAATATAAAATGTTACCGGTACTAACCTTAGCAGCTTTGATCAACTTTTTTGCGGTTTCAATGTCACCTTGATGATTTTGACCAACCTCCGCGATGATAAAGCAGGGATTGTTACCGCCGACTCTAATATCTTCTGTTATCTTGACTTCGACCATTTTCACTGAATGTTACTGTGCCATAGGAATGAAGAACTCAAAACCGGCTATCGGTCGGTGCAAACTGATATGTAAAACTTTTTAATGCCACGGGAAAGGTTTATCGACCCCTCTCACAATATCGTACCGAGTCACTGAGTAAATAAGGTCAGTTCAATACAAAGCGAGCTGCTCGGTGCGCGCCCAGCGTGCTAGTGTGCGCACACGGCTGGTGCCTACCCGCGTACCCGCTTCGCATGATAAATAATGATAAAAAACCTGTATAGCGACCGGCCAAATAGCAACTCTCATGACCAACTCAACTCTCGCAGCTAGATAAATAACACACGATGAAGGAATAAAACATTGTTTATTACACGTATATACATTGCATATAGTTATTATTTACAACAAAGGAGTCTTTGTTCTTTGTGTTGAACTTAAAGTGTACACGCGGCCATTTTAACGATTTCTTCGTAGTTCTTGATCCTGTCTCCGATGGCTCTGTTTACTCTGGATTCGGTAGGTTTGGATAGGAAGTTAGAAATATATCGACCAGCTTCGATGAGCTTTACTAGATCTACGTTAGTATTGACGCCTAGACCATACAGGAAGTATACGAGGTCTTCTGTAGCAAGGTTCCCGCTCGCTCCGCGCGCGTACGGGCAGCCGCCTAGGCCGGAAATTGACGAATCTACGGTCCTTATTCCAAACTGCAAAAATAAGTAAAGTTAAATATATCTTTATGACGTCAGCAACAATCGTTTGGGCACGGGTGGGTTTGTTTACGTATATCTCGTACGTACATCGATGATCTTGCACGCGAAGTATTTCACGTAAATAAAATGTTAAATTGTAGGTGGATACATTGTATTTGGCAACATAATGCTGTGATAAGTGTAGATTAGTGTGTATTTTTATCAACTTTTGTAAATACATTAATCTCGCCACCTTGTTCAAAGTTGTATCAATAGTCAGATAAAAGAAGTTCTAGAAAAAACAAACATAAGTAACTATCTGCAGCAAATACTTACTTAGGTAGGTATATTGCGACTATGATAAGTGTTGATTTCGATGCAAAACAAGTTCGTAAATAAAATTAATTAATCAGCAAGGTTTTACATATATGTAATTGTACCAACTTAGTGCATAACTTATGTACCATTGCTTACTTAAACTTAAGCTTACTTAGACTTTGTCCATGTGAATTAATAAAAAAATAAAAAACCTTAATATTTGCAAAAATGTGAGAAGGATAGATGTTCAGTGACGTATACCATATATGTACGTATAAAAGATGACACTAATGTCATAATATTATATGTATCGTTTTAACATAGAATATTTTAACAAGATAGGTACCGAATTAACAAAAACAAAACATTATAATATTTTGGTAATCGTAATTAGATTTAGAAACAATAAAATTACACAGTAATTAATTAAAAAAATCAATTAAAACTAAAAAAAATTAAAATAATGGAGAATGTCTGAAATAACTTATACCTAGAGATTTTTTGTTTAACTATGTTATTTTTGTGTTTTACAGCGACACCCAAAATACATCAAAATATGAAAGCCAATGTCCTAAAAAAACCTTAAATCGCTACTCGTAAGAACCCTTATCCAGGAACAATAAGTTACCGAACAGCAAAAAACAACCTTTACAAATAGCAGCCTATAATATCAACATGCACCCTGCACCTCTCTACCTGCTTGCGAAAGTCCCTTTAAAATCGGTAAAGCCGTAACGGTAGTTGAGACAAAAATTGGTTGGATTTAGTTAACGTGTTCAAAAACAATATTCTCTTCCGATCTTTTTTTTTTATCAACATATAGACGTCCACTGCTCGTCAAAGGTCTCTTGCATAGACTTCCACAGGTCTTGATCTTGCGCAGTCTGTATCCAGCGGCTCCCTGCGACTCGTCTGATGTCGTCGGTCCACAAATAATTATATCTACCATAGATGAGCAAATCTGCCCTGAATATTGCTGAATGGGCTGTTTTTGCGAAGCATTTGTTCCGACCTTTATGTAACTCTATAGAAATGCCCTAAAATTGGAACGTATGTGCCATCGAGGTCTTTTACTTATAATTCATCCTTACTAATATTATAAATGCGAAAGGGTGTTTGTTTGTTTGTTGGTTTATTTGTTTGTGTTTCAATCACGCAGCAACGGAGGAACGGATTGACGTGGTTTTTCATGGGTAGGTCTATGCCTGCACTATTGCAGGACTTCGGGAGTGACAGGCAGGCTAATTTTTATGCCGGAAATTTTTAAAACTAATTATTTAGTTTATACGCGGACGAAGACACGCGCATCATCTAGTGTTATAATAAACTAGCTTTTTCCCGCGGCTTCGCTCACGTTAAATTCGATTTTTCCAACCCCTATCTTAACCCCTTAGGGGTTGAATTTTCAAAAATCCTTTCTTAGCGGATGCATACGTCATAATCGCTATCTGTGTTCCAAACAGCCCGATCCGTCCTGTGGTTTGAGCTGTACGTTGATAGATCAGCCAGTCAGTCACCTTTGCCTTTTATATATTTAGATATTCGAAGTTGAATAAGGTATTATCTGAGTCAATTAGATACAAAATATAGAAATTCATACCCAAAAATAATTTTTGTGTAATCATTTTAGATTTTGCCTAAAGGTAGATAAGGTTTTTTAATACGGAACACAGATTGTGCACACAAATTGGACTTGGCCAATTGGTTTTTTCTGATCAGTTTTTATTGCTTTTCTCGAGTTTCATTTTTCTTCTTTAATTCCGTTTCTGCTTTGACAAAAAGCATTTTTATATTTTTAGGCAGATGGCTTTTTGCAAGATTAGAATTAGAATCGAAGGACGACCCGATAATACTTTGAATTAAATGTGTGCTGTTTTTTTCTTGAAAAATGGCCCTTACCTCTAATCCTGCTAATAAGTTCGACAGTCCCTGGCCATATGTATCGTGGAAGTGCAGCGCGATTTGTCCCGGGCTGGCCACCGTCAGCACCTCGCGCAGCAACTTGCGAACCGAGCCCGCAGTGCCGACGCCGATGGTGTCGCCCAGGGACACCTCGTAACAACCCATACTGAAGAGCTCTTCTGTTATCTACAGACAAAATTATGCAAATTGAAAAAATTGTTAGGAAACACAATATCAAAAAATTGAATTCTTCTTTCAAAGGCATGTTATTAAAATCTGACAGTCCCTTGCATACAATCATGCAAGGGACTTTTATCCAGCAGTGGAAATTTATCCGCTGATAAAAAGATCTCATTGTATCCATTCCTTGCCATTCTTTATGGCCACTCTAAAGCACACGGCGAGTTTCAATTTGCTCATATAGTGTGGAAGCTGTACATGTACATATTATGTGTGTGTTATCTTGCGTTCTCAGCATCGACATGTGGCTATTTTCAAAGCAGCCATCAAAATTATGCAAGTTGTTAAAAGTTACTTTAACTTTGACAAATTGAAGGATTTTTATTTGAACTTCAACATGTTTGTATTTGACATAACTCATGTGTTTTACCTACCCACCTACCTTGGCTATAGTTTTTGGACTGATGGGGCCGTCATAAGGGCACCCCACAACACAGGACACGTAGCCTCTGACTCTCATGCCATCCTTCACAGCTTGATCAGCTACCAGCTTGAACCTTCTGAGACCTTCCTCCACAGAGCAGTTGAGGTTCTTCTGCGAGAAGCCTTCTGAGCCTGCAGGAAATATCGCTATTTCTTCAACATTGCAAAGTTTCTACAAAAATAAAGTTTTATATATTATACTAGTGGACCTGACAGAGGTCCTGCCTGAACATAAAAAAAATATTTGTATTTTTATGATAGCGGCAACAGAAATACACATTCTGTGAAAATGTCAACTGTCTACTTATTACGGATCATGAGATACAGCCCGTTGATAGACAGATGAACGGACAGCTGAATGAGAACCAATGGGACCATAACTCCCATTGGTTACCCTTCAAGTACGGAACTCTAAAAAGAATATATTATATTATGAAAGCAAATAGTATAGGGCTTTTAGTTGTGGTCAGTAAGGAAACGAAGGAAGGGTGAACTTACAGCAGTCTCATATCCTTTTAAGTTTGGTATAAGAACTGGATAGTTCACACCTGGAACTCTCTTGATACTCTTCATAACTTCACTACCATCACTCATTTGTTTTACCCATTTGGGACTCACAAAACTAAAAACAAATAACATTATTTCGGAAATATCTCATCAGAGACAAGTGAAGAATAAATAATTAAACTATTGATTTACAAAAACTGTTAAACCAATTCGGATAAACTTTATACAACATTTTCAGTATCTTAACTGCACAAATCTACGTAAATAGGATATGTATTGAAATGGCAAAGATTGAAATATGTAAATGCAATCTGTAAATAGTATAAAACTTTCCCATCAGTGTCTATCTGTTTCTGTATTCAGTTCTTCTAAACTGAGCAATGGAGGATGTTGATGCAGTTTTCTTAATCATTTAGAGAATATTTCCAGAGGATACGTGCATAGTATATTTATAAGCAGTAGAGAAATGCATGGGATAGTACATTATTTAGTTCTAGTTTTAAAACTTCAAAGAATTCCCATATTAATTATTATTAATTGAATATCTACCTTGCAGATTCAATATTTTTTAATCCAGCGTTCGCAAGTTTATGAATCAGCTCAATTTTCATTTCTGTAGGTACAAACTTTGATTCATTTTGTAGCCCATCTCTGGGTCCCACTTCATAAATGCGAATTTCGGGTGTAGTAGTACTCTAAAATAATTTTAGTTAGGTCAGTTATAATTTAAATTTTAATATCACTTTGAGGTATGTGACCGCAACATGGGACTTGAGAGGCGATGAAGTTCGCATTGTATAAAAAGTCTGTAATACTCTAAACATTTGAAGTACTTACATACCTATGCTTCACTCGGGAGTATGGGTGGACCATAAATATAGTATTACTAATGTAGCAGGGTAGACACATCTTTTGGGACATTTATCCCACAACAGCAGACATATATGATAAGAGATATACATTCATCCAATTTTTACTGGATAAAGTTAGCTTAAGCCTGCTTGAGAAGTGACTCTTGCAACCTGCTTTGTAGGTATAGATGTGTAAGGAAAGCATTAAGATTTGACTGTGACTGCGACCGCGACCGTCGATCGTGAGAAACCGAAAGACACTTACAAAATAAACAATACATTAACACTAGTAGATAAAAATGGGTTTAAACATACAATTCTTCGGCATATTGCAGCACTTGCGGAATATTTAAGAATAGAAGTTCTTACAAATTGCATTATTCCAAGACAATTATAAACACGACACAACACTTAAAGCATTAAACCTGTACCTAAATCGTTCAAGTTTGTTTTTCAGCTGTTCTTATCAACACTTATCAGCGCGCAAGTGATAATTTGAAAAAGCTGTCAATGTCAACTGATAAATTCTTCAATGTTGTTGTTGTTGTTCGTAGAGAGAGAAGACATAGAGTCAGTGACGATTTCTTTCTCACTCACACTAAAAAGAGAGCAGAGATAAAGTTATTAATGTGATAAACAGAGACGCAGCTACCCAATTTTTTGTCCCTCATCGTGTAACCAGTTTTTTTCAAGGTCGACACACTTTTGTGCCCAACAAACTGACAGTTAATAAGAAAATTTAGTATCTATGTGTGTTGCCAGCTTTAGGTACCTATACAATGTCCCGATTTTCCCTATCCTACTTATATTATAAATGTGAAAGTTTGAATGTATGTAGGGCCATCCATACATACATCCAAATTTCAGCCATATCGGTTTAGTGTGGCGTGATTGAGTAACAAACATATGGATGTTTGTTACTCAATACGCCACACTAAACCGATATGGCTGAAATTTGGCACGGAGATAGGTTTTTTTTAGTAATGTCCTCTGACATACCGTAACGGCGGGTTACTTTGGCTACTTTTTCAATTTTTTTTTTAATTTTTGTTGAAACAAAATAAAGTCGTGATGGAAGAAATGAATATTATGAGAAAAGAAAAGAAAGATGATGGATACTAGAATATAATATATGTCGGCGATGATTAAAGTGTATTCAGTTAGATAGTGTCGGTTACTGTTCTGAATCATCCTGAAGTTTCGTTCGAATGTCCAACAACCAGTCGAGAACTGTTGGCGATCTTAAGAATTATTTTATTTACAAAGTTCTTAATTTTTAAAGCCATTTTTAAATAGCTAGAGGCAGACTTTTAATGTTTTTTTTAAATAATTATTAACTTAAACTATGAAGAGTTGCAGTTTTATACGACTGCCTGAAAAAAGGAATATACTGTTAATTTCATTAATGATGATTTTGATGACTAAATATACAATTTTTGTTGCTTTTAATTCAATAGCATTACTCGATCGAAGGAAAATTTTAACTGTTCATTACAAATTATTTTGTGTAACATTCTTACTAGTAACGAAAAAAAATTTTCCTTTGTGTTACATACATCTTTTTTCAAAGTGACTCACATATGCTAAATTTCTATTCGGCATTTCAATATTTTTTTTAAGGAGCAAATAATTATCTAGTGAATTGGTCCTATGAAAGTACATTAAAAAACTTTAGTATAAAAAAAAATATTTTTAAAAAACCGACTTACGTGTACAAACTAAAATTATTTTATACTTTTAAGTGGTGGTTGAAGTTAATATTGTGTGCAATAAAGAATAATAAATTCTTTATTGCACACAATATTAAGATATATGTAAAAAATAGAAGCTTACCCTAATAGGTATGTCTCTCCCAGACAACCTTATATGTGTAGGTATGTTATTTAAAAAATAAAACAGTTCAGCATCTGTTTTGTCGTTTTATTTAAAAATCCTGGGAAGAATTTTCCATCTAATTTGGGGTACTAGGGGAGTGCAGTTATTGTGGCAACATTAAACTCGAACTTGTCATGTGACGTCATCGTTACGTCATGTTATCTCTATTTCAGTCGCGGTTACACAGTACCTTGGTCTATTGCCTTCTCTGTCTACGTTGTTGTTGTTGTTCTATGATTGTTCTTCATTCATCCCTTTTCGGGATAGGCAAAGATCCATAACCATACAGCCGTAGACAGCATACAGCCTATTCAGATGTAAGATGTTTTGTGTTTTATTTTTATAACTGTCAGTAATTGACAGTGGGCATTCCCTTTTAAATTCTTGTTATGAAATGGTGTTTTTTTTAAATTAATCTCTAAAGAATGATCCGTAGACAGAGAAGGCAATAGACCAAGGTACTGTGTAACCGCGACTGAAATAGAGATAACATGACGTAACGATGACGTCACATGACAAGTTCGAGTTTAATGTTGCCACAATAACTGCACTCCCCTAGTACCCCAAATTAGATGGAAAATTCTTCCCAGGATTTTTAAATAAAACGACAAAACAGATGCTGAACTGTTTTATTTTTTAAATAACATACCTACACATATAAGGTTGTCTGGGAGAGACATACCTATTAGGGTAAGCTTCTATTTTTTACATATATCTTAATATTGTGTGCAATAAAGAATTTATTATTCTTTATTGCACACAATATTAACTTCAACCACCACTTAAAAGTATAAAATAATTTTAGTTTGTACACGTAAGTCGGTTTTTTAAAAATATTTTTTTTTATACTAAAGTTTTTTAATGTACTTTCATAGGACCAATTCACTAGATAATTATTTGCTCCTTAAAAAAAATATTGAAATGCCGAACAGAAATTTAGCATATGTGAGTCACTTTGAAAAAAGATGTATGTAACACAAAGGAAAATTTTTTTTCGTTACTAGTAAGAATGTTACACAAAATAATTTGTAATGAACAGTTAAAATTTTCCTTCGATCGAGTAATGCTATTGAATTAAAAGCAACAAAAATTGTATATTTAGTCATCAAAATCATCATTAATGAAATTAACGTATAAAACTGCAACTCTTCATAGTTTAAGTTAATAATTATTTAAAAAAAACATTAAAAGTCTGCCTCTAGCTATTTAAAAATGGCTTTAAAAATTAAGAACTTTGTAAATAAAATAATTCTTAAGATCGCCAACAGTTCTCGACTGGTTGTTGGACATTCGAACGAAACTTCAGGATGATTCAGAACAGTAACCGACACTATCTAACTGAATACACTTTAATCATCGCCGACATATATTATATTCTAGTATCCATCATCTTTCTTTTCTTTTCTCATAATATTCATTTCTTCCATCACGACTTTATTTTGTTTCAACAAAAATTAAAAAAACATTGAAAAAGTAGCCAAAGTAACCCGCCGTTACGGTATGTCAGAGGACATTACTAAAAAAAACCTATCTCCGTGCCAAATTTCAGCCATATCGGTTTAGTGTGGCGTATTGAGTAACAAACATCCATATGTTTGTTACTCAATCACGCCACACTAAACCGATATGGCTGAAATTTGGATGTATGTATGGATGGCCCTACATACATTCAAACTTTCACATTTATAATATAAGTAGGATAGGGAAAATCGGGACATTGTATAGGTACCTAAAGCTGGCAACACACATAGATACTAAATTTTCTTATTAACTGTCAGTTTGTTTCGCACAAAAGTGTGTCGACCTTGAAAAAAACTGGTTACACGATGAGGGACAAAAAATTGGGTAGCTGCGTCTCTGTTTATCACATTAATAACTTTATTTCTGCTCTCTTTTTAGTGTGAGTGAGAAAGAAATCGTCACTGGCTCTATGTCTTCTCTCTCTACGGAATGATCGGAATGTTCCTTGAGTTGTCACAGTTTGACGTTTTTATCTAGTTGTTCCTGGTCTATGGTTTTTATTCAGTGATGTAGGTAGGTATTCTTTTTTGTTTAGCACCAGCCAGCGCACGTAAGCACGATAATATAATCTGTTTTCATACGCGCCACGCGCACACGCCCATAGATTCTATTACATACTACCTACCTACAATCTATTTTGTAATGTAGGTAGGGTGACCAACCCAATAGCTAGCACTGCACCAGTTTATTCGCACTTTGGCAAAAAAGATTAAAATATAAGTTTCTGATTGTGGTTTTTAAATTTTCAGATTAAAAAATATTTAGGGGAATTCATATTTTTCACAATCAAAACCTTTCTAATCTGGAAAGTTTTAAAATGACGTCAGTATCGTAGTTGAAAGATATCGTTCTGGAGTTCCCGAAGTTTTTCGGCCGTTTTGACTCATCGACGTTAAGGGTCAGTACTTACTTAATAATGATTTAACTGTGGTTATATTTGAGTTTTAATAATATAATTGTTTTCAATTGATTTTCTGAGTATTATTAGTTACTAATTCAAAAAGTAAATGAAACTTTCCCGTTATTTCATTGCAAAACAAGGGGTGTCAGTATCTGGTTACAAAATTTGGAGATTTTCCTGTTTATTAACACTCCGAAGCGATTCGATTCCCTAGCAGACTGGGAGTCTGTAGACGATCTTAACAAGTGTGTGTAGACTGTCCATACTCTGGAGTCTAAATTCTTTAAGACCCATCACACGAAAAGGACCAAGAAGTTCTCTGACCTTACTCTCAAACTGATGGAAGACAGACAAGAGATGAGACTTCAGTCGTCAGCAGACGCGGATGCCTACTGGTAGGTTAATAGGCAGATCTCTAAGAAAAGAACTCGCGACCTGCGGGCCTTGAATACCAAGTGTATTAAAGATACCATCTAGTGGAACAGAAGTTCCATTCCAAAGTGTCCGTGAGAGATCTATCTATCGGACAGAGCCAGCTGATGCGGCTGAAAACTGACGAAGGCTGTCACGTTTCTTCTCCACCTGAGGTATGGAGAGAGGTTGAGAAGTTCTATGGGCAGTTATTTATCACGAAACAAAAATCATTCAGCGGACGATGGAGAGAGCTATGCTCGGAGTATCCCTGCGAGATCATATCAGAAATGAGGATATCTGTAAGAGAATCAAAGTCACGGACATAGCTAAGCGAAACTGAAGTGGAAATGGGTGGGCATATAGTTCGAAGAGCTGATGGTCGATGGGATCCCATGGTGTTGGAGTAGCGATCCCGTACCGGGAAGTTAGGTGGACCGACGACATCAAACGAGTCGCAGAGAGCCACTGGATTCAGGTAGCGTAAGACCGAGGCCTGTGGAAGTCCATTGTCCAGCTGTGGACGTCTGTCGTTTGATAAAGACTATGTTTACGTTTTCTTATTAAATATGTAAGGGTGTTTGTTTTAAATATAATAAATATAAAAAAATTAAGTCACCTACAGTTACTATAAGAATTTCCGTATATTATTTCATAATAAAATCTATATTCTAAAAGACTTCCGTAGGTATTAGCGTTATATTTCCCTTAAACTCTATTAAAATCTGAGTGTTGATAATTGGATAATTTTGTGCCCATAACTGGTAACAAATGTGCGAATAATTGGGGACGGGGTCATTTTTCAATCTTATTTAAAATTCTAGTTGATTTCAACAAAAAATTTTCAATATCTTCTTTAATTATATATTTTATTAAACAAGTAACCTTATGAACACAGTGATTTATAGAATTTGGTTAAATTTATACTTAAAAAACATATTTGAAATAAGATAAACTCTTAAAGTGCCCATAATTGGGTCTGCCACCCTAGGTACCTATCGTTCCGGCTACGGTTGGTAGTTACTTTAATAATGTTAGCACAGCTATAGGATTGTTTAAAATAATTGCTACAATCAAGCTACAATGTGACGACTACAACACTTCTGATTGGCTGAATTTATGGTGTTCTTGCTGCATCAATGCATTCCAATAAAATTAATGAGAGAGTACCAATCACAGGTGATTGCGATCATCACAATGTTTAATAAATTTTAGACAATCCGCTACAGCTCTCTGTTGGCAAGTTGGCACTATCACGCAAATGTCATGTCATGTCTGTAAGATTGTCAAATGTCAATATAATTTCCAATTGTCAAAACTCAAAAATACCTACCTTATAATTTAATTCACACCGGCAAGCGTAGGATTATTTCGTATTTTGTTTACAATTCTTTCTATCCTGAACCTTTCGAAATGGGTGTGTATGATATAACTTCCTACTTTAATAGAAAATCTTATGTTTTTACTTATATTGATACTTTTATTTCAGCGGTAAACAGTGCCACGTCTTTTATCCTGTCGTCCATCCTAACCTTGTTGATATTTTCTGGAATGCAAATGTATAAACCACTTTTAATAAGATCTCCAATTACAATCATATTTGGTGGCTATTTGGGATCTGTTATGTTCATGTTCTTCGTTACTGTATCCTTTTTTATAACGATAATGTACATCAAACGTTCAAGCAAAATAACTCAAGTTTAGATGTGAATACAATATAATACATATTGTAAACAAGAGGCTATGGGAGGGGTAGTGACGGTGGGGCAGGGAGTGTTTGCCTCATCCTACAGTATGATGGTCCTGAAAGGCTTCATCCTTAAAAAGCTTGTTTTGGTTACTGGAAAAATAAAAAAATAAAAGATAGTAAACAACCTGTGATTTGGGGTCTTTATGCACCTCGGAATTTCAATTTAATGTGTGAGCCTAACTTTGACTATTTTTACTATTTTTTTCTATTTTGTACTGACCTTGGCTTCACCCTGTGTAACAAGAATCCTGGGCTGGGGGGTTGTAAAAAACGACATTTAGATCTAAGCCTAGAATATGAACTGTGCCCTATCTAATCCCTCTGTCTCCGTCTGATTCTATTGTTAAAATTAGTAGCATCTAAACAACCTTTATTTTGCAATGTCTTATAAAACATTTGCTTGTCAAAAATTTAACTGCATTTTAATTTTTGTCACAACCAAAATGCTTAAATTTTTAAAATATTTTTCCTAAATTAAAAATAACAGGCCATAGGTAACTTGGAGGCTACACTGTTTGGTAAAAACTTCCAATTGAAACTGCCAGAGATTGCCTTGTCTATGGTGATATCACTCATTGCATCAGGCATGGTGCACAGGATTTGTTTTACAACATGGTAAATAATAATAATCTAAATTATCATCTTAGTATTTAAGGACTTAGACCCACAACAAGTCATGCCAAATTGACGTTGGTTCTATAAGTTGTAAGTAAGATGAAGGCAATCAAATTGTACATAAATCTTCATTAAGCTCAGAGGTGTGAATTGTTTTGCACTTATTGCATTAATAATTGTATATGTTAAGTTTATATCCAGCTAGTAGTTGTCATCATGTATTATCTTTTGCTTTGTGTGGGACCAGAGAGCATGTAAAGCTGTTGGTTCTGCTCCTGTTCTCTGGCCTGGCTGTCAGATTTTGGTCCCACCAGTGAGAGCATAGTCCACCTGTGTTTGCCACACACATGTGCACTGTAATATCTCAAGCAGGCAGCTAATCTCTAGCGTGGTCTGATTAGGTTAGGAAGACATTATTATTATTACTAATTAATTCCAATTATGAACCTCAGTTTTGACAGTCTGCCTAACAAACCATTAGAAAATTAAAAAAAATTATTTGTAGCATATAACTACTGTTGCTGTCAAGTTGATCACTTGATTAACAATGATATTATAATTAATCACACTTGATAAATAATAAAAAATTATCTTATTGTTTCAGTTTAATATTCTCGCTTATAACTATCTACTACATGAATAAGCTGTCACAGAAAACATATGTAACAGCAGCAGCGGTTCCTGCTCCAGTGAAGAGTCGTCGCCACAAATAAGAATTTAATAATTTCATTTTTCAATAAACATTTTTTATTAAACATATTAACATTTCTTTTATCCTATCCTATTATTTATTTATTATTAATATTATAAATGCGAAAGTTTGTTACTCAATCACGTCGCAACGACTGAATGGATTTGGCTGAAATTTGGCACAGGAATAGATTATTGTCTGGAATAGCACATAGGCTACTTTTTATCCCGGGAAATAAGAGTTCCCGCGGAAATAAAAAACCTTAATCCACGCGAACAAAGTCTCGCGTGTCTTCTAGTTTTTATTAAATTATATCATCATTAGCAACTCATTGCTGGTCCAATACTGGGCTCGGGTATTCTATCAGAATTTGTATTGTATCAGAACTAGTAGGCTATAGCCTGTAGTCCACCATGTGTAAATGAAATGAAAATTTTTTTCATTTTCATTTCATTCGAACCACTTCGGAAGTCTTCTTCCACTAAGCTATCTAGCTAGACTATTTTATTTTATTATTATTTACACTTTTAATTAATTTAATACTACCGTCAAACTGCAGAACATTTTTTTGACAGACATATTTAGTTTGAATAAAAGATTAAAAATGATAAACAACAATCACTTTATTAAAGTAATGCATTATAGTGGATGTTAATATATAATTCTTAAATATAAACCTTACTTAGGCACTTTTATTGATTATTTTAAACATACCTTACTCTTAACATTTAGTTTTAACTAAAATTATTTAAGAGCCAGTAGTTTAACGTTCACTTTCGGAAGAGAAACAGAGGATAACATTATCAATTTACTTTCACTGTTCAAAGCAGTTTATTATCCTTTGTTATTTGTCATCATCAGGTAGATGCGTCATGACTCATGATGTATCTACCTAAAAGTAATAGGTAGTCTATTACTATTAGGTAATGACATAAACAAGCAGCTATGAATTTAATTGGTCTCCTCTTGTTGTTTTGGACTGCGTCATCATTTATAAATAAGGAATGGCTGTACTAAGCCTGTAGGGCTAACATGTGCGCCACGAGAAAATTTTGTCTACACTTTACTCATGAATCTCTGTAGAGATTCACATAATATGTGAATTAGATTACGAGTAAACGTGTTGACAAAATTTTCTCGTGGCGCGCTTGTTAGCCCTACTGGTTTTTGTCAATGTATGATGCCTGACTAGTGGGGTTAGTATAAGATTATAATTCGATTGATCGTATTCGATGACATTAGCGTCAAAGTAAAATGAACCTTAGCTGAATTGATTTAAAGTCACCATTTCAGTACAACCGATTTTAATTTGAAGCGTATAAGAATGCACACACGAAATTGAGCTCTATTGTAATGTATTTATGGTTCAATTTACTTTGACACTAATGTCATTTAATACAAACGATTAATCGACTGAAATCTTATACTAACCCTATAGTTCATCTACAAGTGTGGGATTGTCTAACAATGATTGCTACAATGTGACAATCGCAATCGCCTATTATTAGATGAACTTGTGGCATTCTTGCTGCATCAACGCATTTTAACTAACAGTGAGACAGTAGGTCAATCAGAGCTGATTGCGATTGTCATATTATAGCATTCAATTTTAGACAAGGTTACTGCAGGTTTATGAGCATGAAAAAGCCAGCTGTGATATTGTCCAAAAATAATTGCATATTACTACACGAAAAAACAAATCAAGCAAGAAAGCTGCTCAATTAATTTTGTGAGCAATTAAGTCACAATAAAGTTAAGAATTTACTCATTCTTTTGTTGTGATGTATCTTATAGCTACAAAATGAGTTATATAATTATGTTATAACAAGTTAATTAATTATTTAGTAACAAGTAGGCATGCTAGATTGTGTGCTAAAACAAAATTTGATCAGGCAGCAAGTTAGTTAAATAAAAAAAAATCACAAAAAAGATCTATAGTTCATAAGAAAACAATATTAAACATCTTACTTATTCTTAAGCTAGTAATTTCTGAGCTTCTAGAAAATAATCTTTAAGTAAATAAAACAATTATATAAAAAACAAACACTATCTTATCAGCTCTTTTAAATATTGCGATTTTAAGATTTATAAAAACAATTAATAAGTAATTTAGATTTATCAATACCAAATTTGATTGTATCTGTACCTTTAAGTATATATGTATTTTATTTATAAATTGACCTTCATTTTAAATATTATTCTATCGAAATCAATTTTTTTAATTTTTTACAAAAAGTCTTAAATTACTATAAAATACATGATACCAAATGATGATTTTAAAATTAGATAGGCCTTTCAACAACTTATAATATACTTACCTGCTTTATTTTTTTTAAATAATTTTCTTTTCAAAATATCTATAAAAAATCTATTCTATTTTATATTGCACAAGGGTTTCCATGCACCCTGTTTTTGCACTTTACACTAGTTAATTATTATGTATAATGCTTAAATACAATATTTAATTAACACAGCTAGATATGTGACATGATTGTGTTAATAACAATATTATTTTTCCTGTTAGTAAGATTACTGAACATAAACTATTGGTTAATTGAGTGTGACATATTTTTGTATGATGATTAATTAATAAAAGAAAAGTTACTTATATCTACTAACTATTTTAGCTTAAACTGATGGAACATTTCCTGATTGAGATATAGTTCGAATTTTTTGGCACAGCAAAGACAAACCTATATGTATCACAAAACCTAGATTATTTTCAGAAATGAAATCTTAAAGTAACATGCAAAATGGAATAAATTAATCATGTATGATTATGTTAATGAAAACAAATAAGCAAAAGTTAGGCCCATTGTTTTAATTAATATGTATGACATAGTGAACTTTACAAGTTGATAAGGCACAGTTTTTGGACTTTAGGCCTAATTAATTTAATTGAACTCCTTTAATAAAGGATGTTATTTTGAGAGGATTTATTTAAAAATACCTTATTAACCATGGCTTCAAGTTTACAAAAAATAAAAATTGTATTCCATAATTATAATAAAAAAAATATCAGTTTCTGACTTATGTGAGTTTTTTAAAACTATGAATGCAATTTTTATATTAAGTATTTAAAATTGATCCAGTGGTCCTATTAAGTCTTAAGATATTAAATTTTCACCTTAGTGACTCTCAAAGTAACACCCTCTATATCTATATAAAGTTATCTTTAGCTTAATCACATTATAATATCATTGAGTAAAGTTATTGGTACAACAAATATAATCTCTTTAATAGCTAATTTTTCAGTTGCCAAAATAATTTTCCAAGGAACAATAATTTTAGTTTTTAAGTTGAATATCTCTCACAACCCCAATTAATTATTCCCAGGTTAAAGGTTATTTGGAAAATGAAACAGAGCCCTAAGTTAAAGAAAATATAAAGTGAAGAGATTTTTAAACAAATAGTTTTCACACAACATGATGTACAGGAATTTGTTGGAAGTAACTTTTACTTATTCCTGATATGCATGCTATTATTCCTGACATAGGGGTTCTGAAGGATCCTGGGTGTCGTTTCCATCACTCTTAGTAACAATTCATCTAAATAATTTTCTAGATCCTTGTTCTTTTTCTTTTCAGATTCGATATCTTTCTGTAAATTATACACCATGACAATAAGATCTTCGCGGCTCATGCTATCAAATTGTTGAACCACTGTCTTTGGTATGTTACTGAATGCTAGATTCATTGAATCTTCCTCAACAATGTTCTCCTCTCCAACTATTATACGTTCTTCTAACAATTTCTTAGGTTTGCTGTTACCAAATTTCTTAAAGAATTTTGGACTAGGTTTTTCTTTTAGAGAACTTGGACTATCTAATTTTTTGTTTCTCTCCAAGCTTGAAGATTTCTCTCTATCTATCATACTTTGGCTAACAGATTTTCGTGAATACAGTTTTTGGGACCACTCATCATTTTTATCGGGCACTTGTACTGGTAGCTGTGGTGGTGTGAAAGTGTCGAGACTCAAGCGGACAGGTTTCAGAGGTGCAGTTTTCTCAGCATTCACTAAGTTACTGCTAGTGGAGCGTCTTAAGAACTCTCCGCCGCCTAGGTTTTCCAGAGAAGCATTGACTGGAGACGGTGTGTACTTCACTGTTCTGGGCATGTATGAGGTCTGTACATTGAGTGAACTGCCGGAACTTTTGTGTGATAAATCATCAAAAGCAAATTCATCCTCATCTTCACTTATAACACCTGGATCTGCTTCAGTAGGTGATCGTTTAGGTGTAGAAGTATCGGGCGTTGATTGTACAGAAGCC
Organism: Hipparchia sbordonii; assembly: GCA_038048805.1. Classification (NCBI taxonomy): domain Eukaryota; kingdom Metazoa; phylum Arthropoda; class Insecta; order Lepidoptera; family Nymphalidae; genus Hipparchia; species Hipparchia sbordonii. The sequence continues at coordinate 6,752,834 of CM076098.1, forward strand.
CTAAGATTACCGATACTGCCACCTAGAGACGATGAGTCACTTTTCTTATCTTTCTTTGTCAAATTCATTTTGGACCCCAGATTTTTTGCAAACTTCTTAATGCCTTTACGTTTTTCTATACTGCCGATGCTCATAAGGCTGCCGCCTACATTTTGAGCTATACTAGATAGAGAAGACTTATGTTTCTCTTTCTTGCTCAGATCATTTAAGCTCCCTTCTTTTACGGTAAAGCCTATTTTAACTTCTAACTCACCCCTGCTCTTGTCACTCTCCTTGCCGGGCTTGCCACGCAAGGGATACACCCGATTCTTCGGTCGTTCATACACATCGAGGTCTTTCAACGGAATCGTTACTTGACCCAGTAAGTGGTCCTTAACAAAGTCTTCGTCGTACACTTTCAGAACGATCTCCGCTGTATTCCCCTGCGAAGGAATTCGTAGTTCACATTCTTCGAACCATTCCACATTCTCTGTTGCCTTGTGTTTCACGGAAGTTTGAAATTTTTCTTTCCCCAGAGAGATTGTAACAAAACAGTTATTTGTACCGTTTTTGCCTTTTATTAGCAAACCTCTAGCTTTTTGCACTGTAACTTGAACATGTGTCGGATCCCACATTTTACTACTTTTCGAAACGTTGGATTGTTTATGAATTTAGATTAATTATCTCACAAAACAATATGAAATTAGAACACAGTGATTTAGAAGATGAGCTGTCGACTGAATCGTCCGTCACTCCGACACAACTCACAACTTCACAAGTTGTATACAGTCACAATCACAATCCGGAATCCGTCATTCATCGCATTCCTATCGCATTGCTCATTGCACGCTCATTGTCGATGTCGATTGTCTGAGTGTTGCCCGAAAAGAACTTCATTTACCCTAAACAAGTAAAATTATGAAATAAAATAAAATTGACTTTCAAGGTTTTATAACTATTCTAAGGCCCATATTACACTATACTATATATAGGATCCTATGCCGTACCATAGATCTATATAGATTCTATATAGATCACCATATATATTTCCTACTTATTCCCTAGGATGATAATTAATAATCCTACCTAGCAGGATAATTTTTCTAGGAAAGATTAAAAGAAAAATCAACAATAAAAATGATAATTTATTGTAAATAATTGAGTAAGTACTTAAATTACACCTAATCATCATCTTCATCGTTTTTTCTTAGATTTTTTTTTCTGAATTTGGTTTACTGTCGAAAATAATAATATTTTATTTTTAGTTAAAAGGTTTGTTACGCAAGAGATTTTTTACCTTGGTGTGGCCTGTTGATTTTTTTCTCCCACATTAAATATTTCGACATTGAAATTTAAAATAGTGTATTTGTTAACAATATATGTAGTTAATACAATCTTAATTCTTTATAAATTCAATCCTTAAAATCCATAGCTCAATTTATATTTTATTTCAATTTATCCTTTTTTTGTGGGAATGATTTTATATTTGACAACACTAAGAAAAATCAGACACAGAATAATAATTGATCTATGATCAGACTATAGATGCAGCTTCGTCGTCTATGGTCGTTTTTGATTCAGGCTTTTGGGCGGGCAGTGGGCGCCGTGGGCACATACAGACCAGAAATAACAAGATTCAGGAAAAACAAAATTGAGGGGTTGTGATAGCAATTACACCCTTGTCGAATAAGTACTTATTCTTAGTCGGTTGTAAATTGAATAATTTGATATTCTTGATAACTACCCTCACGTAGGTATAAATGGAGTTTGAAGTTTGACGTCGTGTTGTGGTTAGATTGTCTAAAGATGAGTGCTATAGTGTGACGATCGCAGTCATCATCAGGTGAGCCAATCATGGCTGGCACCACTATCATGATTGAAATAGCTTTGGATTTACTAGTGGCACGTTTTTGTCCACGCTTTACTGCGCTTTACTTTGCTAAGGTAGGTTTTTATTTGAATTAAATATTAAATTCTTTAGATTTTCGATGTACATAGTTAAGTAAGTTATTGAAGCTGACCGGCGTTGATAGGTTCTTATAGAATATAGATACAAAGCCTATTGCATAGCTATATTATTATAAGCTTGTAGAACGTAGGTAGGTATACAATTATAAATTCAAATCACGGCCAGTTCAGTCCCATACAAATTTCCATAGCCTTACAAAATCTTTTCCACTATGATGCATGACAATTTTTACAGACATCTCCATATCTACATTAGGTACCTATATGTAGTATGAAGTATTTATAGATCTACAGTAATCTATGATTCTCCTGATGGCTGACGCCCAATCACGGCCAGTTCAGTCCCATACAAATTTCCATAGCCTTACAAAATCTTTTCCACTATGATGCATGACAATTTTTACAGACATCTCCATATCTACATTAGGTACCTATATGTAGTATGAAGTATTTATAGATCTACAGTAATCTATGATTCTCCTGATGGCTGACGCCCAATCGACGCCATTATTATTGTATTTGGTTTTTTTAGTTTAATTTTCATATATTTCTGTCCCAGAATAGCAATTGTTATTTCAATTTATTGAAATATAGTGCAAGTGTTATGTGCCCGTTATAATAATTCGCGTAAGGACGCTTTTTTTTTATAAGTTTCCACAGTGTGAGAAAAGACAAAGTTTTATGGTTTATATTATAAAAGTGTTTAGGATCTTATGTGTTTACCAGTGTGTTGTAATTTGAAAAACGTTTCGTGAAACAAATTATTAAAAATATGACGTCTTAATTGGTGTAGGGTGTATCTAATAAACAAAATTAGGACATATAAGTATATATTAGACAAGATCATAAAGACTTACCTGAAATTCCAAAAATGTGTATAACAAAAGCGATAGGTATTATGTTATTTCAAAGTGAATTAAACAAATATTTTTAAAAAATTTGTTTCTTTATTTCCTATTTTTTATAAATTATAACCTATAATTATTATTATGGGCAAGGATGGCAATAGGTAGATACCTACGGTACATACCTGTGGTAGATACCTATGGTACATATCTATGGTAGATACCTTCATAACAAAAATAAAAATCCATAGACAAAAATAGAAAAAAAAATTGTTATTACGCCATTGGTTACAGCAGTTTTCCAAAATGATACATTAGCCAATCATGGGCCTTGATTTCGAGGGTTTAAAATTTGTAGGGCACTGAGCCATCTGATACGTAGTATCATAGTAATCTGTGCGCCCAATCGACGCCATTATTATTGTATTTGGTTTTTTTAGTTTAATTTTCATATATTTCTGTCCCAGAATAGCAATTGTTATTTCAATTTATTGAAATATAGTGCAAGTGTTATGTGCCCGTTATAATAATTCGCGTAAGGAAGCTTTTTTTTTATAAGTTTCCACAGTGTGAGAAAAGACAAAGTTTTATGGTTTATATTATAAAAGTGTTTAGGATATTATGTGTACCAGTGTGTTGTAATTTGAAAAACGTTTCGTGAAACAAATTATTAAAAATATGACGTCTTAATTGGTGTAGGGTGTATCTAATAAACAAAATTAGGACATATAAGTATATATTAGACAAGATCATAAAGACTTACCTGAAATTCCAAAAATGTGTATAACAAAAGCGATAGGTATTATGTTATTTCAAAGTGAATTAAACAAATATTTTTAAAAAATTTGTTTCTTTATTTCCTATTTTTTATAAATTATAACCTATAATTATTATTATGGGCAAGGATGGCAATAGGTAGATACCTACGGTACATACCTGTGGTAGATACCTATGGTACATATCTATGGTAGATACCTTCATAACAAAAATAAAAATCCATAGACAAAAATAGAAAAAAAAATTGTTATTACGCCATTGGTTACAGCAGTTTTCCAAAATGATACATTAGCCAATCATGGGCCTTGATTTCGAGGGTTTAAAATTTGTAGGGCACTGAGCCATCTGATACGTAGTATCATAGTAATCTGTGATTCAAATCAAAGTTATGTAAGTATGAAGTAGGTATCTATTTAACAGCTGTTTATCTGAAGAAACAATTAAAAAATATATGAATACTAATTATGAACCTTGCAGCATTGCAGCATTTTAATTAAACAGTAGGTAGGTAGTTAGATACTACGTAGGTAATAATTTTAAATCTAAGATAGAGAAGTACCTAATATAATAAATACCTATAATATATTATGAGTCAAGTTCCCATACAAACCTAATTTGTTTTATTTTAGAAACTAATTAAATACTATCGGCAAAGAACTATCGGGTTGTTATCAAACTTTGTAAAGTATAATAGGATGAGACGATTGAAATTGGTTTTTGGTTTGAAAAAAAACGGAATAAATAGAGCCAGTTAAGTGTCTCTAGTAGGTATAAACAGTAAAAAAACTCTGAAAAACTGTTTTGCTGGCTAAATAAATGTTTTATTAATATTATTATTATTAAACTAGAGCACCGTTTACCGTGTTCTACATTTTGTATTTTCATGGTTAGCTTTGGTAAGGTACCTACACAACAAGTAGAGCTACTACTACAAGTAGAGCCAGTAGAGCCATATAGAGCTCTCACTCTACGTTTAATTTTCTCTTCAAGTGAGTAAATTGACCCCAATTAACCCTGTTAAAACGGGTTCTAACACTTATTATAAAGATAATTTGGCAAATACGTCTAAAAATATTACATAATATAAAATAGTAGATTGTCTATCAAGGGACTAAAACCCATTTTTATACTCGATTCTATAGCAACCCTCGCTGACGCTCGGGAGCTAAACATCTCATATATAATTGTTAAGTCTAAAATCTTTATCTCATATATAATGGGATCTTTTAGCCCAGCAAGTCTAGACTTGAAATTTTTAGTTCTGTGTGTGTGTGTGTGTTTTTATTATTACAAAAAAATAAAATAAAAATAAAGGTCGGTTCCCATACAAGAAACGTGATTTTTTCGGCATTTTTTGCTCGACCTTAACAATCGCTGTTACGATGCATGGTACGGAACCTTGCGTTGCGTCCAACTCGCACTTGGCCGATTTTATTTCTATGACACGTAGAACTCGTGGGAGCAATAACGTGGTCTCAGCGACTGCTTCGACTTTGTATCAGCTGTATTAATTGTCCTCGTACACTTCATTATGGCGAAGAGTAACGATCCAAGTTTAATAAAGGCCTCTGTTTTATCAATTTGCAACTTGTTATAAAGAAAATCCATTAGCATGTCGTTGAACTTAGATTAAGCCAACACTTTCCGGAGTCCGTGTCTTATCTCGACTCCTAGATGGTTCCTATCTATACATCTTCAATAATATAAATAAAATTGAAGTGTCTGTTTGTAATAAAAAAATAACAGCTTTTTATTAAATGCAATTATGCATAACATATTAATGTTAAAAAATACGGTACTTATAACAAAAAAACAATTTTTAAAATTTTTGTCTGTCTGTCTCTTTTTTTGTTGCCGCTGATCTCGGGAATGGCTGGACCGATTTTGACGGGACTTTCGAAATCGAAAAAGGAGGAGGAGTTGTGTTTTTCTACTTATATACCTATATCGATATCTCCGTGATTTCTAAACCGTGATTCACGCAAATGCGTGAATCTTTTTTTAATCGATACAAATTCTTTGCGAGATGCTCCCATAAAAACTTCGGGTTCCAACTCTTCAATCCTGATGCTGCAAAGGTACTGCCCACCCTAAACTGTGGCGATTTAGGAACTGTCGATAGTGAATTGAAGAAGCGGACGAAGTCGCGGACGTCCGCTAGTATCTATGATATAAAAAGCTCAATAATCTTCATCAGTTTGTGAACAGAGTCATCGAGCCGCTCTCGTCTTCACGGAAATGTTTCAATCATATATAGATATCTATGTACCTATAGATACACGTTTTATAATATAAACTTAAAATCCTTTTAACAAAACCGACTTCAAACGCCACTACAAAGTATATCAGTTGTGACTATAAAAATTGAAGAGTTCTCTCAATTTCTCCAGGATCCCATCATCAGATCCACCTGGGACCACCTGGGAAGTATACCCTTTCAAACAAAAGAGAATTTTCCAAATCGGTCCAGGCGTTTTCGAGGAGGTAATCGGGGAACATACATAAAAATTAAAAAACAAAAAAGATTCCGACGAATTGAGAACCTCCTCCTTTTTTTGAAGTTGGTTAAAAAGGATGATACACCTTTTGACAAGTGTTCATAGTACCTAGCAAATTGGTGCTAACTCGGTTGTACATAATCCCTCTCGAGGGAAGGTCTTTACCGCAGGCAATATTGTGAAAAGCCCTCGCTTCATTCGCATTTAGGTGAATTGCACGATGAATTATAATTCTTCTCCTTTTCAAATCTACTGGTAGGTTTAAATTCTACAAAGCTTATACACGGTGGAACTTTAATGGTTGTATTCCCGAAGCGAAATGATTTGATTACAATCGATTTTTAAATTTACAAAACGATTAGATTCAAAAATGGCAATTTTACAATCGAAAAAAATAAAACTCGAAAAAGCAACGAACCAATGGTATTAGGGTGATGGGGGCAAAGTGCGCCATACTTTTTTCATAGTTGACTTTGGTGCAATATTACTTGTGCTTAAGTTCACGAGTGAGACTAAATCATGGTACCATAAGGATCTGTGATGTTTTGCAACAACAACTAATGTCGTGTCATTGGAATCTGACGGCAAATTAATGAATTTTAGCATAAAATTTGAAAACAGTCTGACCCGGCGCACTTTGCCGACAAATCGGGGAAGTGCGCCTTGTATTAATAAAATGCAATAATAAAGCATCAGAATAAAAACAGTCCTATATTATTTTAAGAAAACAAGCAACAAAACGCATGCCATTTTGTTTTTTTTCATAGCCACATTCTATAAGAATCTATGTATTTAAAACCGAATTTCGGCTAAATGCGCCATACAATCTTCAGTCAGGGGCTATGAACCTTTTTTCTAAATATTGATAATCGAGTGTCAAGTATATTTTTTCTTTTATTTACGATGGGAATATCATGATTTGGAACTACTTATTTGGTATCAGTATTATAAAGGGACTAAAATAAGTTAAGTGGTCCGTTTTACCTTCCTTTCCCCTATTAGACAAAACCACCAGTGCCTACAAAATTTAAATTAAAAAAAAATTGTCGCGATCTTAAACTTGTGTAAATGTATTTCACTAATAAACGTATATCGTCGGCTTAATTATCAAACTTCGTAACTCCAAAATTTCCGAATTTTTTTGTTTTGATGCCATCTAGCGTAAAAATCCGTAACGAAAACGATGGAATCACTCGTATCTCCTACTTGATTTTAGTTTTCTTGCTATTTACAAAAAATAAAAATATTTAAAAAAATAAAAAAGTTTTTTCTTCCTCCTGTAAAGTTTGACCAAACGGAGATACGAAGTTTGATAATTAGGCCGACGATATGCAAATTACATCTTAATCGGTTTAAGATAACTGCTTTACAATTCATTTGCAAGATTTCACCCGAACATACAAACAAACAAGTATACGAACATTGCAAGTTAAATAAAAGCTTGTAAAAAAGACACATTTTAAAAAGTTTGTAACCTCTGGATTGCGGCGAAGTGCGCCATATAAAAAGTCAGTATGGCGCGCTTCCCCAACTATATAAATTTGAGGTCAGAATATTTAACTTGCGAAAAATATATATATTTTACTAGATAGAAGTGAAATAAAGTCAGAATCTTAAAGCAAAATATTTAAATTGTGCCCTTACCTCACTCGTATATCGGTAAAAACTTGATTTCTTGAGATTTACGACGATGATCACGCCATAGTCATCTCTCCTCACCACTTTGAATATCAGTGAAAATAAAATGGCGCGTATCTCAAACTCACATGACTAGAGCCATCTATGAGTTTCACCAAGAACTATGATTTAGTTTGTAGCATCGATATAAGGTGTCACTACTAGTATAAAAATCGGTAATTTTCGAGATATTTGTGGTAGGTGCACTTGCCCGCTAGGCGCACTTTGCCACCTTCACCTTAGGTACTTCGCACTACCACACCTATTTGAGGGCTAATCCAACCTATTATTTAGTTTTTTAATTCTTAATATTATGATAAACTATCGGCTAAAATCAAGTCATACCAGTCTGTATAAATCCCATTATCAAAACGAAATTTATTAAAGTTTTTCAGGAAAAGATACTTTCTCTTTGCCACCTCTGTGGAACCAGGGCATAGCCTATAAAATATGGACAAGAATAACAGCGCAAACCCTGAATATTAAAGCAGAAGGAATATATTACACTTCTCCCTATGTAGAAGAAAAATAAAGTTTACCTAGGTTGATTAAAACCTTATGAACAGCGCTGAGCTTGATAATGACTTTAGCGCGTGAAATATGTATCGTAAACATCGTTAAAGGAAATAGATGCGTCGTCATTACAACGTAATTAACAGCTCGCGTCTTAGACAGGATTTCCCCCTCCACTTGCCGTTGTTATCATCTAAGGTAGGTAATAGCTCTCCACTTCTGCTATCTATGTAGGTATAAATCCAAATCAAAATCAAAATTAATTTATTTCATGTAGGCCAACTTGTAGCTCTTATGACACGTCATAAATCTACCACCGGTTCGGAATACAGATTCTGCTGAGAAGAACGGGCAAGAAACTCAGCAGCTGTTGTTCTTTTAAAAAAAAAAAATGTTTACAATAGGTAACAAAACTATGCTATGCATACAGTGACCAGAAAGACATTTTGGATACTATTTTTTCATCATTATTCATCTGAATCCGGCCATAACTGAGTCTGGGATGTGGGGATTTAGGTTTAGATCATAGTATTACTCCCTTTTAATGGATATCTTTCTTTTGTATTTTTTTTGTACTCTCGCGGGATAAAGCCCGGATCTAAGGCTTGCGAGGGGAGTGGGGATATAGCTAGTCAAATGTGTAGAGCCTTCATGAGAGAGTTGACCTAAGGGATGAATTCACCACCGGATAGCATAAAGTTGCACTGAATGATAATCTCCGGTGGGTGCAGGACTATTTCAACAAATAAGCTACTTTATTGGGCAGTGAGCTATTGGATGGGGTGCTGTGGACATGAAATCTAGGTTATGGACTGAGATATTTGACGCTTGCCACTACAATACTTCTCAGATATATATTACCTTATTATTATATTAGGTAGTTACCTACCTAAATCTTCGTTGTTTCAATGACTTTCCTAGATGTTAAAAAATGTATAGTGTATTTATGTTGATTTTTCTCATACACACACTCACACAATTTTAAATAAACACGGAAATTACCTGAAAGGGAATAGGATAGCAATGTAAATTAAGAATGTAATAAAAACCACGATGCACTGGGAAACTTTCTCTACTAATTTACTCAATGTACCTACCTACCTACCTAATTAATTAACTTCCTCTCTTTTCGCGGACAAAATTAATTACGATGCATGGTAAAAGATGCTTGCTATTCATTAGGGAGATAAGTATGTTATATAATAAAGCGTGCAAAGTAAAAAAAAAATATTTGTAGCAATAGTTGATGATGTTGTTCGAATGATGACTGACCAAATTTCGAGAATGGCGGTCAATCTCAACTAAAGGAGCAAGTCTATTTGGCAGGAGATATTACAGTGAGAAAACTCAGGTGCGTCTCTATTTCCTTACTCCAATATTGCGATTGGACGGTAGTCTAGGTAGGTAATATTTTTTTTTACATTGGATGACAAGATAGTCCTTGACTGCAATCTTACATGATAGTAAGTGACGATGGAGTCTAAGACAGTAGTGGGCTAACCTGGTACATTCAACACATACCCCTAGGCCGTAATCGGTTTCGCACGTCGTGCCGGAACGCTAAATCGCTTGGCGGCACGTCTTTGGTGGTAGGGTGGTAACTAGCCACGGCCAAAGCCTCCCACCAGACTAATAATAATTATAATTTACCTACTGCTAGCGATCCCGCCATGAAATTCAACATTTGTTAACATACTTTTTCTTGTGAATAAATGATAACGTTAGATACACAGATCAAACTTTTCGGATTTCAATCTACCCTTCCTGTTTATACATCTGCCCAACTTAATTCACGGTTCGTGACTTGCGACATGGTAACAGGCTAAAGATGATTGATATAACGGCAGCAGGTAGATTGATACAAACATGGCTATCGTATCCAATATTGTAGCTAGTATAGGGACATGTGAAGCTATTTCGTTAGGAAATCTCATTTCATAGTATTAGTATTATACTAGGCCTACCCACTTACTATACTCAAACCTAAGTTTGGTAGGTAGGTGGGTACGTGGATAAGTTACAGATCATACGTTTTAAGCTGATATGTACTACCTATATAATAATATCCTAATCCTACTGTACCTGTGTCGTGTACATACACATTACGTAAGTGTGCGTGCCTGTCAGGGGCCTAGGTGGGAGCGGTCAGGCGCGAGCAAGATCTCGCTCACACTTATACAGATACGACACACACAACCATGAGCCACGCGCCTATACGCCATACATACTATTGACTTACTGACCTTTACTGACTTCTAGTTTTCTTTAAGTTTTGGTACTTAGGTTGTTGGTATATAGGTTTATGTTTTGGTATTTAGTATTATAGTTTAGATGGGCTGATTGAGATCCTTTAGATCGAAATTTATTCCACGCAAAATAACGGTTGAAGGGCTTTCTGATGGCCTGCGGCAACTTTATGTTTAGTTTTGCTGTTCATGTAGCCAATAACTGAGCTAAAGATTGTTTTACGCCGGAGCAACATGCTACAATAGGTAGTGATGCTTCTGTGGCGGTAAACCTCTTGTGAAGTATCATTGTGGTGTGCTCACCTACTAAAAAAAAAATACGCGACGAATTGAGAACCTCCTTTTTTCGTTGGTTAAAAACGAAGTGATTAAATACCTACACAGTGGTGCTTACAAACTGTCAAACTCAACTATAAAACCTGCCAGTTGGCAGTTTTCAAAACTCTTTGTTGAAAGGAAGTGCGAACTGTGAACCTATTTCGTCTACACCGAGTCCTTTCCGCTTTTCGCTGTCGCCATTTCCCGCTCATTACCCCGTTGCAGTGAAAACCGCCTGTTTCCAACGATATTATAATATCTACCCATTCATACCTACATATATGCCTAATTAGGTAGGTAGCGCCCGCAATTTCATCAATCATTGTTAAAAATTCCGTGGGAATTTCACCAAGTTGGTGGTAGTTGGTTCAACATTTAAAACATAAATTGTCACTAATGGTCACTAACATCATTTAAGCCGACGAATATTTCTTTTTTTACAACGAACCTAATTATTTTCAGAGACAAACGTAATTCATTTAGATACAAGGAATGACTTAGGTCATTCCTTGTATCTCATAAGCCAGCACTTACTAAGCCACTTAAGCACCCGAAAAAAAATCAAATGTTTATTAAAATCCATTGCGTAGGCAGTTTAGAAGAACTAAGTCGCAGTTAGCGAATTCACTTTTTCGTTTTGTAGGTAGTATTCATAAAAGATTATTCAAATACTTTTGAGTACAAAATTTTGGATATTGTTTTGCATAATTTTTCAGGTGTATTCTTGTTTAGAGAGCAACCTCGACCTGTTTTCTGAAAATTATAAATGCAAAATAATAAAGGTTTTGTTCGGGCTCCGAATGCAAATTCACATTTTAGTAAAACAAGAACTGATCAAAGCGGTGCCATGTAAAAATGTTTTTCGAATCATTGAACACAGCATTTCTCACTTTGTAATATTATGTAATAGCTTATACGATACCCAATTTAGACTAATATGACTTATCCTTCCTGCAAAAGCTTGAAAATAGATTGATTCTATCTTTAGTACTTACTGTGTATGTATCTTTTGCTACAATATCCTTACTAATATTATAATTAATGTGAAAATGTTCGTTGGTTTGTCCTTCAATCAAGCATTCATGGAGCAATGGATTGACTTGATTTTTTGGCATGGGTATGGGTAATTAATAGTTATAACTTTTCAGGGAAAAATTGACGCGAAAATAAAAGCAACTAAAAAGGGGTAAATAGAATAAACCTTTAGTCTTAATTAACTAAGTTCCATTAACGAATTTAAGTAAACAAATGCAAGTAACTAATTTTGAGTCGGCGACAAACTTTTTTAAAAGCTTAACTGCGAGCTTTATTTTTTTAATTTTAAGCATGGCAGCGAGTTTGCTCATTATTTCTCATAAAATAATTTCTAACAACGCCGAATGAATTTTTTACTTTTGTTAAAATAATGTAATAACAGTGTTAATTAACATACTAGAATACTTACTTAATTACTTAAAGATTTTGATTGTAGCAGAGAAAGAGTACTTTTTACATTTTCTATAATTAGAGAGTAATTGATTAATGTGGCATAATTAGAAATTGTACTTAAGATATTAATTATTGAAATAATGTGTTTTGGTAATAAAATGATCGTTAAATCATTACTTAAATACCTTAAAATTCAAGGTATATAGATGGAATACTTTGCGTGAATTTCATTATTGGTGATAGAGTTGCCATAAGAAGTCCATAGATAACATACTAGATATTTATAGTATGGTTAATTTAACTGGTCCCAATGATCAAGCAGCAAGACCCATGGGTGAAAGAGGCAGTGATCGCGGGCCTTTGCCTCCTCGAAACCATCACAACTGGGGGGCCAGGCTTGGTCGTCGCCGGGATGAACTGAAGTATAGGGAACCCACCACGTTGGCTGAGATGGAAGAACTGGCGTGGAGGTCTGCACTGCTGATGGAGAAACACGGAGGGAAGTCCACCCATCATTTCCACACCGCTATGGATCTTCTACGGCAACAGTACAATATGGTAATGCATCGTACCTTTTTTTTTTAATTTTGTCTCTGTTCATTTTTATATTATGATATCTCTCCATCACTAGGTCGTGTGCAGCGCTTTAATATTTTCTTTAAAAGAGGAACCGCCTAGTTTCTTGCTGTTTCGTATCGGTTGGAATGGCGTTCCGAATGAGTGGTAGATTCATTTGACGACATAGAAGCACTTAGTAAAAGGTTATTTGAATAAAAAACTTCTCCTCTTCTGTTGTTACTGTTATCATTTTGTTACAGAATTTCATTGTTATCTGCGAGAAATGTAACAGTCCACATGAGTATGATGAGGTTACAGCGCCGGAAAGATGACAAAGAATATTTTGTAAACTTATTTATTTGGTTTTAATCTTTTTTCCATAATAATAATTTTATTTAAAATCGAAAGTGTTGTACGTGTAGTTATTTTGAATTTTGTAGTTATTTTTAAACAAATATAAAATGAAGATCACAAAAAATTATCTTTTAAGTACATACTTCTTCTCCTTTTTATTTGTGTTTCTTTTTTGTCGTTCACTGCTCGAAAGGTCTCTTGTCTACGATACCATACGAGTCGCAGGGAGCCACTGGATTCAGGTGGCACAAGACCGAGAGCTGTGGAAGTCCATGCCAGGTCTAGGTCTCGGTCTTGCGCCGGTTGAATCCAGTGGTTCCCTGCGACTCGTTTCATGTCGTCGGTCCACCTAGTGGGTATGCCAGTGCCAACACTACGCTTACCGCTGCGGGGTCGCCACTCCAGCAACTTGGGACCCCAACGACCATTAGCTCTTTGAACTATGTGCCCTGCCCATTTCCACTTACATTACTATTTATATTTTATCTATAAAACACTTGTACAAAAAATTAGCACATTCCGTGTAAATAGTTTCAAGGGACTAGGCCCAGCAGTGGACACTCGACGATTAGTTGAAAAGACGACGAGCAACGGAGGATTTGTAAATGGGTCAAGTTTCCGTTGGGAAATTGTTCAATTAAGAGTTTCATCGAATTTGACGTCGTTAAGGACGATGCCAATGGGAAATTATCGCATGTGGCTTTCGATTAACATCTATCTACTGTTAATTTCCGACATTCAGCTGGTTCATATTCAAATAAGTAGGTAGGTACGTCTACATCTACATTAGTATTCAACAACTCGATGCCTTAAGCCGATTCTGAGAAATAGGGCCTTGACATAATATTGAGAAACAGATAGATAGAGAACTGAGTGAGTGAACCTTATATAGTATACATTATAAGGTTTTTCCATCATGAGGCAGGTAGATAATTAAAACACTTCTTAACCAGTCATGCCTGAGTGGAATGGTGTAAAAATATTGTCTGCATTACCTTTCTGAACAGCCAGGCTGATTCTTTGCGAGGCAAATGAGTCAGCCCTTTTGTTTTGTAAAACGTTGACAGATAGATTACACTAAAAATAAATCCGCTGTAGCAATGAATTCGGGGCCCGGGGTCATTAGTTTAAGAGGAACGTGAAAATGTGAAACAAAAGATTTGGCCTCTACCTACGCTTATTATAACTAGACTAATGACTCCACGGGTGCTTAACTACTCATTATTCACAAGGACTACCTATTTCACTTTACAATGTTGTAATGGATTATCTAAAATTCGCGAAATATATTTTGGCAGAGATTTGACAAAATTAACTTTAACATAATTTATTACCAGAGGCTTTACTGTTACTTTTCAAGTGCATAAATCTTTCTAGGAAAGACGATATCAAACAAATTATGGCGTAAGTACCTTTTAGCTGAGACGATGTCAAACAAATTATGACGTACCTACTAGCTGATCGCCGCGACTTCGTCCGCGAGGATTTAGTTTTTAAAAATCCTATGGCAACTCTTTGATTTTTCGGGATCAAAAGTATCCTAATATGTCACGACTCTCCAGGTCCTCATGCAAAAAATCACGTCGATACGTTGCTGCGGCGGCATTATTGAAGGACAAACCAACACACTTTCGCATTTATCCTATTATTATTATTTATTGTTAGTGTGCGTGCCTGGCAGAAGCCTAAGTGGGAAAGGTCAGGCGCGAGCAAGCTCTTGCTCACACTTATACAGATACGACACATACACAACCATGAGCCACGTGCCCTCGTGAATTGAAAGAACTTTTACTACGAAACTCTAAAAAAATGAGCGTTATTTGCGTTGAACAGAAATGGGATATCCTATGGGAAATCAAATAGTGTACAACTTCGCAATCTGTTTTGCATAATTTTATTATTTTCAAATTCACTCGATTGATTCACATGAGAGGCTGAAATCTAAATATATAAAAGGCAAAGATGACTGATTGACTGACTGACTGACTGACTGATCTATCAACGCACAGCCCTAACCACTGGACGGATCGGGCTGAAATTTGGCATCCAGACAGCTATTATGACGTAGGCATCCGCTAAGAAAGGGTTTTTGAAAATTCAACTCCTAAGGGAGTAAAATAGGGGTTTAAAAAATCGAATTTAACGTGAGCGAAGCCACGAGCAAAAGCTAGTAAATCATAAAGTGGAATGATTGGATCATGCAAGCTTAATTTATCAAATTAAAACTCAGCTAAAAATCACATCTACTTTTTACTACGACCGCTACAAGACAAGAATGTTACGATGAAAAAGAGATACAACCAATTGTGACGGGTTGCAGTATATTATGAATAGGCATCTTGCTAAGACATAGACACCTTGCTAAGACCTCAGCACCATGGCCTAGGTCGTCACCCTAACGATATTTTGTTGACAAGTTCTATTTTTTAGACTCAGTTAACATAAATCCCAAAATTAATTCTAGAACAAAGAATCTTATAGGAAAAACAAACTATCTTTAGGTATTTATAAGAACATATTTATTTATACAAATAAATAAAATTGAAGTGTCTGTTTGTAATATATTAATAACAGTCTAAAATAGTCTACTTTTGTAACCGACGTTCGAAGAAGTAGGAGAAGGAGTTGTGTTTTTCTATCTACGTATATCGAAATCTCCGTGGTTTCTAAGCCGAAAACAGTGCGAGATGCTCCCATAAAAAGTTCGGGTTCCAACTCCTGATGCTAATTCAAATTCAAATTCAATGTATAATTTGATGTAGGCTACATTGTAGCTCTTATGCCACGTTATAAATCTACCACCGGTTCGGAATGCAGATTCTGCTGAGAAGAACCGGCAAGAAACTCAGCAGTTGCTCTTTTCAAAAAATAAAATAATTTTACAATAAGTAACCAAGCTAAGCTATGTATACAGTGCTTCCACAGAGAAGCTTCAAAAATGCAATACATAATTATAATCCAACACAATATGTCAACATGGGAAGACAAAGCAAACCCATTCCCGTTGGTGGCACCCGTTCATGAGCACGACGCATGATCCAGCCATTGCTTCGCTCAACCATATTTGAGTAGTTTGCTACCGGAGTATTACCCCCTTGTGGGGATTTAGGAACTGTCGATCGTGAATTGAAGAAGCGGACGAAGTGGCGGGCGTCCGCTAGTTTGTAATAAAACATTTAAATTAAAGCAGAGTTTTCGTGTTAAATGTCCGTTAACGCAAATGTACGGTAGGGTCCATTAAACACGCCAGTTTCGTTGTTCCCGCGCCGGTACGGTGTTGCCCCTGTTTCACTTTGCATACTAACCTAAAGTTACTCCTTTTACGATGCTCGTAAAAGTGTGTTTAAAGTTTTTAAACTTATAACATGTGTTGGCTTTGGCTACTTCAATAAATTATATATCTCAAAGTTAATCAATTGTTTTAATAACACCCTTCAGGCAGAAAAATCAATCTTTTATGATTTAGGTATACATTACTGGCTTTTAATCGCAACTTCGTCATCATTATAAAAGTAGAACGTATAAATGTGTGTAGGTATTCTTTATAGAGTACACCACAGATAAAATATAAGCACATTACTTACGTCTTTTGATAGAAGATTTATACCAAATCGTCAATCCTCATCCTGTAATATTTTAAATTATGGTGAAAATTACATTGAAATCAAAGGATTTCAATACCTTAATACAATTCATATAAAAATGAATTCCGTACCGTCTTTACGGTACGGTATTCAACCATGTTTATAAAAGTATGACTTCTACTTTTTTAATATTTTTTATATTTTAGTGTATAATAATTAAGCTTCTAGTCAGTGTATCTACACAATAATGTGTCAGATAGGTACATATTTTTTTTATCCAATAAACGAAATCTATTCGAACAGCGTATCAAATGCGTTTTGGCCTAAATGCTCTAAGGTTTTGGCACACGTCCGCCACTGTACGTTTCAATTTGGAAAGAATCTTTTGTTTTGTATTCGCCTCAGGTCTGATAGAAAATGTAGAGAGCTTTATTTTCGCTTATTGTTGAAAGCTTACTCGTAGTTGTGCAACGAATAAAATCATTCACAGAAATGAATCGGGTTGAAATGAAAAAATTGAGATAACCTGAAGGGTCGATCGTATGCTGCCATAGAAAAGTAGTTTTTTCTATTAAAGTATTTACTAAGACTTGAAGGAAATTTTTCGAACTAATTTAGCAAATATAATAAATTATAGCACAACCTAATCGCTCAGCATTAACTTATAATTTATATGGACAGGTTTAAACTATGCAGTACTACTATAAGTACTATCTATATTTATGGCTTTCGATGCTGTTGATAAATAGTAGCTGGTACACTATACAGCACAGTTGTTTGCAGAGTAGTTTGAAACATGCCACATTTATAATATTTTTAATTAATAAATCTTTAGCTTACAAAATAGGGAAAATTTTCAACGTAAAATACTTGTCTAATTTCAAGCACAATCCAAACAAAGTATTCAGAAGTAGGTTCTAAAATATTAATGCGATGAAACCCAGTCCCTGCGAAGTTTTCAGAATTTGCCGCTAAAATATTACCGTGCATAATTTTGGCACTAATATGTTTGCGAAGCTTGTAAGTTATTGAGCCCAAACATAACATTTACTTTGGCGGCAGTTCGCCGATAAAATAACGAAACGTTAATTAAATTTCTCCATAGCCCTACCGATAAGTAGAATTAAAAGGGTTGCATTTATTGACTACAACTTAGGTTATCAAGAACTAGTTGATCACGCTGTTTTCATGGGTTTAATGACCTATTCTATGTTTAGTACTAAAAGTTTCTTATCAGAAAAACCCAATACCTAATTCTGGCCCGACCAGGAAATCGAACCCACTATCCACAGTCGAACATGGTAAATAATTGACCTACGAGGGAGTCAGATTTTATCTCCTATATAGTTTAGAAACCAAGTCTTCGGAATACTCATCAATCAACGGTTTGTCTATGGTACAATATCGCGAGACGGTAGATGTTTCGAGGGCGAACTTTATCAACAATGTTTGAGTTTAAGTTTTACGATTAATGGCTGCAAGATTGTCAAACTTATGCTCAAAATTTGGTTCAAAATATGTGAGCAATCTGATCGATCTTATAAAGGCAAACAAGGACAAAAATAAAGCAGCTACGAGTGCACGAACTAAAACAAATCTTTTAAAGAACATATTTTTTTTTACATTAAAAAAATGTAATAAGTATAGGCTAAGGCTTGACTGCGATCAAAACCGATATTTATAATAAAGTATGGGTGCCTGGAGCACTTCGACCATCCGATGTTCCAGATCCTTTTTTCCACGTACTTTGAAACTGTGGAACCAACTTCCTGCGACGGTGTTTCCACTGAATTACAACATGGGGTTATTCAAGGGGCGGACCAACAAATTCCTGAAAGGCCGGCAACGCATTGGTGGTGCCTCTGGTGCTACAAGTGTTCATGGGCGGCGGTAATCACTTAACATCAGGTGACCCGCCTGCTCGTTTGCTCGCTAAAAATAAGAAATGCCTTTTAAGAAGGTTCTCAAGTTATACGAGATAAATAGTTAAAAAAATGGTATAGCAGAAATAAATATTTTTCAGAAATAAATCAAGTCTAAATACCTGATAGTGTAAATTTTTTATTTGTTGACTTCTTGTTGCCATTTATTGAAAATGCAGCTAATAGGGACGACGTGGTAGTAGGTAATTTGT
The DNA here is from genome assembly GCA_038048805.1 of Hipparchia sbordonii. Lineage (NCBI taxonomy): Eukaryota > Metazoa > Arthropoda > Insecta > Lepidoptera > Nymphalidae > Hipparchia > Hipparchia sbordonii. Next base: position 6,771,713 of record CM076098.1, read on the forward strand.
AATAGAGGGAAAATTAGCTATATTGGAAAATTCCCAGCGTAAACGTAAATATAAAATATCCCGTATAGAGTTTTAAAAACTTAGTTTTAGACTGTTAATAAACGGCAAAATAATCAAGTATGTAATAAATCTGAAATAATTTGCTCGCAAAAGTATTAAAAAGTTCTCAAAGAATTTATATCAAATGCAACAGTAAATTTAGCTGCACGTCGGCGTTTGCCCGCAAAATTGCAACAGGCACAAAGTAGCTCTGAACGCAATTCATGCAATTGAAAGGAGACCATTAGGAGGAGGAGATTTGGCGAAATTTCTAGCATCATTTTAATTTGGAACATTCTGGCACTTGAGCATAGAATACGTAAACTTGAGTGAAACGTTTAGAAACGTGATTGCAACGTGTGTCGTCTTGGTATAGGTGTTAAAATGTCCGAGTTATGAAGCGTGACTGATTAGTTATTATGTTTGCAAGTTTAGATGGATATGGAGGGCGCATAAATTGTATTTAAAGATTGCAATTAATGTTGAGGTTGAGTGGGTAGCTGCAATTTGATGATATCTTGTATTTTCTACACGATGATTTACGTTTGTTGTTCAAATCGCCTTTTTAAATTTCACTATGACTGTAATAGGTAATATAACCTGATCCCTGGTAGTCAAAAAATAACTACCGTACTCAGGCACATTATTTCTTACTAGCTTATTTCCTCAAACTCGTCCGCTTTCGATTTTCAAAATCCTTCAGGAACTCTTTGTTTTTTCTGGTTAAAAAGTAGCCTATCACTCTCCAGGTCCTCAACCATACCCATGAAAAAATCACGTCGATCCGTTATTCCCTTGCTGCGTGATTGAAGGACCAAACTTCTACTTTCACATTTATATATATTTTATTAAGTACCTACCTCCTAGATGAAGCTCGCGACTTCGGCCCCGTGGCTAAAGATTTTTTAATTCGCTCTTTAATTTTTCGAGATAAATTAATGCCTAGTCCTATGTTAATCCTGGGCATGAGCTGACATTTCACAATGGAGACATTTCTCAGCCAAATCGGTTCATTCGTTGTGGCGTGAAGGAGTAACAAACACACGTACCTACACAGATACAAACTTTCGCCTTTATAATATTAGTCTGCTGTGAAGTGTGATGGGTGTGATGTAATGTGATACTATTAAGTATAGTAAAGAATTAAGGATGAGTCGTTAAATAATTAATCATAATTATTTAATCACCTAACACGTCTTAGCTGAACTTATTATATGAAGCATAAACCTAGTTTTTTAAGCAACTCAGTGCGGCAGTTAGTGCCAAATAAAGGAAGAAAGAACCTACGAACTAAGTTCGTTTACATTCATTTAATTTTTTTCATTCAAATTCAATTATGTACATACAAAGTTTTCTACGCAGTCTGAATAAAACGAACTAACTAAGGCAGTCGGTGGCTGTTTTAGTTCACAAACTTATCATCCGCATGCGACACTTTTTTCATTTCAATTTTTAACTTCCAAACTAACCTTTCCAGTTATTCAAATGATAAAAAAATATAACGATGCTCTCATTCACATTTACTTTTATTATATTTTTCATATAATGACAACCTTAAAGTAATTACGTCATTACTATGACATGTCAAAACAATATTGAAATCGTATAGAGTCTTCAGATTCAGATTTGGTTTTTACAACAATAGATCAAGTTTTAACTGTCCGAAAAAAAAAACAGGTAAAAATTATACATCATACCTATTTGAAAAGTAAGATACTGAGTAGAATTAATATTGACAAAAAAAAATCGCGAAGTTAGGTCTAATTTTTAACCAATTTGCATTTATTTTCAATGTGTTGCATATTACAGAGCCTTATATAAAATTCCTATAAATATTACTAGGAGACAAACTAGCTATTTAAAAAAAAATGGATATTGTGCCCTGGTCCTACTAATAGTAGGGAAGGGAACTTTTTGTTTTCCATGACCGTACCGTCGTACCGAACATGTTCGCTATTATTCTTAGTTAAGAGGGTACTCTAGTGGGCCTTTCTCCATACAAACGTATTCTGCTGTTTTCTTCGTGGATAATGCCTCTAGAGCAATGATTTTTTCCCAAAAAATCTAGGTCTAATTAATACGTGCCTCTATGTTTTTCTTTTTTCCAAAACATTATCATTAAAAAAAATATGACAATCCAAAAACCCGAAAAAAACCCTCGATTTTACCGCCATGTTCAAACGACTATCAGACAAATTTGATAAGTTTTTAACAAAAAAGAAAAACATAGAAGCATAGATATACTCTTCCTCTAAATTTTGATATAAGAATATTTGAGATTTGTCCAGTTTTGAAGAAGGAAACAGCAGAATACGAAACGTCTTTTGGTCAAGGTTTTTGTAGGTAAAAATCAGCCCGAGCTGCAGTTGTCCCTTTCGTACTTTACGGGGGTAGGGTGGAGGTGAGGGAGGGTAAGGCTTACATGTACACTAATAGGGAAGTGACAATTGTCGATATTTTTATCGATACTTTAGTGATGTACTCTGATGTCGATATTTACACTATACAATGATTATTTTATTTATTACTAGCGGACACCCGTGACTTCATCCGCGTTCCTAAATCACCACAGTTTAGGTTGGCAGAACCCCTTCAGCATCAGGATTAAGGAGTTGGATCCTGGAATTTAACAATGTCTTTACTTGGTCCCTATAATAACTATTCATAATAATCAACAATTCCTAAATCCCCACAGTTTAGGGAAGCAGTACCCCTGCAGCATCAGGATTGAGGAGTTGGAACCCGAAGTTCTTATGGGACCATCTCGCAAAGTTTTTGTGTCGATTAAAAAAAGATTCACGCAAATCGGTTAAGAAATCACGGAGATATCGATATACAGAGGTAGAAAAACACAACTCCTCCTCCTTTTTCGAAAGTCGGTTAAAAAAGTAGCCTATACGATGCCCGATAATATCAGCTATCTACCAGTGAAAGTCCCGTCAAAATCGGTTCAGCCAGTCCCGAGATTAGTGGCAACAAACAGACAGACAGACAACAATTTTAAAAATTGTTGTCTTGGTATAAGTAGATCTCTTCCTAGATCTCGTTCAAACTAATTTTCGGTGGAAGTTTGCATGTACATCATATATTTTTTTTACTTTTATCATTCTCTTATTTTAGAAGTTACAGGGGGGGGGGGGGACACACATTTTACCACTTTGGAAGTGTCTCTCGCGCAAACTATTCAGTTCAGAAAAAAATGATATCACCCTACAGGATTTAGGAGAATGACCTGGAGCTCTATGATCTAGTAGCAAGCATACCAATTCGTAAACGACAGTTCCTAAAGCTTTTAGGGAGAAAATACCCCTGCAGCATCAGGTTTGAGGAGTTGAAGGTAACAATTTTTAAGAGCCCATTATAAAAAAATCGCGTGAATCGGTCCAGAAACCCCGGAGTAATCGGTGGACATACCTACATAGAAAAAAAAAGATACCGACCGAATTGATAACCTCCTCCTTTTTGAAGGTCGGTTCAAAATAGGGCTATCCATTATGGTTTACGATAGTGTGTTATGCCAGCTTAAAATGAGCCGTACATTCAAAGTTTCCTGTACGTAACGGGGTTCAAGTTATTTGGACCTATTACTGAGCATTGTGAAGTCAATAATTTCTGAACTACTAAACTGACGACCTTGAAATAATTACAGAACAATTATTGCAGTAGGTATGTTCTTTCTAATAAAAAATGAATGAATGAAATCGGAGTACACGTTAATGAATTACAATGAAATACACATTTTCACTTTCATCCCCTCTCCCAAGGGAACCGTGCTGAATTTCGGGATAAAAAGTATCCTATATTTTACCTCGTAGTATGAACTTAAATCATGTTACGTTTCATTTAAATCCGTCCAGTAGTTTCAGTGTGATGTGCGGCCAAGATACAGACAGACGAAAAATTAAAAAAAAAATTGTTTTGGGCTCAGTATCAATAGTAAAGCATCATCCGATTCAAAGTTTCAAAATATATTTATTCACCCGCAGGCGGCCGGCGGGTGAATGTTACGGGCATGGGAGGGGCGAGGGCTCGCGCACACTAATACACTACTCGTACACATGGATAACTCCTGTTGGTCGGGCGCAGCGCGACGGCGATATTTTCTCCAAATACCTATTTTTCAAATTCCTTGGGACTAGAGTACCGTCTTAATAAACTATGTAAGCGGTACGAATTCGGATTTGATAAGAGAAAATGAAAATTGAAAATTAGCGTGGAATCTGAGCATTTCGCGTTGATTACACGCAGAGCTGTTTCCAACAATTCGTTTTTATCACCGTACTCAATGTCTGCTTTAGCGATGTTTTCTGTTGGTAAGCAACAAACTCCTACTCCAATATTTATATCATTGCTTTTTTCTTGAGTCGTTCACAGACGGTTTTATATAGGTACATCTATATACATATACATACTACATATTATAATATTTTTGGGTGCATGTCATAATAGTACCTATTACATAAATACTCGTAAGATCCTATTGTCATATTCGTATAATTTTTTTTATGAGCTAATGTATTTATTGGTAACCTGTAGGTACATAATATATAATACCCATTTCCAATATCTAATATATAAAAATGAATCGCTTAATGTGTTGGTAAGCGCATCACGCGTGAACGGCTGGACCGATTTCGCTAATTCTTTTTTTATTGTGTTTGTTATTGTTAGGAGAAGGTTCTTATGAAAGAAAAAATTAAGAAAATTGCGCGGAAAATTAGAAAATTTAAGAAATATTAACCACCATATTAAATTATTTCTAATGTAACCGCTTTTACAATTCAAACTTTTTTGATGTAACCTTATGGCGTTTGACATAACATTGACAGAATGCGTGCTGCCAATTTCGTCAAAGAGTTTCAATATTCATAGTTAAGACAGGACAACGTCTGTCGGGTCCGCTAGTTATTAATATTTTCCCATTCTTTGACCATAAGGTCCATAACGTCATACGTAATCTTTTTTTTTTTATTCGATGACAAGATAGCCCTAGACTGCGATCTCACCTGATGGTAAGTGATGATGCAGTCTAAGATGATAGCGGGTTAACTTGGAAGGGGTATAGCAGTATAAATTCAACCCATACTCCTAATCGGTTTCTACACGCCGTCATGCCGGAACGCTAAATCGCTTGGCGGCACGTCTTTGACGGTAGGGTGGTAACTAGCCACGACCAAAGCCTCCCACCAGACCAGACCAGAGATATCCATAAATCTAAAAGATTTCGTTTTTTAAAATTTAACTTTGGGTCTAGCTTAATAATTTACATTACTGCAGAGATAAGGTACGTGTAACCTTTGACTTTCAGGCGTTAATATTAATGCATTGGCAGTAGCTACATTATGCATAATGTTCGTAGTGTTTCACAGTTATCCGATTAAGTTCAGAGGATTTACCTACTTAAAATCCTCATTTTAAATGTACGTCTTCGTGCCTAAAGCTCTTAATTTAACTTGAAGTATGATAAAGCTTTTGACACAAATTCTATTATACTGGGTTAAATATTATTTACTTTTTTTGGACGACATTATTTGTCTCTGAAAGGCTTAGTAGAGCCAAATCTTTTTAAGGATAAAATATGAACAGGTTTTATAATTTCAATGGAAAATTATGTAACTTTCCTTAAAAACACGGAATATAAAGTAAACACTCTAATTTTCGAAGCAATGAATAAAGAAGCGATTAGTGGAAATTATAATGCCCTGTGACTTTGCTCGCATTCTGCATTGATGTTGTGTTTCTAGGAAAAATGTGTAGAAAATGGTATTAAAAAATCTGTCTAACTTTCGCAAAACAGAAATGTTTAGCTCAATTATATAATATTTTATTACAGCGTTAGCAGTGGCTATATTCCACATAAGCAACATAGATTGCATGCGAGATTCCGATATTGAAAACGTTTTGGGTCAGTTACCAAAAAAAGGTTTTTCCCTTCAGCATTCACCTTTAGATCGATCACTAGAAAGAGATGAAAATACCAGTGATGATTTCCAAGAACTGGTTCAAAACATTGTTCGAAGTTCGCAAATTCAAGCTGGATTCCCTTACAAGGATAAAGATTTTATACTCGATAAAAAAGATCGAAAAAAGAAACACACATGGAGACAGATTCTCTATGTTAAGCCTGCGTGGATAAAGGCAGTTCACACTCCAAGGAAACAAAATTATCCTTTGAATAACTTGGAACATGAAGATGGTGATAACGATCTTGGTGACTACTCCAAGGTGTATTTAGTACTTGATCCAGACGTCGATTTAACAGAGTCCGATGTTAGAGATTTAAGCAACATGTAAGTAGAAATATAAAAAATGAATTTGAAACTATAAATTATGTTATGTTAGGATAAGAACAAAATGTATTGTTAGGCTTTTGATGAATTTTAGTGGCAAATTAATTACAATAGGCTAAATTATATCTTCAAATGAAGTGACTCATATAATATCGATCAAACATCACTTGGAAGTTCGTTTGATCACATTATATTATTATTTAATGGTTTTTTCTTTCAGGGTATCAGTACTTGCTAAACCTAGCACCCCAAGAAAATATCCTCTAAAAGATCGTATTAAAAAAAAACGATACAAAGGCTTCGTAGTAAAAGATAATATAATGAATAGAAGACGAATGCGGGATTCAAAAGAAAGTAAGCAAAGATCATTTCTTAAAATCTTTTGATACTTCAGATTAATTCGGTTAAGGGAGATAAAAATTCTTTTTATCGCCTTTTTTAAACTTGCTCTCAATGTAAAGACCAACGTGTTTTAAATTGGCTTCTACAAAAGAAATGTTTAATTATAGTACGAGATGCCTTATCCTATTTGTTTACCAAATTATGTAATGTATGTCTTAATTATGATTATGATTGTTAAATAACACTTTTAATTTCGTCAAACGTTGGGATCATCGCTATGTCATGCGAATAGTATACCTAAAATGAACACCGAAAAGAGAAAATTGAATGAGAGTTACTTAATACAAAAGGGACGCTAACTCTGTTCAGTCAATATTTATTTAAACGAGAATGACGTGAAACCTTGCTTTGTCCATCACGCAACCACCAAGCAACGCATCGTAATTTTTTGCATGGGTATTGTTGAGAACTTGGGAAGTGAAATACCTAGACCGTGGGTAAAAGCTAATAAAGATGCCTTTACAGTGTATGCGGAAAAAGCTTCAATAGAGCGTGATTACAAACCGAAGAGACCCCGAGCAGAATACCGCGGCGGGGCAGGGCGCACTGCGATACCCTACATCAGACATCGCGGCGATATCTATGAGAAGGAATAAGTGTAACTGTGTCGTGCAAAATATATCATTTTTATTATTCAACGATTTTAATTTTCGATCCTCCAAGCAAAATGTTTTGGTCCCAAAGTGTTGCAGTGGCGACCCCGCACTGGGTAGAACAGTATAGGGAGACCCCCTACTAGTTGGAGCGATGACATCGACGAGTCGCAGGGAGCCGCTGGATACAGGCGCCGTAAGACCGAGACCTGTGAAAGTCCATGCAAGAGACCTTTGTCCAGCCCTGGACCTAGCGATAAAGGAGAAGAAAATTTTTAGATTTTTGAATTTTGATCTCTACCGCGCCTCGTACAGCACGTACAGTGTATAATGCAAAATATATGAAAGTAAGAAATCGCCAAAAAACATGATCTTGTGCTGCTATATGCTGCAGCTGCCAGTCATGGGTGAATGATCATTCGACAACAAGGGTGGACTTCCATTGCTGCGTTTCCCGGACCAATGCAATTCCATCTTAGGAACGTATTAGGACCATCGGTTTTTCGAGCTATGTATAGGGGAAATGAAGCCCTATCTAAATGAAAACCGTATCACACTGCTTATTGTACATTTGTATTTATCCAACAATAAAATAATGTAACAAGATAAACTTAAACTTGGATGAACAGGCGTTGTGTCGTCCGGCGTGGACGGAAGTCGAGAATATTACTGAAATTTAGATCACCGGCCCGGGCGGTGTATAAAAGAATAATGCATTACGACGCCTGTTCAAACTTACATTCCAAACAACATTCAAATTGCATTCCAAGTTTGAATGCCTTCTAATATGAAAATAAAAGTGGCCAGCTGATCAACCAGCCAGTAGCAGTAAGATCTCCGTGGAGACCGTTAAGACTCCACATCACTCCCCCAGGAAGACATGAAAAGTAAGGAAAAAAAAAAAACAATGATTAATTACGTAACATTAAAATGAACTCTACGCCCTGAACGCGTCCTAACAACAGGTTTGCCCAGCTCGTCCAATTCCTCCGGACCTAAAACATAGGCTGGTTTCAACCTGTCGATTGAAATTTTTTCCTCTTTGCCTTTCATTTCTATCTTATAATGTTTCCCTTCCCTACTTAGAACCTTGAAAGGGCCAACGTAGGGTTGCTCTAAGGCTTTTTGAAACGGACCTCTACGGATGAAAACATATTCCGACGAAGCTAAATCCTTTGGGATATGAAATATCTTCCTACTATTGTGGTCAGAAGCGGGGGATGGAGATAAATTTGCGAAATGAGACCTGAGTCTGTCCACTAAATATGTTGGGTCCTTAATATAATTTTTAGGGTCGAAAAATTCACCTGGTAGACGTAGCGGCTCCCCGTAGACTAGCTCTGCGCAGGAAGTGCCGAGGTCTTCCTTCCAGGCACTCCTGATCCCTAGAAGTACCAACGGGAGAACCTCAGTCCACCTTGGATTCGCATGGCACATGATCGCTGCCTTGAGCTGCCGGTGAAATCTTTCGACCATCCCGTTTGCTTGAGGATGATACGCGGTTGTCGTCTGGTGTTGAGCACCTACAACCGCAGCTATCTTCTGAAACAAATGCGAGCCAAATTGAGAACCTCGATCTGTTAAAATAACCCGTGCTGAACCGAATCTTGATAGCCAGCCAGAGACGAAAGTTGCCACGCAAGTTTCCGCTGTAATATCTGGCATGGGCAATACCTCTGGCCAACGAGTAAATCTATCCACGATAGTTAAGCAATACCTCATTCCCGAAGAATAAGGTAATGGGCCTATAATATCCATGTGGATATATGCAAATCTCTCCGATGGGAGAGCAAACTTAGAGAAAGGTGCACTAGTGTGCCGCGTTACTTTTGACAACTGACACCCCTGACAAGCCTGTGTCCATGCACGACAGTCTCTTTTCATAGATGGCCAAACAAAACGTTCCGAAATTAATTTATTAGTCGCACGGACCCCGGGATGAGAGAGATTGTGAAAACTTTCAAAAATACTCTTCCTAAACTGCGGAGTTACATAAGGACGTGGTTTACCTGTTGACACATCGCATGTAATTTTTAACCTGGTGTCTGGAATTGTGACCCGAGCCAACGTCATCGACGTTGAGTCACTCAGCGCCTTTAATTCCTCATCAGCTGCTTGCGACTTCGCAAGCTCAACCAGGATATCTTGAGCAGCGACGCTCTCGACGCGCGAGAATGCATCAGCCACAACGTTCTCAGCTCCCTTAACGTGTTGAATGTCCGTGGTATACTGAGAAATAAAAATTAATTGATTTAATTGAACGGGCGGAAGTTTTTCCCGTCTTTGTGTAAACACGTAAAGCAACGGCTTATGATCTGTATATATTGTTGCCGCTTGTGCTTCAAGAATGTGCTTAAAATGTTGCACACTTTCGTAGATAGCTAATAATTCACGATAGTAGGCAGGCCACGTTGATTGCTTAGAATTAAGTTTCTTACTAAAAAATGCAATAGGCTGCCAACCCTGTCTGACCTCTTGCTGCAGACATGCACCGACATGAGAGCTCGATGCATCTGTAAATAAGCCTAGCCGAGCATCAGCGACTGGGTGTGCTAACAGAGTCGCGTTAGCTAAACTTTCTTTACAAATAATAAAACTACGCTCTAAGTCAGGAGTCCAAGTAAATGGCTTTGCACCCTTACCTTGAATCGCTGATAGAGCATCAATGAGCGGAGCTTGATAGCGCGCAATACTAGGGAGAAATTTACGATAAAAATTCACCATACCGAGAAAACGACGTACACCTTGCACTGTTTTAGGCAAAGGAAACTCTTGAAGGTTCCTAATCCTGTCCGTAGGAGGACTAATCCCAGCAGCGCTTATGGTGTATCCCAGGAAACGAACCTCTGTAAGATTAAAATGAGATTTTTTCTCATTAATAACAATCCCGTATTCCTCTAATCTTTTAAAAAGGATACGTAAATGTTCTAAATGTTGTTGTTGATCTTTGGAAAAGACCAAAATATCGTCAACATAAGCGAAACAAAAATCTAAACCGCGGACAACTTCATCGATAAACCTTTGAAATGTTTGCCCTGCGTTCCTAAGTCCAAAGGTCATATAAGGAAACTCAAAAAGACCAAATGGAGTAATGATAGCAGTCTTACAGATATCTTCCTTCGCTACTGGAATTTGATGATACGCTTTAACCAAATCGATTGTGCTAAAAATCGTCGAACCAACCAAATTTTGGTTAAAATCGCCGATATGACGCACTGGATATCTATCTGGAATCGTGCGAGCGTTTAAAGCACGATAATCACCGCACGGACGCCAATCAGACTCCCCCTTCGGGGCTAAATGAAGTGCCGATGACCACGCACTATCTGAAGGCCTTGCGGTGCCACAAGCTAACATGCTATCGAATTCTTTCTTAGCAACAGCTAACTTTGATGGACCTAGGCGGCGCGGACGGCAACAAACCGGCGGACCATCCGTTGTTCGGATGTAATGCACGGTACTATGTTTGATTAAACGAACCGGACCCGGCGGGCGAACGATCGCGGGAAATTCAGATAAAATATTGTATTCTGAAGCTACAGTTTTAATGCTAACCTGCTCGTGATGGGCAACCGATGCAACACACGACAGGCCAGTCGAACCATCAAGAACTCGACCTGACCTACAGTCGGGTAATAAGCAAAAATGCGCGAGAAAATCAGCGCCAATAATTGCAGTTGTCACATCACAAATTATGAAATGCCACCTAAAATCACGCCTTAATCTAAAATCTAACGATAGTAAAATAGTTCCAAATGTTTTGATATCGCTTCCGTTTGCAGCGCGCATCGAATAATCGGCTACTTTCGGACGACTTTCCATCCAAGAAACCGGAAAACATGAAACGTCTGAGCCGGTGTCAATCAAAAATCTTTTTTTCGACTTGACATCGGTAATAAATAGACGGCGGCTACGGGCCGACCAATCAGGAACCGCCTCTACTGATTGTCGCTCGCGTTTCCCTGTCCTTTAAATGAACATGGCTTGACGCACTTCACAGCACGCGACGCAAAATTCCTATGATACCAGCATAAATCATCACCATTGCTAGGACTGTTTCTCCTAGGGGATGGTGATGCGAAACGCCTATTCCTAAACCTACCTCTCGATCTATTTCTATGACGCGAAAAATTTTTTTGATTTCTAATTTCGGATACTTCCCTAGTTAATTCATCTAAACGACTCATAACCGAAGCGAAACTCGCTTCGGATGAGCAAGCCGCATTATTAAGCGCCGAAGTGGCTACAATGCCTGGGGAAACTTCTAAAATTTTGTCAGCTAATTCAGCTATTTTATCTAATGTTAATTCACTTTGCGCGGCCAAAATTGCTTGTAAATGTTGTGGTAACCGGCGCATCCACAACTGACGTAAAATGTTTTGATCTGAGAGTACGTGCCCCGCTAAAGAACGCAAATGGCGTAAAAATTGAGACGGTTTGCGATCTCCTAGTACCTCATCACTCACTAATTGTCTGACCCGCTGTTCCTCAGAGGTGGATAAACGACGAATAAGCTCACCTTTCAAAAAGGAGTAACGGTTTGTGACCGGCGGCTGAGTAATAATATCCTCCACCTCGCCAATCACACGTGAATCCAATTGAGCTACAACGTTATCGTACTTAGTCTGATCCGCTGTTACCCCTGAAATTGAGAATTGGGCCTCGACCTGGGCAAACCATATGCTTGGCCGATCGGACCAAAACGGAGGAAGTTTCGCGGACACTTTAAATACCCTCGTGTCTTCCATGGGGGCTTCCGATTGATGCGCCGGAAAACTGGCAATTTTATCCCTTAGTGACTTGTTCTCCTCTAGTAAAGGAATAGCTGAACCAGCCAACTCCTTCAGTTTACTCTTAAGATCTTCATTTTCTTTTGCTAAATCTCTTAATTTCGCCTCCATATTAAATAAAAATTACACAAAAATCGTATTAGTTATATACCTAAAACCACTAAAATAAATCTAAAATTAATACACTGAAAAAGAAAAATATTAAAATTAAATTTTAGTGTCCCAAAATTTTCTTTAAAACTTCACTTTCACGAATGACGGGCGACGACGTCGACGTTTGTCAAATTGTTTTTAAATATGATTTTCTAATCGTTCGAATGAGGTTTCGCTGCGTATTTCCACTTCTACGATACGATGACGTTACGTTTCACATTTTCCAATAATAAATAATATTTCTTACGGCCGTCCATCAATTATGCACACAACTTGTCCGGGCAACCCATAAAATTGTACGGGTCGGGGTCACCAATATAGGGGAAATGAAGCCCTATCTAAATGAAAACCGTATCACACTGCTTATTGTACATTTGTATTTATCCAACAATAAAATAATGTAACAAGATAAACTTAAACTTGGATGAACAGGCGTTGTGTCGTCCGGCGTGGACGGAAGTCGAGAATATTACTGAAATTTAGATCACCGGCCCGGGCGGTGTATAAAAGAATAATGCATTACGACGCCTGTTCAAACTTACATTCCAAACAACATTCAAATTGCATTCCAAGTTTGAATGCCTTCTAATATGAAAATAAAAGTGGCCAGCTGATCAACCAGCCAGTAGCAGTAAGATCTCCGTGGAGACCGTTAAGACTCCACATATGCACTAATATTATCTCTACACTTTTGGTTCGCCTTAGTTCTCCTCACTTCCGATTTGATCCTGCAGAAATACTACGGGTATAGCTCTCGCCATGCCTTTGACTTTGAGCCTTTTTATGAGGCCCATATATAACTGACCATGTATCTAATCCATAGTCATATTGTATTATATATCCACGTTGGTTGATAGAATCCTAATTAAAGAGGTTCACAGAATAAACAAAAGATAAATAAAACTCCTTCATGGATTTAAATGCTTTACTAATGCATATTTTTTATAATATTATATTAAGAGTATATCACAGTCATCACTTTAATAAGTGCATCAATATAAATAGTTTACTCCTGTATTACAATTAAATACCTATGTATGTATAAATTGAATTTCTATTAGGTTATAAATAGTTTGACTAGAAATTTTACAATGAATTTTTAAATATGTATATAATATTTATTTAATTTACCTAGTTGTTTTGACTTTTGGCCATATTTTATACAAAGGGCGAATTTTTCCAAGACTGATAATAAAATTCATCGATGGTAAAATTTAATAAATAACTGGATTACATTTTATTCTAGCGAATACATACGAGTAAACGTTTAATGTCCTCAAACATGTAAGTAATACATTTTTCTGGTTTTTAATTTTATCAAAAAATTACAGCATATATATGCTATAACGTATCTACTCAAATCGTCAAATTTTTTAAATTATATAAACTTAATTTAAAAGTCACCCAGTTAACAGAATATAATCGAATAAAATAGTACTTTGACATGCAATTATTCTTGATTTATTTTTTCCTAAAACCTTTGAATTAGTATAACAATAATAATTTAACTAATTGAAATAACTCCAAATTCGCGCTTTCTATTAAATAATATTTTCAATATGCCATACTAGGTGAAATGGTGCATTTAATTAATGGTTGGTGTTCTAAAATCACTGTGAATCCTATATTATAATTTGTGCAAAATAAATGACATCCCATTCGCAGTAGTGTTTGTACAGACTAATGTTTGTTTTTATGAATTTTGTTTGCGCTACGCTCCGCAGCATGCAGTCGCGTACATACCTACGATGTTTTAATTTGGGAGAAACGAATGGAGTGACATTATTATAATCTATATATATATATATATATATAAAAGAAAGTCGTGTTAGTTACACTATTTATAACTCAAGATCGGCTGAACCGATTTTGCTGAAAATTGGTGGAGAGGTAGCTTAGAACCAGGAGACGGACATAGGATATTTTTATCTTACTTTTTATCCCGACAATTTTCTTCACTGTTGAAGCATAGGATATTTAATTGCTTAAATGCACATAACTCCGAAAAGTCAGAAGTGGGTGCTTGGGAGCGAACCTGAGACCCCCGACTAGGAGCCGGAGTCCTAACCACTAGGACTATTATATATCACTGCTTCTATTATACTTATTAAGTATACTGTAGTGTTTAATATACAAAAAAAAATAATCTTACTCTTCGATATTTTACTTGTGTTATATGCAACTTCGAATGACATATTTATCTTATTAAATAGTTCTATAGATGACGAATGTAGCTACTCGTATTTAAATAATTTTAATTACTTGACTAGTAGGTACCTTATAAATATTAATAATAATTGATCCTTTGATAAATACATTTTGAAACTTAAACAATAATTGACTAGAATATGCAAGCTAAGTTATATTTCAATTCTGACTAGGCCACGCTTAACGACTAACATGTAAACATAAAAATACATATATGGAATAAGAGTCGTTACTGTAGAGAATTTAATATTTATAACTGTTTATTTAATTTTTTGTTGACTTCTACTTAAAGGTGAGTCCGGAAAATATCAGTAACATAATTTTATTTATCATAGCACGCTCACATTGAAATTGTTTTATAACATTTACTTTTCATATAAATTTTATAATATACGCGTGGCCACATAGAAATACCGATGCTATGAAACACTACAATATTTATGTCTACAATTACAATATCATTGTTAATGTTTACATTCATGATATTGCTATACATCAACTTACATAAGTTTTACAATGTGCTCACACTACTTACGCATATTATAAACAACATTTTTTATAAGTAACAGATTGAAATCATGTTTAGATAGACTCACCTTTAGTTACTGTTATGTTACAAATATAAAGGTCTTTAAAAAAACAAATATAAATAATAGAGAAACAATTTAGCACATTACCTATATGTTAAATAACTCTGTGTTATACAATAGGTATATATTGGCCATTAGCGTACTTTATAATAAATTTTAATTAATGGACAATAATTCATCAGGCACAATAATACGACTCTATAAATAAAAAGTTACCTATTTTATGACCGAGCGGTGGTACTGTGAGAATATAGTACTAATATAACGTCTGATTTTGTATACAGAGATGGATACAATATAAATTGAGGATCCTAATCAAATTATTATTAATGCAATAAATTAGATAGCCTAATTTTGTTCAGAATATGTAGGTACTCGATATTTTGCTTGCTCATTAACATGACATTAGTCTAATTTATTTGCCGACATAGTATGTAAATTAAATAATTTTGTTATTTATACTAAAAGATGACTTTTTTAATTCTCAGTATCTATTAGGTACTTATGTCTAATGAGATCGTTTGCATCTTCAGATTTGACTTTGGAAGACGAGAAAATTGGACATAGATTCACTAGTTCACGTATATTAAAATAAATAATTAATTAAGACGAAAACATTTTTATTTTTATTATTACTTATTATAATATACATGTTCAGAGGATATGAAAATTGAGGTGTTTTACACCATATTAATTTAATATTTATCCAATAATAATAAAATATTAATAATAACTTAAATCGATTAAAAAATAATATCACTATATCAAACTTAAAATTGAATAATATCGTAGGTAACTCGCTATGCGTACTGATACTATTATATATTATTTTGTGATAAGTATTCGTATAATTTTGACTTCAAAGGGACCTTTTTAAAACATTACAAGGCATAAAACTTTCATGCGTACTTAATTATTTTATAATAATGTTATAGAAAATTGACCAAATAATAATTAAATAATAGGTATTGTGAATTTCGTGTAAACTATCATGAGTATATAAAATCTTTATACTTATGATAATTAATAGGTTATTTATCTGTTTTGGATCTAGTGTGAAATTCTACAAGTTCGCACGTCGTGGCTTGCCTCGCCCGTTCTGTACCGTGTGATGATAACTCAGCCACGAGTTTAACATAAACAATAATATAATCATTAATCTACTTAACGCAATTGATCCCACGCCAGGCTATTCACAATGTTTCCATTATACTTATAAGCATATCGTGCACCTTACACTAAATTATCTATAACTATTATCATACTGATATTTTTAATTAATTGAAATATTCACTTAAGCTTTTATGTACCTCCAGTACGAAAGTGACCCACTCAAAAAATTACAAAAATACCTACGGTTTTCAAGCATGATCAAATTGGATAATCGACTTTCGATTTAAATACCTAAATAATTGCTATTCCAGCCGAAATTAAAGCTACTTTTAATTTTAATTCTGCAAATGTCTGTTAGCGATGCATGCCAAAATTGTAAAATTTAACTCAACATCTTTGAATTCTGGGTTGGATTACTTTAGTCTTGAAGGCGCGTTGTACTAAGGACATAAATAGCACAGGTTGCTTCGCTAGTATAGCAATCTAATGGACCCTTTCATTTCTACTCTTGATGAATCAATCATTCCTTACTTAGTACTTAAATATATGCGTTCACTTACAGTTTACGAACACTTAAGTTTTTGTTATTGTAACACTGGTGTTTTGATTTGCAAGTCCTTTGTTTTAATTTAATCGGTGTTTCTTAGCCGCCGAGTGGGCGATACGCGTCACCCTCAGAGGTAGTTGGGGCGCGACATACAACAAAGCACTCCCATGCCTTTGTAGAGGGATCCTCTTCGCTTGTTCCTCCATAGGCCGTTAACGTCATCGCCTTTAAGCGCAACGGTGGTCTCTGTAACAAAAGGGTGATTGTACACAAGTTATACACTATTCAGGCGCCGATTCAACCGAGCTACGATAAATTACATTGTACATTACATGCTCGTACCTACATGATTTATCATTACAAATTGCTTCGGTGTGCGATGCGACTTCGAGCATCTCTGGTAATGATGAGTTATTGGTAGGTATAAGTACCTACTGTGTAAGCTCTGTATAGCCAATGTCGGAAGATTGACCATTTTCTTTCATTATAGTTTTTATTATATAAAAAGCGTAGCAAAAGGCAATTATATTTTATGAGTCAAAATAATATTTATCACATAAGTACTTTAATTGTACTTTAAATAGAATAGAATAATTTTTTATTCAAATAAACTTTTACAAAGTGCTTTCGAATCGTCAAGTGAATCTACCACTGGTTCGGAGTGCCGTTCCAACCGAGACTAAAATTACTAAATGACTAAATTAATAAGGTAAAAATATGTCTTTAATTGAACTTTTGTTAAATAAATTTTCAATATCTATGTACTCCAAAAAATAAATCTGAAATTTAAATAAAATATTTTTCCGAATACAGAAGATATTTTTAACTCGATATCCAGACGCATAAAATTGTCGTTCTTGCATATAATATGAGACATAGATAGGTTAGAAAATATTGAAATATGTAAATGTTGTGCGTGTGGGGAAAATAAAAGAACGTTTCGTATTTTCCTTGGTGTGTTTCTGATATCCTTGGAGGGATTCACACCATAAACAAAGCTAGTAATTCGAACATGTATGTTCTCGAACACTCGTAATTACAGATTGAGAAACCTATTCTTTTCTTCACTTGTCTGTGGAGGCTAAATCGGTGGGGAGAGGAGAATTAATTAGCGAATCTGAACTCGACTAATATTTAAAAAAAAAAAATTATCTCTACTGGAGGTATTTTTTACCTAGATGATTAAGGTTTTCGTGCTGTGGAAGGAACTCTTGTATGTCGTTGACGATCCTTGTGATTTCTTGCGTGTCCTTGGCGATACTGCACAGCTCCTCCTGGTTAAAGTCAGGCGTGATCTGCTTACACAACAATATCTGGCTAATTACGTTGCCGAAGTTCGAGGGGCCGGCCCGGTTTTCTGTGAAAAATAAATTTTGTATTAACTGCCGCACTCACAGACGTTCATTAAGCAGTAAAATTAATAAGCGAAATTATCCTTAAATCTTTTAATGAGCTGTCATTTGTATGTACTAACGAAAAGACTAACGAGCTGATCTTGAGATTGAACTTTTTAAATTTTTTATTAAGAAAATCCTTGTATTCTAAGAGCAGATTCGTGCATAGTGGTGTATCGGTTATAGGTTGAGATGATGAAGGATATCATAAAGTAACAATAAAATATGATATTTCGTCGATTTCAGCATTAAAATATAACTTGCAATCTTAGTCATCTCTCATCATCTCTGATCATTTTTTAGCGTAATTTATAGAAAGAATTAGAAGTCTATTTCTTCTTATTGAACTCTGCTAAATCAAGAATGAGGAGATCCGTAGGAGAACCAGATTAATGATATAGCTCGTAGAGAAGTGGTATAAGAACTGATGGTCGTTGAGGTCCCAAAAGGCGACCTCTTACCGGAAAGCGCAGTGTTGGCAGACATGCATCCCACTAGGTGGACAGATGACGTCAGAATAGTCACATGGAACTGCTCAATACAGACGACACAAGACCGAAGCATGTGGAAATCTATGCAAGAGACCTTGTGGAACTAGCAATGCTTTGGTGATAATAATTACCATAGTACGAAGTCATGTCCATGGGCACGAGCTGCACAAGCCGGTGGCACTTGGCCAGCTCTCGGAGAAGCAGTTGGGACATAAAGTACAGCAGCACTAACTGGGGCTGGTCTGCGCAGCCTTCGCTTGATGACCTAGGTAGAAAAATGCGTCAATCTGAGTGATGTGTTTGAGGGCAGCGGCATAAGACTATGGAGTGTGGAAACCTCAGTAATGACCCTACTTCAAAGGTTTATAAAAATATGTATATGTCAGTGTTATAGATAATATATGATTTATTTATTATGAAATTGTCATATATATCTCACGCATATTTCTATGAACCTTTGAATTGAAGTACGATCATTTAAAAATTATAGTGGAATAGCAGCCATTACTGAAACCTGAAATAAACATACAATAGTTTTTTTCATAATCACTAATCTACCTATTTGATTACAATACATATTTCCCATTTTAAATTTTGCTTAAGTTTTGCAGCAGTAGGTATGACTTTCTTGATATATAGCCTATTCTAACATAGAAATAAATTTTTATAGTCTATCTATAAGTTGTATAATGTCTCTAAAATTCTTCATGCAACTTCCATTTGACATAACTTTTGTTGGTTGAGCTTTACAAATACACACAAAGACTAATCAATCAAGCTGACGCATTTGCCTCGTCTGCCAGCTTTAACTACCTCTCAGTTCACTGCAATGCCCCTATTACCTCCCACCTTCATTTGCGCCTCTGCGATTCCTATTATCAACGAGACAATGCTACTGTATATTTCCCTCTGTATTTATTACGTACAATAGTAAAATATTCTGAAGATTTCAGAATTTGACGAGAAAAGTCGGATACGCCGTGTTTTTGTCATTTCTGTTTTCACTTACCTTTGATTAAACTTTTTGAATGTTTTTTTTGTTAACTTAAGTCCTAAGAAGATAAGAGACGATGCTATTTAAGATGGCTCGAAAACATAGAAGAATCAATCTGTTTCTAAATATTCTCTCCTAAGTGTTCTCCAATATAGTATTGGAGATGCCAAGTATTTAAGTTTTTAGATATTATTCGCTTAGTGGCACGTCTTGCCTGGTAGGGTGGTAACTAATCACGGCCGAAGCTTCCCACCAGACTAGACTAGATACTGAAGATACTATTTAGAAATTATAAATTTTCATATTTTCTTTGCTGGGAATAGAATCCGAGACTTCTAGAAGAACAAAGCGCTCGCTACAGGGCGAGTCGCCAAAATTTTTTCATGTTTTATAATTTTATATATGTAATATCCTTTGTAAGCTATCAAAGAAAAGTTCGATTGTTCTTCTATTTTATTTATTATGTAATGTAATAAAAAGTTAGAATAGCTTTGTTTTTCTTTAAATATTCTAGTGTTTCTCTAGGATAGGAATCTCAGCGGTAGAAGTACCATTCAAGCAGTTGAAAGCCACTAGCAGCATTTTATGTCAGTTTTATGTTTTTAATTCAAGTGTTGGTTTGGAAAACTTTTGTCATTGTAGTATTTCTTCTATTTTTAATTCGGACGCGACCATTGCGTGATTAAGCTATTTAACATCCACATAAATGAGTAAATATGAGTGGGCAAAGATATTAAACTATTATAATATTACGGACTATATGGGTTATGGTCAAGTTTTACAATGTATAGGTGGCAGCCGAATACGAATTAGCAAACCAAATTGTTCCATATCTTTCCTTTTTGCTATATGATCAGCCCCTAAATGTTATTTTTAGATCTACTAATATTACTCTTATAGGTACATAATTGCGTAAGTGTGTTTGTTAATAGTTTGTTGGTTTATCCTTCATTTACATCGCAACCTGTTGCAACAGGGATACGAATCAACGTGAGGTTTTACATAGATATATGTGAGAACAGAGTGACATAGGCTTTTTTATCCCGATAAAACAAACGGCTCCCGCGAGGTTTAAAAACCTAATCACGATAACGAAGTCGCAAGAAAAATACTTGGCAGGTTGGAAAGGTACTATAAATATATGTCGCCGTGACTCTTGTCTCTGTTCGGTTATTTATTCATGTCGTATAATGATGAAACCTACACAAAGCCTTGTGGTACCTTCATCGAGACATATTCCGCGTTTCCAACTTTGTGCGTCTGACTTTACAATATAGCGAGCGAGATCCGTGACTCATTTAATATTAGAGCAGCAGCAGCTTAAAATTACATTTTTCATTTAAATTGTACTCAAGTATATACCAGTCACTGGGTCACGGCCTACATGCGCTCCAGAATGTCAATGAGTTTGCTTTGTACCGTAAAGTTAACCTCATAGTTGGTTCAAAGTTAAACTAACATTTGGTCAGGCTTCTCTGTTTTATTACTGAAGTTTTTATTAACAACAAAGTCGCAGAACAAGAACTAGTAGAGGCGCTACACGCGATGGCTACTGCATGCCAGGTTGTCACTTGTTACTGAAAGAGCTCGTAGACGTGCTACGGCGCTACGCGATAGCAACTGCCCCTTGGTTATTACATTGAAAGCGCGCACTCGATATGCACGATATTTTGTAACAAAAAATTATAATTAGTAGGCTATGAGTTTAGTTACGTAAATAAATTTCATTTACGAACACTGTAACATCAAAATAAAATGGATTTTAATTCCTTGTTTCATGGCTTAACTATGTATGTATACTTGAAGAAAGACTTTGTAACTGTGCATTGAGGAGTCAACATCTCCTGCAGATAATCCAGTGCTACCTAACTACAACTAGGGCCGAAGAGGAATCTTCATGCAGCAAGAATATGTAGTACTGAATTAAAGTCATTAATGCAAGGCAATTCAGGTTCAACTTTAAAACCGGATTAAAATCGGCCTAGTAGATTTTCAGAAAAATACAAACCAATAAATAACATATAACGGATAAGGATAAACGTATATTATACAAAACGATTCCGTCGTGGGGATTATTTAATGATTTGAT
The DNA here is from genome assembly GCA_038048805.1 of Hipparchia sbordonii. Classification (NCBI taxonomy): domain Eukaryota; kingdom Metazoa; phylum Arthropoda; class Insecta; order Lepidoptera; family Nymphalidae; genus Hipparchia; species Hipparchia sbordonii. Next base: position 6,793,406 of record CM076098.1, read on the forward strand.
TTTTTTCACAGTGAACAACTTTAGAAGCCGCTACGCTGCTAGGAGGTTGGACACGATACCGTCGCGCATTATGTGTAGCTAAATCTTCCTAGTGGTCATTTTATTTGTTGGGATAAGGCTATTTGTCTTGCATTGAAATACCATTAATCTGTGTCTCTTTCATGCAACAGGCCAGTGTATTTCGGCTACCTGAATTTCCAAACTACACTTACCATAAATTGACCCCAACAGATATCGAGACTAGAATAAATTCTGTGAGACTGGGATGCATCAAATGTAAGCTATAGAAGGTACGCGACAAAGCGGAAATGTGAACGACCTACCAGTTAGCTGACACCTACTTATAGAAAGTAATCACTCAGTTCAGATTCAAGAAAGAGTTAAAAAGGGATAGGTTGCTGTCAGGACACATTTTTGTCTCGTTTTAACTGTCTCAAGTCCAAGCCAAGCCAGAGCACACTCTATAGATTTCAGCCTAACTCCAAGTCGCGTACTATAGGTTTATTTCTCATTCTCTCCTTTTCAAACAAATGCAAAAGTTGTGTTAGGAGTGGGTACGATAATAGTGCAACGAAAGGGAATGGCACCGTCGACCTTTTGATTTTCACGTCATACTTTTAACTGTTGCGCTATTGAGGCTTCCGAAGGTTTGAACTTTGGCAGTGTCAAGTAAATTGTTTAAAGAAGTAGAAGCCGCACAAAAGGTCTGTTCACTAGTTTCATTTTGTGTTGCGCAATTCAAAGAAAATATTAAGTACGCTATCGTCGAAGTTTACCTGTGTACCTAATTTATTTTCGTTAGGTATTTTATATATTAGGCTTCAATTGGTATTAAATGACTAACGTTCGCTTTATAGGCAAGTTGAAATATTTTTTTAGGAGTTTATTGTTTATGCTGATTGCACGTTGTACGCCATCGTAAGCGTCGTATGTGATATATAGATTGAAACTTTTGTTTTGGTTGTTGTTAAATACTAGTCTTTGATTCGTTAATTATTAATTAAAGAATAAAAACTATAACTATGAAATAGGTCTACGTTATAGGTGAAACTGAGAAAATCTGGCGCAAAACTCAGCAGTTATAACAAAGTTATAACGATTAACAACAAATAAATAACTTTACTGCGGTGGAGAGCTAAATGCAAACTTTGCTTCGACGTAACTTTGTAATTAAGAGATCAATATTAAATTAGATAGTCACACACTTTTCAGACAGAAAAAAATCTCTTTAGTTTCTTCACGATTACTTCACATTGTAAAATGTATAAAGTTGGTGGTTTCTCCATAATTTAGCTAAGAATTTTACTACAGTGCACAACTGTACACTTTTCAGCGAAAAATTGTGTTTGTTTTTTATTTTAATATCCTGCGCTAGTTTACAAAATACGGGTTTCATTTCTTCTACCTACAGGTTTAACCTATATGTGATTGCAGAGTGAGTGCATTTTAAACATGCTGCAGGCAAATTTCATGATATTTTCCGATTCCAGGTACGACGTGATTTCAAAACTTCGTTATCTGTTGCATGTTCGTAAATAATATTTTCCCTAGCTTTTAGGTCATGATTTTAGTTAATATTTTATTACGAGACCTTTTCTTTTCCAACCTGTACCTAAGAAAGTAAGTATAAGCCTTGCTACACCATGTATATGTCTATAAATGTGGATAACTTAAGACGTACTTTTTGGAAGCCGGCAGAACCAACTGGCTGGTCTGCTTGGTGGCTTCGACGCAAGTTCTGCGAAGGCGCCGCACCCTCTCCCGCAGCTCGGGGCTGTCGTGAGGCTGCCCGATGTGGATCAGCAGGTCGCGGAACAACGCCAGCTGAACGTTTATCTCCGTTATTAGCTGGAACAACGGAAATGAAGCGTTAATTACGTTGCGCAGAAACTGCAATTTTCTGCAGTGCTCTCGCTACGTTCATTAATTATATTTATTTACAAAAAGACTTTTGTATAGCTTCACGTATGTATGGTGGATAGCCTAGCGGTCTTTTTTTTGGAGGTCCGATTTTCTGAACCAATTACTTTCTTTAAAGGTGAAGGAATGTGCATAAAACTTCTCGAGGATGCTCTCAAAGATGTTTGAAGTTGGCCAATCTGCACTGGGCCAGCGCTATGTACTAAAGACTGAGATTATCATTCTAGGAGGAGACCGACGATGGATTGATTTTTAATAAATGATGAAAAATGATGCATGATGTTGTTATTTTATTAATTTTTGAGTCCTTCCGCCAAACGGATAAAATCCTGTTTGTGGTTTGATAAAATATAAATCCCAGTTCGCAGTATTTACGACATAGAAATCTGTCGATAATGACACGTTGGCAGCCCTGTGGCAAATTGAGTAGCGAACGCTAATTGAGTCAGTGCCTGCCAACCCTGCCTGTGACCGATTGCTGATTGACTTAATTTGTATCTTTCATAAAAAGCGGGCCGCGATTATTGAATTGCTCCCAGCAATAAATTGCGACAGGTTTAGATTATGCAATTATTGTTTATTTCCTCCTGCACGTACAGAAGAAAATATTACCTACAGTTGTTATGGCTAAATTACATTTGGCCGTTCACACTAAATAAATAATAATTTGTGCTAATGATTATAGCTATTGTGAAAATATATTATGTCAAATCGTTCACTTTATTGGTAAAACTAACCCAAATTTTGTCAAAAAATAGCAGTACTACCTATGTTTTATTTATCAATAGATTAGTGGTGGTAGTGCCCTTTGGATGAAGTCGTTCGGATTTGAATTCATTGGCAGTTAGCCCCTATTTAGATAAGTAGGGGCTAACTGCTAATAAATTTGCTTAACTCCTAAGCGATGTAATTTCACCATTGGATGTTAATATAGAGGCGGCGATGTTAATATAGAGAATTCTACTAGAGCTGTATATAAAATTGATCATAAATGAGCCATACAATTGTGTTTTAATATCGTTAATCTTGTTGAGCAATTGCGTAGCAATATATTATCCACGATATTTTTTATACATCAAGTTGAACGACTAAAAATTGTCAATCAAAACTTCTTCGTTCATGAGGGCCTGAGGAAAGTACGAGTAATTAAAAGGAATGTTTTTATTTATTCCTCTACTGATAAAACTCATTCGTTAATTAGCTGTTTTTGTATCATATGGAATATAGCTTTTCAATTATAGGGACGGCAGTGGACAAGGGGTGCCTTTTGTTTGCCTCAATTATGAAGAACCACATTACTGCCTATTCAATAAATTGAATGACACTGCCCTTGAAAAATTGTTCAACTGCATTGAAAATAAAACAGAATGAAATCATGAATATGAGTATAATAATAATGTATATACCTATAACTATATAATTATATAAAAATAAATTGCTGTTCATTATTCTGGCTAGAACTCAAAAACGGCTTGACCGAACTGAATGATATTTTCCTTATTTACTTCGCTCTAATACAGGATTAGTTAAAAAAAAAGCGAAATCCCAAAAGAACAATAGAAAACTCGAAAAAATCGAAATTCACACTACTATATCCCTTCTAAGTTAGCCCGCTACCATCTTAGACTGCATCGTCACTTACCATCAGGTGAGATCGCAGTCAAGGGATATCTTGTCATTGAATAAAAAAATGGTTATTTTTTAAAGGAATCACTTCTAGGGAATCACCAATTCTGATTACTTTTAATAGATGGCGGGAGCGAAGCCACGGGTAAAAACTAATAAAATATAAACCCCTCTATCAAATAGAAAGCGCGAGTGGGACGTTAGCAAGCATTTTCTTTCAAAGTTACATCATATTATATGAAATAAGATTTATTATTCCCTGACAAGAACTAGAGCCGTCTGTAATGCCTTCCTTTGTTCAAAGACTTTTACAAACTCTTTTAAATCAACTTAAAATATGTATGGAGTCAATGTAATATTAAAACCTACTTGTGAAATGTTTATACGTAACACTAGATGATGCCTGTGATTTCGTCCGCGTAGAGTTAGGATTTTACAAATCCCACGAGAATTTTTTTGTTCAGGATAAAAAGTAGCCTATATAACTCTCCAGCTCCCCCTAAAAATTACGGTGATCCGTTGTTCTGGTGCTGCGTGATTGAAGAACAAACCAACAAAAAATACACCAATGGGAAACATAGTCGTAGTGGGCCGGCGATGGGTTGTGGTGATGAAAGGATAGTATAGTTAGGATTTTTTTTAACGAAAGAATATTAGCCAATCTTTGTGTATAAAAGTTGTGGTGATAAAAGGATATTATAGTTAGGATTTTTTTAATGAAATTTAGTCAATCTTTGTGTATAAAAAGCAGTAATCATTGTGAAGAGATCTATATCATTGATGACAAACGTTGCTAAAGTTGTTTTATTCGGAAAATACAAGAAAAACGAAATAAATTAAATAACCTAACCTAAGCTAAATAACTTATATTCAAGTAAAAAATTTTTAACTTTACATCACATATAACTTCATACGTAAAGTCCATAAAAAAGTTATCCTTTTCACAAAAAAGTCAATAAAGTTGTGATTTATGTAGCGTTAGATAACAAGCTTAATAGAAGTTATGACAGGGTGTGATCTTGTCACGCGAAACTAGAATTTGTCACGGCATGAGCTAAGGGTTGGTAGCAAAATGGACATTATTATCGTATTTAGTCAGAATTTTGTCGTGACTAAGGATATCCTTAGTTGTATAATGTATTTCGGAAAGACATTATAAAAGCATTATAAGTATTAAGTTGATTTTAGGGTCTAGTTCAAAATCGCTGAGTAGCATTTAACCGATGAACAAAGTTGACAGTTGTTTTATTGGCTGTTAGTCAAAATGTCTTTATTCACACGTTAAAAGATTATGAGGGATTAGTCAATCCGACATCCTATATTCTAAATTAATATAACGGGGGATCTTTATATGAATTTTGTTAGGTTTCTCTTTTCGAATAATGTACGAAAACTCTATACCACAATATGTATAATATTGTCTTGTTGGTGTTCTTACTGATTTATAATCTATGGTTTATGTGTGCCTATTTTATCTGTAAATAATGCTAATCATCCCTCGTAAATAGTGTGTGAAATTAAACACGTTTTAATAATTAAGAATTGTTTTAATTCATAATAAATTATAAAACATGGCGCAGTAGTAACTTTCTCATCATCTCCATTAAACACGTTATAATAATTAAGTTAACTGTTTTAATTATTAATAAATTAGAAAACAGTTAGTGTGTTAGATGATTAAGTGTCGATTTCACCGCTTTCGGCTCACGTTTAACCGAGAAACAAATTGGGCGTTCTGTCAGTTTTTGTATTGAAAATCTGCCAAAATATCAAACGTTACTTAACGTTATATAACGTTGGTGAATAGCACTAAAGTGATCCGAAATATCACATAGTTATACTAAATTATAAAGATATAAATAATTCAAAAACATCTCCCACATCTAGCTGGTCTGGTTTGCCATAATTGGGCCACGCTGAAGAACAACTGCGCAAACTCGGATTTTATCAAACACCTACCGAATTTCCTATGGGCTTTCGGGGAAAATGGTAAATTACACATAAATTTTATCGGCATAAATATCAAACGGAAAATGTTTAATGACGTGCTGTTGCCTATTACGCTACGTAATAGCGCTCGAGAATTCATTGAATTAATATGAACATTTGTATTTCCTTATAGGTAGGTTGCCGGTGACTTCGTTAACGTAAAACTGTTATTTTGCCTTATTGGTTACCACTTAAAGGTAAAAGCGTGTTGCCTTATGTTGCAGAGTTTCAGAATATATGAGAAACTTCTGAAATAAAGTATTATACTCAAAAATTATCTTAGTCGTGTCGCGAAGCCGAAGTGGTGGTGAGCGGGGTATACAATTCGAAGAATCAACGGCATTGGGATCGTAAGGTGCTGGAGTGGCGACCTCGCACCGGAATACACTGTTGGCAGATCCCTCACTAGGAGGACCGACAGATGAGTCTCAGGAAGCCGATAGCGATCGATCACACCATATCGTCTCGATAATAGGTAATGCGGCTTTTATATTTTTATAGAAGTCTACCTTTTTCTTTTCATGGAAGTAAAGCTTAATAGGAGAAGATTTAAAAGTAACTGGTACGAGTAATTATAGTGAGTAAATATGTATTCACGCTATAACTAAGAAATTCTTTCATAATTTTCAAGCCTAGCCTAAAAAATATACAAGCTGCCAATATTTAGTGATGTATTGCTCTGCAGTGCCCTGCGGTGAACGAAGTAGCGCGTGTTAATTAAATGAACATACGCCAACCGTGAGATATGGCTGATTGGAATTAATATTTTTGATGTTCCACGTAATATGACCAGCGGGTCCGCTGCTGGGCGGCGCTGGCTTTGGTTGTGGCAGTTGGTGGCTAACTAACAAATGTGCAGCTGTTCAATGTGAGCGGTAGTTTGCTTTGTGTTCCAGAGGGTGCTAGAATTTTGTTTAGGTACTGTATGGCATATCATACCACGAACATCATAAAGTTGCTCCTATGAATACACCCGTAATCGACTTCGTACCACCAATTTCTAGTAAATTGAAGAATAATATTTTGAACCGGTATTCGTTCAAAATTTTCCGATAAAAACGGGTTTTGGGCCTTGGAAGACTGGCGAAACTTTGAAAAGTTTTCCAAGTTATTGGGTCCTCTAATTTTTCTCTACATTATGGTTGGTGAAGATAAAATCAATTACAAGCCGACCTCTTCGGTTCCCCGAAAGTTTTATAAGTTCGGGAATTTTAATGGCGGAGCGAAGTGCGTACAAAGATCATGGGCTCTCATCGTAGACTTGTTTGACTGACTGACTACCACTTCACCTAATAGCTCTCCATGGTATATTCTTAAGCCTGGAATAGAGTTCCGCCACGTTATAAGTACGAGTATAGCAAAACCGCTGACAGACGCACGGCGCTCTTTAACTCTAAACATAGAACACTTAAATAATATCTTACCATAGTTCTTACCATGACTCTATATTTTTCCCACACAGTTTCGGAGATAATTAACTTCTTAATTTATTGGATACCACACAATAGAACAGAGCCTTAGTAGAACACATTTTCACGACAAAGCGACAAAGTTTTAAATAATAAATTCATTAAAAAAAAATTGATTATTATATCATTTGAATTCTAGTGACTGTACAATGTACAGCATCTCTAAAGTAAACTAAATTGACAGGTATATATATATATATATTGATAAGGGATTATGTACAGCCGAGTTAGAACCATTATATTCTAATAATAAAATATGATATCAGGAAATCTAAAGTTATGATCATGTCACGCGAAACGTTTGGACATTATGAATTGATACTATCAGCATAATATTCGATAACGCTGTATAAAACGAAGGTAATGGGTGTCGTTTGGGCCACATTAGTTGCTGACAAATGATCGTAGGAAATTAAAAAGTTATTACCGTGTCATGCAAATGGATTTAAAGCTTATTTGATTAGATTTGAAATCGAAACGGTTTGTTTTTGCCTGGAAATATTCAGGTCTTAGGTTTTTACGTAGATTAATACTAAGTTGAATAAAATTTAGACATAATTAAACATGCAAAATAATAATTGAAAGCCTGAAGATTGACAGGCTAATTTTCATCTCGGAAAAAAGGGATACTGTGAGATTTGTTAAAACTATTTATTGAAAATTGTCGCTGGTAAAAGCTAGTTATAATTTTCATAAATGTTTCTGAGTGCTGCAGTTATTTTGATTAATTTAAGCAAACTCGACACTCAATACAATTTTATACGGCCGGCACAGCCATTGTGCGAACTCAACTTTTCACGCTTGACTAACTCGTAGAGTTTTCACAGGCACGGCCATGTTTTTACGTAGCAATAGTCTACGAGTAAACGGATTTTTCTTATAAAAGGTTGATGGCAGCAAATACCTCGACGTTTAGCATACTTCATAACCTGGTCGGAACTTGGAAGTTACATTTTTAATGTACCTGCAATGCATGAAAATATTTGAACTAGTCTGACCTCTTTAGACTTTAACATTACTGACCTCCTTACAATCATAACGTACAGTATTACAAGAACTATTTCAACCTCTTCGCTGCAAGGTGTTACAGTCGTCAATATGTAACTATTACAAATAAGTACTAATATAATTTTTAGTTCTTTTTTTTATAACATGAGTCAGCTCCAATTTAAACATTCACCAAAATATTTTCTTAAAACCCTAGTACGAAGTAAAATAAATGAAGTGTATGTATATTAATTTGGTTCCCTAACTAATGAAAGTTCTCCCTAACTGAATGAATTGCTTGTTAAGTGTGCTAGTTCGTAAAGTCTGTCACCCCTTCTCCATTCAAAAGGTTCTATATGAAGAGAGTTTTCTAGCGTAATTAGATTAGGAAACTTAAAAACTTCATTTTTCGGTCATATACATATTTAGAAAAGATCAGAATAGAAAGATGTATCACTTAAGGCGTTAAGTTTGACTCATCCCTATAAATAATATTAATGCGAAATGCATTTTGTTTAGTAGATTTTCCTTCAATCAAACAAAAAAGAACAATGGATCTACGTGTTTGTTTGCATGGGTATAGTTTGGAGAGTTATACAGGCTATTCTGGAAAATAAAGCGTTCCTGCATGATTCCTGCAGCATTTTTAAAAACCCAACTCTACGTGGACGAAGTCGCGGGCAAATAGCTTTTTGAGTTTTGAGTTTTGAGTTGGGTTCAATATAATTTCTAAAAAAAGCAAATAAATTGGGGTCAATATAATTTCTAAAAAAAGCAAAGTTTTTTTAGAAATTAACATTTGCGGGGTAACTATTTTCATTTTTACAGCACAAAATAAAAATGAAAATTCGTACCGTACTTTTATTATTAGATTAACTCAATTTGATGAGCATTTATCACACTGTAGCAGCGAGAACGTCAAAGCTCTAGCGTGACTTGTAACCGTTGTATGACAATATAAAAGATGACATGTGAAACAGAAGCGAAAATGAGAATTTATTATCCAGTAATTTATAGATACGCGCCACTGACTTCTATCTTTAATCTATGTTTAACACTGGACTTGCTGCTGTAATTTCTTTTTTGGACCTATTTTATTGACACCATTTTGGATTTGATTGATGCCATCTTGCCATTGTAAGCATAGATACGCGTGTCTCTGTAACTAATAATAATACAAGGACAAAATCCGCCTAACTCACTTCCATACCAGTGTACGAAGTATGCATTTTGCATTGCGATGCGGCCCGTCCTAATGTGTGCTTACCTTAATTCCTACCTACTACGCAAAATATATCTAATATTTGATCCTGAATATTGAACTCAAGTTTGTTATGATTATAGTTCATAAACAGTTTACCTGAGAATAATAATATTGTTTACTCTTCTCCCGGTGGAGTACAATATCGAGTTCATTTTCGATAATAAATACGAGAAGTAAGTTTTATAGTTATAATGCAAATGATGAATATTATCGTTTGATATTTTTTAAGGATATTAGATATATTGAACTTTACTAATGTTCTCCTCTACACTCCAAATAAAAGTAAAACTTGTGTTTGAAACACACAACACACACACACACACACACACACACACACACACATACACACACACACACACACACACACACACACACACACACACACACACACACACACACACACACACACACGCACACACACACACACACACACACACACAGCAATAGTACAACATAGTTGAATCGTCAAGCTTTCAATTATTTTAAGTCTGCACCAATTGAAGGTTTTAATCACGTTCTAATAAAGTACCTACCTATTGAAAATGTTGTGGACAAGATTGATCCTAAAGAACTGTATAATAGCTCTAGCTATGACAGTTTACTAAAAACACCTAGAAATGTAGAAGCTGAAATGTTGAATTATAATAATATACAAATGAATTTTTAACAATTTTATATTTTCCTAAAGAAAAGAAACGTTAAAATGGGACGTGCTCTCGTATCATTTCTACATAATATAAAAATACTTGTACCTACTTGTGAATTTTTACGAGACAATAAAAAAACACGATGCTTATTGAGATACGCGGTACCTCGTGATGCGATGGGATTTCCAGATAAGAAGACCTTAACGTTGTGGCTAGGTAGAGAAGAAATCTTAAAACAGCGGTCGGATTTTATATCACCTTGTTTTTAGTTTAAAACTCATAATAAGATCTACCGCTTTTTATTTATAATTTTAAGACTAGCTTTTGCCTGCGACTTCATCCGCGTATAGTTGGATTTTCAAAATCCTGCGTGAAATCTGTTTTTCCTTGATATTATAAGGTAGCCTATATCACTTTCCAAGTCCTCAAATATACCCATGCAAAAAATTGAGCCGATCCGTTGTTCCGTTCTGCGTGATTAAAGAACAAATCAATAAGCTAACAAACAAATACTTTCCCATTTATAATATTATGACGTTATAAACTTAACGTTGGGGACGATTTAAAACTATTGATTGGGAGTGACATAAAACTGCGTATTCTGAGAGGATACCTGTGCACTGAAGTGGGCCGGCGATGGGTTGAATATGATGATGATGATGATGATGGTGAACCCAATGGAAATGATGAACTTACCGAGCTTGCATTAGGCTCAGGAGGGTCGTGGTGGTACGTGGAGAGATGTCGTATGGGACCCGCCATGCCGCACTGCGTACAATGTACATCACTTCGATCACACGGAAAATGTCATTTCCACTTTATACTACCGATGGTAGTGTTCATACCGACAGTCCGTAGTACTTCCATTTTATACAAAAACTATTCTTTGATATTTTGACGTGTTTGAATTTGGTGCATCTGTAGGTAAATGTTTGAGAACAACAAACAAACAAATACAAATATTTGAGCCCTTTAAGGTTGATCAACCGCAGTTTCAGCTATTAGTCCTTACTAAGCGTGTTTAAGAGAATGGGTTGGATTATTATCCAATCACATAAGGCTATAACTACGTTTGTATGGAGCGCGACAGGCAATAACTTTTCACTTAGGTGTCACCGGAGTTACGTTTTATGGAGTTGAAAAAACAAAAAGGGTTTTTCGTGCATATAAAATGACGGATTCAAGCCAAACGTTTGTTAACTTTCCAATACTACAGGCTTTACAGGCGTCTAAATTGCCTACTATCTCTATCAACGTTGAGGCCTGTAGCAGATCTTCGCTGCGACATAAATAGCGAAATCGCTGAGATTCCGGCATGACTTATCCGTTACTATGACGTGCGAAACAGAGGCGAAACTGCCTTTTGAAACCCAGAAAGAATAGTATGATTCTATATATTTCCCGATACGAATTCGATTTCACGATATTTGTTTCGTGGCGGAGATGTTCTGAGTCTGAGCACAGCATCAAAATCGCGTGGAAAGATATTGAATCATATTCAAACAATATTCAACATACACAGTCAAATCTTTGCGTTAGAACATGCAGTTATGCCTCTGTCATACAGCGGAGAAATCGCAACAAGGCTGTCGGTTTCGCAATTTTTTGTATTTTACAATAAATTTTATAGCTAAACTATGTATAATCTAATTCCAATAAAAATCATGCCCGCGTGGGATGGTGCCAAGAGTACTGGCTGCATTTTTGCACTAGACCGCCAGGTTGATCCTTAGCGCATAAAATGAGCCAGCCCTCTGTCTCCACTCTCCAGATATAATCTATAGTATACTTCGCGGTTGAAGTGTGCTACAAGTCTATAAGAACACATCGTTGCGCGTAGAAAATAGCACTGCTGTATGTCACTGCAGTGTAGCAAAGTGAAACTAGTGGGTTAACTTCACAAATAGATCCTGCATCTCACAGCGCTTGGAGAATATTAATGATCTCTGGGTGGTGGGCGTGCTCCGATACATGCCACATGTTCAGAGCAGAAATGTGGCTGTTTTCACGACACAATAGAGATCATTAGACGTCTGAATCTTTGGTAGATATGTAGATACTATGATAGTACCTACTGGGTATTAGTTAATTGTTCACTGCAGTATCTCACAGGAGAATCGAACACGACTACGGAAATCTAAATATTTAAAAGGAAAAGATGATTGATTGACTGACTGACTGACTAAATGTCTAACCTTACTGGCGGATCTGTCAACGCACAGCTCAAGCCAAAATGGACAAATAGATAAAATGACGCATTATCCGCTAAGGATTTTTGAAAATTCAACCCTTAAAGAGGTAAAATAGGAGTTTGAAAAATCGACCATAACGTGAGCGAAGGCAAAAGAAAGTTATCCGTCATATTCATTTTGTTCATATAAAAAAATGTAGCCTGTGTTATCCGGACCATAATAAATAATCGACTGACACTTTAATCATCAAAATCTGCTCAGTAGTTTAGGTGCTACGGTGGAACATACGTAAATACATACCATACATAGACTGTTAAAATCATAACTCTACCTTTTGGCTTTGCCGTAGTCCGGGAAAAATGGTAGACTTACAGTTTTAAAATGATGAGGTACCTAGCTGTGCGGTGCGGGACGGAGTCCAGACTTTTATTTCTATTCTCACTCCTCCCACCAGTCTCCTTATTTACATTATTATTTGTAATTTTGACGTTATTTCCTTAATTATTTCAGGAGTTACCTGCCACCAACTTATGTGTTCAAAGTTTCAGGTGGACAAAAGTAGAACTAAGGCCGCTAATAAAATGTAGGTAATTCCGCACAATTTCGCTGTCTTTGCTGTGGTGTCAGTTCTTTCTATTGCGAGTGCCGTAAGTACAATGGCTTAAAAATGCAGTAGCGATTTCCTCGTATATTTCTTAAGTAGTTCTTTACTCTCCACAAGTGAGTGGTGATCCCGTGAATTGAAGAGATAACAAATTTCAGACAGACAAAGAACAAATTCCCCCAAGTAGAACATAAGCTGGGACTACAGACAGCCTATTCATTGTAGTTGATATCGCTACCAATCAATATATTGAAAATGAAAATAACTGATCTCGTAATTCACGAGAACAAGAACTCAACTCAAGTACGTTATAATTCCCTTTTCCAGTAGAATTTCTATGAAAAGGGTTACCGGCAGAAATAATATTTGTTGATCCCCTTACAGGCGGGCTCTCGGTAACAGAATCGAAGTTTTGAATAAGTACCTAGTACATATTTTTGAATTATAATCATGTTTTACATAAAATAATCTAAATTAATTTTGGAATTAGTACCAATATTATTTAACTAGTGATTGCAAGCGATATCAGTCGTATTATTTTTTTTTACCTTATGCTCACCGTCCCAAAGAAACTGTTCTATTTTTTTTAGTATCATATATTTTTTTATTTATTCTGCAAAATTCATAAACATAGTTTTAATAAAAATGAATTAGTTTTGTAATATAAATAATGTAATATGACATGTAATAATAATAATGGATAATTATGTTAATTAGCCCAAAATCGTCATTTTTTAGCTTTTCAGAAAGGTAAGGAGCCGTAGGTAAATATTTTTTTAAAAAGTTCTTGCTGATATATCTGTAATCAAGCTTACAAACTTGTTCTCCACAAGCCTGGGGAACTTTTAAATAATAGCAAAATCTTGGAAAATTGTTGGAAAAAAGTAGGGTATTTCAAACATTAACTTTTTGAGAGGCTAACGAAGTCATTGTTTTTAAACGCAACTAAGAAAAATAAAATTTTCGACCTACTTTTTTCGCTGTAGAACCATACGCTGAACTGAAACAACAAATACACTAATAATAGTCCATTACCACATACATTATACGGATTTACGTGAGACTTAAGCTTGGGGTAAACTTCTATACCTGGTCGAGCTTAGGTTTTAGTGCTCTAAGTACCTACTTATCTTGTTAATCTCTTTGATCTCAAAATTTGCATGGAAATAGCTCTATATACAGCACAAATATATTTAACTTCATCTTATTCATCTTATTTAACCAAATTAAGGTAACTTGAATAACTTGTTATAAAGTTAGACCTAATCATAAAAACCATCAGTTTGAATGAGAAAAAATTCAATCGGTAGCTCTCAGGTAGGTTTAATTTAATCCGGACAGTCTCTAATAGATCTTAATTATTTGATTAACTAGCATAAAGTGGGTACAAGTCCCTGGCGACGAAGGGATAATTGGGAAGAGTAACCCATTACTGAGATACGTTAAAGACGATATTAATAGGTAAATATTATGCCCCATATTTCACAATCACCTTCTTTGGGACTACTAATTGGGACGATCGTCGTGTTTATGTCAACTTAGCTTCGTAATGTAATCTTTAATTATAATTATGCGGCTTAACTAAGTGTAAAATAGCTTTTTAATTGAGACAGAGTTATTATGGATCGGGCGCTTGTATCTTATGCGTACAATGTACATTGTACATATACAATAACTCTATCTGTTTGTCTCTTATTATTTCACGCTTAAACCACCGAACCGATTCCTACTAAATCTAGCAAGATGATAGCTACTAGAGATTACTTATGGTGTATCCAAGAGTTTTCAAGACCGACGGGATTATTAAAAACTTAAATCAACGCGGGTGTAGTTGCGGCTATCAGTAGGTATTTCAGAAATATAATTTTAAATTATAACTTCAATCGAAATAATAATGCTTATTGTTGTGAAAATGCGGGTACAAAACAAATTCGTATCGTCAATGAAATTACAATATTGTTGACACAAAAATAGGGGAACGTCGACCGCGTTACATGTACGGCTCGTATTGACACATTACTGGCGAAGTTCGCGTGCCATGTGCGCGCCTCGTGCCGGAGCGCGTGCCTCGCGAGGCAATGACGTGCCACGTGCCGTCGCCGCGGCCCCCAGCGCCCGACTGCCGCAGACCGGCCCGCCCGCGCACTCGCCGTAATGATTGACAAAATACTTTACCTGTGTTTTCTTTCTGAAAACATCGTGAACAGGTGGCGGGAAACGTATCGAAAAGGTAATCGGAGAAACGTAGGTACGAGTTTATATCACCGTAATATGTTACAAATAGCTCCGCGTAATGAGATTCATGTTTTATTTATTTTTTTACTTGATATGCCGCATTGATTGCCATGGTTGGCGCGGATTGGATGTTAGACTTAGATATTAATACGTGTAGGTGGTACATTGGGTTATACTCGTATTACGTATGAAATATATAGATATATAATATATAGATCCAAAACATGGACCTCATAAGATTTGATTAGAAAATTAAACCTACGCGATCAAATCAGAAGACAATCATAAGAAAGCTAGAATCATAAGCAAAGCTCAAAGTGTCACGAAGCTGAAGTGGTAAAGGTTAGGCGACATGGTTGGAAGAACTAACGGTCGTTGGGTTCCTTAAAGAGGTGGAATGGAACTTACAAAACCGACGACATGAAAACGTGTGAAAGTCTCTTCGAGTGACCTATGTCCAAAAGTAGTCTTTATCCATTGATAAAGAAGAAGACGACAGACTAAAGAGGACAATTTGTTGTAAACGTAACGATTCAAATACCAGCCCTACCTGTTGAAAGTCTCACAAATAGAATGTGCTAAATATAGTAACAGTTACGGGCTGCGGTGCGGCGTTATAATTATACTAATATGTCAGCAATTTGTAAAGAACCTGAACTTTTCACTGTTCAACTTTATCACTAACTATTCACCATTTTAATTAAAAATAGACTTTGGTGTTGAATTTTTCCTCGCTCTATGAGTTAATGATACAATTAAAGTATACAATTAAAGTAAGTCATCATTTACATTAACAACAACATAGACATCTATAACTTGATCCATAAAACGTGATTGCGAAACAATCAATTTAGAAAAAAAAAATTAATATTTAAGTAGTGAAGATAATGATAAATATGAAATTATCTGCTGGTAAAATTAGTGATTATGAAGCTGACTTGTTACATGTAAAACATTACAAATCTATCTTTTTCTCAAACGAATTCGATGCTGCACTCAGGCCCCTAGATCATTTCTGCCGCGAAACCAAAAGACTGAATGCAGAGACATAATGCTTTTAAAGTGGACTATTGGACATGTATCATCTTGTTCTTCTTTCTTCATTCTGGGATTTGTTTCTGCAAAAGGCGAGGTCCGCTTGTTTTGAGTGAATCTACTGGCATGGCTCTCCACAAGATCGTTCCAACCAGCTGAACTCACTCCAGAATCTAAACAGGTCACCGAGGATTTCATGGGGTGTCGTTGAAAAGCCAATGTATTGTTGTCGTTGGTTGTATACACTAGACTCAGCATCTAAGCAGTATGTAGGAAATGCGCCATAAAGCTAATGTTAATCAAGATGAAGAAATATTGAAAGCTTTTTAAGAATAATGAATACATTGAACACATTTGCTAATTATAATTACATTAAAAAATTCAAGGAAAAAAACGTATCCGAGTTTTCAAGTAATTCAATTTAATGATGGACAAAGTGTAAAATTCTGCCGAACCTTTCGCTTTCGTATCTACATGCAGTAACATAACTTTTGTTAATCCATCTAATTAGTGTAAATTACTACTGAAGTCTGCAATTAGCAGAAATTTAAAGAGCATTCGACAACGGTACTTAAGATGAAGCTTTGAAATTGCTTTGCATCCCTCGGGAATCGTCGAGATCAACGTTTTAAAGTGGCTTACAATGGTTTATTTTATCTTTTAAAATGCGGAAAACATTTTTAATATTTGTTCATTTGTAGCCAAGTTTGTAACCAACTGATGATAATAATAATAAATTTTATGTACATATGCCACAAAAGAAGTTTTAAGAGAGAAATTTCGCACACTAACATGGAAAACCTAATAAGTCTTCAAACAGTGTGTAATGCCAGTGATGACTTAAGTATGGCTTCGAAACTTAATATAATTATGCGACTCAGAAGAAAGCTCAGGGAGACTCAGCGGGAGATGCGCGTATTTTTATGAATATTGAAACACGTGTTTTTGAAAGTTCAGAGAACATAAACGAATATAAAAGCTTTCCTGCTCTACTATTTAGGGTCGCGGTCAGCTTGTATGATAGCGGTGGTAATTTAGTTGGTAAAACAAGCGCATCCAAAGTGCTGCAATTTGAATGGCCCTCGGGGTAACTCTGCATTATGAGCAACGAGATTGTGATGTTGTGTAGCTTGCAACAACGCTCTGCAAATAAATGTTATGCATCCGCTTGTAAGCTGATAGCCATGAATACCAGAGTCATCCTTTGGGTACGTTGCTAGAAATAGCTTTTTGCCTGTGGATGTGTGGCCACAGAAGTGGAAAGTGAGTGTCACGAAACCAAAAGAATCTATAGATTTTGTGGGAACCTAAGAACTTAGTCTGTCAAATTCAAGGACAGATAATGAAAATGCCGTTGGATTTAGAACGCTTCTAACCTTATTTACTGTACTAGACTATGTATAAAGACCCATTCCCAGTTTAGTTCGTTTTTAAGCGTACTTATAATTTGATGTTTTAACAATTTTTAAGAGATATTTCGCCGCGGATGGCCGCATGGCTTCATCTGGTGACAAAAAAGCTGGCTCATTTTTGCGCTTAGAATCAGTCTTCTTTTAATTTTTTGGCACAACTCCACGCGAACATTCTCTATTGCATAGTATCTACCTACCTAAAAGATAATGCTCACTCATATTGGTTTAGGGTAACATTTTAATAATAAAAAATAATAACATTGCTTATGATTCAACGACTAAATTCTAAAGTTTTAAACAAAAAGTACCACTGATAAATCTCAACCATTCACTGTATTTACCTCGCAATATTTTCGAATTTTCCGTTCCGATCCGAAGGGCGGATTAAATTCAACAATACAGCGGGCACAGAAGTGGAGTCATTGTTCACAGATCTTCTACACATAAATAATAAATATATTATGTACTTTCACTCGATCCGATTTCACGGAATTCAGCCGCTGTATATTATGTTTGGAAAGTTTGCCATCGAGCGAAAATTATTACGTATCTATTTGACTGGACTAATATTATAATTTTTTTTGCCGGGAAACTTTGACGTCAAAGACGTCACTATAAGCAATTAGTGTTCTAGCACGATGACGTGTAGACATCTTGTAGACATTGATTAGGGGCATTATATGGGCTTAATTAAAACTGGCATATCCACTTTCAAGTTAGTTTTGCTACCATCTTAGCTTAGACTGTCGTCACTTACCATCAAGAAAGATCGTTGTGAAGAAGAGCTATCTTGTCATAGAGTTAAAAATGGTAGGTCTTTCTAATAATTCTGACCCATGACTATACTATTCTTATATGTTTGTGACTCTTTCAAAAGTCCTTTACAAACGTTTTCTGAATTAAAAAATCTATTCTATTCCATGCTAATGCTATTTAATCTTTATATGAGCCCATGCCTGTTTGTGTTTTGAATCCATGATTAGAAACAATGAATATTAAAACAGGGTGCTCGTAAATTGTCTTTGGTGAATACTTTAAACGTGAATGAAGGTTTCGCGCTGGCAATTATACTCGGAATTATAATTCGATTCCACATTTGACATTAGCTACTGTCATTTTGTAAAATAATGATACCACATATAATAGTGTAGTGATGAACACAAAAATCGATAAACAATCGCGATTTATGTTTATGTAATCATAATATTGGTGTGCCAATTAAAGACTAAATTATTGATTTTTATTTAAATAAATACATAATTATTCATAATAATTATTTATTAATTAGTAACCGCTGCTTTATTTTATAAAAAGTTAATATTTTTGTTTTTTATATTAAAAACAAAACTTATAATAAAAGAGCCTATATATCCCATGTTGTCAAAGAATTGGAAAAAATGAGTAGGCTAGATAATATGTTAATTGACAATATCACAGATACATTTATAATAAATGTTACAGAAAGTGACAGCGATAGAAAGCGATGACGGCGACGATTTATAAAATAAAATATTACCATAATATATTATTCTATTTCTTTTACTTCTCATGTTCCTTCATGATCACATTTTTTTATTTATTTCACACACAATTATTAAAGAAAACTCTCAGATCCTTAATAAAATTAATCGTCATAACTAAATTATCCGTTCAGAAATATTTAATTTCCTGATATAAGTACTTAGTTTCTATTAAAGTAGTAGTTGTTTAGATATACTACTATAAACGAGAGGAATCGATCCGGAAATATTCCATTTCCGTATCGAATAATTTCGCAACGTCACTATTTAGTACTTGTCATAACGTTGCAACACTGAAATTGTCAAATCTGGAATCGAATTAAAATTCCGACTATAGTGGGAAGTTCTTTTGCTTCCGTTTTAAGTAGGTAATTGTCTTATGCCCAGAATTATTGGCAGTTATTTATTTCTTGCCTACCAGCTAGATATTTGTTGGTTTTTTCTGTGTTAAATTTCTGTTCAAGGTTAAGATCGAACTCTTCTCATTGCTTCTTAGCTAACTCTCTATAGTATCATCTATTCATCTCCCTACATAATACACTTAATGCAGAGACCTTACTGTTTGGCTAATCAATTTACCTCTGCTGATGTCAATACCGTGTGAATTCTCAGGAGTATAGGCACATCTGC
Organism: Hipparchia sbordonii; assembly: GCA_038048805.1. Classification (NCBI taxonomy): domain Eukaryota; kingdom Metazoa; phylum Arthropoda; class Insecta; order Lepidoptera; family Nymphalidae; genus Hipparchia; species Hipparchia sbordonii. The sequence goes on from CM076098.1 coordinate 6,812,936, forward strand.
AAAATTTAAATTGTAATTTCTTATAAATGAAGCTCGCATAATTTCTCTGAGAACACTCCATTAAAAAGCACTTTCTCTTCCAAAGTAGCGTAAGAATCTCATTCAACGCTTTTAAGGTAAAATACATATCAAAGTCAATACAAATCAGGTCAAGAAGGACCCTTAAGATTCCTTAGCTTTTTTGCGATTGTGTATTTTAACTCTCCAGAGTCCAGTGGACCCGAGGCGAAGGTAAATGTTCGTAGATTGTGTCTTTTAGGAGTGCTCTAGTGCTGTTTAAGGGTTGATTTGGGGAAACGAGGAAACACGTATTTTAAGCATTTTTTGCATATTATAAATTAACTACATATTTAAAGGATTAAGATATCTGGTCTTATTGACACTAGATATCTAAATCCTTTAGTGGGAATTGTATTCCAAAAGCAAACGCTTTCAAAGCGATGCAATTTGAATGGTCCTCGGCCGTTCATATGAGCTTTCAAATTGTATAGCAATCCATTGTTACCTCTGCGTCAATAGGCCGAAGTGCTGCTTAATTGGATACACATGCCTTATGTATACCACAGTTTCCAAAATCTACGACAGAAATATCATTAATACTTTGTGGGTACTACATTTCTTTAACTGACTAATTTATTGTCCAAACTTGGCCTGATGATAATTTCATTAATCATAACTATTTTTTTATTATTTGTATTTATAGGTATTTTTGACGATCTCCTTGGTGCTGTGAAGAACACTATTCTTTGTTACTTCTTCCTCTTCTTCTTAGTTAGTGACTCCCTCGTTGGTCTAGCGGTTGGCATGTTCGACTGCGGAAGACCTGGGTTCGATTCCCATGTTGGGCCAAAATATGTATTGGGGTTTTCTGTCAAGAAACTTTCTGTAGTAGCTCAAAGCTAGAAAATGGGTGGTGTTTGCTTCCATGCGTCGGAGAACACGTATAAAGCCGTCGCTCCTGCGTCTGATCTCTTTCTGGTCGGTTTAGATATCCGTTGGATTATGAAAGTAGGGGAATAAAGGGTGTACACCATTGTGCACTATAATATCTCCGACGCCGATGGCTAGTCTCTGTGGAGATTGGCCGTGGCGGGATTCAGTCGGAATGATATTACTACATAGGTATTTACTTCTTAGACGTGCACTTATAGAGAATCGACGTAAAAATCAGTTGGTAGGTAAGTAAAATAAAGCTTGAAGATCACTTTCAGTTTTACTTCTCATCATGGTGAAGTTTGCTTAGTAGGTTCCTACTTACCTATACTTCGTTTTCTAACTGCACGTCTCCATCGTTCAAATGACACTTGATATGCGAACAAACAAATAAACCTACAATTACTATTTGATAATAGAGTAACAAAGAAATAATAGAGTACATATTAAAGCTTTTGTTTGAGTAAAGAGTAGGTGAGTATATTGTTCCTGAAAGCGAGCGCTCGTAAAGTGATGCGATTTGGATGATCGCCAGCGCATACTTTATTTGAAGCAGTGGGCTATAAAGCCTTTGCTCTTGCTTAAGTGAAAAAGAACTTCAAGCTCTATTCTACTTACCCACCAACTGATTTTTTACGTCGATTCACTATATATTGTACGTGATGAGAAAAAAAAAAGAGAAAAAGATCTTCGAGCTTTATTCTAATTATTTTCAACCACGTCGGTAAATATCGCCCGGGTTATTTACTATTGGTATACTTTTTCGTTGGAGAAGAACAGCTCTAGCTTCGTCACATATCTTTCAGTAGCATAGCAGTATAATGCTATATATAGATCCCGTGCACGGTAATTGTGCTCTAATTAGAGAATCTGGCTGCAGTTTTTCTCTTTATACACGTGTAAAATACAAATAAAAGGAAATGCGGTACTTACTATGCAATAAACACACACTACACAGTGCCTCGTGTTAACCACCACACATAATATACCGTGACCTGCCCACATAAATTTCCTTTTCCTTGCGGATTATGGCAAAGTAAACTTGTTGTTCCTCGTCCATAAATTGTCCTAGAAATATACTCCAGTAGTGCAGTCAGGCATTAAAAAGACAGGGTTTCAATAAATCCTAAATGTCAAGTTGTAGTGAATCGAACTGTGTATAATCTAGTGAAGGTTTTCGTTATTCTGCTCCCGGCTCAGAAACAAACGCTCTAATATATTACTTGTAGGAAAAAAAATACTGTTATCCGTAGTCTATAGTATATACACACAGAACCTGCTACTATCCCTACTCCGTGGAATGGGTCTATACTAGAACACGTGACATCTATAATATAAATGGTATAAATAGTGAAATATTAAAGGAAATTCTGTACGTTTTGGACTCCATTAATATTCAGGATATCAAGAACTTTATTGCAAGACACAGGTCTTATAAACCACTTCAATCGCTGAGCTAATCTCGTTAAAATTTTGGCAGGTCTCTGCCAAAAAATGCTTCTAAATTAGTTATAGTCTAGCTTGTATCCTGAGAATAGTACTTTTATTCCAAAGTATAAAGGAGCTTAAAAAATTAGTATTATAGCTCTAGTTACAAGTTGGGCTGCTTCCATCTTTGACTTTCTAGACGTCTCAGACGTCATTTATCACCAGATGGGATCGCACTATAATTTCCTAGATTTTCATCAATTATTATAAGAAAGGTGAACAAATCTATGTCGTACCTTTATAATATTGCCAATGCTAACTAATGCGTTCAGTCGGAATAGATATTATTATTAGCTAGATCTGCTACAGTGCATTGCTTATCGATTATCGACGAGATACTTCTTGCGTCAATGGGCACTGTGATAACAGAGATGGCATCTTCAAGGCAGGCTCTTTGAAATTCTTTTACATTACTTCTTAGTCTTCTTACACTTAATTATAATACTAGCGTCTGCCCGCGACTCTGACCGCGTGGATTTAGTTTTAAAAATCCCGTGGGAACTCTTTGATTTTCCGGAATAAAAGTAGCCTCCTCCAGGTCCACAACGATAAATGCACCCATGTTCTGTTGCGGCGAGATTGAAGGATAAACCAACAAACAAACTCACTTTAGCATTTATAATATTATGTGTTTATGTGTGTTAAAGAAAAAAACCGACGAATAAAGTTATCGTTTTGACAATTCTTGTATTGGCAATCTGTCAAAATGTCATATTTATTCGTCAGTTAAATTGACTTGGCGATGGTAAAATAGGCCCTTAGTATATCAAAAATAAAATTAAAATATAAGTAAATATAATGTATGGCCGCGAAGCGTAAGATCCTGGCCGAACGCAAAAGTGTCAAAAAACTCGCGTTTGCGTTATCTCTATGAAAAACTGCCACAATATTTTCACATTTTCCGTTCCAATTCAAAAGGTAGATTTTATCAAAGAGTAGAAGTAGGTCATTGTGCCTACACGGTTAATAGATCTATCTACGCATAAACTAAAGACGGAATCATATTTACAACATGTGCCGCGACATGAAACGCAGCGTGTGTTGCGTCAAAATATCGTCTAATCAATTCTGAAGTAAGTGACAGCGTTTTTTAATCGTGTTAATTTTAATTTAGACTTAATTAGGTCCAGTTTTCTAATTTTTGAAAAACATCTATACCTCAAGATTACTTATTACTTGACAGAATACTTTTATGTTATTTATATTTTTAAAAATGCTTATTCTAATTACGATTCCCAAATTTTTATAATTTGGCTTTTGGAATATTTATAGAACTGAATAAATAGACTATAAAATATATCGTATCAACCGACTTTAAAAAACTAGGAGGAAAACCGATTGACTGTATTTTTCATTTCTTAATAATTACTTTTTATTGTAGGTTAATTATCTCGAGAGGTTTTGCGGAAAATTGAGGAAAATATTCCACCATTAAGGGTGAATTATTGGGGGTGGTTCACATGTTTGAAGTCGGTTTCTCAAAAGAATTTTAATATTGAGTTATGACTACAAGCTCAGAGTCACGTCGCGTTGAGTCTTTTTATTTATTTTATGTAGGTACCTACTATGATTTGTTAGGACTTAATATGGTGGTCTGGAGCAAGGCTTTGGTCGTGACTAGATACCACTCTACCGTCAAAGATGTGCCGCCAAGCGATTTAGCGTTCCGGCACGTTGGCGTGTAGAAACCGATTAGGGGTATGTGTTGAATTTACACTTCCATACCCCTTCCAAGTGAGCCCGCTACCATCTTAGACTCCATCGTCACTTACCACCAGGTGAGATTGCAGTCAAGGACAATCTTGTCATTCACTAAAAAAAAGTATAAGACGCGATCTATCCGGACCCCATGTATTAAATATGTTTTCACTTTTATTCTCACTCAGTTGGTTCTGAAGAAAAATGTATTATTGAGTTTCACGTCCCATGAGGTTGCTGCGAACGGTCGCAAGCGAAAACTTTCACGAGGTAATAATTACGTTTGGGATAATTAAACAATTAATTGCTTTCTGAATCGAATGGGCCCGTGTGATTTATTAGGGGTGTGGTTTTCTTTTGTTGGATAATGCAATTAAATGGTATAATGCTTTAGATTTCAAAAACTATAAAAATTAAACATTATTAAAAATACGTCTACAATATTTTGACAGATTTTCAATAAACAACTGTTTATTCTTCCATTAAACGTTGCTCGTCGAAGGTGGTGGACGGGAAGTTGAAATTAGAATATCATTAAAAAAAAATTGTAACGACATCATTAGTATAACATTTATTAGTAGGTATAACATTTTTTTATAATTTTTCAGATATAATATGTAATACAAACATAAAATTCCAAAAATTAGCAATAGCGTTTATTAAAATTAATTCGATTAATACAGTGTTAGCTTAATGGTTATTTAATGACACTTTCTTTCGGCAAAATTATTGCAGACAGCAAAAAGTTTTACCGCGATAAGTAGTTAGGCTGGACGATATAACGTGCTCCGAGTCACCCTGATGACCTTTCCTCTTATTACCTCCTAAGAAAATGTTTTCTATTTCTCTAATGAAACTGGGCTGACAAATACACTCATGAACTTGGATAAATTCACAGGAATGTAAGGAATGGAAACAAAACAGATGTCGTTTTTCCACACGTTAGTTTTACAACAAGGTTGTAAAAAAAAAATTCAATTACGCTTAATGAAGGAAAAAACAATTCCAGCGCACACGTAAAGGATTAGGTTAACATTATTACGAAACAAACTTGTGGTCGTTTTTCTTGTTAACAGTATGGAGACTACTGTGGATAGCAACTACCTACCCCGTAATATTTTTTTAATGAACATTAGTCAAGTTGATGTCCCTTTCTGCTCTCTTTATTCTCTATCCTACTAATCCTACTAATATTATAAATGCGAAAGTTTGGATGTATGGATGGATGGATGGATGGATGGATGGATGGATGGATGGATGGATGGATGGATGTTTTTTACTCAATCAAGCCGTAACGACTGAACCGATTTAACTGGGCACAGAGATAGATTTTAGTCTGAAATAACACATAGGCTACCTATAGGCTTTTTATACCGGAAAATAGGAGAGTTTCCGTGGGAATCAAAAGAACTCAATCCACGCGTACGAAGTCGCAGGCATCAGCTAGTTACTCAATTAATTATTCCACTTGGGACTCCAACGACCCGACGAATGTGTTCCGTTCATTCCGCTTCAGCTTCGCGACATGATAAACTATCTCGGTGTTCTGGTTCCCCTAGAATCCTACAATATCCTGTACAGAGTATTTATTTGTAGAAGCCAGGGAAGTGATGTGTAAAGACAAATTAAAGTCCCGACGCAATAAATCGTAGCGGATGGGGAACATTCCTTGCCATTGAGTTTATTTTTCTATTTGCTGTTGACTGTTGTCTGGAAACCAAGTGTTCTATTTCAATATTTTAATAAAACGTAGCATTGCTAGTATTTAATAGGTACAGCATGACTGTTTCAAATGCGGTTAATATAATAAATAGTAATGCTTGTTTATATTTTGTTAGTAAGTAAGTTTGCGTTAAGTAAATACCTATTATATTATTTAGATACACGTGCATGAGAAATAAGTAAATATTACTAAGAGCCCCACCTCGCCAATAAACTGGCCCACCCGTTTGGCTTTAAATCAGCAAAAGAATCAGCTGCCATTTTGTAAGCATAGCCTGTCCAGCCAGACTTGTAATAGAGCACATTATTTTATTAATATCCGTGCGTGCGGGTTTGCTTGTAATTGGGTGTACACCTTCTTATGTTTCTACTGCGCAGTGTAATTTTTCTGTAATCTATGTGTAATTATTATCTGTTGATATGTAAACAATAAAATAAAAATAAAAAGGTCAGAAGTCAGAGAGAGCTCAGTGATTATTATCCTTGTATCTCTATTATTAGTAGAGATACAGTTTTCTTCAGAGTAACACACACATAAGTGTTATTATTAAACCGAAGAGACTACTTAATAGGTACAATTCTGGTAAGCGTTTAATTACAAGCCTAATTGTACTCGTAATACCTTGAGAACGGCAGTTATACCATTTACTCTAATAAATCTTCGTAATGGCGTAGCTTGTGCAAACTTTATTTCCAATCTCGTACCAACTATAATTTCAATTTTCGGAAATTGAAATTCGCATATTACGTTCGCACGTAACGGGTTAAAACGCGATTACCTCCAGGCTCTAGCGAGTAAAGGCCTGGATAGATACAAAGCGTGGCGGCCACAGCAAGCCAGAGCGTTATACTCAATGTGTGCAGATGTGTATACAATTTGTATTTTGGTACACAAGGAACTATAGCGCTATTGTACCTGTTTCTACATTTGATCCAGTGTATTAACAATTACGCCTTGACAATTCAGTTTTCTGTACGAGCCCTGCAAACAGACTGTGGAGCACAGGTATTCTGATTATACGCTCCCTAGTAGTGCGGTAGAATCGTGAGTACCTAGTATTGAGTAAAACCGCGATGACATACTTATTATATGTAATACTAGCGGACCCGACAGACGTTGTCCTGTCTTAACTATGAATATTGAAACTCCCCTTTTTACCCCCTTGGGGAGAGAATTTTCAAAAAATGTAAAATACGTAATTCTTTATTTTTGATCAAGAGCCAAAATATCAAGTTTCATAAACATAACTTGAAAAATAACTTGAAGAACGAAGGACTATCATACAAACATTCAACCCCTATTTAATCCCTTAGGGGGTAGAATTTTTAAAAACTGTGAAACACCTACTTTTTTGTTTTCAATTTAAAGCCTAAGTACCGAATTTTATGGGTATAGCTTGAAAAATAACGGAGTTTCATACAAACTTTAACCCCCCTTTTTACCCCCTTGGGGGGAGAATTTTCGAAATATGTAAAATACGTAATTCTTTATTTTTGATCAAGAGCCAAAATATCAAGTTTCATAAACATAACTTGAAAAATAACTTGAAAAACGAAGGACTATCATACAAACATTCAACCCCTATTTAACCCCTTAGGGGGTAGAATTTTTTAAAAGTGTGAAACACTTACTTTTTTGTTTTCAATTTAAAGCCTAAATACCGAATTTTATGGGTATAGCTTGAAAAATGACGGAGTTTCATACAAACTTTAACCCCCCTTTTTACCCCCTTGGGGGGAGAATTTAAAAAAAATGTAAAATACGTAATTCTTTATTTTTAATCAAGAGCCAAAATATCAAGTTTCATAAACGTAACATGAAAAATAACTTGAAGAACGAAGGACTATTATACAAACATTCAACCCCTATTTAACCCCTTAGGGGGTAGAATTTTTAAAAACTGTGAAACACGTACTTTTTGTTTTCAATTTAAAGCCTAAATACCGAATTTCATGAGTATAACTCGAAAAATGACGGAGTTTCATACAAACTTTAACCCCCCTTTTTACCCCCTTGGGGGGCGAATTTCGAAAAATCCTTTCTTAGTGCTCGCCTACGTCATAAAAGGAACCTACTGTCAAAATTTCAAGTTTCTAACTTCAGTGGTTTAGGCTGTGCGTTGATCGTCAGTCAGTCAGTCAGTCAGTCAGTCAGTCAGGACAAGCCTTTTTATATAATTATAGATTATAACCGTAGATTGTTGTGATGTTGTAATCGTAGATTAAGGATTGGTAGTCGCTTCGCATTTGAAGACTCCTCGGGAAAAACAATGAATGTCACTTTTTTCGTGAAACTGAGCCTTTAATTCCATCTCTTACTAAAATATAGAACTAAACTATATTTTTTGATAAAGTCAAAGAACACGTTTAAATAGTAATATGTTATTTCAATATTTATAAAAAAAATGAGCATAAAATGAAAGAAATATAGACTTTGAAACTATGAAAAGTTGTTTTCTCTTTTTAATCATCTTTTGACATTCATTGTTTTTCCCGAGGAGTCTTCATTTGTGACTCTTCATGTGTGATCTTTAATCTATGATAATAACCTTATTGAAACTAATTGCAAATATTTTACCCAGCAAGATCTTGGTGATTGTAATGATGATAGTCTTCATGACAAACATTTCAGAGACATGGAAACTTTTCGACAGCAATACTGCCCTCGTAATTGAAAACACAGTAAGTTAAATAGAAGTTACATTTAAGTTACTGTGTTTTCAATTACGAGGGCAGAATAGTTAGCTCAATATCGCGTACTGTTGCCAAACATGCTAGGCCACACTATCACATCGATCTAAATCAATATCAAAGGGGAGAAATAAACGTGTATTATGTGAAATTGTACCAATAGTGAGGATTTCTTAGTTTGTACCGTTCACCCCGCATCGCCCGAACAGACTACGTGTAAAAGCAGTGTTTTATTCATTTACGCTTCACGTTGTGTATGTCCAAGCCTTTGCTGTTAGAAAACCCATCAGCTGCAATAAGATTGCATTTAAACTACAAATTGATACGTTTCTCAGCCATCGGTTACGATTTTTAATTATAAATTAAACTAAAGGAAATAAATTAATAATATGGTGGACGTGCATTATTTAAATATTTGCTATATTCACAAGTCACATACACGTTCATAGAAGTCAGAGCTCTACTGAAATTGGCAGCTGTGGCGTATCATAAAAAAGGGACCCTCCTTTTTAACATTTCGGTACGGAACCCTAAAAAAAATTGGTGACTTTTTCTGTTTCATCTCACGTTCACGTACAGTTTTTCCCATTGGTATGATAAATAGAGGCCATCTATTTTCCTCCTATCAAAATGTCAGCGGATGTCACAATATAAAATGATCACAAACACATTTTCACGAGGATGTGAGCACAGATGTGAGCCCGTGCCAAGCGTTGCTGATAGGCAATGGAGATATATTACTGGTGAAATAAAATAGCGTGGAGAAGTAGTGGTGTGGATGCTTGGACTTTAATTAATTAATGCCTTTTATGAGTTAGAACGAGTACGCGCTTTTCGAGTCACGTAATAAGTTTAAGGTTCCATTAGGATGTTATCTTCAGGCCCATCTTGTTTAGTAGGTAGGTATCTCGGTATCTGCAAAAGTGTGTTTGTTTGTTGGTTGGTCAGTTTTGTTAGCAACATAGCCTTTACACAAAGTATGGTTTGGGATTGGAGATATTATGTACTAAAAGAGGTTCTATGATGGTCAGATATGACCAATGGTACGAGCTCTGTTAAAATGTTATGTTGTTGGGTTAATAAAAAGCAAACGATCTATCTATTATAGTAACTATGATATTTATCAGCATCATTGTATCATATTTCACGCTAGAAAGTACTGCATCGGTCCTGAAATCTTTCAGCGACGACGGAGAAGTATTATGGAGTTGATATTGTAATGTTTTGATTTACATAAAAGTAAAATATGCAATATATTGCATCAGTAGAAAAATTTTAGAAATCGGAGATAATAAAAAATTGCAGCACGGAATTTAATGTCGCGGAGCGGGACATGTGACGTCATACGCCCATTTCCCATCGTATATAATTTTTTTATTTTATTTTATAATTAAATTGTTAGTGAACTATATTACTAAAAGTGAAATTAGTGAACTTTTCTATTACACGGCCGCGGCACGTCATAACCCTTGCATGTTGTAAACAATCAAGCCTGTAATCTTACCAGTTACTTTGTAGTAGGTATATTAGTTTTGGTTCATTAATATATATATAGCTACTCGTGCTGATTCACTGATTCACTGATTGACTCATTGATCACCTCTCCTGTAAAATTTTGTATGGAAAAATTTTTTTTCGTATAGAGGACAAAAATTCATTCGGAACAAAAATATGGAAAGAGCTGATGATTGAGGATTTCGGAGACGGATGAGGAGCACCGGCCAGGGTATCGAAGATAGGTGGGGGGTGTTCAAACAAATGTCACTCGAAACCTCATCCAATTGGCAGAGAGCCGAAAAAAACTTCCAAAATGGCGGATTCAAGATGGCGGCCATACAAATTTCGTCGGTGTCTATCTCGGAGACTATAAAAGATGGAACAGTGGTTTCCTGGAAAAAGATGATCAGGACTCGAAGGTCTACTTGATGAATAGAAAAAAAATTCAAGATGGCGGACTTTATTTTTTTCCATACAAAATATATGCAAGACTTTATACGGTTCCTTTTCAAAATTTCTGATGGTTTCGTATAGAGGACAAAAAATCATTTGGAGGAAAAATATGGAGAGAGCTGATGGTTGAGGATTTCGGAGACGAGTGAAGAGCACGGCCAGGGTATCGAAGATAGGTGGGGAGTGTTCAAACAAAAGTTACTCGAAACCTTATCCAATTGGCAGGGAGCTGAAAAAAAATTCAAAATGGCGGAATCAAGATGGCGGTCATACAAAATTCGACGGTGTCTATCTCGGAGACTATAAGAGATGGACGATATGGATGGATGGTTTCCTGGAAAAAGATGATCAGGATCTGATGGTCTACGTGATGAATAGAAAAAAATTCAAGATGGCGGATTTTTTTTTTTTCATAAAAAATATATTATGCAAGACTACGATAGGGTTCCTTTTCAAATGATTTCGTATCGAGGACATAAATTCATTTGGAGGAAAAATATTGAGAGAGCTAATGATTGAGGATTTCGGAGATGGGTGAGGAGCACCGGCCACGGTATCGAAGATAGGTGGGAGGTGTTCAAACAAATGTCACTCAAAACCTCATCCAATTGGCAGAGAGCCGAAAAAAACTTGCAAAATGGCGTATTCAAGATGGCGGCCATACAGATTTCGAAAAAGATGATAAAGACCCGAAGATCTACTTGGTGAACAGAAAAACCGCGGTTCGCTTTAGCGAGCCGCGCACCCACGCGCCTTACTAGTTAATACAATAATGCACATTGTGTGAAACATTTCAAATTAATTTAATGTCATTTCATAATAGCGTATGTCAAATTGAGAAGCTTATCACTAAGAAGTGCTTTAAATAAATAATTTACAAGTCTCATATAATATATTTATATAGCACATGTAATGTGTTTAATCCAATACATGAATAGCTAATAATTAATAATCATATGGATGTTTGAGTAATCCAGGGAGGACAACATGAACTAGACCAAATTGTTACAATAATTGAACTTAATTAAGTAGATCTTATTAGCCATACTACAACAAAGACATACAAATACTACAAAAAGTGTTTTAAATTAAAACTCTTTTACAATAATTCGAAAAACAATCTTCAAAGGTCATAAGTTAAAAAATATTGTAGTAGATAGACTAAATTAAAATTATTATGCGAATAATACATACCTACCACTCAAGACATATACCTATTTACACTAACAAAGATAAAAGAGTTGGGTATCTAAGATATCTATTAAAAGCTAATGTGAATATTGAGATATCTTAGAGGACAGACTTACGTACATACAAAGAATACACAACTTCAATCAGAGAAAAAAAGTTACACACTGGGCAATGACATAGCTATTTGGGAAGTGAAAACGCAACACTTGACGAATGAATGCTCTCGTAAGTCGTACTCTCTCGTTCCTCACAAAATCGTGAAATGATCGTGAAAGTTTCAGTGGCAATTTTAAAATACTTCCTAAACTACTCTCGATTTCAGCGCCCATTATTTTGAAATTGAGTTCCAACCGGGTATCAATTATTTATTTTTAATCTCGCCTTGCCCTTGCGGCCAGCGAGGTCAATCGAGGTGAAACAACTCTTGTTTGGTACTTACTTTAAATAATCGCCCACCTTTATTGGATGTCTAGATAAAATATAAGCTAGACTGTTCTATAGGAGGTCGCCGTCGTAGAGATTACCTCTGAAACTAACATTTGGAGTCGCTCTGTCTTATTGCAACTTTATTTTCCTCTGTCATGGGAAAGGAAAGTAAAATGTAGAAACAGGAAGAGTTGAAAAGCAGACAATTATATTTTTGTATTCATAACTTTATAATTATTGTTTCTAAAGATCTAGGACAGACTTCATATGGACTGCATTCCAGCCGAATAAATATTTAATGTTGTTCGGAAGTTTCCTTGAAGTGTAGGTACTAGTACACTTTAATTAGGTACCTACTTACATAATAAAAGTTCTACAATTGCAGTTAGCATTGCATTGCAACTTTCTTCTTACTTTCTGCTTAGTTAATTAAGAATTGCTGTAGCACGCCAACTGGCCGCCGATGGTAGTTGCAGTTAGTTAAACTGCAATAAAACTGCATTTGCAGCCCAAACATAGTGTGTGTCTAGACCCTAAAGTCTCACGATTTTGAACCCAGCAGTGCATGAATTAAAGCCAGTGCAGTCACATGAAAATTTATGATTGAATTACTAATGAAAGCACAGTTTGAAGTATGCCACGGGCTTAATAAAGCACGTAGGAGGCGGCGATGTGGAACTATGCAACCAGGCCGGCCAATCAAACAACAAGGGCCAAGCGTGTTTATGTACCACCAGCCAGAGAGGTGCCATATACTAATAGAGCATTAGATTGATGTGAGTTTTTGCATTGGTATAATCGAGGACTTGGACAGTGACATAGGATGTCTTTTCAGGTGAAAACAGAAGGTTCCCACGGGATTTTTAAAAACTAATTCCACACGGAATAAGTTGCAAGCATAAATTAGTAATGCTTTACATTAAAGATGTGCCAGAAAATGTCTTCAGCCTGAGTATGAAGCCACTTGGTACTTAGAACCGCAGCTTAGTGATGTCTGCGACTTCGTTCGCGTGGATTGATTTTTTTTAATTCCCGCGGAAACTCTCTTATCTTCCGGGATAAAAAGTAGTCTATCTGTTATTCCAGACTATAATCTATCTCTATGACAAATTTCAGCAGAATCGCTTCAATAGTTGCGGCGTGATAGATTAACAAACATGCAAATTTTCGCATTTACTATATTAGTAGGATTTGTAGGATATGCTGTACGGCTGTCGTGCGTTTTTTTACGAATAAAATATCAACTCTGTAGTGTGTGGCTTTCACACAGTAGTCAAGAGCACCAGTCGTATTAGTCTTGATATCATATAGCTAACTCACTCGGCGACTATCACTCCGAAATCCTCGCGAAAATCTTTATTCCCTGTCATTTCTTGACAGATTTGAAAAAAATTACACTGATTTATTATCTTTTAATATAGAGTTTTGTGTACAATGTTTAAGATGAATCTTCTTCTTCTTTATCAACCGATAGGCTTCCACTGTTGAACAAAAGTTTCTTGCATGGACTTTCACAGGCCTCGGTCTTGCGCTGCGCACATCCAGCGGCTCTCTGTGACTTGTTTGGTGGTCTGTCAACATTGCGCTTCCCGGTGCGGATGTTTAAATTGTATACAAACTTAATATTATAATATTAATATAACGAGACTTTTTCATGAGGCTCTCTCTGTTAGCCTAGTTTTTTTACACATCAAAAATAAGGTTTGCATCTCTATATTCTTCGCTCTATGCTACACAGCCTTTGTGGCTGCTCATGTGAAAATCCATTGCAAGCTGCACTATTTCCATCAGAAACATGTGAACATACGGGGTTTATTTTATAATTTATTGTTGGAATATTGTTCCCATTTGATTCAATATAATATATACCTACTTTTTTGCGTTCTGTATTCGTGAATTTAAATAATAGGCAAACAGGGATTTTCATTAGACGGAAATAGCCGGCAAGAAAGGATTTTCATTAGACGGAGGAGAGCCCAATGTTCTGGATTGGTGATACCGCACTGGAAGGGAGCAGCATTGAAAGATTCCGTATCGCGTGGAGTTAGGTTTTTAAATTCCGCGTGAACCTTCTGTTTTTCCGGGATAGCCTATGTCACTCTCCAAGTCCTCAATTACCCCATGATAAATATAAATGGCAATCCGTTGCTCCGTGATTGAAGGACAAATAAACACACTCTCGCATTAATAATATTAGTCAGGATTATTTTGGACGTCTGTACTGTGTATAATGATTGTTTGGCAATATCTGACTTCATTGGAGTGGTTTGACTTTGAAAATAGGCCTATCCATTAAAAGCCTGTACTACATATAAAGTGCGCTGAGCCGTATGTTCAAAGGTAGTACCTAATACTGTGGGTTCTGATGTCTATAATTTCTGAACTACAAAATCAATGATTTTGAAATATTTACGTACATATTTACAGGAAAATTTCTCAGTACCTTATTTTAAACAAAAACAGAGTGAATGAAATCTCACTACGCGTTAATGAATTACAACAGCAGCACCTACATATTTTGACTTTCATCCCTCTCCCAAGGGAACCGTGCTGACTTTCAGGATAAAAAGTATCCAATGTCCTACCTCTTAGTATGAACCCAAATCATGCCAAGTTTCATTTGAATTCACTCTGTAGTTTCGGCGTGATGCGCGGCCAAGATACAGTCTGTCTGTCTGTTTTTGTCAGACAGACAAAAATGAAAAAAAATTACAGTTTTGGTTTTAGTAGGTATAGATAGAGTGTCCTCCAAAAAAAAATTCAAAATATCTTCAACGTACAGAATCGGACACCTGTTACGTTACAGTTTTTTTTTAATTGAAAGGCGTCTTTATCGCTACCTAGCAATTTGTTCCACGGCATTGTTTAATAGGTTTAGATTATAAGATTTAGCGATATCCGCGCCTCATTTCCTCTATAATTATGTTCATAACTACCTTAACGTAAAAGAAAATTGTTCTTTGTCCGTGATCACGCCGTTCGAAATTTCGATAGGTATAAAACTAGTATAAAACAGAGTTTTATATTCAGGCCACGTGCAGTTTAGGTAGGAGTTTAGGGTTAGGGGTAGTAAATTATAATGATTTAAGATAAAACGCCTAGATTTAAATTAATGCCAAAAAGATCACAAGAAATTTTGTATGGAAATATGCTTTGAAAAGCTGTAACTTTTCAATAAGTTAAACTAAAAATCTTCATAGTACAAATTCCAACTTAGTATCGCAAGCTGTTTCTGAAAAAAAAAAAAAAAAAGCTTTGAAACGCAGACAGACGGACAACAAAGTGATTCTATAAGTATTGCAATAAAGGTTCCGTATTTTTTGAAACCCTAAAAATGAGCTCACCTCGCGATATAAAAAACTTCTTTTTTCCAAATATTTGCAACTCTACTAATAAGAGAATAGATTTCGTTTATTTCTTTAATATACCTATTTGAACATAATTTACTAGAGGTTATGTTTTTGGTCTGTAGAAAATTCTATTGTCGTGAATTGTCTGTCGAGAAATACAACGCATGTCGAGGTAGCTCGTGAATAAATGGTCCGTCTAAATTCAGATAAAAGGGAATAGCGGAAACAACATTTCCATTTTTAAAATGTAATCGGCGCCAGGGGTCCTGTAATTTATTAGGTCACACGCAAAGAAAAAGGTCATTTTTGTGAAATGTATGAGGTGCTAAAAAGTTACGATGACGTGAAAATGCCATAAAAAATTAAACGTAAGAGCGACTTTACACGTTGCGGCTGGACTTATTGCGATATGTTCCTATCATGTTTTAGTAGTGCACTGTGTGGTATGTCCATAAAGATTAGTAAGTAATACTAAGTTAATGGGCATCCCACGGATTTTCTATGTACTGCAAAAGCAACGCCTTGCAGAAAAGTAGCCCGCGCCGTAACGGCGCTTGTTCTATGCTATGAAAATTCTAAGAAAGTGTATTTTATTATTAATGTAGTATATTTTTCACCACCGACCATACCTCACACGATAGCTACGTATTCATAAGGTAGCGATAAGTCCGCCAAATCGCATCCTTTGTTATATTTTTTGTGTTTGTTCTCTATGTGGTGTACAGTAAAAGTATACTTATAAGTAGGTATATTCATTCATTAATTCATTCATTCATTCAATTGTGATTTGTGAGACGCCCTTGATGTTCCTGCATCGCTTCTGCTTCGGTGCTGAGCCTGAAACTCAACGCGTAGTGTAACAGTCCTCTTACGCACGATCGTATTATATTTGGGTGACCTTTTTGTTGAGTGATGATTTAACAAGACCGCTAATATCCAAACATTTTTTTAATAAAAATGTTACGTATTACCTTACAGCTGTGTCGGTAGAGGTCGGTAGCCATTGAAACTAATTCAATTAATATTTATTGTTAAGATCACCTCAAATAGCAAGAAGCCGTTTTTTGTTTGGATAAAAAGTAAAAAAAATGTAAAGTAAAATAAAAGGTTCTTATCAGAATTAGATTGACCAAATTAGCTTATCCAAACATTATGAAAATATATTATAATGGTATGACTTATGCATGTAATTATAAAACTTAAAAACTTGTGATCGATCGAGATAATATTATATTGAGTTTAGTGGATATTAGCGTGACTAATGAAAGTAGGTATACTGCTCTACTTTAGCAAGAAAACCACACTCATGATTAATTTATTGCATGTTGCTAGAGTATGTTTTTATAACGAGAAATTAAATTTATAAGTTCTAAGTAGCTAATAGGGTTGCCAGATTTTTTTTCAGCTTATAAGGGACAAATGGTTAAATGGGCAAAAAAATACGGGATTTCAGTTTTTTACCCGGGACAAATGAAAAACAAAATTATTCTGTATCATTTTTTATTACTTTTTATATTTTTCCGAGGATCGAGTCAGTTTTAACATTATCATTCTGACACTAACACTGTCATTGGTCGATGCGGACTGCGAGTGCAAGTTAGTAGCGAGACGAGTACGTTTTACGAACGTTGCGTGTGGAATACTTAGATCGATTTCATAATGAAAAACGACGTACGGTTCAAATACGGGACAGAGTCAGTCCCGCCGGGACATTTTAAACTATGCCTAAAATACGGGATGTCCCGGGAAATACGGGACGTCTGGCAACGCTAGTAGCCAAGCAAAGGTTCACGAGTAATGATTGTGATATTTTGTTTTTAATACGTAAATGTAACCCCATTAAGAGTGAGGTTACCTTGATTTTATTTTTAATTTAAGTACACATACTAAATAACAAAGTAACGAGAAATATTATAAAACTAGGGTATTCCTATACCTAAGTGGTAAATATCGATAAAAATGCATTGGTGTAACAGTTTATTTTCCCTGAGTCGCAGTTTGCATACACGCGTCATGTGCACTGTAATATCTTCTGGGCAGTCTCCATTGAGATTTGCTGCTTGCTTGCTCCAATTTTGTCAGGAGAGCATAAGTAGTGCACAGTAAAGTAATAAGTACAACATGGCATAAGGATTCTACTAAACGGTTTATAGTCAGATAGTGCGTAATTATTTCCATTTATTTTCTTATGGAATTGGTAAACCATAAATCAGACCAGCTATATATTACATACTAGCTGACCCCCGCGACTTCGTCCGCGTAGACTTAGATTTTAAAAGCCCGTGGAAACTCTTTGATTTTCCGGGATAAAATTTCTGAATTTTCTTTGCTATAAACCTCACGGAGCCCGAGACCTTTCCAACGAATGCAAAACCGTGGAAATCGGTTCGTGCGTTCTGGAGTTATAGCGTCAGGAAGGAAAACCCGACTTATTTTTATATATTACATATAAATGATTATTTATAGATGCCTTTAATTTGACGGAAGCATGATACACAAGAAACGACGTGTTTTGTTAAAAAATAATATAAGTGTTGAATTTAAAACCTTCTGCTTTTTTCGTCGATTGATAATCTGCTGAACTAGAAAAGTTTCATGTTTGGAAAAAGTAAAACTATGTTTGGAAAAAGTAAATAAGTGAAGAAAGTTTTGCTTTGGCCGTGGCTAGTTACCACCCTACCGTCAAAGACGTGCCGCCAAGCGATTTAGCGTTCCGGCACGATGGCGTGTAGAAACCGATTAGGGGTATGGGTTGAATTTACACTGCTATACCCCTTCCAAGTTAGCCCGCTACTATCTTAGACTGCATCGTCACTTACCATCAGGTGAGATCGCAGTCAAGGGCAAAAAAAAAAAAGTAAAAAATCACAGAACGCCCATGTGCCCACTTAATTAGGTTAACCACGGTAGGTACCTAACTATCTATTAGTCTTCCGGTTCCCAGTGGACACTAAGGCTGAAATCCCGCACTCTCACTCAGCTCAGACTCAAGACAGAGTTAAAACGAGACAGATTTATGTCAGAGAGTATTTGTGTCTCATTTAACCTCTATCTTGGGTCTGAGCTGAGTCAGAGCATGCTCTATAGCTCTCAGGACGGATAAAATTTCGAAAAAAGCAAGTTGAAATGACAAGGAGACCGAAGCAGGCAATTCAAAATGCCTCGCATATGAAATAATAAATATATGAGTATGGACTACTTTGCAAAGAACTTTCTATACTTGCCGGGATTTCGTTGACTTAGCGTAACTTTAGAAAAAGTTACCTCGTACAACTTTGCCTTCACTTTGTGAAGTGCCTAATAAAAGTGTGTTCTAGGAGTTTAATATTTCAGAGAAAAATGTTCCTTCCTATTAATTATATAGTGCAGCAAAGTTATTATCTAATGATTTCATCTCACTTGTAGGTACTTGGAAAGCAGGTAGCCTTTTTCCCCTTTTATTTTATGATCAGATGCCCTTCAGGCTTCCGTTTTTCCAACTAACTATAATGTAGGTCTTTAAATCAAGAGGCATCTTCTAGGCAACTGCGCTCCATCTTAGGCTGCATCTTCACTTACCATCAGGTGAGATCGCAGTCATGCCCTAGTCTATATATTAAAAAAAAAAAGATTTTCGTATTAAAGAAACAAAGAAAAAGGCATTTTATATGCTTCTGTACTTATTTGAAGGGGAGCGGAGAAGTCAGTAATTTTAAAAAAAACCAAGGCGTGCAAAAACTTTATTATAATTTTGGTTATTGTTGTTTAATATTCAAAGGGTTATATGGGTTATTGTCATGTACAAAATTCAAAAAGAGAGAGGTAAAAAATGTTACGAAATCAGATCCTACTGAGAAGTATGCGCGGCGACATCTAGTAGGATAATATCGAAGCTTTGTATTTCAGTGGTTCTTTCAGGAGCTTCTGTGAAGGCTGTGGAAATCAAACCGAAACCTCCTGAACTACATCGCGATAGTTACAATATATTCCTTTAGATGGCGATACGGTACAATATCACGAATTTTTTTAAAATTAGTTTTGCATTGTGAGATTCAAAACTGTAAGATAAGCCTTTTTTCTGATTAAAGTGATCACAAATTGACAAAATTGTATGAAAAATTGTAAACGCATTATATATGCATTTCTGCATTTAGTAGGTAATACTAAATGCAGAAATGCATTAATTAGAAACGATAATAACTAGTGAGATAGTGCAATTTGACCTTTCAGGCCCGTGCATTTTGGAACGGCACTCCATACTTCATACTCGCTTTAAAACTTCATTTTTAGGGTTCCGTACCCGAAGGGCAATCAACGGGACCCTATTACTAAGCCTCCGCTGTCCGTCCTTCTGTCCGTCAGCGGGCTGTATCTCATGATCAGTAATAGGTAGAGAGTTGAAATTATTAGTAACAACAAGTAAAATCAAAATCAAAATGTATTTATTTCATGTAGGCCAACTTGTTGCTCTTATGACACGTCATAAATCTACCACCGGTTCGGAATGCAGATTCTGCTGAGAAGAGTCGGCAAGAAACTCAGCAGTTACTCTTTTCAAAAAATTTTACAATGGTTAACAAAACTATGCTATGCACACAGTGTTTCCACAAAGAAGTTTCAAAAATGCACACCTACCACAACCTAACACACGTTAAGATGGGTAAACACAAAGCAGACCCATTCCCGTTGGTGGCACCCGTTCACGAGTACGACGCATGATCCAGCCATTGCTTCGCTCAACCATATTTGAAGTAATACGAATAGTATAAAAATTAAATGGGGCTCCCCCTACTATAAAGTGTTTATTTCGGCGTTTTTGGTACGGAAGCCTTTGTATGTGAGTCCGACTCGCATTTGACCGGTTATTTATAAAAATTATTTACCTTCTAAGAATTAAACAGTTTTAAGTGAAAGTTATTTTACGAGGGAAATTTAGGGAAATTAGATTTTTTTAAAAAGACCAATAAATTTTGTGGCTGGAGGGGTGGGTATCTAATTTTTTCCACTTCAGTCGCTCTCCGGACTCTGGCGAGTACGGAGGGAATATATCAGTCAATGTCTGCCGGCCGTTTTAATTGTGGACCAATTTATTTCCCATGATATAAAGAAGCAAGAAATAAATCTCGAAGAAAGTGTCTGCAAGCTTTTTATATGCAGGGTGTTAGCACTTTTGAAGTCCTTGGTATCATTATTATAATTATAATCTTAAATATTAGGAAGTAGGATAGGATTAATGGTAGGTACACGATCAAAAAAGACCGAACAAGAAATCCTTTAACACTTACTTGGCACGATAACAATTTGATACAACAACTACTGAGTTTTAGTAAATGCGGTTTTCCACTTTTTGGCTTGGAGCCTAAAAGAATTTAAGTTGCCAACTTAATTACACGCGAAAGTTTTCCCATTAAGGTAATCATTATGTATTAAGGCTTTCAGAAGAAGCAGAAAGCTTATGATTTTTAGTAATTTTGCACTACCTACTGACTGTGACAAATTGTATTTACTGTTATGTCTATGTATGTTGATATAATAAATAGTGATAATTATATTAGTAAATAGTATACACCATAACATATAATACGTATTACGATATATCCAGAAACACTACAATGTTTGGAAAATAACCGTTTTAGTGTTTCGGTTTATTATAGGCAGGTAAAAGCAATAATAGCATTAAGGAGTTTAGGTCAACGAGTAATAAGCAAATCTGGCAACACCGCACAATAAAATTGAAATAGGTATTACATATTTTGTATGAGTAGCAACGTTTCTATATCTACAATAAGAGCCGATTTCACCAACGTAAAATAAGTAGTTGATATTTTTGCAGATTTTCAATACAAAAGCTGTCTTAATATCAAAACGCTCGGATAATACTTATTTTGGTGAAATCGGCCCTAACAGATTTTCCTGACTTTTTGTATAGTTCTTGCAATTCATGAGGGCGGGTGAGCTTTACTTGTGGTTATGTCGTGTACATGCATATTGCGTAAATGTGTGTGCCTTTCAGGAGCCTAGGTGGAGTGGTCAGGCGCGAGCAAGCTCTTGCTCACACTTTATAGAAACGACACACACACAACCATGAGCCACGCGCTCTCGTGAATTGCAAGAACTTTGTATAATACAAGTTCGATGGTCAAGCAAAGTCAAATATTTTTTGAATACAACAAATTCCTGAAAAGCCGGCAACGCATTGGTGGTGCCTCTGGTGCTGCAAATGTCTTTATATTTGTATGTGTCTATTAGTGATATAAGATACATTTTTGATTTTATACGAACAAAATCAATATGATGGAAGTTACATCCAATTTCTCCATATGCGACCTTCGTCATTTAACTACTCGTATATAATAATAACAATTTGTTAAACACGAGCCGAAGCGCGATGCGGTCGGTCGGAATAGTGAGCATCGATTTATCATCTGAGTAAATAATGCCGCTGACACAAGACAGTGCTTGCTGTGCGTGCGCTACAACTACAATGGCTTTACAATCAAGGCGACAGTGAAAGGACACGAGTTAACAACCATATAGACAAAGCTTCATGCAACCTTGCAGTAATACGTACACTACACTCAGAGGCGTAACTATGCCGTTTGAGGCCCGTGGCAAATTCATCGGATGGGGCCCTCCCTTCCCCAATATAAAGAAGCTCAACAAATGAGATACGAGGGGAGGTCCAAAAGTTCGTGGAATGAAAGGGTTTTAAGTAAAATGAAACAGCAAATCTATTTTTCCTTTTTAATATAATCACCCTTAAGCTGAATACATTTATTAGATCTATGAATTAGTTTTTCTAAACCATCGTAAAAATATTTTTTATCTTTTGCCTCAAAATAAGCCAAAATTGCCTCCTTTACCTCATTGTTGTCGGAAAATTTCCTTCCCCTTAAGTCCTTTTTTCAATTGGGGAAGAAATAAAAATCACTTGGGACCAGATCTGGACTGTAGGGTGGGTGGACTAGTGATTCGAAGCCATGCGTGTGCAGAGCAGCCATTGCAACTTTGCTCTTGTGAACCGGCACGTTGTCTTGCAAGAGCGACACACCTTTGGTCAATTTTCCTCGACGACTTTCCCTTGATAGCCTCTTTTAATTTGTGTAGTATCGTTGCGTAGTATTCTCCGGTCATAGTTCTACCCTTTTCCTTGTAATTAATCAGTATTATCCCCTCACAATCCCAAAAAACAGTAGCCATCAACTTCCTGAGCGAGGGTCGTCTTCAATCGACTCCCGACCATGTCTGAAAAGACCATGCCACTTGTAAATCATTGATTTACCAGGTCACTGTTACCCATAAACGGTTTCCATTTCATTCAAAATGGTCTGAGCGTTCTTTCCTTGCTTGGTAAGGAATTTTATCACAACACGGTGTTCAATATTTTTTCCATAGTTTCAGTTTTCTTCCGGATTTAATTGTTTAGCAGGCGAGTGTTCGCAAACGAACGACGCAATAATGCTGAAACTCAATTTATATACTAATGATGAGTCCCCAATTAGTATGACACTAAGCGAGCGCACCTATCCCCACTCCATCCCCTCCATTCCACGAACTTTTGGACCTCCCCTCGTAGCATTTTTTTATTTTATAATAAATCACTACGTGAAGTAGGTACATACAAACGCATTTATAATTACTTGATTTTCTAATAACCTTTAATTCAGAGCGCATTGAACTGTATGTTACAATTTTTGTATTAGTAACAAACATAGATTAAAATTCCTTTTTTCTGGCTTTTTGTTCAGCAAAAGTCTAAGAATAGAATAAAATTCTGTTAATGACATATTAACCAAAAATGTCATTTCCGCGAGCGAAGCGAGCTCGAATTTTTTTATAATTGCTTTACGGCACTTAGTAGTCCATTTTTGGCACCTACAATAGCAACGTCAACGTAAAAGCAACATTTTCGCGAGCGAAGCGAGCGCGAAATTTTTATGATTGCATTACGGCACTTAGTAGTCCATACTTGGCACCTACAATAGAAAAGTAAAAGCGACATTTTCGCGAGCGAAGCGAGCGCGAAATTTTTTATAATTGCATTACGGCACTTAGTAGTCCATTTTTGGCATCTGCAATAGAAATTTAAAAGCGACATTTTCGCGACCGAAGCGAGTGCGAAATTTTTTATCATTGCATTACGGCACTTAGTAGTCTATACTTGGCACCTACAATAGAAAAGTAAAAGGGACATTTTCGCGAGCGAAGCGAGCGCTAAAATTTCTATGATTGCTTTACGGCACTTAGTAGTACATACTTGGGCACCTACGAGTACAATAGAAACGTAAAAGCGACATTTTGGAGAGAGAAGCTAGCGTCAAATTTTTTACGATTGCATTACGGCACTTAGTAGTCCATACTTGACACCAACAACGTTTTTTATTTTGCACTACGCCATTTAGTCCTGTACTTATGGCGCTTGAGACCCTGCGCTTATATACGCCGCACACGGCACACCCGACATCGTAGTTAAAGTCGGCCCTACCAACTATTTAGTCATTGTTATTGGGGTACCTATTATCGGTCTTTAATTAGATATTTTTTTAAATTTTAAAATATATGTTTATGAACTTAATGACATTTAGGTACCTATACAAATACATATGTATCTTTTTAATTTCTATAAGACATAAATAAAAATTTTGGCCCCAAATTTACTGCCCCTAAAATCTGCTGCCCTGGGCTCCAGTCAACTCAGCCTTTTGGTAAATCCGCCACTGTCTGTAGCCTTTCTTGTTTCAAAGAATTTCGTTTATATAATAATATCAATTTTAATTTTGAAATTAAAATTGATATAAACTTGATTGATTGATTTGGCTAGCCGTAGTCACAGAAATGGCTATAAATCTTAGGATCATCTTGTGCTTCTGGCCTTCTCTGACCGGGGCCCCTTCCGGCTGGGGCCCGTGGCTTTTTGCCGTCATGCCACCCTATAGTTACGCCTCTGACTACACTATTAAGATATTGCTGTTGAATTGTCTAAAAATTATGAATCTAAAGATTTTAGACTTGATTCGTGGGTTTAATGACATAATTGTAATATAATTATACGTACCACCAAATTTACCACTAAAAAGTGACGTGGTTAGTGTTTTTTGCCGAACTTTAAAAGATGTTCCTCCAAAACGACCAAGAAGGCGGGTAGATAGATTCTACCTATGACAGCTTCAACTTGACGTCTCGCAACAACGCAGTCCCGTCGTGACCACGGTCCATGCAACTGGATCGAAATATCGACAATTCCATACTAAAACAATCTATACCTATTACGGATTATCAAATACAGCCCGCTGACAGACAGACGGACGGACGGACGAACGGACGGCGAAGGCTTAGTAATAGGGCCCCATTGGTTATCCTTTGGGTACGGCACCCTAAAAAACGAAAATCTGAAGCATTTTCTGAGAGGCAAACGATATTCAAATCCCGTAGTTCAAAATTTTATTTATGAGTTATGTAACTAAACTGCGTTTCCCAAAACAATTCGAATACCGAGAAGCGCAATTTCTTGCATTGCGAATTTTGCTTACAAACATGCAAGAGACCCAACCAAGCGTTATGTGGCAACTTGCTTGCTGTATCCAAAAAGTGGAACGATATTTGGCAGCCAAGCTTTTACGTATTTCAGATGCAATTGAATTGTAAGCAAATTGTGCGCCATGCAGTTTAGTGCCGCCTTATTTGAAAGAAAAATATAACATCTTCGATATTTTACAAAGCGCTTTGCCATAAATTGTTGAATTTGTGATAAATTATTTACTATAGAGTATTGGGCACTTGGGTAGAAGATATACCTAAGTCTAATCATCCTCGCTTGAACGTAAAGCATGCTATTAAAACTAAAAGTTTTCCCTTGTATGTTTTCCTTTGGAAGCTCTGTTTTCAAAAGACTTTCTTTCTTGGTGTACAAAAGTGTACTATATATATGCGTCTCATATTTGTTTTAATAAATCGGACATTAGAGTTCTTCACTACATAGTATAAAACAAAGTCGCTTTCTCTGTCCCTATGTACGCTTAAATCTTTAAAACTACGCAACGGATTTTGATGCGGTTTTTTAATAGATAGAGTGATTGAAGAGGAAGGTTTATATGTTTAATAACATCCATTAACAGTGAATGACATAGGCTATATATTTTATACCCGTGCGAAGCCGGAGCGGGCCGCTAGTAATATATAAACGGAAGAGGTGACTGATTTACTAATCTATCAACGCGCAGTAGTTTGGCATACAAATAGCTAATACGACGTAGGTATCCGCTAAGAAAGGATTTTCGGAAATTCAACCCCTAAGGGGGTAAAATAGGGGTTTGAAAAATCGACCTCAACATGAGTGAAATCGCGGGCAAAAGCTGTTAGAAATAAATAAGCTTTACATAAACGCTTAACTACAGTTAATTAAATTATAAGCTTCAATAAAAAAGTCCTTGATAGCGTCTGCATAGTATTTTCGGTGCAGTGAACTCACATTTGAGCATTTAATACTTTGAAAGAGCAAATGGAAAGTGGTTTCGTAAATTAAAGCGGTCCTAATCCATCAGCTGGGTGGATTGTCACGTTTGGGTCAAATACATTTTCTTGTGACGATACTCCTACTCTGTGATGTCTACGATTGATAAATAATGTCTTTGGAATCAGTTGCACATCATAATTTGTTATTATTTATTTTACTTTCCCTTCTAAGCTTTGAGTATATAACCGTCTAAGCTTACCTAAGTCTTGTGAGGCTTAATAAGAAGCAGTTATTTCGAAATCACAGACAGACACATCAGCTTTAGTTAATTGTGAATATATCGCGGGTAAGCAACGACCGCTACTTGTCACTGGCATTACCCAGATGATAGATCGACGCTCATGGAGACTGCGCAGCAGCGTATTCTCTTCAAAATTTGCAGCGCTGATGCAGCGATGAAATAAAACATATTCACCTGAAACGCACAGTGGATATGTTGCAACAAGTTAAAGCACCTTCTAAAGTATCTGATTTTAAGCAAAAATAAGTAAGAAAAATAGTATCATATATTATTTACAGTTGAGAATGAGACGGTACATAAGATTATGCAAGTTGGCCGCGAACAAAAATGAAGTTTATATATTATACAAGGTACAAAATCATGACGATATTTGAAATTATAATTATAGACATAAATAAAAAGTTATAGGAAAATGACAACGGTTTTCAATTAAGACAGAAAAATCAAGATCATGACCTAGTATTTGGAACAACAGTTTTGCGTGAACACATACGCTTTCATGGTTAAAAACAACGATTTTATTTGTTAAGGCTCGAAGATTATTTCTAGGCTGAACTCGGCGACGAACGCAGCATGTTAGAGAATAACTAAAGCAAAAAACATAGCTCATGGGCAGCATTCGTTAATAATTAATGGAGCCCTTACATGGATTAATGGAGGATATTATGTTATCATCGGAATATGTGCGTATTATACGAAGGACTGCTTGATTGGATAACTAGCAAATAAACAAATATTAACTTTCGCCTCTAGGGAACTAGTAGTATATACATACCTATACAATATTTGATTAGGAATCATTTATTTATTTATTTACAGACAGTGACAGATAAGTTAAAACTATACCTACTAACTAATTGTAATAACAATAACTTATCCTACTATCCTAGTAATAAAATAAATTGATAGATGGATGGATAGATGTTTCTTACTCAATCACGCATTCACGCCCCAACGACTGAACCTATTTGGCTGTTTGGCACAGAGATAGATAAACACCGGATACTTTTTATCCCGGAAAATAAGAGAGTTCCCGCGGGAATTTAAAACGTCCATCTACTTGTGCGTAGTTTGCGAAATGGCTCAAAGACCAACTGAGCACATCATAACTCATACCTAAACCTAAGCATATATATTCTATCTTTTATCTATGACCTAAGTATATGCTATACGGTCAATCGAATGAAATCTTATAATAACCCTACAGGAGTGAATGAGCATCGCTTCCAGGCAGGTGCGATCTATCTTAGGCTGCATTTTCACGTGCCATCATGTGTGATCGCATTCAAGGGCTACTCTATACCTCCATGTAATAAAAAAAAATGTTGCGATGATCTAAGGCTGCGATGCTCGGTTTCAAATGAAGTATGCAAATCGAATTTAACGTGACAGCCTGTCAATATGGGCATTGGGCGTGTGGATTCTCTCGCTAAATGGAAAGAGATTTGTCGGGCCGAGTGTATACACGCTTGATTAAAGTGTCAGCTTTATTTAGGATTTTTAGATTTTCCCGAACCAATACCTACCCGTTATACCTACCTACGCTTTACTACTTTTGACTGTCTCGTTGGTTCAGTGGTCAGCATGTTCGATTACGGAGGTCGTTGATTCAATTCCTAGGTCGGACAAAAAATAGATAACTCAGCCAATACCCATGCAATAAATCACGTCGATTCGTTACTCTTTTGCTGCGTGATTGAAGGATAAACCAACAAACAAGCAC
This sequence comes from Hipparchia sbordonii, assembly GCA_038048805.1. Classification (NCBI taxonomy): domain Eukaryota; kingdom Metazoa; phylum Arthropoda; class Insecta; order Lepidoptera; family Nymphalidae; genus Hipparchia; species Hipparchia sbordonii. Next base: position 6,840,841 of record CM076098.1, read on the forward strand.
ACTTTCACATTATTTTAATATTAAGTATAAATTATGAAGGATGTGATTACAATGACTGTGAAATGCAGAAAAAATTGCCTAATCGGATTCTTCTTATCTCTTTCAAATTATTCGATTTCGGAAACTTTGAGTGAAGATCTAATATTAGTAATACTTTTTATGGAAGCGAACGAAAGGTTACTTTTAAAGGTATCGTTACTTTTAATATATTCGGTCGCTTCCAGTGCGCAATGCATAAGTTTCGAAAGCTTTCATTCAAACTTCTCGGTGCAAAGAATAGCGGATGTTAAAGTTTGATTTTGCAACTTTATCCATTTAACTGTTTGCTAGTTTCTGTACGTAGGAAGTATTTTTTTTACCTCACTACGGGGAGGTTTGAGCGATGCCACACGACGTGACGTGGTATCACTTTCTTGCTTCTGAGCGCCACTGCTGCATTCTTCACGGAAAACCTATGCCATATTATGGTATATGGATAGATACAAACGAAAGAGGCTTTTCCTTACCTAAATCAACGACTAACAGAAAAACTAATACAACTGACCCGCGTCAAGCTAAAGGTAGTTGTAGGTACACAGGACACTGTTCGCTTAACAAATAATATATATTAATATTAGTATTCAATTCGATGCCTCAACATGGGTAGCCTAAGTATGTCATGCTCGCTTTAAACATTTCTGTGGTGGTGTCGTGTGGTGCGGGTTGTTACGTTCCCTCAAATATGGTTGAGCGAAGCAATGGCTGGATCATGCGTCATGCTCGTGAACGGGTGCCACCAACGGGAATGGGTCTGCTTTGACTGCCCATCTTGACATGCGTTGGATTGGTGTACCTACGTATGCATTTTTGCATTTTTGAAGCTTTATTGTGAAAAACATCTTTACATTCTAGGTATTACTACCGACAGCCCTCTGTACAGAGCGTGCATGGAGGGCGACAATACACCGGAACATGTACTGCTTAAATGCAGGGATGTATCCGACCAACGTCATAAAAACATTGGCTCTCTAGCAACACTTTCTGAAGTCCTCGCCGACCTGGGTGTCCTGCTCGGATTTTGGAAGGAGCTCGATTGGCATGAGTGATCCGGTGGGGAGCCATACTAGCGGAACCACGCAAAACGGGCGATTAACACATACTTTCGGAGAAAATTCCCAGGAGATGAAGAAGTGATGAAGATGATGGTATATGGAACGTTGACATTGCGGCACCGCTGCGGGGCCCTTCATTAAAAAATCTGTATTATGCTACGCGATACAATGCGTTCGTTGATTCTGCGGCACCACTGCGGAGTCCTACATAGAAAAATCCCCAATGTGGTACGCCTTACGGTGTACAGTAACACGTCAGTTCGGGTAACGTGTCACGATTCGGTTGCTTCTGCGGAGCCGTTGCGTCATCGTACAGAGTCAACTGTAGTAGGTATGCCACTTGGCGCGTGGCAAATGTCACTTGTTACTTACCACGCTACACCGGTGAGGCATAGGTAGGTAAAGCAGTCTACCTACGTATGTTTGTCGATTAGTGGGTTCATTTTAATAAATGAGGTGTCCTAGGTTTCGCATTCACATGTTATGCGAGTCGTTTAGTACAAATGATTATGCGTTACTCAATTTATGCGAAAATGCCTCTATATTTTATGACCACGTGTTGCCAGATCGTAAATCTGTACGTTTAATGTTTTAATGGATCTTACTAAATTTAGTTGCGGCATTAAACATTTGCTCAGTCTCGATTCCTGAATCAATTGAATCTATGAATTTCGGAGCGTCTTGTTCGTTATACCTTTGTACTAGAGGCGTAGCGTAGCGCTAGGAATTATGCAAATGTTACGAGTCTCCTAGGGTTTATCTAAGATGGAATAATTTAATGTATACGTAACGGAATGTCACGGAATTCTTTAATTTATTCTATTCATCGGTTACTCATCGGATTTTGGTAGAGACGGACATTCCGACCAGTGGTAGATTCACTTGATGCTTCAAAAGCACTGTAAAAGTTTATGTGAGTAAAAAACTTTTCTATTATATTCTTCTGTTCTTCAGCGTCATCACGTCATCATTTAAATCGGCGGATGTCTGAGGGCTGGGATTTTCTGGATCTTGAAAGGATCGCCACAGAATACGATCTTGTGCCGTCTGTATTGCGCGGCTGCGAGCGATTCATTCGCCTAGTTATGAGTCTACTAACTCTGCTACTCCAGGTATGGGGTCACTATTCTAGCACCTTGAGACCCCAACGTCCATGTGCTCCGCCAGCAGCTTTGCTATTCGATAAGCTACGAGTACGTCGGTAACTCTGGTTTTCCTCTCGTTCTTGATTAGACCCCGCAGGGATATTCCAAACATAGGTAGCTCTTTCCGTTCTATAATCTGCTGGGTAAATGAAAATTGTCGCTAACCCTTTGTAAACCCAATAGATTTTCATTTAATTTAATTTTCATTTTCATTTTCATTAAATTACGCGTGCTTCGGTGCAAAAAAAATACCATAAATAAAGAGTTCTACATAAACGCCTCGAGGGAAATTCTGAGATACGTTTATAGCTACAGCTTATCTACATCAGAACAGCATCGTATATTCTATACTCCTTATCTATGTCGCTGTTGAGAGGTAGGGATTAGCGAATGAAATAGTTTAATCGGGTACATATTATACGGTATACCAGTACGGTACATTTATACACCATAAAGTTCATTATTATTTCGTCGGAGTTTATGGTTTATGTGATTTTAATTACAAATTGTTATTTATCTTCATTACCTTTAAAATAATACCATCTGACACAACGCAACTAAAACTCTGAATCTAGTTTGTAGCTTTAAAGATCAAAATTCATTCATACCCTAGGAGTAGACAGTTACCAACGGCTTAAAGATGTTCGTGATCAAGAAAGTTGAGTAACATTAAATGTTATTAATTTCAAAGCGTGCCTACTGTATATTATTACAGTAAAGGTAGGTAGAATTATTATTTATTAATTTAATTAACACTAATAGCTAACCCAACTTAAGTACACAAATCATGCCCTCGTGGAATGGTGCTAAAAAGGCTGGAATTATTAATTACTTATTTTTCATCACATTTCCTTAAATATTTTCATTTAATAAATGAAGGTGATGTTCTAAATACTACCAGTAACCGCATCATTATGAACTCAAGTGTCTCGTTAGTGGTTTGTGCACATTGGTTGTGATTATTGATTAATTGCATTTAAAACTTCATTAAGGCTAAAATTTTAGGGAACAACTCTGGAGTTAAGGACGTAAATGGGAAAGTAATAATGAAGACGGCAGTAAATATTTATACTGCAACATAAAGAGTTAAGAGTTAAAATATTACATTGCAATATTTTGCATTTGAACAGTAGCTACCTAGCATCGTCTTATTGTGTAGTTAAAAATAAATTCAGTTGAGTTTTTTAATCTTAGGCATATCACTCACTTTAAGGTCAATTCTTTCAAACGCATGTCAGAGCGATGGCTTTACGTTGGGTCCTAAATAAAAGTCACAGTACAATATTGTCAGTTACGACGCCGCGTAGCAGCCACCAGCTTTGTGGCATACACTCTGACGATTAATGAGCGGCACGCAACGCACAATTTGGCATTGCTTTATAGGCTTGACGACAGAGCTAGTGAAAACGCTTTGTTTTAATGAAACTGTGTATTGAAATGGCAGCAAAATCGAACGAAGCGCAAATACCGCGCTTTCTCGTCTCGATCTCTTGCTATTAGAATACACATTAATATTAAAGTAAAGCAATATCTAGAGCAGCTGTATCGAAACGCTATTGCATTGACTCTAGGTCCTTTGAGCGATACAAAAAAAACATAATTATCTGTTGGAAAATTTAAAATAAATGTCGATTTTTAACTGGTCCAGTTACTGGAACACTTACCTTACAAATATCTGCATTTGGGAGCGCAATATAAAATGAATAATTGGGCATCATAAGAACGAGAACGTATTTAACAGCATAATCAATCACGTTTGGGTTTTCTCAGCTTCAAAGGCGGTATAAAGAAGCCGACATATTTATAGAATACCGTTTGAATAATGAAATATTTGCTCCTTCATCAAACGTTTACGTTTTCCAACTTTGCAACATACGAGTATTAACATTATTTTAACTTATCTCTTATGATTTTCTCTTTCATACCCACTTAAATGATCAAATCCATGTGGTTAACATAATATTTTCATTTAACACAAAGTATTAAACTTTTTCTTTCAAAAGAGCAATTGCTCGGTTTGTTGCCAACTCTTCAGAATCTTCTTCTGAACCATGAAAAAGAGTCATAAGTTGGCCTACATGAAATATTTTGAATTTTGAATTGGTTTTATCTTTTCGAGCATGGTATCTTTGACTATTAAACTCGTAGTTTGTATTTAGCGTTACTATGGTATAATCCCAACTAATACTAATTATTATTATAAATGCAAAAGTAACTCTGTATGTCTGTCTGTCTGTTACGTTTTCACGCCTAAACCGCTGATCCAAATTTAATGAGTTTTGGTATGAAGATAGATCGAGATAGATCGTACCTTGGGGAAGGCATAAGCTCCCTTTTGTTGTAAAATAAACGGGGGTGAATTAGGGGGACGATAGTTTTGATCGATTTTACTCCGTAAATTCGACGAACCTCGGCCGATTTTGATAATTCTTTCTTTATTAGAGAGTGTATACCACCAGTACTGGTAGCATGGGCAGGAGATAAAGGTTTTATCCCCCGATTTTATCCACTGACAGGGGATAAAATTATCTTTTCCCTATGCTAAAGCATGGCGACAGAGGAGAACGCGATGTATATTTCTATAAGTATATCCACTGAGTGTTACTTCCACCGCTGTGCCCATGCTCGACGGGTGGATAAAGCTAAGCGAGGGGATAAACGTTTTATCCTTTTCCCGGGGATAAAATTTCTCCCGCCCATGCTACCAGTGCAGGTAAGTTTTGCCAGTGAAGATCTAATAAATATTTTGGGAGAGTGAGGACGCTACTATACACTTTACCGATAGCAGCAATGACACTCGCATAAAATTTACCGATCCTAATACATACCTACCATTAGTATATTTATATGGGTCTTGACTTTGACCATTAGGAATTAAATACCTTACAAACATTGTAAATGCGAAAGTGTATTTGTTTGTTTGTTTGGATTTTAAAAACTAAATCTACGCGGACGAAGTCGCGGACATCAGCTATGTTGTTTGAGGTCTGAACCTGAGGCCTGATGACAATTTAATTCAGGCCTCGAACTATACGGATATACATATATTTATTGTTCAGTTTGTACGTAGCCTTCTCTATGATGCTATTAGACACCAAAATTAAAGAATTATATGCATTAATATAACACGCGTTTAGCGTTCGTGTAAACATCTATAAGGTGTAATAAATTATGTAAGGTCGTAAAGTTTCGTTTGATGGTCTATAAATCAAAACTCTAGTGATTGACGGCAAAGAATATAGGCCATATTATTAAACGAGTTCCATAATGCTACATAATTTTACAGACCAATAAGGGTTGCTTATAAAATTATGACTTAGCCTATGATATTTTATATTGGACTTAGCAAAAAGGTTAATATTAATATGTGGTGTAACGGGTCTAACTCGTTCGGTGTAAGGGCGACATTATTGTTTGCAGTTTTGGACTGAAATAGACTGAAATAATAGAAAATGCTTACAAACGACATAAATCCTTACAAGTTTATCTTACTAATGTTATAGACGTGAAATTATGTAGAGTGTGTTGGTATGTTCTCTGTCACGCCGCTGCAGATAGATTTACGGATCGACTTGATATTTGCATAATATATTATAGAGGACCTGGAGAGTGACATACAAACACACATAGGCTACTTTTTATTTTTAAAAATTTTGACTCCACGCGCACTAAGTACCTACTTAGCGGGCAAAAGCTTCTTTAAAACGTCAGCAGCTTATAGATGTTTAATAGGTATCTATTCAGGCTGAAAATTATAATAAAAGCCCATAGACTATATGTACAATATAGAGTAAGAATCGTATGTGTTACAACACCCAATTTTACTGTTACTAAGTAAATGTTCCGCCAATATTAGACTTTCATTTAGACGTGTGTAAAGCGTAGGTACGCATTCTCCATTCAATGTAAATGTACACACGAACCGCGCAGGTACTCGTAATTCGAGAGGTAAAACAGCTGTCGGGCTTTCGAGCCATTTGTTAGTCCTCTCCCATTTATTCTGGGAACAATGACCTATTTCGTGTAACCGCAAAATTAAAACATATCTACTGTTTACTCTTACGGGTCGAACACACATTTCGAATGTGGGCGCACCTAAGTTTATCCGCTTTATCCGTTTTCTCTAGTATTTTTACTTTAAATTACTTTGTTAAACTTCCGTTTGTCAACACTATTGGAGACTGATGGGTTTTAGAGGCCGTAAAATAAAAGATTGGACTCTAATTTGTGGATTTAATTACTGAATCATCAATATGGAACTGTGACAATTAACAAAAGAAAATAATGAAACACGAGACACGTTTTTACGCTCCAGTGGAGCTGATGAGAGAGAGATATATTGGCTTTGGTTTACTTATATCTCGTATAGACGGGACTTATTAATTTAAACCTCGAATAGACCATTCGATTTCAACAGAGACTAATGCAGAATCTGCAAGTAAACGTGATGAATAAAGACGTTTTGACTGGTTTTGTATTGGAAATCTGTCAAAACCGCGATGGTGAAATATTCCATTAGAATAATAATAATAATGTACCCATGTCACGGCAACCAATTACACTGCGGACAAGCTAAATACTTAAAAATATTATTATGCGCCAACTCTCGCTATTCCCTTACTCTCATAGTCCGATGGCACGGGAATCTGATACGACCGGTGGTAAACCAGACAAAAAACCAAGTGTTTCACGTTCTCAACATGACATTGAATAAATCAATCCCCTTGCCAGAAATCGGGATCGTTGTAGTCCATTAATCGAAAGGGTGTTATTTATTAACTCCTTGTATCGGCTTGACGCATCGTTCAGCCCTTATCTACCCTTTTAACGGCTTTAGGTAAACTTGTATCGCCTTTAGAGTTTCTGTTTTTCAACATTCAACAACTTTGAAGGTTAAGAAATAACATATCCCTTTCACCAAAGTTTAGTTAGCTAAAGAAGTATTAATTGCTAACATTATACACAATAGCAAACAACAAATCTCGTATAAATATAATTAGGTATTAAATTAATGTAATAAGTCTTTCAGATGTCAGTAAGGATGTCAGACATCTACATGAAAGTACAATATTACGCGAAGAACACTTCAAATATTTTAAAAGATTTACTATTTTATATGTTTTACCGCAGCTTCGCTCATGTTACATTTAATTTTTCAAACCCCTTTCTAATTGCTTGAATTTTTCAAAAACCCTTTCTTCTTTTTTTTTAGTTAACTATTGTTAACCATAGGTTAGTTCTAAAATACGAGTAAGATACCTGTTTCAATAGGTACCTACTTTATTTTAAAATTTGGTCTTAATAAATTCTGTAAAAATTACAACTAAGTAGGTACATTATTATTACTCGTGCTGCTCCCAGCCAGACAACAAACTTCCTTGAGTTGATAAAGTTTTTAATTCCAAGAACAAATGAGATATTTTAATAAGGAAAGCGCAGCTAAGCCTCGAACAAACGAATAGAGTTAAATGGGCAAAGTTGGGGACTAACTGTGCCGGCATTCATTGCTACGACAACTTGAATGAAAGCGTTCAAAACTTATGCAAATCGAGTGAAGCGTCTATAGTTCTTTACAGAGAGGAAGGGGCTTCATGTTACACCGAGCAGGGTAGGGTCACGTTTATTTGGAGGTATTAGGGGGTGTCTGTGGTATGTTTTGTCATCGTTTCAACGCATGAACAGCCCACTAAGAATCAAAAGAAAATTGTTCAAAATCGGCCCACGCGTTTGGTCTCCAGAGCGTCACATACATACATAGACTGCTAAACACATTACCCTCCTTTGCGTCGCACAGTCGGGTAAAAAAAGCACATAACCCCCGCGCCATGGCGAAAAGGAGGCCCATGTCAAGAAAATCTTCATAAACTTAGTACATGAGAGACAATCGCCCAATTTGCAACAGAGCATATAACTCAACTGTGCGGGTTAAGTTGATCCACGTGAATTGGTGAATTTGAGGGTCCGAAGTACTCCTTTTGGGTCTACGTGAAGCCTCAAAGCTTATGGTTCTCAAACTCAAAGTACTCTCAAAGGCAGTTCTCAAAACTTATAGTTATGCTGTTATAAGATCTATAGAGCATGCTCTCACTCAGTTCAGACTCAAGATAGAGGTTATAACGAGACACAAATATATTCTGACATAAATCTGTCTCGTTTTAACTCTGTCTTGAGTCTGAGCTGAGCGAAAGTGCTGTTTATAGATTTCAGCCTTAAAGTCCGGTACTCTTAGTTGAGTTTTACGCAGAGAGATTTATTGTATGATTCAATCAAGAGTGAATAGGCATTGTTTAGGCAAGCGCGTTCCATCTTAGGCTGCATCTTTACCAGGGTGTGAACGCAGCCAAACGCTAATAGCTTCTATCTATACTATTATAATAAAGAGAGAGCGCGAATTTTGTGAGTTTGTATGTATGTCCGGAGCAAACTTTGGAACCACCGCACCTATTTCAAAAATTCTTTCACCATTTCAAAGGTACATTATTCCAGATGGTTATAGGCTATATATTATGCACATAAATGTATTATGGCTAGATATTATGTGCAAATTTGTTAAAGAAGTCAGAATTTTTTTTGACTCTTAAACGTTTTCAAGGCGTGCGCTGGGTCATGTACTGTTATTGGATAAAAATTCTGTATGGGTAAATTGTTCCTCTTAAAGAGTTCTAAAAAAAAGTCCGCGATAGCATATGTCTTCTAAGGATAACTTACAGTAACCAATTATATCTTTCAAATATTGATTAAAAATAATGAATTATTTTCGAAGCTTCTTTAACCGATGTGATGTCAATCTATATCTAAATAAATATGTTTATTATCGTAAATATTTTATTCAGAACATATTTGCCCTTTACACTAAACAATTTAAATTAATATCTTAGGAGTTATCGGAAAATTAATATATCCGCGCGACAAAATAATAAAATGGTGCCGGCTGGCGCGGCGGGGCACGGTGGCGGGTATCGGCGCGGGAGATTCGTGTGGTTCCTGTGGTGATCTTATTGACAATCGTTCCTATAACAAGTTCTGTGCGGTCATTCCCATGAAAACAAATATTTAATTTTTCAACCTGGACGAAGTCGGCGCGGGCTTCTAGTATATTATAAAAAAGATGTACCTACTCATACTATGTGATTCTTGTTAGTATATTCGTAGGCATTTCGACAACCCAGGCGATTTAAAAAGTCTTTTTCTGGAATAGGATAGCCTAAAACAGTAATTTAAATGGAACAGAAGTTTTAATTGGAAACACTCGATCGGAATCTCCGTGATTTATAGTGATAGAATCATTTAAATTTCTGCGAAAAGTATCCAAATTTGAAATTTACCGTTTCACGCTGAACCGTTCAGGGTCTTAGTATCTTCAAATAGGCTATCAACGAAGATTTTGGTTATGATAAAGTATCACAGGAAATTTAAGCAGCGGCACGAATTCTGAACTTAACATTGTTTTATATCATTATGGATCTAATTTTAAAGATATAAAATAAGCGTACAATTTGGTCGGTTTGTTACTAGGGTGCTTTAAGCACCCAGTAAATGGAGTTACTATGCGCGCTAGTCGTATCAATGCACGAAGAATGATAAGATTTTTCTCTTATTGAGGTCCCCCGCTGCCATTCCTATGAAGGAATATAAATTATCAACAACTAGCTGAACTACGACTTCGTCCGCGTGGATTTAGTTAAAATATCGTAGAACTCTTTGATTTTTCGGGATAACAATAAGTATAAACGTAAAAATTATTTTTACAAAAGCGACATCAAACGCCACTACAATTTTTTTTTATTTTTTATTCGACGACAAGATAGCCCTTGACTGCGATCTCACCTGATGGTAAGTGACGATGCAGTCTAAGATGGTAGCGGGCTAGCTTGGAAGGGGTATAGCAGTGTAAATTCAACCCATACCCCTTATCGGTTTCTACACGCCATCGTGCCGGAAACCTAAATCGCTTGGCGGCACGTCTTTGACGGTAGGGTGGTAACTAGCCACGGCCAAAGCCTCCCACCAGACAAATAATATCAATTATACCTATAAAATTGATGAGTTCACTCGATTTCTCCATTTCTGATGATGGGATCCTGGAGAAGCATATACTTCCCAGGTTTCATCAGACAATGGGACCACCTGGGAAGTATAGCCTTTCAAACAAAAAAAGAATTTTCCAAATCGGTCCAGGCGTCTTCGAGTAATCGGGGAACATACATAAAAAAAAAAAGATTCCGACGAATTGATAACCTCCTCCTTTTTGGAAGTCAGTTAAAAAGCTATACCCATGCATAAAGTAGCGTCGATCCGTAGTTCTGTTGCAGCATGATTGAAGGATAGGTAAACCAACAAACAAACACACTTTCGCATTTACAGTAATATTCACGCAAACTTCAATCGTTCTTGATCATTGACCAAGACTGAACGTCAGAATAGAAGACCCTCTTCAACAAAAACAAATTCCGAGAATAATAATAGTCCATTTGGTTAATAACCGAAACGGGAAACATAAATAGTATTACATCTCTAGGCATGTACTTAAGCCTATGAAGTTGTTTTGGTAAGCACATAATATTACCGAAAGCACCAATACATGAATAGTTAAACACGCGAGCCAGTTCACAGGGTTTAATATTGTAGTAGCGGTGTGAAGTCAGTGCGGGCTCGGCTTGAATTATGTAGCGCGCTGATACCACTTTCAATCAGTGTGTTACTAGCTTGAGGCTGAACTACGCCTCAAGAGACATCAATCATACAACCGCAGGAGCCGCAACCTTAGGAGGGTGCTAGAGGCGAGTGCTGAAAATGAGAGAGATGACGTGGCCTGGCCACAGCACTCTCAGCATGGGCAGGAGATAAACATTTTATCCCCCGATTTTATCCACTGACAAGGGATGCAATTGCCTTCTCCCTATGCTAGAGCATGGCGACAGGGGAAAGGAGAAGTATATCCCTATTTGACATTACAAGTGGAGCAACTTCCCCCCCGCTGGAGCATGGGAACAAATGAAAGAGATAAACTTGTCCTTTTTTGACTTTTGAAAGGGTCAAACGAAAACAAAAACCACAGACAAAAACCATCTACGAATCACCTATTAACTGTCAAAATCACGAGTGTAGATAAAAATAGTGACTTTTTGAGACCGAATTGACATAAATTTTGAAGTATTGTGATATTTGTACCTCCTACTTCCATGATTTTCTTATAATGGCAATAATTGCGGGGATAAATCTCCCATTTTATCCACTGTCAATATTCTTCCACCGCTGTGTCCATGCTCGATGGGTGGATAAGACTAAGGGAGGGGATAAACATTTTATTCTTTTCCCGGGGATACAATTTCTCCCGCCCATGCTACCAGTGCAGGTATGGGTGACCTCAGAATGAGAGGAGAAATCAGCTAAAAAGTTGCTAAAATCATAACCCTTCCTTTTGGTTTTGCTGCAATCGGATAATAAAGAACTTGATTGCAATTTTCGATTCTTCCATGTGCCGTTTGCATTTTAACCGCTCTTGGTTGTTAGGTATTGAGGTATTGTTGTGATACTCGTGTCATGCCTTTGCCATTGATTCATAATCTATGATTGAATATTGACTAGCTGTTAAGGTTATTAGGCTAATATGATGCTTGATAAATAAATAATTTATGCAACGGCCGGCAGTAGTATATTAATTGGAAGGCAATGCCTATACTTACGTGTGCTAGGTGTATTAATATTCTTTAGTCAGGCTAGAACACAAAAACGGCTTGACCGATTTTAATATATTTTTTTGTTTTGTTCACCTTAACTCAGGGGTGGTTAAAAAATAAGAAAAAAGTAGGAAAAACCCAAAACAACAACTGAAAAAACTAAAATTCAAAATTGGTAATTTTGTAAAAAATCACCTCTTCAGATGGTGGGAGCGAAGCCTTATAAAATATTTTAATAAGAATTATGTTTACTTAGTGAACCGTTCTAAACTAAACCATGATTAATATTAGGATATTACCCCTTAGTACCTAAGCGCATAACCCCAAGTACTTACCTAGGTACCTAACTCCAAAAAGTCAGAGGTCCCGGGATCGAACCTGCCACCACTGCTTATAGTATTTATAGTATATTAATTAAATGTGCACTAATAAATTTAAAGGTATTCAGAGAAATCGGAAGCCAATATTGCTGTGCTTTTGGAATTCACTGATTCATGTGTGGTCACGGAATAATGCGGATTTCGAAAAATCAATGCACAGTCAGCACCATTTCCCTTATTTCCCGAACGAACACAGAGCGCATGGCATGTTCGTAAATTACTAATCTTTGGCGCCGTATTTAAATTTCCTTTTCCACGCCATACATTAGTTTCTATAACAATCCATAGTACCTACCTACTTTCATTCCTACTATAACTGTAGATGAGAAAGTATGTCTGTCTGTCACCTTTTCGCAATTCAAGCTTTACCGATCTTGCCAATTTACTTTAGGTATAAGATGAAAAACACAAACTTCTTTTTATTGCGGAAAATGAAAGAATTCTTAAAAAACATAAATCCTCAAGGGTAATGAAAATACCGATCAAATGCGACTCGCATATGAAGGGTTCTGTACCAAAAAACGCCGAAAAAAAACAAGTTTCTAGTAGGAGGTAAAAAATTGATTAAATGGGGTTCCCCTTTAATCTATTTTTATTTTTTGTTGTTATATCAGCAACAGAATTAATACACATTCTCTGAAAATTTCAACTCTCTACGGACAGACATACAGACAAATAGCAGAAGCTTAATAATAGGGTCCCGTTGGTTATCCTTACGGTACGTTTATATAACCTTAAAAAGAGACCCTAAATGTTGCTAAATAAATCATATTTTCAATTCTATTAGACATTTACTAGCAATACGCCAGCTTCGAGTGGGTGGAAATTACTAATGAAGAAAATGAAAAACTTTCTTCCATATTAATCTTGGCAAGCTAATAGACGTAGTGGAGGGAAAAAGGAAATAGTTGTCAAGTGTAACAGAGCTAACAATACATTAGTGCGAGTTGGACCCGCATTCGAACGATTCCGAGAAGATTTAACACCAGCTATTATGTATGAGATAAGTAGGTACAGTCGTCTGACAGACGGACGGACGGTGGATGGACAGCGGAAGCTTAGTAATAGGCTCCCGTTGGTATTCATTCGATACGGAACCCTAAAAACAATAACGAATGTGATACGATTCTTTTGCATAGACTGCATTTATTTAATGGTGCTATCGTGCTTGCGTCTGCGTGTCATGGACAATTAAACACCAGGCGAGCATTATCACTGCTTTTCAAAAGGGTTGACATTTCCAGCAGAACAGTTTTAGCCGCACGGGCTGCCAACGGTGAGCTCCAAGCACTCGGAACAAACTGATACTGCTCCACGAAATGTCAATGTATTTTTTGTGTAGCTCTAGCTAAAAATACGAGTATATTCCGGTCGAGTTTTGACGACCTCCCTGGCGCAGTGGTGAGCGCTGTGGTCTTATAAATGGCAGGTCTGCGTTTCGATTCCCGGCGGGACACTTTGGAAAATTATTTCTAAATTTCTCTGGTCTAATCTGGTGGGAGGCTTTGGCCATACACTATACTTAAACTACATACACTACACACTATAATTATTATTATTCGGTCGCTTTGGAGCAAAATAGTTCGACTACATAAAAATGCCTTGTCTATATTGAAGTGTTCTTAAAAATATGACGTTGAATTCCACATTATTTATTTAATATATTCAAATTTTATTAGCCTCTATTTAAATAATTTAAACTTTTAAAACATTATGTTATAAAGGAAAGCATTAGATAAATATGTTTTAAGCAAAATGTTATTTTAGAACGAGTTTGATAATTACGACGAAGGCAGAAATTAAAACGAAAATATTATCACAATGAAAGTAGGGAGGTACCTACTTACTCATAATTTCCTTAGTAAATAAGGCAAAGGAAAGTGTAACAGAATTTCTGTTTGCTTTTATCTCGTTTTTGTATTCGTTCCTGTATCAAATAATATAGGCCGCACCTGTCGACTGCCTCACACATATGCGGGAATAACTTGAATAGATTTCTGAACCAATTACGAATGCTGGCTTTTTTGCATGAAAATTTGGGTATCGCTGTTTTAACTATGTGGATTTCGTGAAATGAAATTGGTATTGCAATTCTTTTCATAGGAAAAGCACATTTCTAAATGCAGTACGAGAGCATAACCTTGTCGGTTATAGAGTTCTGCAGTAATCACGAATAACCGAAAGTACCTAAATATCTGGTCAACTACTCGTTAGTGCCAATTTCACCATCGCCCAGTAACATTTAACCGAAGAATTTTATCTTTTGACAGATTTTCAATACAAAAACTGTTAGAACGTCCGGCTTATTCATTGCTTCAATAGGGCACTTATTAGGTCAATGAATATGAAAAAATAAGCCACAAGAGTTAACAAATCTACTAATAAATAACAACAGATATAGGTAAAAAATAATTAATTGCAGGCAAGTACGGATTGTGAATATTATATACTTATTGAGGCTTATAGTTTGCATGGCTTTACGGTATATAAGTGCTTAAATATATAATGTATATATATAGATTGTAGATATATTCGTCTGAATAATAGCTATTGTAAAATACCTACGTCGTAGCAATCAATCACGATTTTCTAAACAACAAAGGGTATTATAATAAAGAAGCGTAGTTCTGGCATATATCTCGTAGCGAGATATTTTTTTTTGTAACATATTAAATGATGCTCGGCTGGAATTTCTTAGAGAGTTGGTCAACTATATAAAATACTCAACTTAATTATTGTTTTTGAAGTTATTTTTCTATTTCTTAGTCGAAATTGTCAAAAATTCGTGACTTTTCTAAGAAAGTTACATAAAATATATCACAAATCTTTTGAGAAAGTTTTTATCCCGAATATTATTTCTATTTGGCTTTCACAATAAATAAAACAGAGATCAATAAAAGATTGTTTCCCGTTACAAGGAATGGCACCTCTGAGGCTTTCCCATAATCGACTTCGTAACTTGGGGCCATAAATTGTTCCTTTGAGATTACGATTTCGTCAAATTCTGACCCTTGGCAATAAAATGAGCAGAAAACCGTTATGGCCATTCAAAACGAATTTTGGACTCAGATTATTTAATATTACTTCAGTTTTTCAGCTTGCGTCTACCATGTAGCTTTTGCCCGCGACTTAGTCCGCGTGGAGTTAGGATTTTTAAATATCCCTTTGGTTTTTCGGGATTTAACGATGACACTCTCCAGTCTCCTATTCTCAACAACATAGCCTTTGTGTAAATCATTTGATAAGCTTTTCCTAGATTTACTGGATTTACGTAATTCTAATCTTTGTCAGTTTTGACAGTTACTGTTTTTGAATCGACAAACTGTCAAAAGGTCTTATTCGTGTTTAGAGTTTACTAGGTAATGTTGAAATAAGGTTGAAATAACTTACGTTATTGTTTTCCTTAGTTAAGTGCACTTTTGTGAAGCGTTATTTATGAAGCATGTTGCTCCGTAGATATTATCTCGATGTATCAGACTCTAATGGTGATTTATTTCACGTCATATCCTTGAGAAAACCTACTTGCTCAATCATCATGACATGGTGTTTCGTGATTACAAACAACGTATGTAACGTTAAAACTCTACCACATTTTGTACATGTTTTCACTTAAGGTATACTTTGAAGAGTGCACTCAGGAATTTCGCAATCCTGTTCCTCCTTTACTTTACTACTGTTCTACCACAAAACTTTGAGAAGTTGTAAGCATTGGCATTTGGCATGCTTGTGAAGTTAAAGTCTAGCCTACTTGCACGAAACGCTTTAGTTCAATGTTATTGAAACGAACCGGTTAGATGTGGAACGCCTTTCCTGTGTCTGTGTGTCTCTGTGTTTCTTGCCACGTATAATTTGAGTTTCATTTTTTAGGCAAGCGCGCTCCAAGCTAGACTCCCAGTGCTATCCAGCATCCAATCCAGCGTATTAAAACGAGGTTGAAGTTTAAAAACTAAGACTACGGAAAATCGGATGTTCTACCATCCATAATTTTGTTCGTAAAATCTAGTCTATGTAACCACAACCATAACGATTACCGAATCGATTGACACCTCATTCCTCAAAATCGGCTCAGTAGTTTATTCGCTACAGTGGAAAATTCGTAGTCATATGTTGGATCATGGACTGCTAACATCATATGTGATCATATCCCTTCTTTTCGGCTTTGTCGTAGTCGGCTACTATATAATATAATCCACTTTAATACATACCTTAGCTGGATCTTGCTGATTGCTAGTGACGTAGACAGAGGCTCGTCGGCCCAGCAATGTCCTACTAACAATAGAGCTGCTCCGTCGTCCGGACATACGATCCTGTGGCACTGGCAACATGGCGTATCACTTATCACGCGTATCACTTCACGAACGAACGACACTAAACTAACATATCGAGATCACTAATGGAGTTTTGATGGTTTTACTTATTTTATACAATATATAAACTCATTTAGAGGCAATATTCAAACATATTCTATTTTTTATTATCATTATTTACTAAACAGCAGAGTATTTCATTTGATGATCACTTTTTCGTTTAATACATAAAATTATTATTATTTTAAAGCTAAACTTTTTGTATTATAATAGGCACATTATTTATTATATATTATACGGGTCTAATTTAATTACTTCATTTCGGGAGTTTTAAGTTGTAACGAGTGAATCTGAAACAAAAATGGCGACTTTTAATAAAAGTTCTATGGATCATTAATTTCCGTGATTAATTATTAACTTTTCCTTAAACAATAATCTTTTATTCGGACATACAGAATTAACATTGAATAATGGAATAATAAGGAAAAAATGGACCAAATATAGCGCGTTTGTGACAAGGCATGACAAGTAAAAATAACCGGTCAAATGTAAGTCGGATTCGCATACGAAGGGTTTCGTATCAAAAAATGCCAAAAAAGCACGTTTCTAGTAAATGCCGGTTAAAAATTATTTATTATATTAGCGGCAACAGAAACACACAGTCTCTAGCTATTACTGATCATGAGGTACAGCCCGCTGACAGACAGGATGGACGAATGGACAGTGGAGGCTTAGTTAAATCTCTCTCTGCGCCAAATTTCAGCCAAATCGGTACAGTCGGCGTGTGTGTAATTACTGCGTGAAACATCCATCCATCCCTCCATCCATCCATCCGTCCATCCATCCATCTATCCATACATCCAAACTTTCGCATTTATTTTTGCCTGTAAAAGCCACTAAACAAATAAAGGCACGTGCCGAATTGAGAACCTGCTCTATTGTTCAAAGACGGTTAAGAAAGGAATCATAATAGTTATTATGGTATTATATCATTCTTAGAAATGCTAGGAGAGATACGCTAAATAAAAAATGTCTGCTCTTGATGAGGGTATGTCTTTCGCGACGCCCATTTCTTGTCTGTGAAGGAACTTATTCCCGGATTGATGTGGGTACAGAGACATATATATATTTTTTTCTTAAATGTTATGAATGAATAAAGAAACTGTAACCTTATAATGTGCTGTAATGTTGTATTGGTTAACAATAAACCTAAAATATATGTTGAAAGGTTTATATTAGGCTGAAATCTATAAATCACACTCTCACTCTGCTCTGAGTAGATTGAGAGTGTGGTCTATAGATCTCTACGCCTCTAACTTGACTCTATCTTGAGTCTTCAAGATAGAGTTAAAACGAGATAGACTTATGTCAGAGTATATTTTGTGTCTCCTTTTAACTCTAACTTAAGTCTGAGCTGAGTTAGAACACGCTCTATAGATCTCAGCATTAGACACGAGAATCATACATAATACCTACTCGTATGTAGACTTTCGAGTAGGTACTTTTGCAGCTAGTCAGAAATCGTTCACCTCACCTCAGTTCACCTCAGTTTACCTCCACACCTACATGTATGAAGTTAAAGAAAACGTAATCGATAGAAAGTGCGATAGCTTTTTAAAAACGCCAGCGACGCTACATAGCTTTCCTATACAGTATTTCATTTATGGAACATAAATATAAAAGTGAACGAGCTTTGCTGACAGGAAGAGTCGCACAGAAGCTAAAAATAATAGCAGGAATTTAGTGATGCGAGAAAAATGTATTTACTTTGAGGAATCTTCCGTAAGCATCGGAAAGGCTATAAAGCGAGAGCGTCCGAACGTGTATAATGGTCATTCACAATATTACTCCCAGATATATTCCAAGCATAGAGATATATCTGAGAAAAATATTGGCCCTCTGGTAATACAGTGCGTCGATTCTCAAAATCATTGTATCAATGCAACGATCGCAATGGCCTGCGATTGGCCGGTACTCTCCTGCTATTGGTCAAAACGATTGATGCAGCAAGAACGCTATAAATTCAGCCAATCAGACGCCATTGTGATCGTTACACTGATCATGTTACACAATCATGTTTAGTGGATCAACACGCTATTGGTCCCTTTGAACCTAATAATAATCCTTGAAGGTTTTAGTTCTTAGTTCTTAGACTGGAAAAGCTGGAAATACTTATATTGAAAAAAAAAAAAAGATACCGACCGAACTGATAACTTCCTCCTTTTTGGAAGTCGGTTAAAATAACAAGCTGATGCCCGCGACTTCGTTCACGTGGATTTAGTTTAAAAAATTCGTGGCAATTCGTTGATTTTCTGGAATGAAAAATAGCCTATGTCACTCTCCAGGTCCTCAACTACACGCATACAAAAAAATTTTTTCATTGCTCAGTTGCGGCGTGATTGAACGACAAACCAAAAAAACACATTTTCGCATTTATAATATTAGTAAGGATTAATAAAATATAATATAGACATAATAATTGTGTAGTAGGATGCTTTTCTAGGTACGCCGTTATATAGTAGCCTATTAATGCTAAGCAGGAATTCATTTCGGGATCTTTTTCTTAGTAGAGGGTGTATTTGGCACCACGCCAGAGAATTCAACTGACTGTACTTAAAAGATGAATAGCAGCTAGGATGCCACCTATACCATTTAATCTCCTTTGCAATAAAGAATTAAGCTGCTTGCACCAAAACTTAATTGAATATTTCTTAATTTAATTTAACTAAATTGGTTTAATTTTATAAACGCATTTAACGTAAACGTGATGAGACACGCCTTGCAACACCACATAAAAGTGCGTGTTTAACTAAAATGCGTTATCATGTCGGCAAAACAATACAGTGCGTTTCGTTCTACGTACTTACGGCCCAAATGTGACAGCTTGTATTATTCATAAGCATGTTTTATTTGTTGTAAACCAAAGATATATGCGTAAACTGGACTTTATCAGTCAAGCAATAGCATATTATTATTGTAATTTGTTGTCACTTAAATTACCTGCATTTTCTCTTGGTCCTCTTGTTTGCCGACTGTTTAGTTCAAAGAGTACATCCTATTAATATGTAAAGCTTTATAAACTACTTTGCCAGTACTAGACTTTGCTTCTGTCTTCGAAATGTGACTTAAGCCATAAAACCAAGTGAAGCTAACGCATTCTCGAGGGATGCATAAAAGCAAGGACAGCGTCGAACGATGCAATTGCAAAGAACTGACGGCTATAAAAAGCATGACTTGAACAACTTCTGACATTGTAGGCAACTTGTATGTGCGAGTACCAATATGGCGGCTCGTTCCCTGGAGGTATAATCGCGCACTTGTGTAATGCAGTCTACTACTGCACTAGAGCGATAAAAATATTACCGCACAGCCACCTACAAAACCCTTGCGATCTAATTAACGCACAAGTGCTGCGGCTGCTATTTAGGCACACAGAACAGCAATTTCGGTTCCGCTAGCTTTTATGGCATATTTTATATACCTATTACAGAACTAGGTTTTGCCCACGACTTTTTATACGTGGAGTTAGGTTTTTGAAACCCTGCAAGATCCATCTGTTTTCCCTCAGTTGAGGAAATGTGCAAAAAATTATCTCGATTCGTTGATCCATTGCTGCATGATTGAAGGACAAACCAACAAATAAACACACTTTCGCATTTATAAAATAGGTGGGGATTAACAGATAATCAGAGAAAATCAGAATTGCCACAGGATTTTTAAAAACTACTCGTAAATCGACGAAATCGCGGGCATCGGCTAGTTAGTATATTATTACTGATTATAGTAAGGAAGTATGGATTAATTTCAACAAAAGTACCTACTATTAATGGCCTATGCCATAAAAGGAAGTTGCTACCTCATATTTCTATTCTCACGCTTCCAAACTCTGGCATTGATGAATCGCACGATAGCCCGTCCCCATATTCCCCTCCATTGGTTTTATAAATAAGAAATTGCTCGTACTTATTCTTACTAGACTGTATAATAAAAAAATATGAGATTTTTAAGGCTGGTTGGTGGTTATAAACTGATGTGCATTTTTCTTGTAGGAAAATTAGAATCGAGTAAATTCACGCCATCTTGTACTCGTAATTCAAACTGATGACTTTCGTTCGCTTGGATATAGGATTTTTTAGGAATCCTATGAATTTCAACAAAAGTACTATTAGTAAGTGCCTTCGTCGAAAAAGGAAGTTGTTATCTGATATTTCTACTCTCAACGGTTCCAAGCTCTGGCATTGATGAATCGCACGATAGCCCGTCCCCATGTTCCCCTCCATTGGTTTTATAACTAAGAAATTGCTTGTACTTAGTCTTACTAGACTGTATAATAAAAATATATGAGATTTTAAAGGCTGGTTGGTGGTTATAAACTAGAATCGAGTAAATTCTCGCCATCTTGTAATACAAATTAGCTGATGCCATTCGTTCGTTTGGATATAGTATTTTTTAGGAATCCTATGAATTAAATGAAAGGGTGATTCATTTACTTTATTTGTGTTGAAATAAAAATATATCTGACCATCGAAAGATTTTGGAAATTGCCATTTTATCGGATAAATTATATTTAATTGTTTCAATATAACGTTATGAAATTACATTTTAAACATTTACTGGAAAGGACTCTTTCACATTGTAAAACATCTTTAAGTATATAAACTAAAACATTTATCGACCACGCTCACGTATTTTTTTAAGCTCATTCATGGGATGTTTTATTGTATGTTATAAATGATTGAATTACTGGACTATCTATTTTCCTATATCTATCGATGAATAGGTATATCATATTAAATAGGTACAAAACTTTTTTGACACCGAAACTCATTAGAGTACTGGGATAAAAATAAGCCCACTTCAGTCGAAATGGGAGCAAAATAATAGACAAAATGATAAAAGTGAGCGACTATTAACTTCCGAGTTGCTTTTCAGAAATCTAAGGTGATTCTCTCATACAAGACCTTGTAGAGCCTCACAACTATAAATTTCATAAATGGGGGCTCCTTAGCATATTTTAACTTAGTACAAGGTTAATGGGCAATGACGGCGCTTAAAGTCTCTTCCTTCACTTTGCGAATCTCGGCTAACATAACCGAACAGATGCTCCCTTATATTCCTGCCTTATTAACATAATTTGTGAATCCAAATGTGCTCAGAGGAAATATCTGACAGCCAATAAAGCATTGTACACTGCTCATAGTAATTAGGTGTAGTAATAAATTTTCATTGCTTCCATAACTCTCCTGAATAGTTTATAACATAGCGCGTCTGACTATACTCGTATTTTGTGCGATTAGTTCTTCAGCTAACATTCACTATACATTTAAACTACTTATATCATTTATATAAGATTTCTTCCGGAAGATTTATATGTATAACTAGCTTTTGCCCGCGGCTTCGCTCATGTAAGTTCGATTTGTTAAAGCCCTATTTTACCCCGTAGGGGTTGAATTTTCTAAAATCCTTTCTTAGCGGATACCTACGTCATAGAAGCTATCTGTATGCCTAATTTCCGCGCGATCCGTCCAGTGGTTAGAGCTGTGCCAGTTATTGCCTCGTTGGTCTAGTGGTTAGCGAGTTCGACTGC
Organism: Hipparchia sbordonii; assembly: GCA_038048805.1. Taxonomy (NCBI): domain Eukaryota; kingdom Metazoa; phylum Arthropoda; class Insecta; order Lepidoptera; family Nymphalidae; genus Hipparchia; species Hipparchia sbordonii. Next base: position 6,863,031 of record CM076098.1, read on the forward strand.
AGATGACGAGGTCCCGGGTTTGATTCCCGGGTTGGGCCATAAAGGAATTCAATCAAAAATCAGGAATCAGTTAATTTATTTATACAGCTGTTATAAAAATAGGTTAGACTAGTTACCATCCTACCGTCAAGACGCTAAGCGATGTAGCGTACCGGCATGATGGCGTATAGACACCGATTAGCGGTATGGGTCTAATTAAAACTGCCATACTAGATGCATCGTCACTTACCAACAAGTGAGATCGCAGTCAAGGGCTATCTTGTCATGTATAAAAAAATACGAGTAAAATAAAATGCGCATTTAGTGAACAGTAGGGTTAGTATAAGATTTGATTCGATTGATTGTATTCGTATTCGATGCTATTAGCGTCAAATTAAAATGAACCATAACTTTTTGACTTAGACCTCAATTTCGTGCATGCGTATATATTTAAGATTCATTTCACTTTAACGCTAAAGTCATCGAATACGAATACGATCCATCGAATTAAATCTTATACTAACTCTGTAGAGCAGGCCGCTCTGACGCGACGTGACGAGAGTGATGTTTTTCATCTAGGGATTGCGCGCGGCGAGAATGGGCTAAAAGCTTTCGCACGATTCATTTGGTTTGATGTTCTTGAAGAGACCATTGTAGGACAGTGTTTAGAGAACTTTTGTTCGCAGAACTGAAGGGAAAATGGGTTGAGTTTCATCATGACAGTAAAATTGTTTCCTTACAGAAACACTTTGTTGACGTAAAGAATAATCAAGTTGTAGGTCCAATATTTTAATTTTGGCACAATACTATACTATAAATGCAAAAGTTTGGATGTATGGATGGATGTTAGTTACTCAATACGTCGCAACGACTGAATCGATTTAGCTTGAAGGCAAAGAGATAGATAATAGTCTGAAATAACACATAGGCTACATTTTAACCCCGGAAGATAAGAGAGTTCCCGCGGGAATGAAAAACCGTAACCTTTTATCTCGGTATATCTTGAAATCATGAGATTTTCTTAATACTTCGTGCATCTACAATTTTTCTAATCAATTGCTAACAGACCAAAATTAATGGTTTTGTTTTGCCCGTTAAAGTGAAAAATTCTTTTTTGAGTGATTCTATTTTATGTGATATCTATATAATCAATGTCTTTTAGATCTGGATGGAAAACTAGAACAAAAACTCTTAAGTTCTCTGTAAGTGAGCATTATGTTCTTTGTAGAATAAATTCTTTAAACCTAAACCTAAAACACCGCTTGGACATTCAATATTACTAATATTGAATGTCCAAGCGATTGTTGTGCTCTAATTGGATATTGGAAAAACCTTGTCAAGTGACGAGGAAAACTAATTACTCGTAAATAAAAAGTCCGAGAAATCGCTCCTTTTTTCCTTTTTCGTAAATTATGGCTCGAGATTCGTAGAGATATTATATTACTTTCGAGACGTAAAAAACTATTAAAATCATTGTTTTCGGAATTAGATGGATATTTTGACCAAAGATGGATGGACGATTTCAAGCAAGTTTCTGACAGCCGCTGAATACTCGTACTTGCGGTGCAAGATCATTTTCTGTGGCGATCTCGTGATGACAGAAACAAAACCTATAAATAAATGTCACATTCAAAAAAGTAATTTTGAAAATAAATGAATTTTTAATGTCCGGTTAAAATAATGATGATGTGAATGAACAAAATTTGAATGAGACCAACGTTCAAAAATAACATGAATGTACAAAAACTTAAAAATTGGATGTAGGTACCTAACCAAGTTTTCCAAATGAGCGCAAACACAGCGCTAACGTTTTTTTTTCTCATACGTAGCACAAATGTGGTTATTAGCTAATTAGCTAATTCATTAGTTATATTAATTTAACTAAAACTTTTTAATTATCTTATAGGTATACTACTAGCTATGTTAATTACGCATCGTACCTATTCATTCTTGATAACCCGTTTATCTTTTTTATTAAGTCTTCTCGCCTAGGACTTTGGTAGGTAAGTTATAACTTTGTCGAAGTATTCAATTCTCAGATCCCGAATGTCATCATTTATGATGCTTGAAAAATATTCATCAGTATTTTTATGGACCGTTGCGTCAAACACAAACGAAGTAAAAAAGTTTCATCTTGTCAGGGGGACCACGGGACCACATTAACCGCTAAGCCTATTTTATTTTTGCGTACTTAAACTCCTCCCGTGTTTGCTCATTTAAATGACTAATAGTCATTTCGAACGCTTGAGCGTGTCATGAATTCGAGGAGAAGGAAAATATAAACGTGAGGTAAATAAGGTAATTCGGTTGAGAACTCCATTCGTTTGCATCTCTGCGTAAAAATGCTGGATTCAGAATGGGTAAGAATACTTACTGCTACGCTCCATAATTGGTTAGGTATAATAGTGCTCTAATATTTAAATATCAAAATAGTAAAATTTTAGTTGAGTGAAAAGTTTAACTTTTCGTATTTTACGTAACTGTTCATATCATTACGTGTCATAAAACGTTTATTGCATAACACGCTTTATGACATTGTTATATGACTGCTGTAGACTGATTTTGATTAAATATAAAAACTTCATGTCGAATTCATACCACTGTCTTGGATTTAAAAGTGTCCAATAAAAACATGTTTTACTATTGTTTCTTCTAGAAGAAAAACAAATTTCAAATCTCTCTCTGTGTAATATTATATTTGCATTTGATATCAATTCAACATGTTTAACTGAAAGCAATTGTTTCAATGAAAGTTCGAGCTAAAGTAGCACGTAGCAGTAAAGTTATACCTACAACAATGTCATAAAACGCGCACGTGTTATGCAACAAAAGTTCAATAACACACAACACCCTCTGTACTTTTATGAAAATAATACTGGAATTTGAAATTAAACGCGATCGTGTCAGTAAAAGATGTGTTACAGAAGGGCTGTCAGCCTTCATTATCCCACATCGAGCTGTGCCCGACGGCCGGTCACATTCCCATTTTGTCTTTAATCTCATATTGAGCTTGTATTTACGGAGTTTACGTTGTGTTTCAGTATTACATAATGGTTTCTGTACTGTTATATTGATTTTATTGCTATATAGGTTCCCGTGGAAACACTTTTTTTATTTTATTTACACCAACAACTTCCATACAAAAAAGACAAACAATATCTATTACATAATACAGTATGGTTGTCAATTACAGGCGTAAAAGAAAGAAAATTATAAGCTAAACATGCACTACTTTAAACAAAAAATGACAAGAGAAGAAAGACGACACTAACTAAACATGCATTAGATACTTCTATAAAACAAAGACAAAAACTTATGGTAGGTATAGACAAAAAAGAAGAAGATAAAGAAGTAAACAGCAATTCGAGTATGAATTTCTCTCGGATAAGCCAATATTACTCTCCAGATCCTGAACTGTACCCATGCAAAATATCACGTTGATTTGTTGCTTCGTTGCTCCGTGACTAAGGACAAACTAAAAAACAAACATATTTTCGCATTTAAGTAGGGATACCAACTTTATTAGAGCACAATGCCCACTTGTTACAAACTGCTTAATCTAGTTTAATTAAATTTTGTTGGTGTCTCTTTTTACCAAGTTATTTCAAAGTTGACAGACAAGGAGGGGTAAAATAATTAACAAGTTGACTATCAAAAAATTGTTTGCTTTATTAATTTATTTTATGTTTTGTTCGGCACGCAAACAATGACGAAATCGAAAACATACACCACCTCTATATTGTTTGCATGTCGCGTATGAATTTTGAAAAATCTGGCTTTATTCCTTGTCTCATTCCTTTCAGTTTTAATTCGGTTAAATAAAATCTAATCACTGTGTTTATCGATAATATGCTAGGCTAGGATAAAACATTAAAACAATCTAATAAAAAGACGAAGTTTACGAGGTAATAAAGTTAGTTTGGTTATTTAGAGAATAACCAAACTAGCTTTTATTTCTACAGCAGAAATGGATTTTATGTTTACTTCTGTGGGTAATTTTCATAAGAAAATTATTTCTAAGCTGGAAAAAGTTAGTAAATAAAACAACGGTACCTACTATTTATTAACTACAAAGATACATCGCTAAGCTATTTAGCGTTCTGATATGATACCACGTAGAAACCGATTGTAGGTATGAGTTGAGTTAATCTGCTCTCTTCTAAGTTAGCCCACTTTCATCGTAGACTGCATCGTCACTTACCACGACTTACCACTTACCACTGTGAGATCACAGTGAAGGGCTATCTTGTCATCGAATATAAATAAAACCGGCCAAGTGCGAGTCGGACTCGCACGCGAAAGGTCCCCGTGGTAACATCGTAATAGCGATGTTTAAAGTCGAGCAAAAAACTCCAAAAAATAAAATGAAATAAAAAAGTAAAGGTAAGTACTTTTTATTTCATTTTATTTTTATTATTTAGTTTTATTGTATGGAGACTATTTTTAATTTTTAACTTTATTTTTTCATAATTATTTGTTGTTGTCAGTTGTGAAAATTTCAAGTATCTATTGCGGTTGATGAGATACAGCCCGGACGGACGGCGAGTGGTTTATTTAGTAATAGGGTCCCGTTGGCACCCTAAAACAGGCTATACAATCAGAAAAAGACATAAATTACTATAAGTCTCGAAGGATCGTTCATTCGTTCCGCTGTTTCAGGAACAAATCCATTATCTAATGTGTTTGCTTATCACGTTTAGTTATCACATTCATCACACTAATGTTATAACGAAGAAATATAGCTTGTTGTTGAAATAATTTCACGTTCACACAGAACGTAAACTTTGCAAACACATCGTTACGTTACGTAACTTACGTCATAATGAATACATCAATAAAATAACATAAACTAGTTGATGCCCGCGACTTTGCTCGCGTGGATTTCGATTTTAAAAATCCCACGGGATTTCATTGATATTCCGGGATGAAAAGTAGTTTATGTCACTCTCCCAGTCCTCTACTGTAACCATGCAAAAAATCAGGTCGATCCATTGCTTTGTTGACGCGAGATTTGAAGGACAAACCAACAAACAAATACACTTTCGCATTTATAATATTAGTAAGGACGTGAAAGTGTGATTGTTTCTTGGTTTGTAGGTTTGTTCTTCAATTTTACTGATTGCTGAACAATATTTTTTTTTTATTAATAGCGCATTTAGAAGGCATTTAGATCTGGATCCAAATCTTAAATGTAGTAGTAAGTAATATTTAAATGAATGTCATTGTTTTTAAAGCTTTTTCTTAGTTACTTAGTTTCTTAGACATCGCTGCTAGAGCCAAAGTTCTGAGGTCAGAGTTCTGCGGACCGGTGTCAAAGTTTTATGAGTAGCGGTCTAGAACTTCTGAATGTATAGGATACAAGTTTAAGTCTCAATACTTGCACAATTTTCGCGTGCCTAGGTACCTACTTCAACACAAACTCTACGTTTAATTAGGAGGGGGGATTCTTTAGATATAAGTTACTACGGAATGCACGTGCGTGTTAAGGGTTGGAGTAAAGCAACTGCGTCTGAAACATGTGACATGCGATAATTGAAAAGCGCCAAATGTACACAAGTTTGTTATCAAGTTCAACGCATTAAATCAGTTAGTTTATTAAAAATAGACATAAGAAAAAAGTTTAATAAGTGTAACTCGACTACGGAAAATTGCATATATTGATTTTATTCATCAAAATCGGCTCAGCAGTTAAGGTGCTACGTTGAAACATATGTAAAAACGTAGAATGCCAAAATCATAACCCTTCCTTTTGGCTGTGACATAGTTAGGTCAAGGGCTATCTTGTCATCGAATAAAAAAAAAAAAAAAACAAAAGGAAAGTAAAGATTTTCTACAAACCGTCATTTTTTCTATCTTCAAATACACTCGGTAGGTATTATTGAGTCTTCCAGTATATGACCAGGGATAATATTAAGGAAAATATGGCCCATAAGACGTGTTCGGGTGCCCCCATTTATTAAGCCTTCACTTATTTTATGCTCTTCCACGCCGTTCGTATTTTTCCACATAAGTACTTACTTACTATGACGACGTGGGTATTGGCTGGAATTGGGTTACTCTTTAACTTATTGTACAAGAGCTAATATACATAATAATAGAACATAAGATGTGAAAGAAACATAAATATACTACATGTCCGCGTTGAATAAGAATTTTCAATTTTGAATTTTGCAATGTTCCGGATAAAATGTAGCCTTTGTAATTCTCTACTGTCATTGTTTGAGAAAATCTCGTTAAAATCAACGTAGCTGTTTCGAAGAAAAGCTCGAACAAATAGACACTCATTTTTAGGGTTCCGTAGTAAAACTACAAGGAGTCCTTATAGTTTTGCCAAGGCCGTCCTTCTGTCTGCGTCATAGCGCTATTGGTACTAGAGAGTTGTAATTTAGCAAGGTAATGCCTATTAATTACGTCCAAAAAGTTGTACAATAACATTTTGAAAAAAAAAACTATTATTTTGGATACCTCTCCTACATGTAAAGGGGTTCATTCGTCTTACTACTGGAGATGCGATTCCGACTTGAGTTTTTGTTTTTAATTTATAAGTAAGTAGGCGCATTATTTTGTGATATTTCGTTGAAAAATTACAAGGGTATGCACAACCTTCTAAGTAGGCATTACATTGTGAAATGTAACTACGGGACCCTTTGACACGCGATTGGACATTTATTTTAAACATGACGTGTTTCTTCATTGCTATCTTTCATGAGCTTAATAAAAAAATTTCTTCAAAATTACACACACTATAACATTTATTTTAAAAAAATGCTAATAATAATTGCATATTCTAGAGATCAGTGGTCTAGACTAGACTTACTAGACTTCATACTTCAAACAAGTTCAAGTTGAACGAAGTCGAGAAACACTTATCGAAAATTACTGAAGTCAACAGCTGTTCCATGCCAATAGTTCGCTGAGTTTCGTTGAACGGCCAAATCTATACATGCAAATAAATTGAAGTGTCTGATTTCGAACTGCATTTGAACGAATGTATAATCCACGTTTGCACGTTTTATTTTAGATTGATGTCTGTCTGTCTGTTTCACGGGCTAATCTTTGAAACGGCTGAACCTGGCAGGTGAAAGGAAGAGGGTAAAAAGCTTTAAATGGAGTAATGAGGAATAATAAGGGGTTTTTTATAATAAACAACTTCTAAAATTGGGTAAAATATGACCCATCAGTAAAGCCAAACATGACGAAATCAGGCAGACAGATACCTCTTAGGGGCTTGCCTAACATGGGGTTATGTCCATCTCCGGAAACAACTTTTTATCCCGAAATCAAATAGTTTTCACAGTATTTATAACAAACCTAAAACCGCACGGACAAAGCCGCGCGATCTATCTAGAGTAGAATAATAAAATAGCATGAATACTTATTTCACCGGTGTAAATCATTTTCCCAGGTTTAAGAATGTAGAAAGTTTTATTTTAAAAACTACGTATGAATATTAATATAAAAATTTCCAAATGTATTTGGGTAAAAATTTTCATCACTCTCTCACGTTCTTTAAGATATTCGAAAACTTTCTAGCTAGTAGCAAAGGACGCGACGCGAAAACATAGTGTATCTCGAAAGAATTTACAAGATTTATGGACTAGACTATCCGCATTGCAGCTGGATGAATATTATCTCCAGACCCTTTTCTTAATGCCAGCGTCATTTATTCTAGGAGCCCTTACTTTTTTTTTGTAAGACTAAGCTTAGACTTTTTCCCGTCTGTAAAGATACGCTCCTAGCTAAGTTACAAAGGTTTGTGGCCAGCTTTGCTGGTAGTAACAAGCTAAGTCTACCTTAATGAGTGATCGAGATGATACTGGATAAGGGGCTAGAAAATCCTTATTTTAGTAAATGTGAGGAGGATAGATTTATCCTGTCACATTTTTACTGTCGTGTTTCACGATTCAGGAGGGCGCGTGAGCTTACTTGTGGTTACGTCACACTGCGTAAACACTGTACATTGCGTAAGTGTGCGTGCTTGTCGAAGCTTAGGTGAGTGCGGTCAGCTCTCGCTCACACTTATACAGATACGACATACACACAAGCAAACCCATGAGCCACGCGCCCTCGTGAGTTGCAAAAACTATAGGGTCAGATGTCCAACAATGAAACAGTGGTACACAATAAAACACTGTGATATTTCTAAAATTCTGCGTTGCCATTTCGTGCATTATATTGCGTTAGGACACTCTCGTGAACCCCCCGCCCTAGCCCAATTTGCATCGACGCCGCGTGCGAGAAGATGTGTTTGCGGAGCACTTTTGGTTTTTTTCGACAAAAACTAAGTATTTTTAGCATTCTTTATAGATTTTTTACAAAAGTATGGTTGAAAATTTCATAAATTTCATGATTAATTAGCATTACACACATTTCGTAGATTAATGTGCAATAAATTATATCTTAAAGTGTTACAATTTAGTGGGTAAAAAATTGAGATTAGTAAAAAAAACCTTAGGTAGTTCACAATGAAACAGTTGCACAGTAACACAGTGAAACACTATTTCAATGTGTATCATTTTGTTTTATTGTGTACCGTATAATTGTACATACATAATATCATGTACTTTCCGGGCAAATTAATAATTTTTGTGGCTACAAATTCACAAATTAATCTTATTAACATTAAATTTTTTATAATACCAGTAATAGTACTGGTAACCTGATTAAAGTTAATTAAAAATAAATCCTTTTGTGATTATTAACTCAAGCATTTTTTTTTTATTCACCTACTCCATAAATTACACAAAAGTCGAGACAATACTATTAATGTTTCATTGTTGAATTTGTGGTGTTTCATTGTGTACCACCACTGTGGACACAATGAAACATTTCCCATTTTTTAGTTTATAATTTTTTGTCGATTGATTACATATTAATTAAAAAAATTGTAAATGAAATCCGATGCCGAATAAAATTACCTACACACCTGTAAAAAATTAGACTTCTATCTGTTAAAACAAAAGGTGCATGAGACTTTGAATTTTTTGTGTTTCATTGTTGAACACATGACCCTACACAGACTGAGATAGAGTTATTGCAAATATCTGAGGAGTGAAAAATTTCCATACTATGAAATACATTGTTTTCAAAGTTTTCAAATTACAGTTCACTATTAATTGCATAAATATAAATCTTCTAAATACCTATATGTATAAAAGGAGCTGACTGACTGGCTGATCTATCGACCTACAGCTCAAACCACTGAACGGGTGGGTCTGTTTAGCTATTATGACGTAGGCATATGCTCAGAAAGGATTTTTGAAAATTCAACCCCTAAGAGGGTAGAATTGGAGTTTGAAAAATCGAACGTCACGTGAGCGAAGCCGCGGTTAAAAGCTAGTTCCAAATATATGCCCTTGAACTTAACCCTGACCAATGACAAGCTAGTATTATACCTATTTAGGTAAATATTAATTTGGCAATATTAACTAATGGCTCAAATTAATACACAAAGTGATTAAGTACGCATGGTTTAGTAATCAACCCTTTCATCTAACGTCACGCCCTTACGCGATAGTTACTTTCGTTGATTAATTTTCGGACTATAGTATGTACTAAACCGGCTTCGTATATTATTTTTCTTTCTTCTACGTGATGGTCCTTGCCCTCTCACCTGGTGGTATGCCAACGTTGCAGTTTAAGTAGATAGCGGGTTTCCTTGGAAGGGGTCCAAACCCATACCTCTTTCAATTTCCACGCGGATCGTACCGGAACGCTAAACTTGGTGGCATGATTTTGCCAGTAGATCAACTGGCCTTACACCACACCAGAGTTAATAAAAGATGTATGTTCGAGCTTTTGGATAATACTTTTTATGCTTGCACTTTGAAATTCAGTTTAGGCCAAAACTGTGACAGAATATGCTGAAGTTCTCTATGGTTTTATTGTGAAAATTTAAACAAACTTTTAAAACTGGCATGCCTGTAGTGAGGTCAGTGCAAAAATATTTTTCTGCCTCAAAACCGTAGTTCGTAGCAACAAAAGAATCCCTATGCAAAATCAAATGTCGGAATTGGAAAAGGTAATTTTGCTACAATTGGTTACTGTGAAATATAATATTGTGCTGTTGTTTCGCTTCTGCTTGACAAAAGAGAAACTGTACAATTGCCTGTTCACAAAAATTTGAGTATGCGTTGCTCTTTATCTCCGCTAATACGGTTTCGGCGCAGAGATGGTGCTAACAGCCTTAGATATTAGTTTATAAAATGTTTTTTTTAAATAGGTATACAGACTTGCTCTTGACTGCGATCTCACCTGATGGTAAGTCTAGATGCAGCTTGAGATGGTGCGCTTGCCTAGAAGATGCCTATTCAATCTTGATTTAAAGATACAAGTTACAGTTTGGTTTAAAGACGCAAGTTATAGTTGGTTGGAAAAATGGACGCCCTTTTTGCGATGCGTATAAGAAACGAGGAAGCAAAGCGTTTAGTTTGAGATCAAGGATTTTTTTAATTTTTTTTAATGTTAGATTATAGATGCCCTATATAACCCGTGTTAATAGTATGTAATAGTTAAATAGTTACTTATCTCTCTTCGAGGCCTTCATATCGCAGCCATTTATAATAATGGACCAGACATAACACTTGAGAACGGATCATGTTATGTTTTTGGTAGGTATCTAAGATAAGAGTTGGCTTTACTCAAAATGGGCAAAGTATTTTATTGGACATTGTATAATGCAGAATGTTTGTCGCCATAATTTCAGCCGATTGTCGTCCAATGCCAGTTATATCAGATATATCCTTCTTCCTCGATCCTTTGCTGTTTTTATCCAGTGACTGCCAGTGACTCGTTTGAGACCATCTGTCCACCTAGTGAGAGGTTCACTGCGCTTCCCGATGCGTGCTCGCTCCTCTAGAACCTTGGGATTTTGTCGTCTATCGGTCAGCGGACGATGGAGATAGATAAATTCAAATTCAAATTCAAATTCAAAATTAATTTATTTCATATAGGCTAACTTGTAGCTCTTATGACACGTCATAAATCTACCACCGGTTCGGAATGCAGACTCTGCTGAGAAGAGCCGGTAAGAAACTCAGCAGTTGCTCTTTTCAAAAAAAAAAATTTTTTTTTTTACAGAGCTATGCTATGTATACAGTGCTTCCACAATAAAGCTTCAAAAAATGCAAAAATGCCTACGTAGGTACACCAATCCAACGCATGTCAAGATGGGCAGCCAAAGCAGACCCATTCCCGATAGATAGATACTCGGATTATCCCTGTGCTAAACCTACATAGCTTGTCAAGTCGCAAATACTTAAAGCTTATTAGCACTTACTATGAGCGGGCACATGACTTGAACAATGTTTTGTATAAAGTGTTCCATTTAAAAATTCATCGCTTTCAACTAAAATGGGTGTAATTTAATCCATTGTTTACTTAAAATTTTTCGGCGGTCCTTAGAGGTGAAGAGATTTGTAATATATTCAATTTTCGTAAGAAATAAAATTTGCCAACGTAAGAGATCTAGTGCATGCAGGTTGAACGTTGAAGATTTTTGCTCCCCTATATATTTCAACCAAATTGAATTCCAAGTAAATGCAAGATCGGGGGTTGAAGTTTTAAATAAGCATAATATACCTACCTCGAATATTATAGCGTAATATATAAGATCTGAAACAATACAAGTTGACTCGGTCCGACTTTGAATAAGTTTAGGTTGGCTTACGTATTGTACTGATTTTTATTCCCAGTCCCTACTAATCACACTAAATATAATAAAGGCGAAATTTTGTATATGTGTGTCTGAATGTGTGCGCGCGCAGGTGTGTGTGTGTGTGTGGGTGGGTGTGTATGTGAAAGGAATGAGGATAGCTCATATCCAGGATCAACAAATAAGCTACATTTTATTCCGCAAAATTAATTAGTTCCCGCGGGAATTAAAAAACTTTAATCACGCGGGATGCCCGCGACTTCGTCCGCGCGGATGATTATGATCTCCGCAGGAATTCTTTGATTTTCGGAGAAAACACGAGACTATGTGTTATGTGTAAGCTATTCTATTGTGAAGTTTCATCAAAATTCATCTAGGTACTCCTAGATGAATTTTGATGAAACTTCACAAACATCCATCTATCCAACTGTTAGCGAACTTTCGCATTTATAATATTAGTATAGTAGGAAGTAGGATATTCAGTAGGAGAAACTCTTAACAACACGTATTGGCAACGGTCAATATTTGTTATGCCCTAACTAGAACGGGCCTCGATTAATAATATTCAAGATATATTATAGTCTCATACGAAATTTAATTGAAAAGGGATCCATGAAAATAAATCTCACGCGTATATAGCTATTATTAACATACACATTTTTCTTCATTTCTCTAAACTTTGTACACTTTTAAAATTGCGTTATCGTGAGTGAACATTTTTCTTAAAGAATATTAGCCAAGCTGAACTTGGCTTGGCTCAGTGACTGTATTGAAAAAAGAGAATGTTCAAATCACTCACATTCAACGCGAATCCATCCTAACTCGGTCCTTAATGAAATAGGGATTACAATAACAGGACCAATTTATTTTTCTCGCAATAAATGAGTAACTGAATTGAACATAATTGAAAGATAACGAAGTAAAATGAAAAGAGCAAGCCACTCAAATAAAAGATAACAAACACGTCTTGGCCAATCATTTCATTTTACCGTATCCTTGTAAACAGGTTTTTCTTGAAAAAGTCCTCTTATTTTCCTTTGTAGTTTGCAACAATGGCGGGAGGATAATAATCCATTAAAGACAGAACTTAACCACCCTACGAGTACTGTTGAAATGTAAATGTACCACTCATTTCGTTATCTGAAATTACATCACTTAAGTAATACGTGCGCGTTTGGAGTGGAATTTTTACTATGCAATGCCATGCCAAAAATTATAAGTAGGTATACCTAGTTATTGCATTTCACGAGAGCGCGTGAACTTTACTTGTGGTTACGTCGTGTACATGCACATTGCGTAAGTGTGCGTGCCTGTCAGGAGCCTAGGTGGGAGCGGTCAGGCGCGAGCAACCTCTCGCTCACACTTATACAGATACGACACACACACAACCATGAGCCACGCGCCCTCGTGAATTGAAAGAACTATATCATAAGTTCATCATTGTATGACTGTCAAAACATTATTGGAATAAATACCTACAGCGTTGGTCGTAGGGCCTCAGGATGATTCCCGGAATACGGTATCACGAAACCACGTGTTTGGTTGGAATGTAAACGTGATACATATGCCTACTCAAATTTTCATGATATCACATCTCCCGAGTTGTACTTACGAATTGAGAACGGAATTATTATTAAACGATATCTCAGAAACGATATCACTGGGAAAAAGTAATATTGTCAGGGATATAAATAATTTTATTCTGATTTGACTTTTCAGGGTATGTTTTATCACACGTGCCATAAAACTTGATTTTCTTGTTGATAAGATATGAATATAGAAGGCTCTCCAATAAATCAAGATCCGAACTCATCTTCCTAAATTCTAAATCTGAGAGCCTTTCAGCGGGCGATGGCTGGGCTAGTATTTTACGTGACCAAATCATAAAACAAGAAAAAAGTTTAAAGTGACAACCAAGTTACCCCGCTACCATCTTAGACTGCATCGTCACCATCAGGTTAGATCGCAATCAAGGACTGTCTAGTCATTAAATTAAAAAAAAGTTAGAGAACCCGCGACCCCTCGAGTAGGAGACTGCAGTCCTGACCACTGCTCTAACGATAGTCTCACTAATAGGCGGTAATACTTAATACTTACTATTTTCATCGCAATATTCCAAGATAGCCAGCAAGTACGATGACATTTACCGAAATAAAAAGTTTGACGTCATCCATTCGTGATAAGGAACCATATGTATTATCACTCATTCATCTTTTTCCGCCGTGTTACATCGCTCACCCATTGAGCGATATTATTTTTGTAACTCTGAAGTGGTTAATGATGTAGAACGCTCGAAGTAAATCGTTTATGAAACATCATTTTTGTTTCGGAATGAAAAAGTTGCGGACTTCTCCAAATGAGATTGGTAGGTACTTATGTAGTACTAGTATCAATGGGTATCAGCCCGCGACTTCGTTCGCGTGGAATAAGGTTTTTACTTTCCGCGGCAACTTTTTATTTTTCAAAATAAAAAGTAGCCTAAGTATGTGTTATTCCAGACTATGCCAAATTTCAGCCAAATCGGTTCAGTCGCTGCGGTGTGTATGAGTAACGAACATCCATACATCCAAATTATCGCATTTACAATATTAGAATAATAATAATAGGATTCATAGTGTCACACCCCCACCACTATAATATAATCATCATCATTGGAGAACATTATGGAGAACTACTTTGATGATTTAACTAATGATTTAACTAAATTATCTACTAGGTTACCACTAATAAGCAAAGACCTGTCCAGTGTCCACACATGTTTATTGTATGTGGATAATTAAATCTAAGCTAACCACAGCATGGCAGTAAATATAGTTCTTGCAATTCACGAGGGCGCGTGAGCTTTACTTGTGGTTACGTCGTGTACATGCACATTGCGGGCGTGTGCGTGCCTGTCAGGAGCCTAGGTGGGAGCGGTCAGGCGCGAGCTAGCTCTCGCTCACACTATTACACATACGACACACAACCATGAGCCACGCGCCATCGTGAATTGCAAGAACTATACTACTATGTTGTAAGTCATTGGGAGACAATGATTGCCGTTTCTTTACATTATGGATAGGTATAGTTAAATATTACTTTATTATTCTGTGGTTGAGTGTTAGCTGCTTTCTATATCTGGCTATTTCCCTTCGAACTCGTTTTATATAATCGGAAGACTTTGTTTTCCCTGAAAGGCGAAAAGCGTAAGTTCAAGAACAAACCTAAAACTCCGCCCCGTAATGAGAGTAATTATAGAAAAGTTTTAATTGAACGACAGTAAATTAACGGGTATAATAACGTACCTACTCAAACTAAAGCGATCTAATTAATGAAGCACCACACTTGTCATCAACGAAATTGTACGACTAGAGAGAAACTTAACTTCTTGCATTATTGTTTTACTAAAATTTTCTGGGAGTTAAATGTCTCTTTTCGTTGATAGGCTTCCTATGCCCTAATTAGGTCAACAATCCTGTGATTCAAAAATTATGATACCTTTCAGATAGTATTTTATTTTTATGGCGTGTTCACGGCTTCTACGCAATCATATGGAAAAGAATTGCCTTAATTAATGTTACTGTAATATTCTCCTTAGTAGTGAAGAGCATATCTATTGAAGATGATAGCGACAGACTATGCAAAGACAGACAGAAGGTGATAGCGGATATCGGCAATCCTTACTAACATTATAAACGCGAAAGTGTGTTTGTTTGTTGGTTTGTCCTTCAATCACGCTGAAACAAAGCAACGGATCGACATGATTTTTGCATGGGTATAGTTGAGGACCGGGAGAGTAACATAGGCTAGTTTTTATCCCGGAAAATCAGAGTTCCCGCGGGATTTTGAAAACATGAGCGAAGCCGCGGGCATGAACTAGTAGTTAATAAGTCCATTAATATACCTACTATATAATACGCTTGACTTGTGCTGTCTTAATAAAAGTCTCTCTTTATGAGCTTCTTAAAAAACAGCGTGTTTTTCACGTTCGTAATACGTATGGATTATTACTTAAAGGTCCGTCCATCTATAGCTTGTTTAAAATTGACGTGGAAAAAATTACCAGCTTTATTTTCGGTCGAAAAACAAATCGCGCTTACATTGCATTGTGAAGGCGTAGCAGAAAAACAACTCTGAATTACCAAGTTATTTCTGTGGCTGCATTACTTTCGCAAAATATGGATGTTATGGTTCCGCACCGGAAATAAAATTGATAATTTTTCCACGTCCATTTTGTACAAGGTACCTATTTTGTACCTATAGATGCGAGTTTTAATCATCATCGAGATGCGACAATTGTAAGTTGATTGTTCACTGGCCTTCAACTATGACATTTATGTTGAATGCATATAGGTCTTTAGGTACATCTACGCGTTCCAGTGCGATCTCGCTTAAGGCGAATAGTTGTGCATATTGTGAGAAAGTATTCGTTGTAGGCGCACTACGGCTGGAAAAACAGGGACATAAAGAACTAGACTTTACCCATTGTAAATCTTGCAACTTCAGCGAAACAAAAATCTCTGCAGAAAGGCTTTCAGGGATGCATTGTTGTTGTTTTTCATGGCGCCACTTCGCAAGGCTAAACGTTAGACGTACCTACATACTCGTATTTATTACAAACTACCTTTTGCCCGCGAGTTGGTCTGTGTATTTTTAAAAATGGATGGGGTTGGGGTGCCAGCGGGTAAAAACCCCCAAAAAAAAAATAGATTAAAAAAATCCCGCAAGAGCCTTTTCGCGGAAAAACCCCAATATCAATCTTCAAGTCTTCAATTATAGCCCTACAAAAAATCACGTCGATTCATTACTCCGTTGCTGCGTGATTGGAGGACAAACCAAGCAATATTAGTAGGGATACGAGTGCCACTATATTCTATGATATAATATGTCTATATCAGATTTCTTGCGTCATTAATACAACTAAAGCTTGAAGCACTTACAACGTCAGACAGCATGGCGGTGCGAAACTTGTACAGTCTGCAAGGCATAAGCTTAGCTTTGCATTTGTGTAAATGATCGCCGAAAGTAGTATAAATGGGTTGAAATTAAATGCAGTTGCCATTAAATACTACACTACACACAGCGCTTGGTTTAAGTTCGCTAAACTTTAATCAACGGAAAGATGTAAAGCCGACTTAGAAGATAGTCTCTTATATCACTTACAGAATGAAACCACAATCAAGTGTTTTTAAGCGGATAAAATTGTCTTAGTGCTCCAGTTAGTTACGGCTTCAAGTTTAGCAATGAGAAGTCAAGCTGTTAGTAATAAGGGAGTAGGTGCGTGGCGTAAAACGGCGGCATATCTAGGCCTCTATAAAAGGCCTATGTCCAGCAGTGGACATCCATCGGTTGAAGACAACGTCCGCCGATGACGACCCCAACTTGTCCGCGCTCACAAATATATCCGCGCCCGGCGCCCGCACTCGCAAGATCAACGTGAATACGCCCCTAAGCTATTTTCTCTTATGTAAACAGTAAAAATATCCTATATGAGCTTTGAGTATTAAACCAACATATGAGTTTAAGGAAGTTAGTGAGCCTGCCGCTTTTATTACCGGCAAATATTGACTATTGCGCCGTTTCGGAACGAATATTTCCCCCAGGACTGATTAACGTCAGTTATTTCACTGTGGACTTTATTAATTCGTTTGAGAGATGGTTTATAAACTATTTGGTGATGATTTTGACAAGGACTAGCTGTCGACTTTATCTGAAAACTAGCTTTTCTTTGCGACTTCTTCCGCAACCAGTTTGGTCTTTTAAACATCCCATGGGAACCCTCTGTTTTTCTGGTATAAAACGTAGCCCATGTCACTTGCACTTATCATGCAAAAAATCACGCCGATACTTGCTTCGGTACTGCGTGATTGAAGGACAAACCAGACAAATACTCTTTTGCATTTACAGTACCTATTAGTAAGAATATTAGTAAGAATGATGTAAAATAAACAAACAATAAAATACAATACTATATATTTATTTCAATCCTCCGTCTCTCAATTCATTGAGTCAAGTTCTTCTGTACAGGTTGCATGGCAGAGATCATTCTTAGTGATAAGGTCACCTTTTACTTAATTCATGTATAGTTCTTTCAACTCACGAGGGCACGTGAGCTTTACTTGTGGTAACGTCGTGTACAATGTACATGCCTATTACATAAGTATGCGTGAATGTCTGCAGTCTAGATGGGAACGGTCAGGCGCGAGCAAGCTTTCGCTCACACTTATAGATACGACACACACACAATCATGTGCCACGCGCCTTCGTGAATTGCAAACTATACTAAATTAAATATCTATGTAAATATTATGCAATAAAGTTGTTTAAATAAATAAAGTAATACTGGTTATCAAACTATGCGACTAATAGCTTGGATATAGGATTTTTGAAAATTCTTTCGCAAAGGGGTAAAAAGGTAGGAATGTTAATTGAATTCCATCCAACCGGAATTGCATGTAACGATGTGGCTTTTAGTTTGTTATTTTCTAACACAAATACAACAGAATATAATAGCTATTTGCTTTTTTTACTCGACTAAAGCAAAGCCAAAAAATGGTCATGATTTTTGCAGTCTATGTAGGTAGGTATGTATTTACGTATATTTCACCTTAGCGTAGCATCTAAACTAATGAACCTATTTTGATGAATGAGTTGTAAATCGATTCGTTATTATGGTTTGACATCATATGATTACGGATGCTATATCCATTGTTCCTGTACGATGCCTTCCGAAAGGAGGTGTAGGTTTAATAAACTGCCGCATACCCCTCCCAAGTTAACTCGCGCACTTACGTGTTAGGCTGAGATCTATAGATCACACTCGCACTCTGCTCAGACTCAAGACAGAGTTAAAAAGAGACAGATTCAGTGTCAGGGACATATTAGTGCCTCATTTTAACTCTGTCTTAAGTCTGAGTTAAGCTAGAAAATGTTCGATCGACAACAAATAAAGCAAGCTCAAGAAATCTTAAACAAAAGCAAAAAATATTTTTAATATTTTTTATTTAGACCCCATTAAAATTACGTAATAATAACTCAATTAACACATGCACTTTCGCTATAAAAAGTAATGAAAGTCACACTCAATCATGAGCAAGGTCACGGAATTCCATGTAAGGTAATAAAATAAAATTTAAAATTCGGCATTCAGTTCCATAACATTATATAAACTGAGCTACGTAACGCAAACTTCGGAAAAAGGAAAATAGAAAACAATCAGAAATTAAGTAAGAAGCTTAGCAAAAGCTACTTTATACTTTTCTACAACAGAAAAACAAAACTTATTTCAAATAGAATTTAACACTTGCCTTTCATTGGTGAAACTTTACGAGGAGCACAAATCGCTACGTTAAGTGTCGGAAATGTACACGAGGTATTGTAAAACTAGGGAAAACTTACGGAATTCTGACCGGAGAATTCCAAATCGGAGAAGTCCAAACAATTAGGACTGTTGGAAAAGCGGCCGGCGCTTCCGAACCGCGGGCACGGACTGGCTACAGGCTACGAGGCACGAGCTACGCGCTACGCCATTGAATACGGACCATTCAGAATTACTGCGCTTCAGTAGTCGTTTATTAAAACGATAAGTGTTCACAGGTCATTATTTTCTTATCGTAACTGATGCACATGGATTTAAATGACCGAGCAAAGCTAGGTAATGGGATGCATTTGCACTACTGTCAGAGTATTGGTTTAGTTCGACAATTAAGTACCAAATCGAATCTGTATTGAGCCCATAGAGATTGTAAGGTTAGGTGTCCCAATTTCAACATCCCAAAGGGACGTACCACACAAAAACTTTGAGATGCTCAACTACTCAAAGTCTTACACGTGACACAGATAGGGAAAGTTTTCTTGCGACCTAGGGCTCAGATTGGGAACACTACTGTTGTACAAGCACATAATATTATGCCGGTGTAGTAAGAAGGAACAAATTTGTAAGGGACTCTTTTGCCGAAAGAGTGCTTGAAGGCTAGTTTAACATACGTAGCTCTCAGCGGATTTTACCGACGTAAAATAAGTCTTATCCGAGCGTGAATTTTATATTTTAGAAGATTTTCAATGCAAAAACTGTCAAAACACCTAATTTATTCCTAGGTTAAACGTCACTCGAAATCGATGAAATCGGCACTTAATGAAACAAACAAAATGATTCTTGCTCTCATTTATATTCCCGTGCTATTAAGCCAGCAAGGACGATGGCGAGTTGTTTAAATACCTAACTGCTTCTTATTAAATTAACACACATTTTAATGACTAGCTTTAACCCGCGGCTTCGCTTACGTTAGGTTCGATTTTTTAACCCCCTATTTAACCCTCTTGGGTTTGAAATTTTCCAAAATCCTTTCTTAGCGGATATCTACGTCCTAACAGCTACCTGTTAGTATACCACATTTCAGCTCGATCGGTCCAGTGGTTAGAGCTGTGCGTTGATAGATCAGTCAGTCAGTCAGTCAGTCAGTCACCTTTGCCTTTTATATATTTAGATTTACCGGATTTGATCTATCCCCGAAAATCAAGGCGTTCCAACATGATTTTTATAAACTTAAGCAGTCACGTCTATGAGCTATTTCAAATTATTTGCGTTGTTCTGAAAAAACAAAGTATGAAAGTTATATGTACTAAGAGTAGGTAGGTCTCTCCACATGGTAGAGACTAGAGACCAACCAGAATTTTTATATCTTTATTTCTGAACGACGAAAACGTAAAACACAATTAATAAGTGTTACTAAACTTATTCCATGTTTATTTCCTAGTGAACTTCTCTTGTATATGAAACATATTTATGAGCAGTCTGAATAGTTGATGTGATGTCATCATCTTCTTAAAGAAAAGACAAAATAGCTCTTACAATTGGCATCAGGATGTACTCATACCTAATTATCACATAATCAATTAGCTTATATTATTATATAATAAGAAAGAAAGTCACAAGACTCATGGGTCATGGCCGACGAAATAATCAGTTTCGTTTTAACTATGATACTTTATTACAGCCGTAATCCTTACATTTGTAACTTTGATGCGAAAGCCAAGCGACAGAAAATAGTTCTTAAAGCCTGACCAAAGCGGTTCAAATTTCTTTGAATTTCAATTTTATGTTTCGTTTTCAGATTCATCTCACTATTTGACCCGGCTCTATAGCGGCTACATGACATTTTTATTTGCTAGAGACCGAATTAAAAACTGCTGCGTTAAGTAAATCTTTCATCACAAACCCATAACATTTTTATGTTGTAAAAAATTCTATACAATAGTTTCTTAACAAGAGGACTCTTCGTTTTGCTTAAGTTTTACCTCAAATAATTACGAGCAGCTCCGTTGATCCAATTTACACGGGAAACATTCATTTAATTTTAGCTCCATTTTGCTAGGGTGTATTCAATGAGACTAAGAAAACTTCAGTCAAGTTTAATCCTCTAAGCTTCCCAGCAAATTCTTCAAATTGAAAAGTAAATATCGTAGTCAAATATTTAAATAATTTTAGCTTTATTAATTTACAAGTAATTAAGTTTTTTTTCTATTTAATGGCAAGATAGTCCTTGACTACCATCTCACCAGATGGTAAGTGACGATGCAGTCTAAGATAGATTTTTGATTCATTTAATAATTACGTGTTTTTATTTGTGAGCATGCGTATATATTTGAAAATATCACGAAATAGAGAACACAAGACGTACCTACAGTAACCTTTAAATTCTGAGACAGTCAATTATAATTTTTTGTTGGACAAAATGATATTATAGCCAAATATTTTGTAACAAATCAATAAAATATGATTGTATGTTTCTAATCATAAAAATACATGCAAATACATCAATATTTTATCCATCAATGTGACGACACTCGTAACACAAGATTACTTAGTACGAGTGTCTAAGCACTCCTTTGTACTAAAAATATAATAAAGTGAATTTATTGTAGTATTTAAGGAGTAAATCTGTAACAAATTTATTGAAATGAATAAATAAATCTATAAATCTATAAAAATAAATCTGATGAACACGTAGGTATATGTTTCAAAAATCATTGGATCAATAATAATAATTTCATCAAAATTAGTCGTTTCAGAAATACCATTCACCTTTTCACGCAAACGATATCGAAGGCAAAAGCCAGTAACATAAACATGCAGTAAAGAGCAACTTTTGTCATATTGATGCCAATTTTGTGGAGCATGCTTTTGTTTCTTGATCGCTGCCATTCAGGGAACGTATGTATGTATCATGTATGCATATTTATGCGCTGGTCTTGTTTGCTTTGTCGAACTGGGCGCGGCGAACGATGGCGTTCCTAGCTACTTCTTAGCGGTGGAAATAAATTGATATTTATGTATATGGCATTTCGAAATTGACTCGAAATATTCCGCAACACAGATCGCACTCAACTGAACAGTTTTCGACAAACTTTGAGGTATATTATCCTATCTGAAGACCAATGTCCTCGTGCTAGCCATGGTGCTAGCGTAATATGCAAGTTCTTTCAAAACTATGAATATTAACGGTTATATATAAAAGAATACCTAATATATAACAAGATAAAGTAAGTATTACAAACAGAACTTCCTTCCGACTTCCAATGAAGTATTAAAAGACTTGAACAAACTTGTTCAAACATCGTTAGGTCGGAGTTAAAGAGATTAGAAAGTGAACAGTTCCGCACAGTCGGGGTGATAGGAAACACTTTAGAATCTACAATTAGTGCCGTTGGCTACTCGTTCTAACTGCAAATGTTCCCTCTCGTCTCTTTGCAAATACAAATTGCAGCCGTTGCAAACTTTTCTTTTCAGTTGCGAATTTTTACGAACATTCAATCAATAGGTACTACCATTACCCTATTTAAATGCCAATAGACACGGATTTTGTCTTGCTAACTTCTATCGCAACTTCATTATGTTACTAACATTATTGAATTTGGTGATTAGCGAAGGTACCGGGTGGGGTTAGAATGTGTCTGTTATCATTTGCTTAGAGGCTTAGTGCCGGTTGCCTGAGTGGCCGGCACGGTTACGTTACGGCTAAGTTAAGTTTAAAGCTAAATGTGACAGCCGAAACAAGCAAATCGCGTTGCACGAGTCCTTTTTTAGTTAACTTTTGACTTTTAAACCTTACCGGCCGAATGCGAGGGTTTACGGTCAAGTTAACCTCAAAATAAAACTTCAATGGACATTTATCAATATTTTTGATGGATTGTGACAGTTTGTTATTTTGTTAAAAGTACAAATAAAATAAGTAATCTTATCTACGAGTATTTTCCGAAGTATTTATTCGCAAAATAAATTGAAGATGAGAGTTCCAGTGATGAAGAAAATATAATGGGTAGAATATCTTTTCCAAGGAAAAAAATCATTACACAAATCAATCAATGTCCGTAGCAGATCAAGTAAAACAAAGCAGCAGGATTAAATGCAGAGTTTCTTGTCGACTCTTCACCAGAAATCGTCGATTTCAATGTGGTGCAGAAACGGCTCGAGGGATTAATGATGTGTATGGTGGTGGTGTCGCAAAAGAAAACCGCGTTTTTGGTTCCAACGTTTTCGTTCTGGAAATTTCGACCTGCAGAACAAGCTCCGTGGACACCCGGAGACCAAAGTTGATAATGAAGAATTGAAGGCTCTTGTGGAAGCGGATCGCAAACCACCGAGCTAGCTGCTCGTCGGCTGTAGTGTTAGTGATAAAACTGTTAATGTGTGTTGTGTAACGGGACGAATTCCATACATTAAATATATTTATTTTGAAAATTTTATTCGGAGGATGCTTTAATTATAGTATCGATACTGAGCCCAAAACAATTTTTTTTGAATTTTTTGTCTGTCTATCTGTGCGCGCATCACGCGAAAACTACTGAACAGATTTAAATGAAATTTGGTATAGTGATAGCTAGTACTCCGGATCAACATATAGCATACTTTTTATCCTGATAAACGAAATACGGGTTTATCCGGGATAGGGGATAAAAGTTTTTGTTGATTTTGCTCCATAACTTTGTCCACTGTAAACTGAATTTGATATTTCTTTTTTTAATATAATGTGTGTACTATTAGAAGTATTTTTTTCAATTTTGGTGAAGGTCTAATAAGTATTATCGGAGATAGAGAACATAACTTCTCGTGGAGTTGCAAGTCACTCTATAAACTTTTTCCATGTGGACGAAGTCGCGGGAATTAGCTAGTTATTACATATTTTAATTAACAACAGCTCTTTAGATATTGTCAATAAGTTATGTACTTAAAGACACTGTTACTATTGAATATCTAATTAAATTATAACATTGTATCAGTATTGTAAATAGTTAGAATATGTTTTTTAATAAAAGAAAAACCTCTATTTAAAATCTTTTATTTAGCTTACAATGTATGTATGTACAACAAAGTACCAAAAAATGGTTTATTTCCTTACTATTTCTGTATTATTGTTAATAATGTGACTTCCTGACTTTCTTTTAAGTCTGAATATTCAGTTCCAATTGACTCCTCAGTCACCTGTAAAAATAAATAATTACAAACCAGCTTTTGCCTGCACCTTCGCTCACATCAAGTTAAATTTTTTTAAACTCTATTTTCCCTCTTTAAGGGTTGAATTATCAAAACCCCTTTTTTTAGCAGATGCCTACTTCATAATAGCTATACATATCTGTATGCCAATCAGTATGATCCGTCCAGTGTTTTGAGTTGTGATATAGTCAATGATTTACAGTCTTGATTTTGGTATGGTATTTTATTCATAATTACCATTAATTACCATAAAATATTTGGTAGGCATATTGATTTTGTTTGTGTATAATGTAACCTGTGTCACCTGGACCGACCTGGACTGAATCGATTGATACCTCATTCATTAAAATCGGCTCAGTAGTTAACACATTTTTATCCCGGAAAATGAGAGCTCCTGCGAAAATTAAAAACCTTTAATCCACACGGACGAAGTTCCGAGATAGTCTAGTTAAAATATAAACAGGTACTCACAGTTTGTGGTTTAAAATCATCATTTATTGATATATTTATAAAATGATCCTTCACATGCTCTATCGGGCACATGTTAATAAGTATAGTTGGGACCAGTGTGTGTGAACGCTTTTTAATAATACTGTGAAAAATCCCTTTTTCCGTGATCAGTGTCACTTACTTTGCATTAACATCCATATTATTTTTCTTTGTAATAAAACTAAATAAAATGACTATTTCGACAAAAATCTTTTAGTTGACAATCCAAGAGAATGTAATCACTCCGTATTGACAATCAACAAACACAGATGAAAAGACAACTATCACATAATCACAGACTAGAACACTGACTGTTATTTCAGCATAATGTTGCATGTTGATAAAATAATTCAACATAATAAGACTAAAAAACCGAGAAGGGAATCATCATTTTACTGGCAGCCCCATTAGCTGAAGTTAATTTTGACGGGGGTCAAAATTGGCGTTGTGCAACGCCTATAATGGAGGTCAGAGCTCGGTAACGGTAAAAGTTAAAGTCAAATGTAGCCGCGGTTACAACTTTAACTTAACTTTAAACGGCCACTGAGGCAACTGGCCCTAACTAAGGCTTGTACACACTAAATGCGCGTCGGTATCGTGAGTGGCTACATTTTCATTCACAAAACTGTAGGAAACAACGGTGATGCAATCAAAGTTCAACGTTATTTGTAGAGTTTGTACTTATAAGAAACTAGTTGATGCCCGCGACTTCATTCGCGTGTATTGTTTTTAATTCACGCGGGAACTGTCATATTTTCCGGGATAATAGCCTATATGCTCTTCCAGTCTATGATCTATATCTGTGCCAAATTTCAGCCAAATCGATTCAGTCGTTGCTGTGTGATTGAGTAAGAAACATCCATACATTAAAACTTTCGCATTTATAATTTTAATAGAATAATAGGATTGTACTCATTTACGCGCGCCATCGTTGTAATATCTGGTCGTGCACTTCGAGCAACGCCGAGCTTTGAGCTTTTCAAGCCCTTACTAATCATAGTAGGTATTAGTATTCTTTTCTGTGTTCAAATAATTCTACAAGAGGCTTTTAAAATAAAATGTGGTATCCTATGACAAAGATCTTCATATGACCCTAGTCCCCACTCACTTTCATCAAAAATTCATAAGTAGGGAGAAAATCTCTGCCTATTATTCAAGAGATTTCAGTACTTGCTTTGAGACATATTCTTATGTCTCAAAGCAAAATCCTCACAATCGATTGATACAAAACGTGTGATGAAAATATTTTAATTTTTTAGTCAAGGCTAAAGGATTTACCTAACTCCTCTTCACCGTAGTCAACTAATTAATTAGTATTTCCATAGACTTCCACATAATATGATTAGCTTTTGTGCCGCTTGTATCTAGCATCTCCCTACAACTCATGTCATCAGTCTACCTAGTGGGGATCTGTCAACATTGCGCTTTCGGGATCGATACCCCTTGCCACTCCATCTTCGCTACTCGAAGAGCTATGTCGGTAACTCTGGTTCTCCAAACGAATCTCCTAATCCCTGGTTTGATCTCGTTGAGAATTGAGATACTCCGAGTATAGCTCTCTCTATCGCCCGCCGAGCGTTGAGTGATCGCATGGGTATTCAAGCGGAAGTCCCAGGCGTTTTTCTTGGCGCGAATTTACTGTACACACTTATATTCGTTGGTAGCTAGAATCTTAATTGGAATTAAATAGAACTCTAGCCGGCAGGATATGTTGTTCTAAAAAGTGATTTCATATTAAATTAAGCAAAAAGTTATAAGTACCAACTTTTAACAAAGGTTTTATTAATTCAATTAGGTCAAACTTTCTGACAGCATCTTGGTGTAAGTTTTAAAGTCTTGGTAAATAAGTTAAGTAAGTATTTAATACATGTACATTTAACGTCTTGGAAAAAAGTAGATCCACAACTGTAATGTGTCGCTACTAGATGTCGCTAACAGTTGCTATAAAACTGATTCAAAAAGTAGATACATATCACTAATTTCGTGGCTGACGTGTGGTTCGGCCGTGGTGTAACGGTTAACACACTCGGGCGCGATTCTCAGAGAGATGTGGGTTCGAATCCCGCCGGCCTCGGAATTTTTGATATGTATTTATAAACCTATTAGGTTATTTAATACTTTCTTTTTATTCAGTTACATGATAATCTGCTATAATGTGGGTTGTATCGTACCTACTTTCTTTGGTATCAAGAGCTACCGTGATGTCTTGTGAGACTCGACGCCATCAAAAATAACTGTCGCAATTTACATAAAGCTATAAATTTTTATTTCCATCGTATTTCCGCTCGCTGCACATTATGCTGAGTGGAAGAAGTAGGCAACTTCATGTCATGCTTAACAATAGGTATCTGCTGATATTGCGAAGGTTAAGATAGGCAGAGCATGCAATTGTATTTTAATTAAGTACATACAAAAACCACCACTGAGAACGTCGAAAAACGAAAGCTGCCACATAATAATAATTAAAAAAAATCTTTTACAAACCCGACTTCAAACACCACTACAAAATATAAAATAATTTTAGTTTGTACACGTATCTTGAAGTCGAGTGGGCCTAAATAGAAACGATGAAACCGATGCGCGATTCTAGCCCGACTTTAACATTTTACGTGTACCTACAAACTTCGTCCGTCCGAGACGTCCGTTCAAATAAAAAAAAAATTAATTCGGTCCAGATTTGACGGAGTTATGGAGTAACTTCACCAAAAAAAATACGCGTCGTATTGAGAACTTCCTTTTTTAGTTGGTTAAAAATAGAACACAATAATTATGCTAATTTCATCGTCTATCGTCCGTTCTATATTGCTCAACATTTTACAAAGTTGATCGAAATTGCTGAAATCGATTTCATTTCTAAAAAAATATATAAGTAGTTATATTTCTGAGTTATTTTTAGATGCTCGTAACTAGTCGTCAACCTATTAATTTGTCACAATTTAACAAAGAGGAAAATATTATTTATATGATATTCTATTAATAAATTAATACTCTGTTCAAAGCCTAGAGTCAAAGATGTTAACTGATTTTTGATTTAGATAATTTAGTTCGTTACAATCTTCGTAAATATAAATTAAAACAAAGGTTTTATCAGAGCTTGTTAAGCGAGTCAGTAGTGGTAAGACGCTATTTAAGTCGAGATACGGCACCCTTGGACAGTTTAATTACGTGAAATGGGCGGGGAAAAATAAAAGACAATACTGTCTGTTGTCTACAGCGCCTACTTCCCCGTTAATTTAAATTCACATCTCTTACTGCAAGGGAAAAATCACCATTTAATTTTTTCTTAAGGTATACTTCAAATTTTTTCATACAATTTCAAAAAAAAATGGATAAACAGAGAACATGCTTTTTAAACATGCATGAGCTTAAAAGCTTCGCTTATGGACCTGTTATTTTGGTATATCTTTTAGTTAGTTATGCAGTAGTTTATTTGAAGCATAACAAAACCTTTCTATTCAAAGCTTTTTATTTACCAGCTTTAATTATTATTTAGTTTCACCTTTCCCGGTGTCTGTAATCAAATCTTGCAAGTTAAACCCACTTCCCATTTGCCGATTGAACTTTACATGAATATGTAAATCGGATGAGTATGCAATATTATAATGACATCGAGTTGTTGTGATGACGATGCCGGAAGGCGGCTATGGTAACTCTGTAATAACTTGAACCTTAATGTGAAAGGAAAACAGAAAAGCTTTGATTTTCACAGTTGCGTTATATTCTGAAAGAAATCGGAACTACAATCAACCTATCAGCTTTGTATTGACTTTGACAGTCTATTCCAGAAAAAGGTTTAAAAGCAATCAATGCAATCATACGCGTGCCCAAAATATAGAAGTGTGTGCTTTACGAACACTTGCGACCTTTTTCTCGATATAATGTGCCCTTACCTGCTATTATTTGACTTTAGTCTTTAACTAAAATACTTTGCACTTAACAGCTTTCATATATACGTACTTATATATAAACAATGGAGAGAGAATTCTTAATTAAAAAGGTCATTTTTCAAACTCTTAAATTAATTTGCTTAAATTAACTTAGGTACATCTAGGGCTGGAAAAAAGTGACATAAAATAAAAAATATCTTTCCCGGTAGTACTGAAAATTTTAGTGTGAAGTCCATAAGGCTAAGTTTTGTCTTAAAAACACACCTTTTATAGAGATACCGAAGTATTTTAAAGCCCATTTTGTCCTGAAGTATCCTCGAGAGGTGCATTACTGTTCCTCTTCGGCATTGCAGTATTCTTGGTAAGTACCTCCTTACCATCTAATATTGCTTCTGTTTACCTTATACCAAATATCGATAGTTGGTCAATGTTTATCCAGTACATAACAACTGAATTTCCTTCGCACATTTTATTTTCATTGCAGTGTTCACATCCACTTAAATGAAATCCTCGCTTCCTTCCTATCCTGACTAATATTATAAATGCGAATATGTTTTTGTTTGTTGTTTTTTTGTGGTTTGTCTTTCAATCACGCTAAAATAGAGCCACGGATCGACGTGATTTTGCATGGGTATAGTTGAGGACCTGGAGAGTGACAAAGGCTACTTTTTATCCCGAAAAATCAGAGTTCCCGAGGGATTTCAAAAACTAAATCCATGCGGATAAATTCGGGGGCATATGCTAGTATGCAAATTAACTTTAAATATATATCAAAAATTGCCGCCGGGGATCGAACCCACATTTTCCGAGAATCGCGCCCGAGTGTGCTGACCACTTTACACTACAACCACGATCAAAGTTATGTAGAGCTTCACCGGTTTCCTTACATTTCTGTGCAGCCATAGTTTGAATTTCCCAAACTAAATTCAATGTATGTATGAAGTACGAACACGCCCTTCGCATAAGTTTATGTACCTAATAGTATGATTTATCGAGATCTGAGGATCCCGCGACTTACCCGAAACCCCGACGCCCATGCATCATATTATTATGGTTGATAAACTCACACTATCACATATAAACGCTTCCCTGCTTTTCCATAAAGGATTTTTCTACACAAAAAATCCCAGAAAATCTACTACCTAAGCCGTAAGCAGATTTTCCAAGTAATAAAATGTAAGCGAATGCTTCGCGTATCCTTGAAAAACTGAACGGTATTTATGGAATAAGAAATTATTATCACAGCTGCAATGTGTGGGTATAGAACACGCTTAAAGTAGGGTTCCATAGTTATGCTAGTAAAAGTAAAAGTTCATATCAATGAAAAAACTCAATAATTTTTAATAGTTTAAAAAAAAATGGCTACTGTTAATGGTTTCTAGCACAGACGAACAGACGACAGACCGACATACTGATCAACGGAATGGACGAAACTCTAAGAATTCTTTATTTTATTCTGTTAAGGAACTGTATTATGAAGTTGTTTACAAAAATTTCAGCACTTCTCTGGATTAAAAAGTGCCAAACAATCTTTCTAATTCTCGTCACAATACACCTCGTAATAAAAAGAAAACCTGTTTGAAAACGTTGACGTTAATCTCATCAAGGGCTGAGTGGATTTCATTCAAGTTATTCACTCACTCCCGTATTTTCTCCCGGTAGAGATTCCTATAATAGGAGCTTTCGAAATCTTACCTAAAATGTACTTCCCTACAAAATAATAAGAATGAGATATAAGAAACGAAATAGACAATAAGAACTCGAGATTAAGAACTACTAAACTAAAGTATTACTAGTAAATAGGTAGTAATTTAGCAGTATAACTACTATTACTAGAGGATTTTATTAATATTACTAGTTGATGCCCGCGACTTCGTTCGCGTGGATTAAGGTTTTTTGATTCCCGCGGGAACTCTCTTATTTTTCGAAAAAGTAGTCTATGTGTTATTCCAGACTATATTCTATCTCTGTGCCAAATTTCAGCCAAATCGATTCAGTCGTTGCAGCGTGATTGAGTATCAAACATCCCTCCATCCATACATCCAAACTTTCGCATTTATAAACAAAACACCTCATCTTTAAATTGCCTATTTCTACTATAAATAAAGAGTACCTAATTTGTCCTCCCACATCTCACTAATTACAAACCCTTTGAGATTTCTTTTGCTGCTTGTTTATTTTGTCTCTTTTCCTTTAATTGTTAAAAACTCTGCCAATTAGCATTCGTTCGTGCATAAAGATTCAATTACAGTTTTAATTAAGTACGCTGAGTATAATTAAAGTATAAGTATACTTACTAAATCATTTAACTTTGTAGGGCATCCCGTAAACTGTGTCTCCTTTTGTCATCATTAATTTTACAGTTCCATAATTTTCATCCGAATTTTCATCGGAGAGAAGCGTTTTATACAGTTTAATTTCTTCGGTAATTAGATGATGAAGCATTACGTGAATGAAAATAATTTTTGATGAATACGCAAGAGGTTTTGAATACGCAAAAGAGACCAATAAATATTTTCATAAGAAAATAATTGAACTTATTCAAAAAATTATAATTTTCGATTATTATTATTAAGAGTATAAGTATTATTTACTATTACTAGCTTTTTCGGACGACTTCTTCCACGCGGAGTAAGGTTTTCAGAAATCCAGTGGAAACCCTCTGTTTTCCCGGGATTACAAGTAGCATAAGTAAATGTAACCGCCAAAACCTCAACTATATCCATGCAAACAATCACGTCGATCCGTTGTTCCGTAGCTTGATTGAAGGACCAACCAACAAACAAATACATTTTCTGTTATATTAATAATTATTAGTGAGTAAGAACAATTATTTTATTTTTATACAGATAGCTATTATAACGTAGGCGTGCGCTAAGAAAGGATTTTTAAAAACTCAACTGATACGGAGGTGAAATATTAGTTTAAAAAATCGAGCTTAACGTGAGCGACGCCGCGGCCTAGAGCTATTATATATATGAGGACAGTAGCTAATTAGCGTAGGTATCTATAAGTTTAATACACCCATATCTAACATCCTGCAGTCACATAGATCCTGTTTCCGTCAACAGTCGCACTCACAAACGAGGACTGTTTTGCAAGTCAATTTTCCTTTGCTCTCTTGTCCTCACTATGTTTACATTTGGTGCCTGAAACAGACATTAGTCGCTGATTTAATTATGATACATATATCTATACATATATATATACGTACATTGGTTATATCTTCGAATGAATCGATCAAAATTGACTTGGAAGTTCATTTGATAACCACAATATTATTATTATAACACAAATAAAAATAGGCAAAAGTTTGATTACTTACATGATTAACTCACAAGCTAAATTTTATCTCGGAAAATTAAAGAGTTCCCTTGGGAGTCAAAAAATCTTAAT
This sequence comes from Hipparchia sbordonii, assembly GCA_038048805.1. Lineage (NCBI taxonomy): Eukaryota > Metazoa > Arthropoda > Insecta > Lepidoptera > Nymphalidae > Hipparchia > Hipparchia sbordonii. The sequence goes on from CM076098.1 coordinate 6,894,907, forward strand.
CCATGCGTACGAAGTCGTGGGCATCGTAGAGTTTTAGATATCTAATTATAACGTTACAAAACATCGCCATTTAACATTTATCGAGATAAGAAATATGACATAATATAGGTCCACATAATACTTTTTATGGTAATAGATTACTCTAAGTATACGATTCAATCACTCTTAAAATGATCGATGGCTATGGTATGGTGTAATCTTTTTTTCGCCTACACACATTATTATGACTAATTTTTGTCATCCAGTGCGAAAAACCAGACATAAATGTGATTTTAACCGACTTCCAAAAAAGGAGGAGGTTCTCAATTCATCGAATTTTTTTTAATTATTTATTTTTTATGTATGTTCCCCCATTACTCGAAGACGCTTGGACCGATTTGGAAAATTCTTTTTTCGTTTGAAAGGGTATATTCCCAGGTGGTCCCATTTTCTTTGATCCTGGAGAAATCGAGGGAACTCTTCAAATTTTATAAGCACAATTTTGTAGTGGCGTTTGAAGTCGGTTTTGTAAAAAGAATTTTTACGTTTATATTATGTAGGTACATGGTAAAGAATGTTACAAGCGTTAATAGCGTAGATAGTGGTTAGGTAGGTCAGGTTAGGTTATACCAATAAACTAATGATGCCCAGCAAAGAGCAGCGCAAATTACGAATTTGAGTAGGTAGGTAGAGCTCCTGAAATCTGTCGCTTTTCAGGTCACGTAGTTAACTAAATACGAATGACCTTGAGCGCACTCCGCGAAACGTGTTTGTAATACTTGTTAGATTTTTTGGCAAAAAATAAAAACTTACAAATCAGGGTTTAACTGTAATCGCTGTCAGCTTTTTTGCTAGTAATCCTTCATAAATTAGGCGACGCAAAGCACATTAAATATAATAAATTAAATCTTACAGATAAATAAAATTTAAATGTCTGCCTGTATTTTTTTAGTTATTACCATTTATCAAGTTCATTTGGGGTCAAATTGGTGGCTCGAGTTGGTTGGCAAGATGCTGGAGTGGCGACCCCGCACATCTAGGTGGACCGAACACATCAAACGAGTCGCAAGGAGCCGCTGGATATGCAGGCGGCGCAAGACCGAAGCCTTTAGAAATCCAGGTAAGAGAGTAGAGACCTTTGTTCAAAAGTGGACGTTTATGTCGATAAAGAAGAAGAAGCTGACCTAACTAAACTTACAAAACTTAGATTAGATTTTGTTTGTCTTTCTATATTCTGGTGCGGGTAATCTTCAAAACGGCGGTATCGATTTTGACGGAAATGATATAATCGACTTTTTATCAAGGTCTTCTAGTATAGCTATATATGTAGTAGATATATAGGCTCTATCATATTATCATCATATGATGTAAACATGGCAAAAGCTATAATAGAGCCTCGAATTTAAGTACCCTTCCAACCAAAATAACGTGCTTATTTCTAAAGTCCTTCAGATTAGAATCAACATAACACATTCATTTAATATCACATTAGCGTTGGCACTATCAATACAAAGCTTGTAGGTATACTCCTAAAGTAGTTTGAAAGCACTTTTAAAAGTGCTCAACTATTTTTAACCGACTTCAAAAAGGAGGAGGTTCTCAATTCAACTGAATGTTTCTTTTGTGTGTTTGTAACGCGATTATTCCGCCAATTTTGTTTGGTAAGTCATACTTTAGAGGTGGTTGCATATTTTAATCGAAATTGATTCAGTTTTGAAAAAATCAACAAAAACAAAAAATACACAGATGACGTTTCGGTTTGTGATTCCTTCAGCAAAAGTTTTTATAATTAGTAGTGGCGTTTGAAGTCGGTTTTTTGAAAAGAATTTTTTTAAATCAGATTATTTATTATATGATGTCGCATTCAAAGTTTATTATTTTTAAGTTTTTAAATGAATTATAGGTATTCTGGGTTTAACTAACAAAATGCACATAAAACTTCAATTCAAATATTTCTAGTCTCAAACCACCCTGTTCACGCCTAAACAATTGATCCTCTTCATAAAATAGAATATTTTTTTATCTATAGGCACCATCCGGCTCCATCGTCAGATCAGCTCCATGTGACAATAGTATTGTATTGTCATCCAATTTACATATACATGCAAAACAGCTCAATCGGAAACCGGAAACTAGTTCTAATCTAATTCAGCTTGCAAGATTTGACCTAAACATTCCATCGCAAATTAAATAAAAACATATAAAACATACATACACCTATAACATTTTATATATTTCATTTTATAGATTATCATATAATATTTGAGTATTTTGCAGGTCCAATTAGATACATACAAGTACAAGTATACGCGTCGAATTGATGACCTCCTTTTTTGTTAAAAAGTCGCCAAAAATAGCTGATTATTTTCAATCATCTATAACTTTTCGACTCAATTTCAGGCGATCGTTTGTTTAAGCCGTTTTCCTCCTTTTGATTGAAGAGAGAATCAATCAAATAAACGAGGTTTGCAAGCGTCTTGCATTAAAGAAAATTTTCATTAATCCAGTTTAGTGACCGCAAATTCATCACTAAAGTTTAAGTCGCTAACTAAAGCTTTGGAAATGCTAAGTATCCACTTAAGACTTATATAATATCTCATTAGGAGACTACCCCGAAAAGGATAGGTTCTCAAAGACATAGAAGATATTATATATTTTACTTATATGTTAATAAGTATTTTCGTCGTTTATCGAGGAAAATACTTATTAACTATTATAATATTTATTTGTTTTATCTAAGATATATTTTATCTTAGGTAAAACAAAGTCTTAAAATAATGAACAGCACAACATTAAATTACTTCTAAAATTAAAACTAAAATAAAATAAAAAGTATACAAAAACTTTTTTTAAGTTGCATAGATTTTAAGATAGATACATAGATTCTTACTAACTTTTGCCCGCAATATTCTGAGATAAAAAGACAAATTATTATCTATAAAATAGTTTCTACTCAATATTTGGTTATTTACAAGTTTTCTATCAAAAGGTTTATTTAGTTCAATTCCAGCCGTTCATTTCGTCTTGTTATTGGACCAACGCTACTAACTTTTGTTGTTCTTTATTGATTCCTAAAATCATTGTTTACGTTCATTAGGAACGCTATAATAAAACAAAAGCATAAACTGTACGGTACATTGAATCCTATAAACAAACCTTTTAATATCTGAGCTTTATTTATTCAACTTAATTTCCTGAGCTATTATCGTGGACAAGGTGGAGTTAATGAAAGCGAGCTCTGGATAACTGGAACCTTTGATTGGAAATTATTTACTGGTATTTTCACTAGCCGTTCCGCCCTGGTTTCACGAGGGTGGGCTATCCTATGCTAAGGACCAATTTCCACCGTATATAATAAATAAGTCTAATCTAAGCCAACTATTACGTATCAATTATCATATGTCTGAGCGTAAAGATACATATTTTGGCAAATGTTCAATACAAAAACTATCAAAATACCTGTACACTCGAATAAGACTTAAGTATTTTACGTTGGTGAAATCAGCTCTAATACCTAGTGTGGGGGGAGGGGCAAGGGGGGGGGGGGGAGGTCTGCCGATATAGTAGATTTTTCGTAACTATCAAGACAAGGTTTGTTTGAAAGGAAATTTTTCATTTTGTTCATTAGTAATTCGGGGCGGATCGCCTGTTAATTTAATGTAATTGGTTGCAATACAGAGACGTACTTTCGTCAACCTACTTTAGGTACCTACATAATATTCACACAATCTGGCTGTCAAATTGGTAAAAACAGCATGAAATCCATGCAGTAAAGTAGATAGTTTTTAAAATTATTGAGAGCGCACAGACAGACAGACTTTACAGGACCTGTAAGTATGTATAATATTGATGGAACGACTTCACGCTACCGATGGGTTTAATTAGATTCTGAACGTCCTACACAATCCTCTTGAATATTAGGGTTGATTCACATTTGACGGATGCTCAATCGTGCAACATTCGTGAAATTTCCGACGCATGGACGTGCTACGCCTTAGAATTGTACCTATAACAGACTAGCCGATGCCTGCGACTTGGTTCGCGTGGATTGAGGGTTTTTAATTCCCGTGGGAACCTTATTTTTCGGGATAAAAAGTAGCCTATGTGCTATTCCGGACTATAATCTATCTATGTGCCAAATTTGAGCCAAATTGGTTCAGTCATTGCGGCGTAATATAATAATAGGATAACCTAAAGTAATAGTAGTAAAGGATTTAATTACAATTTTACTTCAGATGATTCGATATGATGATGTACAGTTGAAACTGCAATTTGGTAAAATCAAACAAAAATCAATGGGTAAATGCTGCCAGAATCTTGGGTACCACGCTATATTACAGTTAAGATATTTTATTTTTATTTAGAATTTTTTCAACATTTGATAATTTCTATCTACTAATAGTCTTGAAGGATATAACCAATATCCTTCAAGACTAATAAGAAGCTAATTGAATAAATGCGAAGAATTAATCTTACTTTGACTTTGGAAAAAAATATCTTCAACATGATCAACACCGCCAGGGTGTGCTATCCCCCATCCTTCCCCATCCCTAATTCAAGCGAACTTTGTCCCTGGCGAGTGCACTCACTAAAATTGACTTGCAAATAAGCTGCATGTTTGCCACTACGATACACGATGTCATTCTCACGACACCAATATGAAGCCACCTAAGGGCAGAAACACATGAAGTAACATATGGTTTAAACCTGGTTTAAACAGAATGAGGGTTTTTTGAAATGGCGCCCTCTAGCCGGCAGCACTGAGACGTCAGGTCCAGAAACCTGTCAAAAGTGTCAGAGCGTCTATATTGTCTAAAGGACATCATCCATTTTGGGCTTAATCTGAAAGTGCCGGCCAAAAAAAAATTTTGCTGTATTTCGTTAGAACTTGTCCCCCTAAACATTTTTTATTATGACACCCAAGCTGTAGAACCATTGACCTTGGTTTTATTTAAGTTTAAAAATCTGTATTTTTCTACCAAATGAAATGTTTCTAATAATAATAATAAAAACTGGAGTGCCCAGCAGTCGGTTCTACCTCTCAGCAGCCGAGCCCGGCTGACCTCATCGCCTTTTGGCGAAGAGTGTGGTCAAGAGAGATGGAAGATGAGAGATGGATGGATGGATGCTTGAGGAGGGCTCTTGGATTGCGGCGGTAGAGGAAGCATGTGCCTCAATATAGCCGATGAACCCAGTCGCCATCTCTCCAGAGGATGTACTTGGTGCGGTGCGCCGGGCCGCGAACTGGAAAAGTCCTGGATCCGATGGACTGCATCACTTCTGGTTTTTCGTTCTGCCATGCTATCTGGCTAAACAATTCCAAGAAGCTCTCGAGCAAAGGGCACTCCCGAGCCTTTTCACCACCGGAATCACTCATTTAGATCCAAAGTCCACCTATGCCGCTGACCCGGCTAAGTACTGCCCCATCACATATCTTACTAGCATCTATAAGACATTGACATCCGTTTTGAGCCTTAAGATTTCCCGTCATGTAGGCGAGAATAGTATAATGTCTGGGGCTCAGAACGGATGTCGGTACAATAGTCGCGGTACTAAGAAGCACCTTCTCATCGACTCCGTCGCGAGCCAACTGGTCAAACTAAGTTGCCGGAATTTCCCCACAGCCTGGATTAACAATGCATGAAGGCATTCGACTCGGTGCCCCATTCATGGTTCTTAAGGGTCCTTGAGCTGTACAAAGTCGATAGTACAGTTCGAAACTTCCTCGGAGAGTGTATGGGGCAATGGAGCACGATCCTTGGTTCCATCCATTTATGGTTTTGTCCATCTATGGTTTTGTCTCTCTTAATGAGCCTCACGTGGATAAAGAAGCGTCCGTGCAATGGTTGCGTTTCGTTGACCTCTTTAGGGAAACCGAAGGTACAAGATCAGGTAGTTAAGACGCGAAACTACCGAAAGTACATCCTAAAGGATGGCACTATCAACATTTGTTGAGCTTGTCGCCATCCCAGTGAGTCACTCAGGTATGTGCAATCGGGATTTTCGGCTCTTGCTAACACTGAGTATTTCCACAGGCACAACCAAGCAGCCAAAATCCTTCACTAAGAGCTTGAAGCTCTGAAGTACGGTTTCCTGGATGAAAGACTATAAGTACACACCGATGCCAAAACTTAAGCGTGATGGGGTACGGCTCTACTGGGACTGGTCCATCATCACGGACAGGATGATTCTGGTTAATAAGCTTGATATCGTGCTGATGGATCGGGCACAATCGAGGGTGTTTTTAGTGGCCATCACCATCGAACATGGCGAAAACCTCGTGAGAGTGGAGACAGAGAAAAACGAAAGTATCTAGATCTGGCTCACGCGGTTTCCGGCATGTGGCAAGTGGAGTCCACTGAAACCATCCCAATCATCATTTCTGCAAATGGGTTGATCCCAGTCAGCCTTAATCTGAGATGGTGCTTCATCCATTCCACCATCTGGGGTTCCGCGCTAGTACCAGCCAAGATGCACAATGTGGTATTTTTAGGTATGTGGTCAGGATCGGACAGGTAGCACTTAACAAAACTCCAAAAAAGTAAAAAAAAATGCCTTAGAAACTCTTCATATATTCGAAAAAATACAGATTTTTAAACTTAAATAAAACCAAGGTCAATGGTTCTACAGCTTTGGTGTAGTAATAAAAAATGTTTAGGGGGACAAGTTCTAACAAAATACAGCAAAATTTTTTTTTGGCCGGCACTTTCAGATTAAGCCCAAAAATGTATGAAGGGTGGAGGATCTCCTTTTTTGTACTTTTTAATAAAATTAAATAAGAATTCAAATTCAAATTCAAAATTTATTTATTTTATTAGGCTAACTTGTAGCTCTTATGACACGTCATAAATCTGCCAATAATATATTTATTACTAGATGATGCCCGCGACTTCGTCCGCGTGTATCAAGGTTTTTCAATTCCCATGAGAACTCTGTAATTTTCCGGGATAAAATGTAGCATATGTTTTACTCCTGGGTATGAGCTATCTCCATTTCAAATTTCAGCCAAATCGGTTCATTCGTTGCGGCGTGAAGGAGTAACAAACATACACACACACACACACACACACACACACACACACACACACATACACATACAAACTTTCGCCTTTATAATATTAGTGTGATTAGTGTGATGTGATGTGATATTACACAACGGCGTGCATGGATTTCACATAGGTACGAGTGACTTTGACGAAGCTATAGGAAACCTGCGCCCACCTTCATTTACCTATAGGGCTGGACGCGTCATTTTTGCTTGAAATAACTTTATTTAGTACAACTTATCTACAACGGAAGTACAACAAATAATCTCAAATATATAACTAAAACAAACCATGAGACTAGCAATCGAATCATTGCGTTATGTTTGAAATAGAAGTTATCGACACTCTCTGGAGGCTCTCTCTCATAGACAAACATTTATTATTTCATCATAATCGGATCATGTTAACAAACATTATTATTAACCCCCGACAAAAAAGAGAGGTGTTATAAGTTTGACGTGTGTGTCTGTGAATATGTGTATTTGTGGCTGTCCTACCTTTGTGTACCTTTAGCTCATCAACGAATGGATCGATTTTGATGCGTTTTTTTTCTGTTTGAAAGCAAAAGTGATGGAAATGGATCTTTGCTATAATTTATGGAAATCTACTTAGGCGTTTGAAGATCATCAACTCATTTCATACTTGACTAAAGCATCTTATATTATCGGGGACGTTTTTTTTTTAATTTATATGTACTTGTTTTCACACTCGATATCTTAATATGATTAGTGTGAGTTGTTTGCAAAACTCTTATCAAAGTTATTGAAAAATTAAATTGTTTCTAAGAATATCTTTGTTGATTAAAACCTCCTATTTCCGATACCAAATTTTTGGAGCAGTGCTCGGAAACCAGGCCTTCCAAAAGGCCTATCTTTCATTTGTGTTTACATACAATAAGCGAGCAAGATTTCACTGTTGATGTAACTTGTAAAAGTGGTTTTACTGCAAAGGATATTTTTAAACTTAGGTTACGTTTTATTTAAAATTTGAGGCTTCCAAACGTAATTTACGTGTTTCCATTAAAATTCTTCTGGCGCTCGCAATAAAGTTGTATAGAGTGGATGCGTAGATTTACTCCAACATCGCGGGATTAGGCTGTTCACCGCAAAGCTGCCATCGACCCCGTTTTACTGAATTGAGTGCTTTATTTTTGTTACTTTTGTAATGAAGGGCGGTTTTGTGAAATATTTTAGGAAACTCTTCATTTTGAAAATCATGATTTTTTATTTTTATTTATTTATTCAGGTTTAAAAACAACGTCACAGTCTTAGTTATAAGTAGTTGTAACAAGCTTATGCACAACGTGTTAGTGTAGTTACAATTTAAATTTAATTTAAAAAAATCGTATAAAATTAGGGGGGAAAAAAGAAAATCATGTAGACCCTTATTTACACGTTCCGACTGTAAGGCATATTACTCAAATTCAAATTCAAATTCAAAATTAATTTATTTCAAGTAGGCTAACTTGTAGCTCTGGTGGTAGATTTATGACGTGTCATAACACGTCATAAATCTACCACCGGTTCGGAATGCAAATTCTGCTGAGAAGAGCCGGTAAGAAACTCAGCAGTTGCTCTTTTCAAATTTTTTTTTTTTACAAAGCTATGCTATGTATACAGTGCTTCCACAATAAAGCCTCAAAAATGCAAAAATGCATACGTAGGTACACCAATCCAACGCATGTCAAGATGGGCAGCCAAAGCAGACCCATTCCCGTTGGTGGCACCCGTTCACGAGCATGACGCATGATCGAGCCATTGCTTCGCTCAACCATATTTGAGACATACTTAAACACGATTCTTCATAACTTTGATTACAACTTATAATGGTCATTAACTATGAACATTAACAGTGTTTAGCGTTTGACTGCGAGACCTTAGGAAGAGAAAGATAAGATCTATCGTAGCAAAAAGAATTAAAGAATGTGTGCGTGCGTGCGTGCGTACATGCGTGCGTGCTAGCGTGTGTGCGTCCGTGCGTGCGTGCGTGCGTACGTGCGTGCGTGCGTACGTGCGTGCGTGCGTACGTGCGTGCGTGCGAGCGAGCGTACATGTATTATGCCGATAACGACGATTTATTATGTTTCAATATCACAATAATTTTTTTGGTACTTTACAAGTGCGATAGAAGTTCGTTTTATCATCTGCTTATTTATGTTTGTTCGTTTCTTTGGAACGTTTTATGACTAAGCAAATATTGTATTTCCAATTACCGCGAATACAAAGATAATAAGTAAGTAGGTAAATACAATACATCATATCTGTTCAGAGAAAATATTTTGCAAATGGTTGAATGCTTATAGTCTTCAAAGGTTTCTTTTTTGGCGTTCCGCCAACTTCTGTCATATTTTTGATGAATAGCCTAAAACTACATTTCGCCAAATGCTAAATTGCGTGCATTTTATTTGACTTCCAAAAATGTGGAACTATGAATAAAAGAAATTTTTTATCATTTTCAAATGAACTTTTTTATCATTGGCGGAAAATTATCATACCTATGCATATTTGCATAAGAGAAGTTTCTCAACAGGGAGATCCATACAAAAGATTGAAGTTACAAAAATGAAAAATTATAAAAGCCCTTACTTGTCGGGCCGTCGCGTCGTAACGTAACCATTTCTTCTCTTTTCTTCTTCTTTATCAACCAACAGACGTCCACAGCTGGACAAAGGTCTCTTGCATAGCCTTCCACAGTACTCGATCTTACACCGCCCGTATATAGCGGCTCTTTTCTCTAGGTACATATGGGAAAACATCACTTTTTTATTCGATGACAAGATAGTCCTTGATTGCGATCTCACCTGATGGTAAGGACGTTGCAGTCTAAGATGGTAGTGGGCTAATTTGGGAGGGGTATCGCAGTGTACATTCAACCTGTACCCCTAATCGGTTTCTACTCGCCATCATGCCGGAAGGCTAAATCGCTTGGTCGCACGTCTTTGACGGTGACCAAAACCAGACCAGACCAGAACTTATAAATTTCCTAAATTGCTCCAGCTGGGAATCGAACCCGAGACCTCCCAGTTATAAGACCACAGCGTTCACCACTATACGTTAGGAAGGGAGATCATCAAAAAACATTTTCCTATTCCTCTAACATTTCGCAATAGTAGAATTTGTCTCACCGTATCATAAGATTCGCAAGAGATAAAACGAAAAGGAAAATAATATAGTATTGCTGTGGCTCGCAGCGAACGAGGGCTTGAGTTAGTGGGTTGAGGGTAACTGTCTCACAATCTTCTGTTACACTGATGAAATTGCGGGCATTGGCTTCCAAGTAACAACGGCCGTTTAAAACGAATCCTTCTCCAATGTTTTATGTTTTCGTTTTGTTAGAGTTTTAAAGAGATTTTTAGATTACTGCTCTTCTTTTATATTTTTAGCGAGCAAACGATCAGGCGGGTCACCTGATATTAAGTGATTACCGCCGCCCATGAATATAATTGTAGCACCTGAGGCACCACCAATACGTTGCCAGCTTTTTAGGCATTTGTTGGTCTGCCCCTTGAATAACCCCATGTTGTAATTTTGGGAACACCGTCCCAGGAAGTTGTTAAGTAGGAGGTCTCTTCCTTTGAAACACTTTTTTCATTTCATAAGTCTTTATGAAAATATATTGCCTAAACTGATAAACACCTTTTTCATTTCATAAAGACTTATGAAATGAAAAAGGTGTTTATCAGTTTAGGCAATATAATGTAGTACGGTAATTGAAATACGGTGAAATACCTAGAATATATTATAGTACGGCTGGCAACCCCGCACAGAACAATCTCTACATGTACATGCTGACTTCACTTAAATAATTTAAAAGAACTTTATGTATAATTTAGAACTGCTTCAAAAGAATTTGGGCTTCCCATGAATTTCGTAACTGCTATTTTGCAAGTCACTTTGTCTTTATTATTTGCATTCTTAATTACTCTTCCAACTCTGAAATGAATAAAATGCTTACATTTTTGCATTTTTGCCTCACTTTTATAAAATTAGAAGTTTCACTTATTCATAAACGGAGAGATTTTTATTTACCCCTCTCGCAAAGATAAATTAGTATGCCGAAATACGGCGAAGTTTTAAAGGATTACTTTCGGAATTGGTTCATTTATCTTCCCGTTCAGCCATGCAAATACAAAAATTTTAAGTCATCGCAAGATATTTATTCAATGTATAGGATTTGCTATGAATGCGAGGGACACTACTCCGTTGGCATGCAGGTTTTCTCTCGATATTAACCGCTAATTCGAAGTCTCAATAGCCCAAAGGGTAAAGGTGCGGACTGAAAACTGAAAGGTCGCAAGTTCGAGCCCCGTCCCTTGCACTCCTATTGTCGTACCCACTCCTAGCACGAGCTTTTCGCTTATTAAGAGGGAATAGGAGAAAGGGAAGAAGAGAATATAAGTCAAGTTCAGCTTGGTTAATATTATTTAAAAAAAAATATAGGTACACACTACTCCAAAAATTAAGAGGTGATCTAACGCCACAAAATTGTGTCTAAAATCCTTCGTGTACTAGTCCGACTCGCACTTAGCCGGTTTTTTATTAAATTATTATGCAAGTTCTTCTGAATAATTTATTTTATTTTTATTCTTTCTTGTTATAGCGGCAATAGAAATGCAAATTCTGTGAAAATTTCAAGCATCTAACTTAGATTACGGTTCATGAGATACAGCCCGCTGAAAGACGGACGGGTATACGGACGAACGGACTAGAATAGCGGAGACTTAGTAGTAGGGTCCCGTTGGTATCCCTTGAGTACGGAACCCTAAAAATTAAGTTGTAGGCTTTGAGTTTAGGTAACTTCATGTAATTTAGGTGCGTTTTAAGCAATTACACATCAATTGCTTTCACGGTAAAGGAAACCGCAAGAAAACATCGTGATGAAACCTGAAATGTGGTATCTGGGATACTAAACAGTTTGAAAACAATTCTTTACTTTGTGCAGACATTTCTTGATAAAATACAGTATTTTCAAATTTCAGCTGTCATTTTCAGCAGCTGTATTTACCTAGGCTTGTATCACGAGAGATTTAGGTACAAAAATGGGCTAGAAATTTCCAGAGTTATAGCGGAATGATCTCATTTTTTCTAACCGAGGAAACCCCTTGTTATCGCGTTATGAAATATAGCGTAGCTTTAAATAAATCGCCTTTGAGGCATCGCGTGATTAACGAGCAAATGCGGGGAGGTTTTAAAGATGTGATTGTGATTTGGGGCTAATGATAGAGACAAAATATATTTAAAAAAAAAATATTTTTTTTGGACCGAGTATTTTAGTTAGATTGAGGACTTTTCTATAGGGTAAGGATGCCGAATATGAGATAGTTGCCAAATATGAGATAGTTAGGTTTTGGCGAAACTAATCGCCGCAGCTATTTGGCGATACTGTCACCAGAAGCCACGTGGCAACAGACCGAAACATGTGTTGGTGCTTCCCAGTTCGAGGCGAAGTCAGGTTGTGTACGTGCGGATTTTTACGAAACGACAAAACCCGATTTTTGACACCAAATATTAACGAGGTATGTTACAACTTTATAGTCACACTAAATGATTTAAATTTACAGTCATTGTATCAGTTATATGATTAATTTTACAATGCATTTGCAGTTTAGTTGTATTTTCTTCGTTAAGAAATAATAGGCGGCCTAGTTTTTAAATTTGGGTGTTTTCCTAATATGAGACACGTGGGGGCTCCTTAAATGAGATATCCCATATTAGGATGTATAGAAATACGACTATTTAAAAACCTCTTTTTCTAGATGCCGTCGATCAAAGAAGTCCTAAGACCACGATGCCATAATACGGGCCGTGAGTGCAGTGCGAAGCAAACAAATATGTTACCTAATAGCGTAAAAACTTTCAATGTTCTTAAGAGTATCCTAGAACGTTATGTCAAAAAAGATGCTAATGCAGAAGTATTTGTCAAGGTTCATGGGATGACCTCCAGCTTTTTCTGACTATTTAGAAGCAAAAATAGAAAAATATTGTAAAGTTGGACTAACGATTTTATGGGTTACATCTACATCTGAAGAACATCAAGCACTTGGCACAAGCTCATGATAATATATTATTAAGTTGTTACTAAAACCTTTTTATTTAGTAGTACGATGTTGTAGATGAATAAATATCGCCAATAAAAAGTTTTTTGAATTGATTTCTTTCCTTTTTCTCTGAATCTATACTATCTCATATTAAAACCCCTTGGTATCTCATAATAGGAGACCCTGAGACGTAATTTCTGACTTTTCTAATATTATCTGATATAACAAAAAATCTATTATACCTAGCACTAAACGGTCTTTCAAGGTTAAACTTCATTAAATACTTATCGAATATAAATAATTTTCATTGTCATTAGTGCAATAATTTATTTTTTATTTCCGAATATGTAAATGGTATCTCATATTCGGCATCTTTACCCTAATGTTCTCAAAGGAGTGCCAATTTGTATTGGTCAGGGTAGGGGATCTTTTTCTGCCGTTGATGGGTTGCCAATGATGTTATCATCGTTATAACCTATGGATGTCTCCGGTGCTTGCTGGTTATTAGGCTAGCTAGCTAGTTGGGATTTCAACACTTCTTGGTCTCGAGGCGTTGTATTCAACTCCCTGTGTGTTTGTCCTTAGTCCACAATCCACATACTGGGGCAAACTGGCACTAACACTTGCTTTCCGCTACGAATCAAGGATTCTGCGTTTGCGAGTAGTATTGCGTCCATTTTTCCAAAACATTTAGTAGAAAGGAATTTAAATTACAGCTCAGATAAAGTTACGAATTGAGCACTGACAAAGTTACGCAAAACAAAAATAAAATATTAATTACATATTTCAACTCAAATATGTAATAATATACAATCCAACTTTAACTTCTTTGTTACATTATATTTTATCCAAGAAAGGATCAATTTATCAATTTTTTGACGCTAATGAAGTTAATTTTGTTAGTGCAAGGAACTAGCTCTTCTACTCTAGCGGACTAATTGTTCAGCAACGACTAACAATTTAATTGCACATACTATTTCGCTTTTAACGTTTGGGAAAGCTGGAAACTATAGCTTTTAATGAAAATTACTTTTGACTTCTCTAATATAACCTAGTCCGTTACTGTTATTTCTTAAGAGAACCCTTTAGAAATTTTACTCTTGAATGATTTAAAATTTGTATTGCTATTGTATCGTTAGTATTAAGTAGGTGTTTTTTTTTATTTACCGCTATTTACAATTATTATACAGCAGGGTTCCCATCACAAGCGAAGTGAGCTCTGTACCGACACCGTTTTACTGGCAGAGAACTTTTTTTTTAAAGACAAAGAGCGACTAAAAGTGGGTTTTTTACCCACTTATCCATTTCCCGCTTATTTCCCTTTTCGACGCAAGGTTAACCACCCAGATCTCCTAACTCAAAATGTCAAAAGGTTTGCAGCGCAAGGCACAAACAATATTATATATTTTTTGTTTGAGTGCAGATATGATCAAAACAAAAATATCTAAAATTTAAATATTTACAATGGTTGTTAATTTTATATAAGGGAATTTTCTATAGTGTGAACTGTGAGATAGCTTTTTTTTTAATGCCGAACCAATAAAAAAGCAGTTTGACTAAAAATAACAGATACTAAGAACTCTTGGAGTCCAGTATGTTCGAGCAATACACTGGCTCTTCATGGAACAGGGGATCCAGTTTGGAGGTCAGACTCTTTGCTGGGCTATAGCCTGTACCATGGTTAACCTACTTTTTGTGGTATACCTATCACTTTGTATTTTTTTAATCTATACTATTATAATACAGAGAGAGCGCGAATTTTGTGAGTTTGTATGTATGTCCGGAGCAAACTTTGGAACCACCGCACCTATTTCAAAAATTCTTTCACCATTTCAAAGGTACATTATTCCAGATGGTTATAGGCTATACAGGGTGTCCCACGGCTATGCCACATGGAGGGGAAGTACCTTAAATATTGTAGATGGAACATTTTACTGAAAGAAGACTTCATTTTAATTTAAAAAACAATTTAAACTGCATTCATAGATTTTTAAATAATTGCCTGGTTGAACCGGGACTCGAACCCGCTATACGAGAAAAAAAATTAACCTGTATCTTTATCATACCGATCGGAAGGCTTCATCATAAGGATTATTTTTTGTTAAATAACATAGCATGAGAAATAAAAGGAAGACCATGATCTACCCACTTGAGAAGTACGCATCATTTCCAGATCCTTACTATCCTTACTAATCCTTACTTATATTACCCAGCGAATGAATATGATATTACCTATAAATGCGAAAGTGTGTTTGTTTGTTGATTTATTGGTTTGTCCTTCTATCCCGCTGCAACAGAGCTACGAATTGCATACTCATTAGTAATAGTTCATGTCAGTTGTATGTCGATACGCCAATGTCAGCTTTTCATTTTTCTGAACAAAATTTTACATCAAAGGCTAAAATTCATGGTCTTCCTTTATTTCTCATGCTATGTTATTTAACAAAAAATAATCCTTATGATGAAGCCTTCCGATCGGTATGATAAAGATACAGGTTAATTTTTTTTCTCGTATAGCGGGTTCGAGTCCCGGTTCAACCAGGCAATTATTTAAAAATCTATGAATGCAGTTTAAATTGTTTTTTAAATTAAAATGAAGTCTTCTTTCAGTAAAATGTTCCATCTACAATATTTAAGGTACTTCCCCTCCATGTGGCATAGCCGTGGGACGCCCTGTATATTATGCACATAAATATATTATGGCTAGATATTAAGTGCAAATTTGTTAAAGAAGTCGGAAAATTTTTTGACTCTCAAACGTTTTCAAGGCGTGCGCTGGGTCATATACTGTTATTGGATGAAAATGATGTATGGGTGAATTATTCCTCTTAAAAAGTTCTAAAAAAAAGTCCGCGATAGCATATATCTAGCTTCTAAGAATAACTTACAGTAACCATTTCTATCTTTCAAATTTTGATTAAAAATAATGAATTATTTTCGACCTTCTTTAACCGATATGATGTCAATCTATATCTAAATAAATATGTTTATTATCGCAAGTGTTTAATTTAGAACATATTTGCCCTTTACACTATACAATTTAAATAAATATCTTAGGAGTTATCGGAAAATTAATATTTCCGCGCGACAAAATAATAAAATGGTGCCGGCCGGCGCGGGCAGTGCACGGTGGCGGGTTTTGGCGCGGGAGATTCTGTGGTGATCTTATTTTCAACCCGGACGAAGTCGGCGCGGGCTTCTAGTATATTATAAAATAAATAAACTAGGCAGTAGAGATAAATAATAAATACGAGTTAATAATGTCACTTCACATACACAATACGTAACCCATTAAAGTTGGCTGTGGCAGACTGCATGTCATGTGAGAAAAACTGTCTGTTAATGTCTTGATACAGATTGAGACATCGATAACTCCCTGTGTTATTAAATGATGTGACGTGGGCGTCGTTTGTAGGTATTTTCTTTAGATTTTTTCTTATTCTTATTTTTCTATCTGTTCTACCTAGTGACCACGAAAAAGTTCAAACAAAACTCTTAATATATAAGAATCAATGCTTTGATACAATGATTCAATATGAACCCCCAATAGATGACTAATCTGGTATTTAGGTGTAGCCAAAATGAGAGCAGCAGGTGGCAATCTCTTCCGGAGTAGTAATGCACCCATGTACCCACCCATATCGAACATAATATGTTTAAAATTAAAATTCAAAATTATTAATTTTATGTAGATCAACCTGTGGCACTTGTAACATGCCAAGACTCACCACCGGTTCGAAAACTAGATTCTGCTGAGAAAAGCCAGCAAGAAACTCAGCAGTTGCTCTTTTCAAAACAAAATGGCAACTGTGCATATTTACAGCGTATATTATTATTTCATAATTACACCGAAAAACCTACTAAAGTAGGTACTGAAATGTGAATAAAACCTTTAATATCGAAGGAAGGGATTTATGGTTGATTTATGATCTTAACCCTTCTTAACCCTTCCATCGTTGAAACTAGAAATTACATAAATAATTCACGATTTCTAAATGTACCTACGTTTAAAATACAAAGTAGGTCAAATGACACAAAAAAAATGTTTATGTACCAAAATCAATTAAGACTCGTAGCAAGCTCGTAGCATAACTTTATCCCGTTTCAGTAGACTAAAAGCACAGAATACAAAATAATACTTTTTGGTGTAGCGACAAAGTGAAGCTGAGGGGGTTTTTTTTTTTCAAATAAATGCAAACTTTAAATATACAAAAATTTCAATTTCATTCTGTTACTGATCATGTCTAAAGCAATATTTTAAACAAAAATTTAAACATATCTAACATACTCGCTTTGTTTTTAGACCAATATGCCTAGAACCTATGGATCTGTTTGGCCGGATGAGTCTACTATCATAATATGAGTAAAACAAACCCATAGCAGCGAGAAGTCATGGGAACGGCTACAGCGTATATTCAGTGTCATATGAAAATAAAATAGGACTATATTTTTTCAACTCGGAAATTGATTCCCTATTGGCCTAAAGGTCGGAATAATTTAGTCAAACGGGACCTGGCGTCGATAGTTTGAACTAAATTCATAGATATCCAGTCAGTTGAACAAAGGTAGAACAACATGTCTATATTATATTTAGTAACTTCTACATAATATGACAAGCATACAATCCTTACGAATATTATGAAGACGAAAGTGTGTCAGTTTATTTGTTAGTTTTGTCTTCAATCACGCCGCAACGAAGCAACGGACTGACTTTTTTGCATAGGTACAGAATAAATGAAAACTTGGAGAATGCATAAGCTACCTTTTATACCGGAAAATCAGATTATTGAAAACCTATCTCCATTCGGACGAAGTCGCGGGCAAAAGCTAATGGTCTGTTATAAAGCACAATCTGATGTCAACGTATTCTTCCGCATTGATTTAGGTTTAAAAAGACTGACTTTATCACAACATGTGGTTATTCAAGGGGCGGACCATCAAATTCCTGAAAAGCCGGCAACACATTGGTGGTGCCTCTGGTACTATAGATGTTAACATTAGCCGCCCATGGCGGCGGTAATCACTTAACATCAGGTGACCAGCCTACTTATTTGCTCGCTATTCATATAAAAAAAAAACTGGAAATTCAATTCGAGGATATACTAATTTTCGACTCCGGGAAAGAAGACGAAAATAAAAATAATTTGATTCTCTTAATCTTATTTCACCGCTGTTAATAGAATCATTAAAACGATGTGAGTTCGTAATACCTACATTATGTTGCAGAGTGGGGTGTTAAATTTCTCGAGGGCAAGCTGGTCCCTTGTTCATTACCCTAGATGCGCCCTCTAGCCGACTGGGACCCAAGCCATCGAGATGGTAGCAAAATCTAATCTTGTTCTCATTAGACCACACAAATTGAAATAAAGCTCCAACCCTGATAATTATATGGCTTTTGCTTGGCATGACCTACTTTAAAACTTACTTTTAAACTTTTTTGATGACCTCCCTGACGCAGTGGTGAGCGCTGTGGTCTTATAACTGGGAGGTCTCGGGTTCGATTCCCGGCGGGGACAATTTAGGAATTTATAATTTCTAAATTGTCTCCGATTGTCGCATTAGACAATCACTTATTCGTCGAAATAGAGACTGTTGTAAAACTTACGACATTTAGGGTAGAGGACATTTAACATATTAACAAAAATCAGAACAGTTTATGTGTCATATGTAGGTACCCAGATAAATACAGTTTTTACAGCGGGATTACAAGGCGCGATCATTTCAGCGCTGAGTGTCGGGTGTAAGCTTAAGCCTTGAGTTTTTAATCTCTCTCGAGGGAATCTGTCTCAGTACAGCTGCCACATCTCACAGAAAATTGTCGCATATATTATAAACGAAACAGCTCTTTGTACAGATTACATTTGATAGATTCACTAGACGATTTCTTTTCAATTCTTTTCTTTTTTAAAAGAACCTTTGACGACCTCCCTAGCGCAGTGGTGAGCGCTGTGGTCTCGTAACTGGGAGGTCTCGGGTTCGATTGCCTGCGGGGGCAATTTGGGAATTTATAATTTCTGAATTGTCTCTGGTCTGGTCTGGTGGGAGTCAAAGATGTGCCGCAAAGCGATTTAGCGTTCCGGCACGATGGTGCGTAGAGGCCGATTAGGGGTAGCGTTGCCAGGCGTCCGGATAAAGCCGGACACAGTCAGGCTTTTTGGTTGAGTGTCCGGCCAAATTAGACGGTGTCCGGCCTATCCGACTTTTGCTAAACTTTTTAAGTTTAACCATTTTTTTTACATATGTATTTGTCATGTGTTGGTTTCCGCTCCGCTCGCCTTATCTTGTATCGCTACGCTTGCGCAAACGAGCTTTTAAAAAAATTGCCATTTTGCGCTAGGTCTAAAAAATAAGGGTGTCCGGCCTTTGTACCCAAATGTCCGGCTAAACTGGCTGGCCTGTCCGACTTTTCGGTTTGAAGACCTGGCAACCCTAATTAGGGGCATGGGTTAAATCTACACTGCCATGCCCCTTACAGGTTAGCCCGCTACCATCTTTTAGACTGCATCGTCACTTGCCATCAGGTGAGACTGCAGACACGGACTCAAACGGGCGGGGATTGAACCGTTGATCGTTCAGTTTTCAGTGCGCACCTTTAACTGTTGGGCTATTGAGGCAATAGACGATTCGAAAGCACTTCTTATTTATCTACATAACATACAACATTAATGTTACATACCTAAGATTTGTAACACTTTTCCTAAAATCACCTTCAGAACAACTTCTGAGTCACAGTAGTAACAAATTTCTACTGAAAAAGGGTTTCAGATTTATTTAAATACGTAGTACTTCAACAGTCGGCGGTAAGCCTGTCTTAGATATCAGATAAACAATAAATGAGGACTGCCAGTAAATCCTTCAAACATCAATGGCTTTTAGCCAGTACTCAAAATATATAAAAGCAAAAGGTGATTGACTGACTGATCTATCAACGCACAGCTCAAACCACTGTACGGATTAAGCTGTGGTGTGTGTGATATGAGGTAGACGTCTACTAAGAAAGGATTTTTTTCGACCCCTAAAGGGGTAAAATAGGGGTCTGAAAAATCGAACTTAACGCGAACGAAGTCGCGGGCAAAAGCTAGTGATATATAAATACCTACGCACTGAGTTTAGTAATAAAAAGAAAACACTCAATTCCGGGAGAAAAGTTACGGAGGACGACTAAGCTTGGCGGAAAGAGTGGCTTCCTCGCGATATAGAAATAAATGTACTTGTGCAAACGCTTTCGAGCTTTATTGCTCTATTTATAGCCGCAATAATATACTAGACTAGATTGAAATTAGGGATGCATCCGATCCTGATGTACTAACCGTAAACAAAACGTAAAAATAAAGTTTTGGAAGTTATCGTGAGTCTTTCAAAAATTTCTATTTTAGGAAACTTCGTGCCTAAAATAAACTGAAACAAAATACTTTGCAAAACAAACAACGCAAAGCCATACTTTATGTCTAATGAGAACATTTTGTTGTAAATTCTTAATTATAATTTTGTATTATCTGACGTAATAGAATAGGTACGTTGATTTGCGTATATAATTTTGCTATCTTGTAATCCCGCCTAAAGATCATTCTTATTTAAGTTTATGCTGCAAAGTTTTCAAGATTATTCAATATTCAAGCAAAAATCAAAGAAGTCGATGGAATGTCGTGCACCGTTATTACTTTTCTACGAAGCTAAGCTTTTTCTTCAACTATGTCGGTACAACTCCTACATAATATCTGGAATTTTTGCTTTAGATATAATATTCAGAAAACAGCCCTGTTAAAAATATAGCTCGATTTTCTCTAAGATTTTGAATAAAATCATTCATTCGCCCAACCCTGGACTTCAATCTAGGATTTCAGAATACACAACCGACACTAGACTCGAGGCAGTTAGTTGAACAAATATTATAAATAGACGATGGAAGACCTACCTAAACCCGATGGAGTTTATTACGTTTTTATTGGTTTTCTAATATATAAGATATGTAATAATAATACTTAATATAATATAAAACTAAATACTAAATTAAAACTAAAACGTAAATATCAAAAATAAAAGCTAAATATAAAAAATATCATCTAAACCACTGGAACGAGGAAAAGTGCCCAGAAAGCTGGCTGCGTTACCCCGCTGAATGGCCAAACTTATATGCTGGCCGAGGTAACTTCCAGCCTTCCGGTCACCAGTGGACTCTATGAGACGGAATGACAGATCCTTAAAAAAGGATCTATCATCCTTGCCCCATGACCCCAGGGTTTCAACACCAAATGGCACAAATATGAAATTGTTTTCTATGTTTTCATATTTGCGCCGCTTAGCCCTACCTATTTAGGAATCCACGTTCATTTTCCTAGTCAAAAATTGTGGGAATAATAATTTCTGTAAGAAACGACATCTGGGCATGATAAATGGTATAAATTTTCTCACGCGCGGTAGAGGGAGGTCTTCGCTCTGCGTCTATCAAGATTTACTTTATCGCGCTCGCACAAACGCGACACATTAAAAGCTCTTTAAGTTTTATTTAGAATCTCCTTTTTGTACCTAAATATGCTTTAATAAGACATTATCATATTTTTATAATTTCTTGCTTTTTTGCCGCTGTATAATTGGACTACTTCTTGCGTCTCGTCTCTATCGCTCGAAGCGAAAAAACGGCGCATATACATTATACATGTATGAGAGACAGAGACGGCGTTCTACTAAGCCTAAGCTGGCCAATAGACTCAGAAGGCTCGATTTACAGCCAAAGATATACCGTAATTTCATTAGTTCAATAAAATAAAAAGTTGTGCAACTGAATAGATTTGTTTCTATATCGCTAGATTAAGCCGTCTCTTTATATTATGCTAAGCTTTCTTGGAACCTCAGACTAGACAAGTAGAACTGAGAGCTACATAATACAGAATATTAATTTGTATTCTAAAATTTCATTTCATCAGTATCCTCATTTAGGTTATTGTAACTACCGGGAAAATGCAACCAATTTTATAATTTATCTTCATAACATAAATTTTCTTTAAATAGTCTAATCTATGAAACGATAGAGGAAGTAATACTAATTGTAAGAAATAATAGGTGGATCTAATTAAAGAAAACTTATGTTATGAAGATAATTATATTGGTTGCATTTTCCCGGTAGTTACAATAGCCTTCCTAGACTCTAAGCCTTATTTTGCGATATGGGCATATACCTATATATGCCCATATCGCAAAATAAGGCAGCCACAGAGCAACGGATCGAAGTATTTTTGCATGCTTATAGTAGAAGACCTGGAGAGTGACATAGACTACTTATTATCCTAGCAAAACAAAGGGATTTTTAAAAACCTAACCTAAGAAGTCGCAGCAAAAAAACCTATAGAGGGAAAATAAGTAACAATAAGTATTCCTTTTACGTGAATAAATCCATAACAAAGCTAGATGCTGATGGAAAGAACAGTAAGGTAACTTTGTGGAGCAGATACCAATGTGTACAACGACCTGTCACTAATGTAATATATTGGATACGTGAAACTAGAAATAAGTAGGTATAATAAACGCGTAGGTAATGTTTCTTTTCATACCTACTTTCTACTCTTTCACTGTATTCGTTATTACTCAAAGATTAAATTATAAATCTTTTAGATCTACAACTTTACAATTTGATTTCAGCTTAGGTCAACGTGTGGTTTTTATGACAATTCTGCTAATAGGAGCCTAGCCGGTAAGAAACTCAGGAGTTGTTCGAACTTTGTCTTATATTATATCAACGTACAGCCTAAACCACTGGAGTTAGAAGCTTGAAATTTTGACAGTAAGTTTCCTTTATGACGTAGGCACCTACTAAGCAAGGATTTTTTGAAATTCCACCCCCAAGAAGGTTAAATAAGTGTTTTTAAAGTTTGTATGAAAGTCCGTCATTTTTCAAGTATCTATGAAAATCTGTATTTTGCCATTCGATTAAAAATAATGAAATACCTCACAGTCTACGTAGGTATTGTATCACAGTTTTTGAAAATTCCACCTCAAAACTATGTACCTAACTACTCGTATTACAATATATAACAAGATATTACATTATCTTGTGGGAACGGAGATATGAAATTCTAGAGCTACAAAATATACAAAATATACAAAATTTCATTGTCTTTGAGTTGTTCATTTTCTAATAAATAAAAAACAATCTTCGTTTCTGGCACACGCCGGCACTCTGGCTTGCTGGAAAATGGTTGACTTAGTATCGTACCCCAAAAATATTTTTCTATTATTTATTATTATTATGTCGATTGTTGGGAAAAATTGGATCAATCTCAACAATCTTAATACAACTCTAAATATTAGCTATACATATAACTAAAATCGACTCTGCGTATAAGGCGTATACGCCTGATGACGATGACGTGTGAGAACGCTTAGGTGCTTAGGTATAGCTTCGCGGTACGTCTTTGACGATGACGGTAATGTGGTAACTAGCCACAGCCGAAGCCCCTCAAGACCAGACCAAATATAGGAAATTTGGATATTGTATTTTTTGTTATTCGATGACAAGATAGTCCTTAACTGCAATCTCACCTGATGGTAAGTGACGATGCAGTCTAAGATGGGTAGCAGACTAACTTGGAAGGGGTACGGCAGTGTACATTCAACCCACTCCCCTAATCGGCAGGGTTATTACGTATCTCGCGACAGGTTCGCGACAGGCGTAAATTGCGCAATCGTTGCTGTCAAACGTCACTTCTGCTGTCAAACGTCACTTCTCAAACGTCAAATTTCAGTAGTGACAGCAGTAGCAACACGACAGCAATCACTACGCGATCGGTTGCAAAATGTCACTAAAATTCGTATTACGCAAGCCAATCGCGCGCCTATCGCAAAATGTACTTTTCTTCTTTAGAGATGCTTGATGGAGAAGAAAGGAAGTCAAATACTTCGAGAGGGTTTTACCACAGACCACAACACAAAACAAATAAAAAATATAACAATTCAACCGCTGACGAAGATAAAAACTGTGTATTTTGTTTACATCTATTGCCGTCCTATCGCGAGTGGCGCTAGTATCGACACGTGAGCAATAGACGTGCGATTGGCTTCCGTAAGGGCGCGAACAAGCCAAGGATGCCTCACTGCGATACCTCGCGGTCGCGGTTTAGCTCGCTACCTCGATGCCACCTCCATTTAAAACAAATGTATGCAAACAGACGAGCGCGAACATGCCGAGAAACATCGATGTGAACCGCGATGTATCGCAGTGAGGTATCCTTCGGCATGTTCGCGCTCGTCTGTTTGCATACATTTGTTTTACATGGAGGTGGCATCGAGGTAGCGAGCTAAACCGCGACCGCGAGGTATCGCAGTGAGGCATCCTTGGCTTGTTCGCGCCCTAATACGATTTTTAGTGACATTTTGCGACCGATCGCTGTCGCGTTGCTATTGCTGTTGCTGTTGCAAATTTTTACGTAATCAGGGTGCGGTTCTTCCTTCCTGAGTTTAGTCTTCCACCACACCAGACCAGAGACAATTCAGAAATTATAAATTCCCAAATTGCTTATGCCAGGAATCGAACCCGAGACCTCCCAGTTATAAGACCACAGCGCTCACCACTGCGCCAGGGAGGTCGTTGAATTCCTAAATTGTCCCTGCCAAGAATCAACCCCAGCACCTCGGACTTATACAGTACTGACCACTGCTCACCACTGCGAAAGGAGATCTTCTTTTGAAATGATGGTGAGATGATGACGTGAGTCAAAAACTCATGAAAAACAAAATTTTTGACCTATGATTTTATATACTAATTGTAGTTAGTCCTCAACATGTCCCCAACCATATACGGGTATTTCTAACATAGTAGTCTAACTTTTTCACCTCAAGAACATTTTTAGCGAGCATTTTTAGTTTAAGTATGTGTATCATTAAAATTTTTCCTCTGCATACCACCTACCTATAAACACGTCTAACCTAAACTGCAGAATTTTAATTTTAAGCAACTTTAAAGAACAGCGAAATTCGGGTGTAAATAAAAAGCTGGCTTAGTAGTAAGAAATGAGGAGAGAGAACGTGATAATGAAGAAATATTCTTATTCAATAAGTAGTCCTCACTTTGTGCTGTCAGTCTCAATAATATAGAGTGGTAGATTAAATTTTCTTTCGTTTTTCTGCCGACGGCTTAAGAAGCGACTTGATAACGGTGCAGTAATCTAGGGTAATAAACAAGGGATCATCTGCACGGCCCCATGGAATTTATCGACATTTCTCTTATCTGGGAGCTTATTAATTGGTATTTAATGAGCTTTTCCCGACGCCTTGCGCAATTTTCTGTAATACGCGTAAGTTATAGGTACGTAACAAATTTTTCGGAATTTAAATAGGTAAAAATCGCCTATGAGTAAACGAATTATGAAATCGCACAAAAACTGGAATTATAAGCGATACCTAACAGTACTTATGAACACAAAATAACTACAGAACTCAAAGTCAGAGGGAGCCCAGAATGAAAGTTTTCATTGATAAAAAGCTTTTATATACTCAAAGGAAAAAAGTGACAATTTTTTTTTCGTCGGTTACTAATTTGAAAGCTTATTTGAGCGATTATGGTAATTTAAGAAGAAATTGTAATTATTTGACGGCATAACTTAATAATTAGTTTTATACAGCCTCATCTCAAGTTATTATGAAACTTCAGCGCTTATCCCACTTTGGTTTATATCTTCAACTGAAAGGAAACCCGCTTTTATTCAGACAACTATGAATGTAGATTAATCAGACTATTATGTTCGAGAATCGAGTCTAGAGATGTTTAACAACCTAAGTGTTATTTTATTAGTGGTAATTCTGTATCAGCTTTCAACTAGGTACTTATAATATGTAATGTAATAGTCAGAAATAGGTAAGTACGAGTAGGTATAAGATGATGGATACGCTATCAATCAAGTGGGGCACCCGCCACCCTATAACGCTCTACATTTATGAATCATGGTAAATTGCAATCCATATTATCACGATATTTGGCTCTCGATCGCCTAATGAAGTAGGTCTACTTTAAGATAATAGGTAAATATCGTGTTCCATCAATATACCTATAGGTACTAACCTATTTATAAACTAGCCAAAATCATGATTCAGGAACAGGGTCCATTATCTCAATAATAATATACCTATAATATTATGTGTTTGCGTATGCGTGTGCGTGTATGTGTACATGTACATATGCGAGTGTGCGTGGATGTGCACATGTGTATGTGTGTTTGTAGCATAAAGACTCTTAAAATAGTAAGCGGTGTCAGATACCTATCGTTACTTATCGAACATCGCGCAAGTCGAAAATTGGCTACTTATAAAAGCTACTGTAGCCTTTATCTTTATCCAATGACAGTGAAAAGTAAAAGACGCCAATTTTCGACTTGCGCGGTTATGTTCGATAAACGACGATATATGGATGCGCGTGGCATTGCCATAGGTCATTAAAAGTGTAGTATGCCACTACAACGACGTGAAACAACAATAATAATAGGTATAATTTGGGCGAGTTGTGTTGAAAGCTTAGCAAATATTTGTGACTTGCTTGAAAACCTTTAAGCACAGTCGCTAGCGTTTACCTACGCGTCGAATACAGGCTTGGACACACGGCACACCACGCGACGCGCGACTGTCGCGGTAGTGCGGCGTGATTTTGCGACTAAAAGAACTGTTATAACTAGCGTTGCCAGACGTCCCGTATTTCCCGGGACATCCCGTATTTTAGGCATAGTTTAAAATGTCCCGGCGGGACTGGCTCTGTCCCGTATTTGAACCGTACTTTGGTTTTCATTATGAAATCGATCCAATTATTCACACACTCAACATTCGTAAAAAAGCGAGTTGATGACCTTTTATAGTTACAATTATAATTGTATTGATTTTTGCTATGTTAAAACGAATAAAAATATGTTTAAACTGACTCGATCCTCGGAAAAATATTAAAAAAAAAAAAAAAAACTGAATAATTTTGTTTTTTATTTGTCCCGGGTAAAAAACTGAATATTTACCGTATTTTTTGCCTATTTAACCATTTGTTCCTTATAGGCTAAAACAAAATCTGGCAACCCTAGTTATAACATAGGTACTATAAGTAGATACAAATTCTTCACTCTACTGACGAGTAAAGAGTTTTAGGTAGTTACTGTATGTTAGATAACGTACAGTAGATAGGTACTTAAAACTTCTCTGGATAGACGATCTAATGTAGAAACAATTTTGACGAAGAAACTAAGCGGAACCCGGAAGCGGCGCCACGCGCGTTTGTTGCGACGTCATTATTACGCGTAACGGTTCCGCGTCCGGTCTTTCCAAACCTTTAGACATTTAAGAAGCTGTAGGCTGTAGCAAATTTATCTATTGAAGAACACAAATGGAAAACAAATGTTTGTTGGAGTTACATTACAAGCTTTTGTTAGTGGTTTTATCCCTACGATTTCGTGGGCTTCAAAAAATTCTTGAATCTAATAGGTACCTACTTATCTGAAAATGTATAATATTTTGGTTTGAATACCTGTGTTTTATATTTAAATAAAATAAATCAGTATCAATATTTATAATAGGTACTATACTTATAGCATTATTCTGAACCTAACAACCATTTATTTCCAACGACGATGCGCCATTGACGCATCGCAACTACATACTTACTCAATTATTTCAGACCATCAGTTTACTCCGTTACGTAAGTACGTCCAATCTTCATCTTCATTATTTCCTGGGAATCTTCTCCGCAAGTAGGCGTCGATTCGCCCGTTTTGTGTGATTCCGCTGGATCACTCCAGCCAGCCGAGCTCCCTCCAAAATCCGAGCAGGCCACCCAGGTCAGCGAGGACTTCAGGAAGTGTAGCTGGAGAGCCAATATACCTATTCATGCCGTTGGTCGGATACACCCCTGCATTTAAGCAGTACGTGTTCCGGTGTCTCGTCGCCCTCCATGCATGTAGTCCATGCAAGTACGTCCAATGTCCATGACCTTCTTTTCTTTTCCTAACTTAAATAAATCTTTCGACGATGTAGTTAACGCCAGATATGAGCCATATAATTGGAAAAATTGAGGAAAATATACGGCGCTCATTAGAGATTCTAAGAGTGTCCGCCGGCACAGAGGCCCTATTATCGTCAGATTGATCTTTTTACTGGGATAGTTTTCGTTAGTTTCATTATTTCTACATAAAAGCTTATTATTATTAACGTTTGAGCAGAAGTTGGGTAGGTTGAGTAGGTTAAGATAGCTTAAAATTATATTTAAAATCATTCAGGTACAACCACAACCTAAAAAGAAAATAAGAATAAAATATACCTAAGTTTTACTAGGTTTTACTTTCGTTTTTTAATCCCCGACGCAAAAACGACGGGGTGTTTGTGTGTGTGTGTGTGTGTGTGTGTATGTGTGTGTGGGCGTGTGTGTTTGTGTGTGCGTGTGACTGTTTAAAATCTAAGATGGCCGCCGCAACAAAATGGCGAATTACATTTTTTTTAAATTTCACATGTCGGGGGAGTTTTACTTCTTGTATACGTACTTACCTATCATTATCAGCAACTCATCAACGGCTCACTCTTGAGCGCAGATCTCGCACAAAAGTGTAGGTAGGTATATAAGTGGTGGCGATGCAAATTGAGTGAACTAATATTCTTTTGGTTTTGATTAATTTTGATCCGAAAACGAATTCAATAAAATTGAAAATAAGCTAACTATCTCTCACGTGTTTCAGCAGCTGGTATCCGATTACAGCGAACCTACAGAACATTTTGTCATAGAAAGTAGGTATCTATTTCAAAACATTTCAAAACGGCATTATCCGCCACATAAACTTTCAAGCCATGCTTTCAGTCAGATATAAAAAGGAAAATAACATTTACGCATCTCCACGCTCTCCTACATTTAAGTATATGTAAAGTATTATTCATGGTCCTTCCATGTTACTGCCTTAATAAAATTCGAGAAAATAAAAGTCAAGATTGGATACAAATAACATCTTATCCAGGGAGATCCATCAACAAGCGTTTCAAAGGTTCGACTGAAAGTAAGATGATTTCATCTTTCCATAATATTATACGTAAAAATTTTTTTTACAAAACCGACTTCAAACTCTACTACAAAGTAGGTATATCAATTGTGCCTATAAAATTTGAAAAGTTCCCTCGATTTCTCCAGGATGCTATCATCAGATCCTGACCTAATGACAATGGTGCCACCTGGGAAGTATACCCTTTCAAACAAAAGAAAATTCCAAATCGGTCCAGGCGTCTTCGAGTAATCGGGGAACATACATAAAAAATAAAAATTCCGACGAATTGAACCCTTCTCTACATCCCGTCTCCTTTTGAGTCTGATTGAGTAATGGCAGGTAGATCGAAAAAATACGAGTTTAGCTGTAGGTATCCAAGAGAATATAAATGGTAGATATAATATTATATTAAGAACCTACGTTAAATGTTAAAAGCATATATCTAAGTAAGCATAAGTACGAATTTACGAGTCTTCCCTAATATTCACATATCATGAAACCATCGTCCGATTTATGATCTGTAAATAACCGTTCGAATTTTTATCTTATAAGCCAAACGACTGCGGCAGTAAAATTATGAATACCTACTAACTATGTACATATTTTAATACATAGTATAATATGGTTAGTTACATTTTTTTGATAGGGAGACTTAGATACTTAGCTAACAAGTATTTTATATACTAAGTAGATAGGTACCTTTTCTATGATTTAAAAATGTAACGGAATTATAATAAAAAAATAAAAAATGAGTACTGTAATAGATACTAGCTGGATAGGACAGACCTCTGTGTGAAGTTTTCTTCGCCACATTTCCTGAATGTGATTATAATTTCATCGACATCGGTTCAGTAAAATAAGAATGCTTTTCATGGTAAAAGCGACAACGCTGGCTCAGGACTTTTGTGGAAATTGCTTTTATAACGAGATCGGTAAGTAGGTACCTATATGTGGCCACCTAGAAGGCGTTGTTGATTAGGTAGTTATATTAGTTGTTACAATTCACGACGGCGCGTGGCTCATGGTTGTGTCGTATCTGCATAATGTGTGAGCGAGAGCTTGCTCGCGCCTGACCGCTCCCATCTAGGCTCCTGACAGGCACGCACAGTTACGAAATGTGCATGTGCACGACGTAACCGCAAGTGAAGCTCACGCGCCCTCGTGAATTGCAAGAACTATAATAGGTACCTACTCATATTTATAATGATAGGATAGTTAAAATCGTGAAATAAAATGCCATCAATTTAATCAAAAACATCTTTAATCTATAATCAACATTTGCTGACAGCTGTGTGATTTCAACTTCATCAAAGTAGTAGGTACATTTTAGTTTATATGATCGAGACAATCTATTGACAAATGCACGCCATCCGATCCAAACGATTCAACCCGCGCGCCGATTCTTTTACTCTTTTGTCATTAAATGATTGCAATTTAAAAAAAATATGACAGCTGTCATATTTTTTTATAGGGATATAGCAAGCAACTTCTTGCACAAGAATCGCTGAATGACGAAAAAGATGGAAGTAGCAACTGAATCGCCGTGTGGTGCGCTATTCGTTCCACGGCACGCTAGGTGACGAAGCATCGGGTATAATAAATAGGTATGCACTGTAGTCAGTACACATAGCACACAACACAGTACCTAAAGTATAGAGTGTAAATTCATTGCAAATAGTTCGCAACCACTAAAACAAATAAGTGTGTTCTGCCTATATTTAAACAAATAGTTACGTGAAAACTTATTCCATAAGTTTTTGGGGCATTACAATATGTACATTGTACACGAATATTTCGGGCCTATTTCACAAAACCCTAGTATACGACAAATAAAGTTTTTGCATTAGTAATCTGTCAAAATTTCAAATTTATCCTTCGGTTTTAGTTTTCTTAGGGATGGTGAAATAGGTCGTTAATATTTTTTATCTAAATATAAAAATAAGACAACTCTGGTCATATACATCGATATATCGTTTTTTGATATAGATTAAGGATTCCGCTCACTACACTATGATTGTGAGTAGGTACGTTACAAATCATTTTAACATAATATAGTAACTAACATTATAATGGGTGTGCAAGATAATGTATTATGGGAAAGCTCATGTTCGATAATTTTGCGCTTAATCAGCCTTTTTAAAGGAAATCACAGAAAAAACATCTTTTATCCTTAAATTAAATAAACACCCACACAGTAAAGAGAAACTACAAAACTTTTTTTAATCGATATCCTTTATCGATACAAGTATGTCTATTGTCAATACTTAAAAAGAACCTTGGAATGTACACTACGATTCCTTGTAGTGAACAGTTTTACGTTTATTTACTGTAAGTAACGTCACAAATTCTCAACAACACTATTTTAGCTAATACAATACATCTTCCATCCGGAAGAAAACTGTCGTTCGGAGTTTTGTCACAAAATTTTAGATTATCTGTTGGTAGTTAGACACAGTTGTGACGTCACAAGCACATTTCAAAATATAAAAATGTTTTACACATTCTTTAATAAAACGAATAATAGGAGCGGATAAAAGCTAGTTAAATAATATAACCT
Source organism: Hipparchia sbordonii (assembly GCA_038048805.1). Taxonomy (NCBI): domain Eukaryota; kingdom Metazoa; phylum Arthropoda; class Insecta; order Lepidoptera; family Nymphalidae; genus Hipparchia; species Hipparchia sbordonii. Next base: position 6,926,512 of record CM076098.1, read on the forward strand.
ATTGTGTCATTTTAACATATTAGTGTTTTCCATTAGTATTCATGTGAATTTTATACTTGCTTTTGAGTTGTTAAATCGTTGATCTCAAAGCAAGTGGTATATAGATTTTACAATTCCGCTTACCATGTGTACTATTTATTACACATACAAAATTAGATGAAATAAGTAACAGTTAAACAAAGATTCTGATTTTAATTAGTGAATCAATTCCGAACTTAAGACCTGTACGAATGAGATCAACGCCTTTAGTGTAAAAAAAGTTACAGCCTACAGTAACAGAGTAATAACTTTATTTTTAAAATGTAATTATTCACTGTTTATTTCGATGTTGTAGCGGCATCTGAATTCACTACCTCGGCTTCCATAGAAACGCTCTTTTCTGCGTTAACTTCGCTCTTATTCTGTAACAATAGAGTACATAGTATGTATTTTTTGTTTATTTCCAATTCAATACTTAAATTCATCAATTTTTTTTGTATATTTTTAGCGAGCAAACGAGCAGGCGGGTCGGTCTCCTGATGCTAAGTGATTACCGCCGCCCATGAACATTTGTAGCACCTAAGGCACCAACAATGCGTTGCCGGCTTTTCAGGAATTTGTGAATTTTGATTTATTTATTACAGACTAGCTTTTGCCCGCAGCTTCATCCGCGTGGAGTTAGTATTTAAAAAATTCTGCGGGAACTCCCTGTTTTAACGGGATAAAAAGTAGCCTATGTCACTTTCCAAGTCTTCGGCTTGCAAAAAATCACGTCAATCCCTTTAATGCTGCATGATTGAAGGACAAACAAATTTTCGCATTTATAATATTAGTAAAGATTACTCGAGATATTTCAACAATTATTTTACTGAACGCTGAAATATATTTTTTATTTTTCCAAAACAAGTTCACACGGTCGACTGTGTTCATACTTCGTTGCGACTGTAGGTATGTGTGTGTGTGGTGTATATGAGAGTAAAAAAGTTTATTAGAATTACTATTAGAATTAATAATTCCTCTTGCTTACAATGCAGAGATTATCAATCTGCAGGGCAGATATTATAGTGCACAAGTGTGTACGCAAACATAGACTCTATTCCCTCAATCTTATAGTCGAAAATCCGACACGACCAGAGAGAGATCAGGCGCACGACCGACGGCTTTAGGTGATCTCCGAATCACAGTGGCACACCGCTAACATTCTAATTCCGGGCTAGTACCTACTGAGAATTTGACCCAATACATTTTTGACCCCATCCAGGAATTGAACCAGGAATATCGTCATCCGCAGTCGAACATGCCACTCGATCAACGAGGCAATGCAGTTTACAATGTACTTGGGTCGTAAAACAGCTAGTGTAATATTTTTTGCACGCTATAACTCGTTCACCTTACGATGACCTTGTTATCGATTCAGTCCAGTAGAACATGTTTAATGAAGCAAGAACCATAATGTTAACAAAGAAACTAAACATAATGCGTATTAAAACCATTGAAGTTTCAACGTGCGTACACATCTGGCGAATGCATAGCGAGTGTGCGTGCTGTACGCACGCGGTAAGCGTGCAGTTGCCGCAACTGTGTCGTGCGCCTCTTTAATAGTTATAGCTCGCGTAAGACTCGCATAAAGCACTCGTATTTAATTCGATTGATCGTATTCGTATACTATGACATTAGCGTCAAAGTAAAATGAACCTTACAAGTATTGGCTTAAAGTCACAAATTCAGTACAACCGATTTTAGTTTGGAGCATATCCGTACACGTAAAAGTATAAAAATGCATCCACGAAATTGAGCTCTAATTAATCGTTATTATGGTTCATTTTACTGTGACGCTAATGTCGTAGTATACGAATACGAACAATCGCATTAAATCTTATACCAACCCTACAGACGCCAAATGGTACTACTTATTTGACGCGTGAAGCTCAGATGTGTAGTTTGCGAATACGCTTAGCCCACTACCATCTTAGATCGTCACTTACCATCAAGTGAGATCGCAGACAAGGACTATCTTGTCATCGAATTAAAAAAAAGTGCCCGTTACTGTACTTTTTGTCCTGGAATAGCATACGGCGGGATTTTCAACTCTAACAGATAGAAAAAATAATGTATTTTACCTCATTCTCCTTTTCTTTGTCTTCCCTACTCTTTTGCTCCTCCTCTTTATTATCTGTCTCCATAACTTTCTCTTCATCTTTCTTCTCCCCAACTTTGCTGTTATCTATTTCCATTGTTGTATTCTCGTTTATTAAGTTTGCTTTTACTGCAACCTTTTTATTATCTGCTTCTGTGGTTTCTGTAGATTTGCTCGCATTCTTTTCCTGTGCTTTGGTGCAGTCTTTAATGCTATCTGCTTCCATGGAACTGGAGCTACGGCGTCTGTTTTTCTTAGCGTATTTTGCTTCAAACTTCTGTATGAAGTCTGCTTGGTTCACATAATTATCTGGCATTTCAGCAAGATAACCTGGGTGCATTGTGATTTCTGAAATAGGTCATCAAAGTTAGAAGTACTGCTATTTCTTGCTGGTTCCTACTCAGAAGAGTAGGAATTAATTTCTAAAACTGTGATTTAACTGTTACAAAGTAGGTATTAATACCTATATTTATTGTGGTATGCTTAAGGGCGAGTCTATGGCTGTATTTTCCAAAAAAAAAATAGTGAGTAATTTTTCCCAATTAAGAGTGCGTAATAGGACTATGGTACAAATTAGGGCAAAATCATGAAAAATTACTTACTATTTTTTGTGGAAAATATGAACAAGTATTGTCTGTTTTCGTAATAAAAAAAAAATTCACAGTAAAATGATGAGAAAAAGACATTTTATGCGATCTTGAATTCTTTATTTTCGCGAAAAGTGGTATAGTAATATTATTTATTAGTAAGTATAAGTATACCTTTTCCCAGCACCTCAGGTATCATGTAAGGGAACAGCCAGCCCACCAGGGGCGTCTCGCCCGCGAAGTAATGCGCCCTCTTGTGGTAGAACAGCAGTCCATCGAGCGGTGGGACGTCGTTCTCGAACTGCGGATATGTGCTCAGCAAACTGCGAGCAAACCCGAAACAAAACATAATTACCTATATGTAAGACGTGGACACACATAGCACATAGTTACATGTAATATGGGGTCACACCTGCTGTCTGCACATAGCACATAGTTACATGTAACACAAGGACCTACCTGCAGTCTGCACGTAGCACATAGTTTGCATGTAACATGGAGACACACCTGCACGTAGCACACAGTTACATGTAACATGGGAACACACCTACACATAGCACATAGTTACATGTAACATGGGGACACACCTGCACATAGTTACATGTAACACGGGGACACAGTAACAGTTTAGGGTTTTACACAACTATGACTAGGAGAGCCATAAGCTTAGTTGGTTCTGGGCTGTATCTCTCTGATGTTGTCAGATTGTCAACCTATGGTACTATAAGAGTGAGGGAATAGAGAGAACTTGTGCTTGGCTAAAGCATAATACTTACGAGCTTAGGCAATCTGTCGTGCAAGGTTCCATGGGAAGAATTTTAATTATGACTTTGTTTCTCTTATTAATTGTTTTGGTGTGTGGAAAATCTTCCAACTGAGTCTTCATCCAGTATTGGCGGAATTCAGTCTGCAATCAAAGGTGACAATATTTTTAACATAATTATATTGCTTTCACATATAATATATTGCTTTTCACGTTGGATTAATTACACAGCCACAATCATAACAGTGAAACAACTGAAGATATACCATGACTTCTTTGTTTATGATATTATAGATATTTTGCAACACAAGTGAGCCACGAGACATTTTACTTTTTCCTCTCAAAGGTGTGAAGTCTGCCAATCTGCACTTGGCCTGTGTGGACTATTTTTTTTAAAGAATATTAGCCAAGCTGAACTTGACTTACATTGTCCTCTCCCCTCCAAATAAGCGAAAAGCTTGTGCTAGGTAGGTATGACAATAGTGCAATGAGTGGGGCTCGAACCTGCAACCTTTCAGTTTTCAGTCTGCAGTCTGCACCTTTAACCGTTGGACTATTGAGGCATGAATGGCCTAAACCCAACTCATTAGAAAGGATACTTGTGCCCAGAAGTGGGTCAGCAATGGACTAAGATGTATGAAATTAATGTAATTCTTACCTCACCATCTGTCATAGGTTGATTATTCCAAGCGAGCAGGTCCACAAGGTACAAAGTGTTGGTCTTCTCATAATAGAAGCCGTCCAGTACACAGCAGTTTCTGCGGTGACTATTTTGAGGGTTGCCCCCAGGAAGACCTGTGTAGCGTTCAAATTTGAAATGGCCATACTTTGTGTAGAATTTTGTTGTGCCCTGAAACATGAAACATTGGTTGTTGTTAACTATGTCGGTGAACAGTGGCGTGCATACAGGGTAGGTATTAAGCGGGCAGATGATATAAAATGGAGAAAATCTCCAGTACGAGTCATAAAAACTTAAGGATAGGCTTTTTATAATTTGTTCAATGCCTAGCTATTATGTATAAATAATACGATAATTAATAGGAACACGTTTATTGTGCTAGGTAGCAGACATGACATGATAAAATTACAGAATTAATTTACCTACACACTTGTATTAACTTTTGTTAAGAATAGGTAAACAAATGATTTAAGTTTCACATACATGACACTAGCCTTAAGTTTTTTATAACTCGTACTGGAGGTTTTTTCCCATTTTATATCATCTGCCTACACTGTTGTACAGCCTATACACACCACTGTCAGTGAAATATTATTGCATAATTATCATCGCAACCCATCAATAGCTCAATACTGAGAGCAGATCTCTCAGGCTGAAATCTATAGACCGCACTCTCTCAGCTCAGACTCAACACAGAGTTAAAATGAGACAGATTTATGTCAGAGCATATTTATGTCTCATTTTAACCTCTATCTTGAATCTGACAGAGGTTAAAACGAGACACAAATATGCTAAAAAAAAAAAAATAGAACACCACAGTCCTTTAAGCTATTACTATTTCAATTGTATAAAATAATAAAATCATTAGCTAATTGTCCTTAAATTGATCAAACTATAGACTGAAGATAGGGAAATGTATGGTAAAACTTACCTGATTGGCAATAGCAAGCACTCTTACACCCTTAGGACAGGGCACCACAAACCAATTCTGCTCAAAATCACTTGGCTTCTCAATTATCCATTCAGACAACATCAATACATTGCTGTATGTGAGACTGGTTTTATGAAAACCAGCTACATATATGTTAGGTCTATAGGATACCTAGAAAATAAAATAAAAAGGCATCATTATAATCAAAGTGCATCATTGTATCTTCTTATCAACCGACAGTTGTTCACTACTGGGCATTTGCATGGATTTCCAAAAGCTTTGGTCTTGCTGAGCCTGTGTCCTACCACCTAGTTGGGGTTTACCAACAGTTTCTGATGCTGGGTCACCATTCTGGCACCTTGGTACATGAAATTCTTCGAACCTAGTGGCTAACGCATTTCTTCTTCAAGTGTAATATTTTAATATTGATTCATTAAGTACAAGGTCAGACCAAATAATGGTAAATACTAATACCAATACTGGAACCATAGCACCGTATCTTGTCAGCTTCACTATAATGAGTACAATCTTTTCTAATTGGCTGACACTGTTCCACTGTTGGTTAGAATAGCATGGTTAAGTCAGCCAATAACAACAATCATTATTAAAAATAAGTAAAAAAATCTTTATTTGGGATCAAAGGGATGCTGAGGAGTCTATCGAAACTAAAGAATTTTAAAAGAGCACTTGCTCTTTTTAAATAATAATTTAATTTAAACCTACCTGTTTATATGGATTGAACAATTTGCTATTATCTTCAACAGCTTTAACAAGTTCCAGAATACCTCGGAACCTATCTATTTTATTTTTTCTATTCCTGCAATGGCAGAAATAATTATAAATTAAATCTGGTTTATACAGAAGATTTTATGATAAAATAAAACCTAAAGCCTTTATTCAGACATACAACATTTACACAAAAATTAATTTGCTATATACTACTACTATTTTTTCAAACCCTAATTTTATTTTTAATGCCTTGATAGCGTGTCTGCTTGTCCTTTGTTGGTAAAGGCTTCCTCCAATAATCTCTTGAATATTGTCAACCCATCTTTACCTTGGATTACCCCTTTTCTTCTTGTAATGACCAGTGTACCAATATTTATTACTGTTTTGCTCCATTTATCTTGTCCCCTGTTTTCTCTTGTAGGCTCTAGATTGTGAGTGTAACACCATTCATGTTGGTACATTTCTTTATAGTTGTTCTTATTCTATCAGACAATTTTTTCCCTATCATACTCTTGTTAATAGCATTTTGACAAGATTCAATTTTTCATCTTGTACAATACAGGTATTTAAGAGGTTTCTTTTAATGGCCATATTTATATCTTTATTTTTCAAAACAGTTTTTTTCTTTCCATTTTTGTTACTACCCTCCTCATACAAAAATAAAGAAATATTTTATGTAAAATATGTATGTCAATAGGCTATGAATTATGACTGATATAAAATCTATCTACAAAATATTTCTATTTGGCAATACTTACTCTTTTTGGTTCTCCAACAATAGATTTCGCCTTTCTTCCTGCCTCCCGAATTTACCCCAGTTCTTATAAAGACCTTCAAAATCACTTTTCTCTTGAGGTTCTGTAGCTTCAAGGTTTGAAAGTGCTTTTTCCAAAATTCCTAAGTCGTCTTCCATTTTTATGGAGTTACGCTACTAATAAAGAAGACGCAAACAATAATTATTCTTTAATTTTCTCTATACAAATAACTATTTTTGTTGTATTTTCAACCCCAAAAGTTGTTCATTGATCAACCGGCGCCCAAAACACAAAAATGAAGCTGTTTTATTTTGACTTTGACATTGACACCTTAAGAAAATGACGTTGTCATTTGACAATTACCTACCTATATAGCGCGTGATACACATGCTAGTGGATGGCATGCTAAGCGGTGGTAAGCTGGCACGCCAGGTACTAGCAGAATGTCAGCGCGTGATATGCTAGTGAATGGTATGCCAGTTTCTAAAAAATTAAAAACACTTCTACGTTTTACGTGCGCATCGTTTCTAACAGTTCACAAAATGAATATTTATTAATGGTTTGCACCGGAGCAGTGATCACCGGAGAAAGTAATCGGTGAAAATATCGGAGAAAACCCGGTGTTTCACCGGTTATTATTGAATCATAACTCAAGTAATTTTATTTAAATAAAAAGAAGTTTGTTGATCAACATTGTTCATTATTTAACAACATTTATTCAAATACAATTACTTTATCATTATTTCCTACCTCCTTAAGTAATAATTATCATAATAAAGTTAAATATTTTTTTCTTAATATTTTTTTTTAATTTAAAACCTTTACAATCCATCTAATATCATATTTTGTAATTTACACAATATCGAATGCACTTAAAATTCCATGGAATTGTACTAGAATAGTAACAGTTAAAAACATATATACTTGGTACTAAATCTATGTTCGAATTCACTGAAGATCTCCGGGGAATCTCCGAAGATTGGAAAATCACCGGAGATTTTATCCGGTATTCGAAATTCCGCTCCGGTGCAAACCTCTAATATTTATGAAAAAATAAATAATGTTACAATACAACTCGCAATTATATTAAGCAAAAACAACAAAAACAAGCACAAAAATTAAAAAGATCTTGGCAGATAGTTGAAAGTTGCGATAATTTACTTGCAACACGTTACGATCTGTTTCACGTTCTTGTAACAGGCAATACGAATCTCCCATCCCACTTCCCCTCGAGGGGAAAAATCAAACGGCTTGCGATCTACTCGTATGATTTGTACTGGCAAAACCTCGATACACATGCGAGTAGCTCGGTTTTGCTTGGAACTGGCATGCTTTTGTGCGAGTAAGTAGCATGTGTATTACGTACTTTACCCCGTGTTCGTTGCCCTAGTTTTTCTTGTCAGCTGTGTCAAATATTTTGACATACAGATTATACAATTCACACAGATACTTTATTTCTTTTTGATTGCCAACACAAAAAAAATTACCTACTTAAGGGTAAAATATAAAATGTAATCATGGGTCCGCTCCAGTGCCAATTTAATTAAAACGAGAATTAAGGTAATTATTTTTTTTTTTAAATAAATAAAACGTAGTAAAAAATCTTAAAATTATATATATAATTATTTATATTTATATTATTATAATTATAGGTATTTTTTTTATTATTCTTACAGTTTCAAGATTAGTATTAATAGGTAGCGATATATTCGACTTTGAAAGCGTCAGAATCAATGGATTCTATGGCGCAGGTAGTTGCGTAGCTTTTACTATTGTATGTTCCTACAGCACTACAAGTTACGGTATGGTTACGGTAGATTATAAGTAGGTAATATGTAGGTACTATGTTCATGATATATACGTACACTGATAATGACAGACTAGTAACACATTAAGAATGGATACCTCATTCCATAGTTAGCTTTTCTTTTCAAGCCGGCTGGCATTTGTTCTTACAAATATAACAAATTTTGGTACGCACTTGTAGAACAGTTATTGAAGCAATAGAAGCATAAAAATTGGGAGTAGGTACCTACCATTAATAAAACTATCAACAATATCCCATCTTGCTTCAGCTAAATATACCTACTGAAAGGAAAATGTTAATTTAATTGACTGATCAACTAATAAATTGTACTATGCTGGTACCTACTATGTTTTTTCAATTAGTATGCTTATCAGGATATTAATATTTATAATATGTTATATGATAGATACCTACATACTACACCAGAAAATAATATTATTAAAACTTACCGTTTGAAGTACATAAATTCCATAACCATTTATTTCTATTTTTTTTTTGTTTACCTACATGTCTTGATATTGAAAATTATTAAGGGAATTTGAATAGGTAAAGCGCATGCAATATGGCATGCGCATAAGGCATAAGTGCGTCATGCAAGTGTATGCAACAAGGATGTTCGATCATAAGTTTAGTGGTACTCATTAATAAAATCGATGATTAGTTTCAGTTGGTACACGGCAAATTATTTTAACGTTTGCTTACTAATCCTTGTATCCAAAATCTACAAAAAATGTTTGACATCTACCTACAGGATATCAAACTCGCTGTCGTAAACTCACTCATCGTTGCATTGGTCTAAAAAGCATATAAACGTCAAATCTATTTATAATTTTTATATGAATACATCAGTTTCATAACGAAAAGGATAAATTATTATAGTCAGACCGTATTTTTGAAAAACAACCGCTAAAATACTAATACACGCTGATGACGTACTCATCTACTGTGACTACTCACATGTTCATAAATGCTGCTAGTATACTATAATACCTACTATTAAGCCTAGGTCATAAAGTAGAGTCATTAATTAGACGTACATAAGCCACTTAGATTCCAACTTTTTTATTTCTTAACTAACTATCGAGCTTGTATGCGCGGTTTCATTCGGTGATCCGAAGTGGAGATTTCTAAACAAAATTACCAATATAATTTTTTTCGGTTTTCAGCTTTCCAATTTTCGTTAGCCGTTTACAGCTGTTCAAAAAATTTTTTTTATTGTTAACATTGGGAAAGTAAGAAATTTTTCCATTTAAGTGTTACAAGTTTATAGACACGAACTTTTGGCTCTCGATCCTCGACAGTAACAGTAAATCTAAGCTCTGACTTATTGAATAGTTAAGTAGGTAATGAAAAAAAAAAATTATGATTTATATTTGGATTAAAATAATGTGAACCGGGGCAGTCATTCAGACTTCATCATCACTTACTTAAGGTTTAAAGAATTTATTCTCAAAGAACAGTTTGCTCACAAAATATTGGAACTCGTATCTACTACGAGTAGTTTCCCTTTGACTAAATAATACACTTAATGGTTATATCAAAATTATTTATTTCGAGTACATAATACATAATTATGCCAAATTGTGGTTCTTATCTTTTCCTGGTTTACTGGTCATCACTTCGCTAATCATCACTAGATTCTTTACTTTTACACAAGCCTTTAAATAGCCTCTATGAACATTGAAGAAGATGAATAATAAATTAAAGTTTCAAATATTTTTGATTCTCGATGCATTCATATGGCATACATACTCTACATAATAAAATAATGTTATTAGAGTTCGATAACATAAATAACTTATTAGAATTATGAGGAATTATAACACTATTATGTGAATTCTAATCAAAGTAATTTTTGAATCTCCCGCTAGTTTTCTTGTGGCATTTGTTTAATCAAACATGCAAAGGAGTATATGATGTAATCTATAATGAAAAGTAGCGTGGAAATTAAATACCAAGCGTATTCGATGAAATATTATTTAATACTAAATTAAGTACGAATTATATTCTTGCTTATCAAGTATTATTCCTAAAACCGTATTATATTTTAATATGTCGTCATCACTTGCTTGTCTGTGTTGTTCTAAAATTACTTTTCCCAACAATAATGCCAAAATTGTCACATCCAAATCATATTATAATACATTTTCTTTTTCGACTAAGCGTTGTTCCACTAGGTAGGGTCCGCTTTCCGAGATGCTTTTGCCTACTTTGCCCAACCTTGTGCATATTATAATAATAACATACTACATCCTAATAGTACAGGTATCCCAGAGACCTAAGAATTAATAATATGTATATAACTATAAATACAGGAAATTGGGTAGTAAAAAATCAAGTATTCACCTTCACTAGCAGACACCCGCAACTTCGTATGAGTGGATTCCCGCGGGAACTCTATTATATATCTCTATAATTTTACAAAATAAAATGTATTCTGTGTTAATCTTGAATACGAGCTACCTTCATTCCAAATTTCAGCCCAATCGGTTCATTCGTTATGGCGTGAAGGTGTAATAAACATACACAGACATACACAAATTTTTTCCTTAATAACATTACTGTGATGTGATGTACCTTTGCTGCGATAGTGAATGAAAAAAAAAAAAATGAAACCACTGTCACATATTTCTGAAATTTTTTCACGAGTCCTTTCCACACAAGTGCTTTTAAAAATTAAATATATGGCAATTAATAGTTTTAGCAGTCAATTGTCAGTATTTGATCATAGTTAATTTATTTATTTATTTTATAATATATTTTTATTGGTTTAAATATGTAATAATTTTATAATATTATTTATTTACATTACTACTCAATTATTATTATAATTTTTAGGGACGTTAGGTTTATTTTAATAGCAACATTAATGTTGACTACGATCTTTGCCGAGCGTTTTTCTATTGGATGCCGAGAATAACCGAACGTATGATTAGGTCACGTGGTACTTTTGGAGTCTTCGTGGCGTAGCTTGTTCAGCTGCTCGTCGAAGCGGCTGTCGGACGGTCGCATCCTTGCGAGTCTGCGTACAATGTAGCAGCCATTTTTGTTCTTGTTCATAATAGCGTGCGCATATTTTAATGTATTTAGAAGGATCTTTAGGAAAATTTTCAAGATGACTATTATAGTCTTTTTAATAGATACATCAGCTTCTATGAACCAAAGAGCTTATTTGGGCGGACGCCCAACGTTGCTCGATGTAGCCAAGGGCGCTGTGGAAACGTTCGTAAAGGTACGTGCAGTGTCATCGACTTCTCAAACCGCCTCGTTTTGTGATCGATTTGTTTATCGCGTGTTGAGTGTGTGGAACTTATTGATATTATTTCGTAGGTTCGGCAACGATCTCCTGAAAGCAGAGGCGATAGATATATGCTTCTAACTTTCGAAGAGCCACCCGCGAACATCAAGGTTAGTATATCAGATTGAACACGTTTTTTGGAGATATTCTTGTAGTATTTGGATAGGCAGCTACGTAAATCGGTTCTGTGAAGTATTTACAAGGTACACTAATCTGTAATCTATAACATAACATACGTTTAAAGTGAAAATTCATTGAAAGATATTACACGACGTAAACAGGACGAACCGCTGCCGTTGCTGCCTTCGCGATATCGCTCGCGACTGCGCTCTCGCTGCATGCCTATTGGTCGAGGGCGCGTACATAATGAAATGGCGAATTGGGGGGAAATATGAATTATAGAGGATGAGTGTGCACAGGAATGCGATTGTGGTTTCGTTTTGTTTGATAATGTTAATAGACGAAAAGATAGTTGTATAAATTAATAGAGCTGTTTTATCATAGATTCAATTTGGTTTATTAATGTACTTACTAAGTATTTATTTTGGTTTTTGCAGGCTGGTTGGAAAGAGAATTTAGCAACTTTTATCAATGAATTGAAAAACCTGCAGTGCCTTGGATTGACAACAATGGGTGCAGCTTTAAAGCATGCATTTGATGTACTCAACATTAATCGTATGCAAACCGGCATTGACACTTATGGCCAAGGGAGATGCCCATTTTACCTTGAACCATCTGTTATAGTTGTGATTACTGATGGGGGAAAACTGTCCAGCAATGCTGGCATCCAGGAAGAAGTGAGTATTTTTTATTCCTTTTTACAACTCATTAAATAATGGTTTTACAGAATGGTGCTAATTCTGGTTTACTTTGATTAAACTAAACATAAAATAGTAAGTACTTACTACTTTTAGACCTGTCAATTTATTTTAAAAATGCATGCACCTACAACAAAACTAAACTGACAGCCCTTAATGTGACAGCCTTTTGTGAAAAGGATAGTACTGTTTTTGGAACTGTCAATATTATTAGTTTCAAAATTGTGTACAGTTGAATCAGTACCAATATGTATCTATTTTGTTTGTCATCTATTTTGTTTTCCAGAAAACAAAATAGATGAATTCCTATTGGAAATTTTCACATAGCTAAGAACATACCTATCTGTTTTTGGTACAGACTTTCAGGAACATTTTGTAAACATTGTATGTTTTTTAGAAAGTTATTAAAATATATTAAGTATCTTATAAGTAATAGTTGCTTCACTTACTTCTGTTTGAATAAAAAAATATTAAATAAATATTATGAGAACTATGCAAACAAAATATCACTATTCCTTTTCTATTTCTAACATCAAAATAGAATAGTAAAATGTTTTTTTGTCAATTTGCAGCATTGAATGACATCAATTAATCTACCGTTATCATTTCTAAACCTAATATACCCTATTAAAAATAACCTACCTATTAAAATATATAACCTATAAAAAATAATTTAAAGCTTAGGTCCTAAAAAAAATAATTTCAATTTGCTTGGAACCTAAAAAAAATGTTCCCAAAATTGAATTTAAAACTTACATCTTTTGACTCGGTTTTTTTTTGCCTAATCTGAAATGGAAGAGTAAATGTTTTATTCACTCAGTATACATGAAACAATAATTAATTATTAATGCACTGCGTTTTATTATATAACTGTGAAATTCTTCTAATATGCTTGATAGTCAATCAGTAATAATTGAATGTATTGGAAGAGAAATTAGTTCCATGTATAAGCTTCCATTCCATGCATTTATTTTATGATGTACAATATAAAACACATGCCCCACACTGCTTATTATAGAAGTAGCTGATGTATGCAACTTCATGTGAGGATTTACGTTTTATTTTAATTGTCTTAAGGGGTTGAATTTCGGAAAATCTTAAATCATCAGTATAGTTACGAACAAAAAAAAAAACGTAAAAATCTAAATTCTAAGCTTTTTATTGTATTGTAATACTTGGCATCTCATGGTAAGTGATGATGCAGTCTAAGATGGTAATGAGTTTACGGCCGGGAGCTAATCAGCTCACCCAAAACCCCCCCACCAAACAAAAAAAAGACGTGCGGCACTCGGGGACTGCCGCGGTAAAGCTATTGCATAGCATTTGTTATCAACGCCATCTAGCGGTGAGAGGAGTCCCGTGTCAGTTTATTTTCGTTACGGAATTTCTGGATTCGGTCTCCACGCTCAAGGCCCGATAGCTTAAAAACACAGATAAACAGATGGTCAACAGAGTGGTCCTATAAGGGTCCCGTTTTATTTTTCTGGAACCCTAAAAAATATTTATTTCATGTAGTTTTGAAAGGTAAAACTTTTAATATTGTATTTTATCTGTATACCAGACAAATAAACAGGTTACATATAACCATCAAACACCATTCCTCATATCTTATCTAACATCCCATTTGGGTATGGGCTTAAGTAGAATTTTTGTGGAACTACAAATAAATCTCCGAATGCACCGCTTTAAACTACATATACCTATTGTTTTATTATAATCTAAAGAGATTCATTCAAAATTCATTAAAAGATCATATTGCTGTGGGATGTTTTCAAGAATTATAATAATTAGGTACCTATTTAAATTGAATATTTTTGAAATTATTTTTTGTCGCTATACTGCTTACATATTTTATCATTTTGACATATTCATATAAGTAGTGGGTCTGCAGGGAATTTGTATTTCCCTGTAGTGGCCATTCTACAGTGTGAAGACCGCATTTCTAATAAAATTGGTTAAAGTGATCAGTTACAACTAAAATACCATTTAAACTTAGCCAATCTAAGGTGATTGCGATCGTCACACTTTCGCATTTAAATTACGCCAGTGGGCATTCTTAATTCCCCAATATTTTTTGCTCTCGATACATGAGTATATTTTTTTTCCTAGTTCAACCTCCCAATGAACTGCCCAATCCCTGGTTCAGAGCTGACTAGGGAGCCATTCAGGTGGGATCAAAGGCTGTTCTCATTGGTGTTGAGGTTAGCGGGGACTCCGGCTGTGGAGCGAGACACCGGTCTGGTGCCGTCAGACTCCTCGCCTATAGACGCCATGTGCGAGGTCACAGGAGGTAAGTAATTCAAAGATAGCAATTTTAGTGAAAAGTTAGTAGGCACTTGACTGTCATATTGGTTCTTTCAACTGACGAGGGCGCGTGGCTCATGGTTGTGTGTCGTATCTGTAGTGTGAACGAGAGCTTGTTTGCGCCTGACCGCTCTCACCTAGGCTCCTGACAGGCACGCACACTTACGCAATGTGCATGTACACGACGTAACCACAAGCTCACAAGAGCTTAGTATAGATAGAGCTTAGCAATAGTTAGTATAGATCTTGCATTTCACGAAGGCACAAGTCTACGTGAAATGCAAGATCTATTGTGAAAATCAGACTCTGGATATGTTTACAATCACGTTTAATAATTAACTTGTCCAGTTATAAATTCACATCACTTAGAGTTACAACGCAACACACTACAGATTTTAGGTTAGTTTCACATTTCCCACTTTATATCCACACGCGCAGACAGACGCCATGATGATTCCCAGTCCCGCTGGCGCCGTATATCCGCTCACCGCGCCCGCGTGACGTCACACCGTACTCGTGGCGACATCTCTGTCCTTCACGTAACATCGCGTGCTTAACACTATACTAACGCGGTTCGCAATCCTGTCTATAGTTTCAATTGTGATGATTGACTGAAATTATGGTATTCTTGTTCGTCCTTTTTCGTGCGAATAGATAGATGGTCATTTGTTTGGCAAGGTGTTAACTACCCACTAACAACAACATTTCTTACCAGATCGGATCGAGGTTCTAGATCTATCCAAATGGGATCTGAGAGCTGGGATCAAACCCAGAACTTCCTTAGGAACTTTATATTTATACCAGCCCAGCTGACTAACATCCTCCTTTCCCCTCCAAATAAGCGGAAAGCTTATGCTAAGAGTGGGTACGACAATAGTGCAACGAGTGGGGTTCGAACCTGCGACCATTCAATTTTCAGTGCGCACCTTTAACCGTTCAGCTATGGAGGCTATAAAAATATAAATATAACCTATATAGAAATAAATAAATAAATAAATAAACATTTATTCAGCTCACACAAAAAAGAATTCAAATTAGGTACAGAGTTTGAGTAATACTAAGTGAGATCTATAGACTGCACCCCCACTCCGCCCAGACCCAGGACAGAGCCAAAACGAGACAGATTTATATCAGGCTCGTTTCAACTCTAACCCAAGTCCGAGCCGAGCCAGAGTACACTCTATAAATCTCAGCATTAATCTATGTCCTTAGATATGTTTTTATACCTAGAGAAATTAAAAAAAACAAAACACGCATGTTAGAGCTGAAAAGGCTACTGCCTCAGCATAATGCTGCAGTATTATGGCTACAGCGCTGATTTTCAGGCATAGCCTTTAGTGACGCCGTGATCCGACCGAGATGCAGTAGTAATAGGGAGTGATACATGATTACATAATTATATACTTAGATATTATACTATAAGTAAATAACAAAATAAATAGCTAAAGTATATACTTAAATATTAATATAAACATGTAGTGTGTCTGTGTGGGATATAGCTTGAAAGCACGCACAGCAGCCCAATGTCGTGCCTGTAAGACTTGGAATTATGTCTCACCGCAATGCTTTTTGCTTGTCTAGATAGTATTGCTTTATAGACTTTCTAAAAGATATTACTGATTTTAGCTTGCGGGCGGGTGGTGGGAGATCATTCCAGATCTTACAGGCTGAATGTTTAAATGTACCTCGAAATGCAGCTGATGTATGTTTTGCCATGGCAATTCTAGGTGCGGGGATCCGCTTACTGTATTCCTGCCTCCAGACTATTTTAGCATGCAAATAAGTCGGCTTGCCTGTAGCGATGATCCCAAACAGCATGGTCGCTAAATGTAACTTACGCCTAGATTCCATATTGAGCATGTTTGCATTATTAATGTATGGAGTAACGTGAGTTCGAGGCGCTATGGAGAAACAATATCGGGCACAGGCGTTCTGAACCTCTGAAGTTCTGAAAAAGCAACTACTGAGTTCCTTACCGGTTCAACGGAATGTGCTTTCCAAATCGGTGGATGGTAATAGAGTCTTGACTTATAAGAGCCACAAATTGGCCCACATGAAATTCTATCCTATTAATATTATAAATGCGAAAGTTTGGATGTATGGATAGAGGGATGGATGTTTGTTACTCAATCACGCCGCAACGACTGAACCGATTTAGCTGGAATTTGGCACAGAGATAGATTATATAGTCTGGATTAATACATAGGCTACTTTTTATCCCGGAAAATTAGAGAGTTCCCGCGAGAGTTAAAGCCCGCGAAACCTTAATCCACGCGAACGAAGTCGCGGGCATTAACTAGTAAATAATAATTTTAAAGAATTTAGAATCTTTATTAGACAATTAATATCCCATACATGTATTTCATCGACGCTTTTGGGGTGTACTGATGACGTCACCCTCATTTTGGGTAATTACGAAACCAATCAAGGTCAGGTACGATCATCTAATGCAAAGTTGTATAAAGAATTTTTAAATTCAGCCAATACCGATTATAAGGAAGTTAATTGAAGTAAACATGATTCTTTTAATGTTTTGATAAGATTACGTAACTTTACGTACGTAAGCTGTGTCAACATAGGTCAGGAAATAGCTATGGTACCTAAAAAAAAATGGGTGGGCCACACATTTCGTCTGGGTCTTAAGGTGCTAGCGTGGCGACTCTGTACCGGAAAGCGCAGTGTTGGTAGACCCCCTAGGCCTCAACTAGATGGACAGATGACATCAGACGAGTCGCAGGGAGCCGCTGGATACAGGCGGCGTATTAACCAATTTTTCTGCCAAGTACCTACCTACTAGTCATAATATAAACGTAAAAATTCTTTATACAAAACCGACTACTAACGCCACTACAAAGTATATCAATTGTGCCTATAAAATTTGAAGAGTTCCCTCGATTTCTCCAGGATCCCATCATCAGATCCTGACCTGATGACCGTGGGACCACCTGGGAATTATGCCCTGTCAAATAAAATAAAATATTCCAAATCGGTACAGGCGTCTTCGAGTAATCGGGCAGCATACATAAAAAAAAGATTCCGACCAATCGAGAACCTCCTCCTATTTTGGAAGTCGGTTATAAACTAAATCAAGAGTACAAACTCGAAAGTTGCAAGCATGAGTTATAGAGTATGGTACCTACATAATAATATCGTAATTGTTGGAATAACGACATAGAATAACTTTCTTATACCTAGTAGGTACATCGGTAAAGTTTGCAACTTTCAAGCTACTTAAACTTATATTACAATGTAAACGTACATAGTACCTATTATTCCACTCTGATTCCACTTGATGATGGCCGTGTCTTCGTTCGCGCGGATTTATGTTTTTTCTCCTTGTTATCATTCACTATCTATCTATTCACTGAGATAAAAAGTAGCCACATCCATCTATGGGATGAAAGTAATCTCTGAGCCCTTCAAGATCGGTTGTGCTGTTAGACCGTACTTTTCCTAGTAGGTATCGTCAGTTTTTAGGGTTCTGAAGGGTAACTAACGAGACGTTATTACTAAGCCTCCGCTATCTGTCCGTCCGTCTGTCTGTCAGCGGGCTGTATCTTATGATCCTTAATAGGTAGAGAGTTGAAATTTTCAAAGAATATGTACTTTTGCTGCCGCTATAACAACAAATAATAAAAATAAGAATAAATTTAAGGGGGGCTCCCCTACTAGAAATGTGTTATTTTCCCGGCGTTTTTTGGTACGGAACCCTTCGTATGCGAGTCCAACTCGTATTTGACCGGTAATTATTTTTAGGAAGGTACCCTTCATATTTCAGGGATAAAACGAAGCCAATTTAGTAATTCCTGTCAGAATCGATTCTGCCGTTTCGAAGATTAGCCTGTCCAAACAGACAGTCTAAAATTAAAAATAATCCTTACTGCGGGCAAAAGCTATTGCAATTTGTTATATTATGTATAAGTAATCCAAACAAATATTTTAGTCAATAGGTTATGAAACCGACGCAACAGTAAGATAGTATATGAGTACGATAAATTCGTTACGTGAGTGAAATGCGTTAAATAAGAAAGGGATTATAATATTATGTTATGCTAATAGACTCTTCTGTAAATAAGGGTGACATTTAGGCCCTTTGAAAACCAGTTGGACAAGTTTTTTTGAGTGGCATTCCTGTTGATAATGTGCAGTAATGTTATTCTTATTTTATTGCGTGTTAACCTTCAAGTGTTTATTTCACTATTCGTTTTGAGCACCAAATGTTGGAAACCTTTAATGAACTTTATTGACTAGTTGTGTTATACAAATTCACCTGCCATTCTTTAGAATGAAGCGAATTTATTTAAACCCTTAGGCCCTTCGTACTTGTAGACTACGCAAATCTTCGATACCCGATAGTTTTGAGGCGCACCGGCGCCAGTGTAAGGACCTCTGAATTTGTATTGTAGTAGCTTAGAGACCATTGGGTATCGGATTTGCGTAGCCTTGTGTACGAAGGACCTAACGCAAAAAAGAGGGGCAGTATATAAATCAACTAGCTGTTGCCCGCGACTTCGTCCGCGTCAATTTCGGTTATTATGATCTCGATTAAGAAGTTTTTAAAAGAATATATTTTAAATATGGATAATTTTCCCCGTTTTTGCAACATTTTTCACTGATGTTTCGTTCCTATTGGTCGCATGGTGATGTTATATAGCCTTAAGCCTTCCTCGATAAATGAACTATCCAACATAAAAAGAATTTTTCAATTCGAACCAGTAGTTCCTGAGATTAGCGCGTTCAAACAAACAAACTCTTCAGCTTTATAATATTAGTATAGATTATGAACGCTGCCTGGCTCTATTAAAATTGTAATCCGAAGTGAGGATTCCTGTATAAAATTATCAATTTTGATTTTATCAGTTTTCCAGCTGTTTTTTTTGGGGTTTTCTATACCCCTGAATTATGGCGAACAAACAAAAAAAAAATGTTAAAATCGATCGTTTTTGAGTTTTAGCCAGACTAACGAACAGCAATTGATTTTTATATCTAGAGATAATATTATGGAGGCTGGAGCCGAGAGTTCAATCTCCGCTCGTAATAAATATTATATTCTCCGTTCATATTGCATTAATATAGACATGTTTGGACGGTTATTCGTCTTTAGATCATTCAGATTATACAGCTAAGTATGTATATCATTGAGCCGAGGAATACGAGGAATAATATTATATTAAACTGACTTCGTCTCAATCCGTCGTAGGCAGTAGGCACACTACTGACCACACGTCTTTTCTCGAATGAGAATTCTCGGGCATACAATTTTTCTCAGGTCGTAGGTTTGATCCCTACATGTTGCACTATTCTCGTACTCACTCCTAGCACAAGCTTTCCGCTTATTTGGAGGGGATAGGAGGATATTAGTCAACTTCAGCTTGGCTAATATTCTTTATAAAAAAACAATAATATTTATCATTTAAATAATAATTTAGGAGCTTGATAAGAAGTAGTTATTATGAAATCACAGATTCTTAAATTGTATTTATTTGTAGGCACGTCCTACGTTAAGGGCTCTTCAATTTTAATTAATTTTAAGTTACCTAGTTGTGTCAAGACGTGATAAAAACCCAATATTTTTAATAATACATTGGATATATGATAGTTTTTAAGTTATATACACTAGCGAATTGGGATTTTTGTCCTATAAGGCTAATGTAAGAGTTGGTTAATAAATAAATAAAAAAATTTTTCGTAGGTCGCTCCTATTGCATCACATCACACCGCATGCTGATGCAGTGCATCGACAGTCTCGTGCAGAAGGTGCAGAGCGGTGTGGTGATCAACTTCGAGAAGATAGGTCCCGACCCGCCGCCCATTGATGGCGGGAACAACAGGGACGGTGGCGATCAGGGAGACGATGTCAATCCAGACGCCGACAAAGATATGGACGGAGATGGGGAAAGAAATGGGGTACGTATTTACAGATTTTGGAGTAGGTTCGTATTCATGCCACTAGGCGACCTTGTTTCAGATCCGTGACAACACAGCTCTATAATTAATCAATTATTAACACTGTCTCCAGTTGCTGTCCTAGCTGGTTTAGGACCTACTTGAAATAATAGGTAATAGTGCAAATGGCGCACCACTATCTAAATATATAAAAGGCAAAGGTGACTGACTGACTGACTGACTGACTGATCTATCACCGCACAGCTCTAACCACTGGACCGATCGAGCTGAAATTTGGTATACAGGTAGCTGTTAGGACGTAAACATCCGCTAAGAAAGGATTTTGGAAAATTTCAACCCCAAGAGGGTTAAATAGGGGGTTAAAAAATCGAACCTAACGTGAGCGAAGCCGCGGGTTAAAGCTAGTTTATAATAAATAGAGGTCGGTGCGCCATTTGCAATATTATTAATTCCAGAGAAACTGCACGTTGCACGCTATCTTTATGTTGCTGCGTGATTGAAGGACAAATCACCAAACAAGCATACTTTTGCATTTATAATATCAGAAGATTGATATTTCAGTTTTCGTTTTACGGGCGTTAGATGTATTTACTTAGATGTAAGGATAGCCACAATTTGTGAAATTCCTACCGAAAGTTTCCAAATGATTGCGATCTCACCTGATGGTAGGTGACGATGCAGTCTAAGATAGTTGCGGGCTAACGTTGGCGGCACATCTTTGACGTTAGGGTGGTAACTAGCAACGGCCAAAGCCTCCCACCAGACCAGACCAGAGTCAATTCAGAAATTATAAATTACCAAATTGCCTCCGCGGGAATGGAACCGGAGACCTCCCAATTATAAGACCATAGCGCTCACCGCTGCGCCGGGGAGGTCGTCAAGGGGTTTTAGGTATAATTTATTTTGAGTTGAATGTTTGTGGTTTGCAGCGCTGGAACGGAGGTCCTTATCAGACCGGCATGCCGAACCCAGCGTCGAGCGCGCCGCAAGCTTGGCACTCTTGTAGGCGGCTTATCTACGTGCCAAGGACGGTGGCGCAGAAGGGGTTCGCCGTTGGTTTCTGGCCAATACCTGAGTCCTTTCGGCCTGACCCTAACGCTCAAATACTGGTAAGTGACAGCTTGAGTACCCTTTAAATTGGGATGTATAACTTAAAAAACTTTCAATTTGTATGTAGGTACAACCTAACTGCCTCTTTGGTCTAGTGGTTAGCATATTCGACTGCGGATGACGAGGTCCTGGGTTCGATTCCCGGGTCGGGCCAAAATAAATTCTATTGGGTCAAGGAAATTCTTAGAAATATTAACTGTGTGTATTTTATAGCCTTAATAGCGCAACGGTTCAAGGCGCGGACTGAAAACCGAAAAGTCGCTGGTTCGAACTAGTGCACTATTGTCGTACCTATTTCAATGGGTAGTTAAGAAAAAATAATAATATAGAACTAGTAACAATCTGCCATACTTTATTTATATTTTATAGTGCAAGTTAATTTTTACGATCGTAACTTACGGGGTTACGTTACAAATATAAAAATTGTAACTTAGTTGATCGACTTATAGGTATGTTGACCTAAATTTAATATTGAAGGGACAACCTGTATCTTTATATACTGTACTCTAAAGTCTGACAGTGTCATTGTGCATAACAAATACCTGTGGATATTATTTTTCCGAAGACAATCTTTCACTAAAAATTCACTTGGTGCCTCTGAACTGCCTCTGAAGCACTTTGTAAAAGTTTTTTTTTTTTAATAAGAAACCTACTGTTCTATTTATATATATTTTTTTCTCAGTTGGAACAGCATTCCGAACCAGTGGTAGATTCATTTGACAATTCGAAAGTATTTTGTAAAAGTTTATTTGAATAAAAAAATATTCTATCCTATTTTATAGCCTAAAATGTATTTACAGTTTTAGAAAGACTACCATAAACTAATATGCACAATAATTATATGTAATACACTGAAATGTACATGCAAAATAACCCACAAACTACTTCAACGTTTGATATTTATAATGTGTTCACATGAAGACTGAAGTTCCTCTCCCATTAAACAACTTAACATGACTACGAATGTTTATACGTAATACGTAGGTATGTATGTAATAGTCGCCTCTTAAATCTGCTGAGTATCCATTTCATTCGTGTACTTACTTCATTTGAAAGAGCTGACATAAATTTGCATAAATTTAATTGTTATGTAAATAAGGAGGTCTGTGGAAGCCACTCATGTATTTTTCATATCTAATGCAAGGCTTTTTTGTGGTAGACTGAGGAAAAAATATTCATTTATTTATATTAATATAATCACTGTTGGACAGTTTAACTAAGTATAAATATTATGTCGTCTCTGGCATGACTGATGACGATAATCTCATTATCGTTGTCTGATTGGTTGATAATAATTGACACTCCACTATTGCTTGGAATAGACAGGTTAATATGAGATAGTTCTATTGCATTAACCCAGCCAATGAGAACGGTTGCTATGCCCGATAGCGTCAAGAAATACTGTAAAAATAAGACTACAGAAATGCAAAGTATAGTATGTAGGCGCAGAACGAGGGATCTGCATTTTATCAACTTAACAGGACAGCCATTTGAAATATTTTCCGAAGTTTTGTTATCATAACTTTTTAAATAAAAATCTACAGAAATGAAGTTTCACATTAAAATGGTTAAAATGGTTCTGTTTTAAAATAGTCAACAAAAAGTCCAAAATATGTGCCAAAGGGTCAATTTTGGACTTTTTGCAAATCAATTTGAATGAATCAAAAAATGTACTTTTTTGTACACCACCTAACAATAAAAAGCAATATTTGATGTTTTATTACAGCCGCCTCGTTCAGCCCACCCGGTGGTAAAGTTCACGTGCACAAGCCAAGAGCCCATGGTGATCGACAATCTGCCTTTCGACAAATACGAACTGGAGCCGAGTCCCTTGACGCAGTTCATACTGGCCAGGAAACAACCGACGAGCTGCTGGCAGGTATGTCTTTGTCATCAAATATTTTTTATAAGCTATTCAATTTTATAGCCTCAATTGGGTATTTGATTGTTGTCAAAATGTGAATATTCATTCATTACAATAGAAAATATAACATGTAAGAATAACATTTGTAAAAATAGAAAATATATCTTATGTCAAAAAACAAATAAGTCATAAGCTGTTTTACTGCGATCTGTATCCGTCTCTTTCTAAAACGAAATTTTGTATGGATAGTGTATGAAACGTGACGTCATGTTGCAATAGCGCTCTCTTTTTCTAACTGGAAACTTAAAAGGTTTATATTTTCGAGACTAGTTAATAGATAAAGATATTAAAAAACCAAAAATGATATTGTGTTATAATTTATTTGAAGTATATTTATATTTATATGTATAAAAAAAAATTTAGTTAAACACCCAATTATCTGAAAAGGTAAACAAAAAACCCAAAACCAACAGGAAAATTGAAGATCCACTACCATTATAAGATATCACAATGTGAGCATTATAATATTGTAATGAAGAAACCGTCGTTGGAAGGGGCATGGCAGTGTATATTCAACCCATACCCCTAGTATGGGTTGAATATACACTGCCATACCCCTTCCGCCCGCTACCATCTTAGACTGCATCGTCACTTACTATCAGGTGAGATCGCAGTCAAAGGCTATCTTGTCATCGAATAAAAAAAAGCATTTCTTATTCCCAGGTGTTCGTAGCCAACAGCGGTTGCAAGAACTCGGAGGTCAGCCACCCGTTCGGCTACCTGAAGGCGTCGACGAACCTGACGTGCGTGAACCTGTTCGTGCTGCCGTACAACTACCCGGTGCTGCTGCCGCTGCTGGACGACCTGTTCAAGGTGCACCGCTGCAAGCCCACGCCGGAGTGGAAGCAGGCGTTCCAGGCCTACTTGGATCGGATGCCGTCCTATTATGTAACTGTAAGTTTATTTATGCTCGGTAACTAGCTTTTGTCCGTGTCTTGCTCACGTTACAGTAGATTTCTCAAGCACCCTAAGGGTAAAATATGCCAAAGATGCCTCACTGCGATTGCTACTGCATACATTTGTTTTACAAGGAGGTGACATCGAGGTAGCGAGCTAAACCGCGACTGCGAGATATCACAGTGAGGCATCTTCGGCATGTTTTTAACCTTAGAGGTTAAATTTTCAAATAGTTTCAAGTTAGTTTCAAATAATCAAAATGGTTAACTAGTTGATGCCCGCGATTTCGTTCGCGTGGATTGAGTGTTTTTTTGATTCCCTCGGGAACTCTTATTTTCCGAGATAAAAAGTAAAGCCAAATTTCAGCCAAATCGGTTCAATCGTTGCGGCGTGATTGAGTAACAAAAATCCATACATCCATCCAAACTTTCGCATTTGTAATATTATAATAATAATACAATAATTCTATAATATTTCGTAAGTAAACAACATTGACCAGTCTGCTATTGTAATGCTATCATTTTCTAGACGGAATATGTATTACGAAAAGAGTAGTATTTTTAGATAATTTCAATTTAGTTTAGATTTTGATCCACCACCAACCTGTATTAACCTGAAAAAATAGAAATATGTGAAAAATTACTCTTTTTCAGCCACTTCGCCGGGCGCTAACTAAAATGGGTGCATCGGCGCCGCTTGTCCAGAGCTTGATTCCCGACACACAGGACAATTCCTTGAGTTTCTCCGTACTGAACTACTTGAAAAGACTGAAGAACCAGGCCAAGATAGAATTTGAGAAGCTCTGCGCTGACGTCATCAACAAAGCTTCCAGTGCGAATAGCCAAAAGGTATTTTTTTTTTTTAAAGAATATAATATTAGCCAAGCTGAACTTGACTTCCCAAAGAAAAAAAAAAATGTCTGAGACTTGTTTGCCCAAAATTCCCGGAAAAGCCAAGGGATAAATCAACTTTAAAATGTTTTATTTTTTCTTCTATGATGCGGCTGTGCAAGTTCTTGAGAACCATTGATCGCCGCTTGTCTTAGGCTGAAATCTATAGGCTGCACTTTCAGTCTGCTCAAACTCAAGATGGAGACAAAACGAGACAGATTTCTATCGGAACATATTTGTGTCTCGATTTAACTCTTATCTTGAGTCCGAGCTAAGTCAGAGCACGGTCTATAGATCTCTGCATTATTTTGCTTACCACCAAAAAAAAAAAAAAAAATTATTGTTGGCGCTTTGAATTCGTCGAAGTATTTTGCGATTGAATTAAAACTCTTGCGTGGATTCGGTTAAACTTTGTATTAATATGAAGTTACAGTGCGTATAAGTAACGTATGAATTTCGAATAGAATAATAACGACTACGATGACAATTTGACGTTACAATTGACGTTGGATGACTGATGACGGACATACGTGGACCAATCGCAATGCTTTTAGTATAGCGTTTTATTTCTGCTTGAACAATTATATTAATACTTTAACGTTTCAGGTGGCGGAAAGCGTTCGTGTTATGCCTCGTTCGCCTCTGAAGAAGGACCTGACCACACATCCGTGCCTCCAGGACAAGTTCACAGCTCTTCGGGACCAGTTGAACGAATTTGGGGGCTTCGTCGTGGGCCTGTCACGTGGTCGTCACAAGAACCAAGCGCACACCTATAGGAACCCTTTCGATGTACAGAGGAGGGATTTGTTGGATCAGGTAATTTTTTTAATTTTTTTTTTAATTCAAATAAACTTTTACAAAGTACTTTCGAATCGTCAAATGATTCTACCACTGATCTTTTAATAGGATGGCCTGTGTTTGATTTTGATTTATTTATTTCATACTAGCTTAGGTTATATTTAAATGTCCCGCGGGTATCATTTGTTTTTCCCCAAGTCCTCAACTGTGCAAAAAATCACGTAGCTCTTGCTGCGTGATTTTTTGCATATTATTGATTTTTATAGGGTGATCAAGAACAAACCAATAAACAAACCCATAATATGTATTCATAATATTAATTGATTAGGGGTATGAGTGCACTGCCATACCCCTTCCAAGTTAGCCCGCTACCATCTTAAACTGCATCGTCACTTAGCATCAGGTGAGATTGCAGTCAAGGACTATCTTTTCACCGAATAAAAAAAAAAAAAAATATGGCTATGTAAACTATTAAAATTGTTTGTAAAATGAGACATAATATTTGTATGGTTTTTTCAGGTGGTTCGAATGCGCTCGAACTTTCTCCAGCCGAACCTCGCGTACACTCGCCTGGTGGACGAGGACAGCGCCCACTCCATGGCGGTGGCTCAGATGGGCAACTACCAGGAGTACCTCAAGCGCATGACGCCGCAGCTGCGCGAGATCGAGTCGCAGCCGGTCCGCCAACACATGTTCGGCAACCCCTTCAAGATCGACAAGGTAATTCCTATGTGGATTATTCAAATTCAAATTCAAAATTAATTTATTTCATATAGGCTAACTTGTAGCTCTTATGACACGTCATAAATCTACCACCGGTTCGGAATGCAGACTCTGCTGAGAAGAGCCGGTAAGAAACTCAGCAGTTGCTCTTTTCAAAAAAAATATTTTTTTTTTTACAAAGCTATGCTATGTATACAGTGCGTCCACAATAAAGCTTCAAAAAAAAAAAATGCAAAAATACCTATGTAGGTACACCAATCCAACGCATGTCAAGATGGGCAGCCAAAGCAGACCCATTCCTGTTGGTGGCACCCGTTCACGAGCATGACGCATGATCCAGCCATTGCTTCGCTCAACCATATTTCTACACAAGTTTAAGAAATCAATTAAATCTGTTCTTATGAAAAAAGCATATTATACAATTGAAGACTATGTAAATGATAAAAAAGCGTGGATATAATTCGCTCCAGTGATTCATAAGACAGTAATAACTATCCTGTGTTCAATAACAATTGTAAAATTTTTATTTTTTTTGAAAAGAGCAACCGCCGAGTTTCTTACTGGCTCTTCTCGGCAGGAAAGGCATTCCGAACCAGTGGTAGATTCATTGACGATTCAAAAGTGCTTGTAAAAGTTTATTTGAATAAAAAATATTTCTATTTCTATTTGAGGGAACGTAACAACCCGAACGTAACCCTCCGCGTCCTTACTAATATTATAAATGCGAAAGTGTTTGTTTATTGGCTTGTAGCTTTATACAAAAACTAGTTGAATACACAATAGAACATGTAGGTACAGAAGTACCTACATGTCCTATTGTGTATTCTGTGTATCCTCTAAAACCAAAGATGCAGACTGAAAACTATAATTTCAACGGTTCGATCCCCACCCGATGCACTATTGTCGTACCCATTTATTAAAAAATCAGTTATACACAATCTCTCAACTAATTTGAAAAATCTAAAGCAAAGCTATCTATTTCCGCAGAAACTATTATTAAAGATAGTCTTAATATTATTAAGGTTGGACCTATCACTAAATATCTAAGTGGTTTTGGTTTTCGGCATCAATCATTGATGCCAGATTTTCGCGTATATTTAATGGCTGTTGCGTAGTAGAATAATCGAACTCCTAGTTCAGTACTTTTGTATAATTTTTTTTTAAAAAGAATATCAGCCAAGCTGAACTTGACTGATGTTCTTCTCTCCCCTCCAAATAAGTGAAAATTTGTGTTAGGAGTGGGTACGACAATAGTGCAACGGGTGGTATTCGAATCTGCGACCTTTTAGTTTTCAGTCCGCACCTTTAACCGTTGGGCTATTGAGGCTTGTAGAATTTTAATTAAAATTTTACAAGGGATTGTATGGGTCGTTCGAATGCGCTCGAACTTTCACCTTCCTTTCCCCCTTCCCAACCAACCTTCTTTATATTATTTTAATAATTTATTTAATTTTGTTGGTTTCCCTCTTACGTTAGTTAACTAATGTGCTACATCTCTATTTGCAGAGGATGATGGTAGACGAAGCCGATATAGACCCGCTGGGTGCAGTACGAGGAAGCGGCGGCGGGGGCGCTGGAGGGAAAAGGGGTTCAGAAAGCCCTCGAGCAGCCCCTCCCAAAAGAAAAGCGGGGCCTCTGCCACACCACATTGTGGCGCGAAGGCCCTCGACGCCACCAGTGCCACCGACGCCACCGCTGTTGCCCGCCACATCGGTGGCGTCACCACCGCCTGCAGCGCCCTTGTCGCCCGTGATGGCGCGAAGACCCGCGTCCCCCCTCGCGCCTGTACCTTCCGATCTGCCTTCTGGAAGACCTCCCGAGGTAAGCTTTCTCTATATTACTTGTTTTTTTTTTAATCCAAAATATGGTATTTTGTATTTTCGTCATTTTTTTGGTTGACATTGTGGTTAGGGTAACTGAATCTCAGTTAAATAAAGGAATGCAAAAAAATATTCCTAGTTGCAGAAAGGTTTTGCGACTGTAGTCCGTGTCCCGTTGCGGTGAGACTAATGTGGGGGTCAACTCTTACGGGGTTAACTCATATGTGTAACCAAACACACTATCTTTGAAAAAAATATATATATGTATATACGCGACGTATTGAGAAACCTCTTTTTTGTCGTCGGTTGAAAACTGCCATATAGGGTATGAAATTTGACAATAGTAAAATCATAAGTGCCATTTATTTTATTAGTACATAGTTTTTCTTTCTTTGAAAATATTTGGAAGATAAATAAAAAATTATTTAACAATGATGATAATTTTGCTTCCAGGAACCTCCAAACGTGGATACCGGCGGGCCGTCTACACCAGTCTCATCTCCACAGCCCGCCGCGCCTGTCAACCTCCCGCCTGTTGTCAAACCATTTCTCAATGGAGGTTTGTATTTTTTCTATCCATTCATCATCATCACATCACCATCACATCACATCACCATCATCGTCATCAATGGCTGAGAGCTAGAGAGGGGTTAGGTATACGACGTAGTCCATCACGTTAGCTAAATGCAAATTGGCGGACTTCACACACCTTTAGTTAAATTGCGGAGAACACTCAGGCGTACAGTTTCTTACGATGTTTTCCTTCATTGAAGCATTAGATATTTGCTTGCTTAAAGTTATGTATCTTAGAACCGAAAAGTTAGTGGTCATACCCGCGACCCGTCGGAGGAGGCCGCGGTCCTAACCACGAGGTTTTCACTGATTTTTTAATTATTTTTTTTCATCTTAAGCATGGATTTTGCAATTTGGGCAAAGTTGTCAAATTATTCCAAACAGTTAGGGCGGTTACAGAATAGCGTTTTTTCGGCGCGTGTAGACGCGTATAGGCACGCCGTTTGTCACACGCGCAACTCTTACGAGCGCTGACGCTCTTATAAGCTCGTATAATTTATTCAGACGAACTTGACTCGCTTTTATACGAGTTTATAAGCGCGCCTACACGCACTTCTAAAAAAGAGTTTATATACGCCGGAAAAACGCTAATCTGTGACCGTCCTTCAGTACTAACTTGTCATCAAATAAAAAAAAAATGATATTCCGCCAGATGCATACACGACGATGTGCAGCAAGATGCCGCGGTCGCCGTCCCCGCCGGACGAGGCCGCGCCGCCCGCGCCCGCGCCGCCGCCCGCCGACTCGCAGGAGCTGCAGATCAACGCCATCATACAGGGCGTCGCGGCCGAGAACAACTACTCCTCGCGCGGCAGGAAGCGGAAACGAAAGGTGACACAACTATACGAAATTACATAATAAACATAACTTTTACCTCTAATAATTCTTTAATCTCACCCTCACTACTTGGGTGCCTGGAGCACTTCGACCATCCGGTGTGCCAGATCTTTTTTCCACGTAGTTTGAAACTGTGGAACCAACTTCCTGCGACGATGTTCCCACTGAATTACAACATGGGGTTATACAAGGGGTGGGCCGACAAATTCCTAAAAAGCCGGCAACGCATTGGTGGTGCCTCTGGTGCTACAAATGTTCATGGGCGGCGGTAATCACTTAATATCAGGCGACCCGCCTGCTCGTTTGCTCGCTAAAAATACAAAACAAACATAACTTTTACCTTTTGTAGGAAATTTGACCAGACAAACAAAAAAATATTAGAAACCAAGTCAGGGTTAAAAAACTTTTATTGTTGACATTCGACTATCGTAGTGACTATGTTATATTATCTCTATGGTGTCACAAACTTTTTGCTACAATACACACTAGTACAACCATCCGCCTTTTTACAATATAAAAATCCCATCTTTTGTAGAAAATTAAGATGAATGGTGTCATTTTTCAAAAGTACAATTTTGTATTTCCTGAAAATATAAAAGTTTTTCTTTTGAATTTGGCACTAATAATATTTTACTCTATTTTAATCTCTCCCCTTCCCTTTCGATCTTGCTCCTCTTACTCCGTAGTCTATTTGTTTTCGCGATCAGATTACCGCGACCTTTTTTCATTTAACCCTCCTTAAAATTAAGTAGGCTGCATTATTTAGAATTAAGAGTTCGGTTTTCTTAAGATTTTTACATCGTTTTTCTTACGTAGTTTATGTGGATCTTTTCTCAAGCAAATAACTGCGATTGTTTTCTCCCTGTCTTCCTTCTTTTTTTTCGTTTCCTTACCGTCCATAAAATTAAATTGATTACGATGTACAGGGTTTAAAAGTTCAGTTCTGCTTATTTATTCTATGCGGTTCTCTTCCTGAGTTCTGTAAATTACCGAGATGCTTTTCAAAAGAGAACTTCTAGGTTTCTCACTTTTTGATGATGCCCTATGCTTCTCTTCCTCGGTTTAGTATACAATAGAAAGCTCTCTAGTCTTACGAAACTGCGTCCCTCTTTGAATGTTAGTATCGTTTAAAGAGAGTCCGCTTTTCTTGCCTGCATTCCGCCTCAGCTGGCAGACTCTCAGGAGCTCCAGATCAAGGCCATCATACAGGACATCGCGGCTGAGAACGACTACTCCTCAAGCGGAAGGAAAAGGAAACGGAAGGTAGTGTGAATTTATGTGGTAGAGCTCCCCTCTTCTTATTTGTTATGAGTATAAGTTTACCCATTCTCATTAGTATTAATTTTTTTAAATCATTCCCTTAGCTGATCTTTTTCACCCAATTATGAATTTCATTGCATTCTTTTAAACGATGACTGTCTCACGCTTCCTAAGACCTTCCTTGCACTGCCTATCCATTTTCTTAGCGTTCCCAACCAAAGTAGCATAATTATTAATTACCCATTTTGCTATAAGATTTCATCTTACGTAACTATAAAATCAAATCATTTGCTTGAATCCCGTTGTCGTTTCACTTCTTGCGATCTCTTACAAAAGGTTACGAAAAATGATGAACGTCTTAAACATCTTGGCTGTTAGCTTGCAAGTTTGTTTTGGTAGGAATTCGTTATCTTGTTTCACGCGAATGAAGTTGCGAGAATTTAAGGTAAGTTTTAAAAAGTTAGAGTAGAGAAAAGTAGCCACAATTTATGCTATTCAGGTATGATGATGACGTATAGATAAGTTCGGAACTTAAAACCTCAGAAAAAATGTTTTTTTTTTTTTTTAATGCAAAAATGTTGTACTGTTATCGTGGATATTGATTATTTATTTACAGCGTATTCGATAGGAAGCTTCGTGCTCTATAACAAAGGTTCCCATGGGATTTTTGCGGATGGTATTCGGTATTCGAAACGCATACTAATAAAAAGAAAATTGAATTAAGATTACGATTATTACCTTTTAAAACGAAATCATTATTTTTTATTTTTCAGAGCGAAAGACAAGAGGCGCCTGTGTTACTGCCGCCCGAGCCTTCGCGCGAAGAACTAGCTGATATCAAGAAGCACAATCTCGCTGTTCGTTCCGAAGTGTACCGAGCCGTACGAAGGCCGGGTAAAGGTAAGATGAACGTTAGAGATTTGGCATGATTACCTAGTAGATAACAACTTCGGCCTCCTTTTAGAAGGGGTCGGGTACCAATCTTGTATCTCTTAACTTTTTGGAGTTATAAGCGTTTTAAGTAATGAAATTAAAGCTTTCTTAAACCATTTTCTTTCCGGTAACCGGTTCTTGCTGGTTCTTCTCGGTTGAAACGTCATTCCGAACCACTGGTAGATTCATTTGACGATTCGAAAGCACTTTGTAAAAGTTTATTTGAATAAAAAATTATTCTATTCTATTCGTTTTGAAGGTGCTTTACCTTTAAAGCTCATGAGGAAATCTGCAAAGTTTCACCATAGTGTGCTAATCCTCACTTGGCCAGTGTGCTGAAAACGTTATTTCAATTTTACAGGAGACACGTGCCCGGTTTTTATAGAAATCAAAGTTAGGCTAGGCTTAGTCTTTGGATGGCTATATCATAAACCCATTTTTCTCAAACATGCATGGAAATATTATCATTATTTTCGAAAAAAGAACACGCGAAGTATCGAATTGTCGGACAAAGAAAATCAAATCCATTGCAGGAGCGTTTTTTGAATTTGGAACATTACAACGCTCCACGAAACAGTTTTTGTTTTTTTTTTTTTTTTAAATATTGCAGGAGCTTTGTCATCATTACAAAGCTCCTGCAATATTTAAAAAAAAACAATAATGCCGTTTCATACAACAGTATGAAATGGCGTGCTGGGGTTACTAAATACTCTTTTCTCAAACATGCATGGAAATATTGTCATTATTTTCGAAAAAAGAACACGCGAAGTATCGAATTGTCGGACAAAGAAAATCAAATCCATTGTAGGAGCGTTTTTTGAATTTGGAACATTACAACGCTCCGCGAAACAGTTGTTTCGCGGAGCGTTGTTTTTTTTCTAAATATTGCAGGAGCTTTGTAATGCAATGCCGTTTCATACAACAGTATGAAATGGCGTGCTGGGGTTACTAAATACTCCTTGATCGGATCTCTTTTGTCATTCTTGGCATACCATAGTCTCTTTGCTTAGTACAAATTGCGTTTACGTGGCTGTATAGCCATAAATGCGTTTGCCTGTCGGCACAGATAATAAAAAAAAAATTGGCGGTAAAGCTGAAAATTCGTCTTGATTTGTTATTTACATACCTACTTAATAAATATAAATTTAATAATCATCAAAATGAGTTCCAACGGTTCAGAGAGTGAAATGGAGATTGATTGTACCTACTCCACCAGATTTAAACCAAAATGGCGGATGGATTTGGATGTATAATATAAAAAGTGTTTTATTTCCCTGCATTCTTTTGAGAAAAGCACTATATATGCCTCGGCGGGAAATGGCAATTGCCTGTCTCGTATTTAGTGAAGTCCTCGCCTACGGCTCGGCCTTCAAACTCATACTCGACCTGCAATTGCCTACTTCCCTGCCTTTGCAATAATGTACTATTGATCGGATCTCTTTTGTCATTCTTGGCATACCATAGTCTCTTTGCTTAGTACAAATTGCGTTTATGTGACTGTATAGCCATAAATGCGTTTGCCTGTCGGCACAGATAATAAAAAAAAAATTGGCGGTAAAGCTGAAAATTCGTCTTGATTTGTTATTTACATACCTACTTAATAAATATAAATTTAATAATAATCAAAATGAGTTCCAACGGTTCAGAGAGTGAAATGGAGATTGATTGTACCTACTCCACCAGATTTAAACCAAAATGGCGGATGGATTTGGATGTATAATATAAAAAGTGTTTTATTACCCTGCATTCTTTTGAGAAATGCACTATATATGCCTCGGCGGGAAATGGCAATTGCCTACTTCCCTACCTTTGCAATAATGTACTATTGTATAATGTATTGTTACAACTGTATCATTTTAGGGCCATAAAGATCACAGATTTCATCCGCTCCATTTTATTGGTAAACGCGTAGTTATTTTTATAATCGTTTGATATGTTTCCTTCTTTCCGTTACAGATTACACGAAACTGTTCGAATTCTTAAAACAATTGCAAGGTACGGTGGATATTAAGAAGGAAGTGATACGTGATGTTATTAGTGAGTCGTTACGCTTCAAGCGGAAGGCGCTAGC
This sequence comes from Hipparchia sbordonii, assembly GCA_038048805.1. NCBI lineage: Eukaryota > Metazoa > Arthropoda > Insecta > Lepidoptera > Nymphalidae > Hipparchia > Hipparchia sbordonii. The sequence continues at coordinate 6,961,042 of CM076098.1, forward strand.
GCAGCTGCTCGAGGACTTTTTAGCGGGACTAGAAAAGAATGGGAACAGTGCCTCAGTTAGTATGACGAGATTGAACTCATCGTACAGCAATACAAACAACCATAGCTAGTGGCGTGTGTGAAATTGTTCATTCGTTTTAACCATTTTAAACATAAATTGACGTGAAAGCCAAGTGTCTTCTTTATTTAGTACAATAAGTAACAATGAGTAAATTACCTATTACTTGAAATCATAGAAAAAGATTTTCGATGATAATAAAAAAGATGATGGTGCAGGATTTATTGCTGAATATTGTACTATGCAAAACCTTAGCCCATAGTGAATACAATCCAAAATGGCGTCGGACATATTTGCCTCTTGCTCGGAATTAAGACGCTTGAGCGAGAGGTGAAAACAGCACGACCTTCAATTGTTTTTTGCTTGATTAATGCTCGGCTCACATTCACTGCTTCATTGTTATTGCCGTTTACAATGTTATTAGAAATACAGTGTTAATAAATAAAGGAAAGAAATATTCTTTCTCTTTTCTTATTTAAAGTGGCACTGCCAAATATTATGTAGTTCGGGCTACCATTTCACTGTCGCAGAGACGAAAGGCATGCAGAAATACACCAAGCAGATTTATTGATTAAAGAAGTGATAAAATTATCACTAAAAAAATAATAATAAAGATATGACTTGATAAAATTATCAAGTCATATCCTTATTATTATTTGCTGGTTGATTGTGAAAAAGTTGCATCAATCATTGCTCAGTATCAACTATGGGGATTAGGAAAATGTATGGCATTCTTGTTGCAACAGAGTTTTTTAGGAACTAGCGAGAGAGTATCGGTCTATTAGTGGTACGATTCTCTAAAAATGATAGCTAGTGTGATGACTAGGGTTGCCAGATTTTTTTTCAGACTATAAGGGAAAAATGGTTAAATGGGTAAAAAATACGGATTTCAGTTTTTTACCCGGGACAAATAAAAACAAAATTATTTAGTGTCTTTTTTTTTGATATTTTGCCGAGTATCGAGTCAGTTTAAACAGATTTTTATTCGTTTTAACATATCTTCAAAAATCAATACAATTATAATCGTAATTATAAACGGTCATCAACTCGCTTTTTTACAAATGTTGAGTGTGTGAATACTTGGATCGATTTTATAATGAAAAACGAAGGACAGTTCAAATACGGGACAAAGCCTGTCCAGCCGGGACATTTTAAATTATGCCTAAAATACGGGATGCCCCGGGAAATACGGGACGTCTGGCAACGTTACTGATGACTGCAATCGTCACTCGCTATTGGCCAAAATGCATTGTTGTAAAAATAATGCATTGTTGTAGAAAGAATGCAATAAATTCAGCCAATCACCACAATTGGGTATTCGACTGATTGTCAAAATGTGGATACTCATTAATTACAATCGAAAATGTTACATGTAACAATAACATTTGTAAAAACAGAAAGTTGATCAAAAAACAGTTAATGCATGCGACGTTAGTTACTGCGACTGTATCCGTCTCATTCTAAAACGAAATTTTGTATGGAGAGTGTACGGAGCTACTGAATCTTGACGTCATGTTGCAATAGCACTCTTTTTTCTAACGGGAAATTTAAAAGCTATATTTTCGAGACTAGTTAAGATATTAAAAAAAGAGAATTGATTTTGTGTTCTATAAAAACCTTTGAGTATATAAAAAAAAATAGTTAATTATCCAACTAAGACTGCAGCAATGATTGTATATGGAGCTTTTACAAAATCAGCCTACAGTATAGTAGATACGATCGTCACATTCTACGAATCATTTTTAGACAACTCCATTGCCGAACGCATCTGCGTCGTCTTCAGTGGGAAGGTGCCCTTACTCTTATCTACATGTGTGACTTCACGTTAAGATAAATTTGAATTTACAGACCTATCTTTAGATCTTATACCAGTCTAGATTGTTTTACATTTTCGTGTGAATAGAGAGATTTTGTAGTGTTTGCATTATGAAATTTTATTGTAGGTAGGTACATAAAATTATATAAATAAAAAATAGCACTTATACATATTTCATAGCAAATTTTTTTGAGATTCTTCAAGAAATTTCGGAAAAAATTCGTCATAATTTATTCGTATTTTGACGCGAACTATTTATTGTCATTGGAACTGGTTATTTTTAAAAATATTTTATCACAATTCACTAAAAAAAAAAAAGAAATTCGCCGTTACTATTTAGTCAGATTAAATGCACGATTTTCTGATGAATTATGAATCCCAACATCGATTTTCCCTAGTTAAAACTTAACTTAAGTAAAATAGATCTCTGTGCCTAGGGCAAATTTCTTAATCGCGAGTCACCTGAACGACAAATAAATAAGTTTTGACATATATACTAAAAACTGTCAGGACTTTATCCCTCAGGTAAAGGTTACTAGGCAGTGGTGAAATTGGCCCTCAGATGTGATTTTTTTTTATTAAATTATTTTTATTCAAGAATTTATTATTGTCCATTATTTTTGTGAGACATTATTTCTCTGGACTGGTACATGTTCTAACGCTGTTTAATTCAGGGCTGTGAGATTCATCTAGTCTGATTTTAATTGCGTGGAATTCAGACGTATCTTAATGTTACCAGGGTTTAAAAAAACCCACAAAAAAGATAATAAATAACTTATAAAAATAAAAATCAATTGCCGCACATAGATATAATATGACAAATGCCTGACAGATAGTTTGGGGTAAAATCGAACTACAGGTGGCAATACTGTTTTTCATACAAATAACTCGCTCTATTTATAAAATGACAAGTGTCAGAATTCCACCGAATTAAAAATCAGACTATATGTGTTGCAACGGTGTTCAATGTTCATACTAGAATCTTATGTGAATAAATGTAATGCAAGTTGTACAACTCTCAAAAAAGACTTGATAACATACTATAAGGCTGAAATCTATAGACCGCATTCTCACTCTGCTCAAACTCAAGTCGAAGATAAAACGAGATAGATTTATGTCAGAGCATATTTGTGTCTCGTTTTAACCTCTATCTTGAGTCTGAGCTGAGACAGAGCACGCTCTATAGATCTCAGCATTAGAGTTATCAATAATAATTTTGTTTAAGTATTTGAGGTTAGCTGTCACAAAATAGTATGATGATCAATTATGTCGTAGAATACACCTGGTGCGCGGCATTCTGTGAAGAATTCATTACTGTACGGAAATGTGTAATTTTAAGGCAACTTAGTTGTCACATAATTAGGGCGCCTTCAAATTAGAAGCGTGAAGAAGCGCGAAGAAGCGCTACAGGGGCGCTACCATAGCGAAGCGCTGCAGTGGTCCGACTGGCGCAGTAGACGCGTCTGTAACGCTTCAGTAAATTTTATGATGTTTCAGTAAATTTAAATGAAGACTTAGCAATGACGCGATGGATTCAGACGAAGAATCATTACTCTTATTAATTTTATTACATTACTACCTATAGGTAATATCGATAGCAAACTCGTCAGAGACGGAAATCTATAGATTTTCCGTCTCTGACATTTACAATACTATACCACATTTTATACTATCGATAGATTTTCGAAGTCAACTGTCGATAGTGATAAATAGACAGCACTATCGTTACTAGTGATACCAAATAGTGACGGTAGTCTCAAGATGTTGTATGAAAATTAGTAGTGGCGCCACTGCAACGCTTCATTACGCCTCTTATTTGAAGGCGCCTTAAGTTTCTTATAGTGAACAACAAACTATTGCATAACTAAAGGTGTGAAGGTATACTTTACTAATATTAACTTCAAATGTCTAGTTTGTTTAAAATAATGCAAAAAATTTGCTTGCTATAAACATCGTGCATCTCGCTCTTGAGTATGTTCCGCGCGTGAAATAGCATTCTTTCACGGACGATCACGTGATATTAAAGAGGACACTCTTAATGGCTTATCTTTGTAAATCAAGTATACATCAGTTCAATCAGTAAGTGTCCTCCATGAACTGCATTGAACAAGGCTTGATACTTACTAAAAAAGAATGTACCTATCAAAGTTTTACGTCACTTAACATTATTTTATATTATTGTAATAAACACAATAATTTTTCCCAGTTCTTGTAAATTTTAACGACCATTCCCCGAGTTTTTATCGTTTGTTTGAATGACGCATTCTATTTTATAATTATTATATTATTATTGTAATTTTATTCAATGACTTCTTTCTTTTTCTAATCGGTTTAACGCTCTGTCACAAGTTCATAATAACAACATGGTTAAATGAAATAAATAATTTAGTACATATTGACTAAGTAGGAATATTTTATATTTGACAGCTTTCCTCCGTAACCAAAAGTAAAGGTCATGCGATTGTTATGTAAATTCTAGTTAAAATTTTTAAGTCCTGATGAAATGTTTAAATAAAATTTTAAAGTTTCAGCGTAAGATCACACTAGGGTTATTTTGTTACTTCAAACTTGTTGAAATAATATAAAAATGCATACAGAATGAAATGAAAAAAAGAAGTAATGTGAAGGTATAATTAAGAGAATATAATGTCCAAATTGGGCTTACTTTTTTGAACGCTAACGGTAAGAAACCTACGGTCCTTGAGTGGCCTTAAGCTTAGCATAGAGTAAACGCGAGTTTTCATAACGTTCTATTGTCAAAAAGCAAATTGCGTCCGAATCCGCCATTTTCTTGTCTACACCACAGAGTTAGAAGATTCACATCGCAAAATCATTTAAATGAATAACGACTTATGTTACCACACAATAAAGTGCAATTCGGGATGCACAGCGCTAACTTACTTAATGTTACCTAGAAGTTGGCTCTCTTTCTATCGCGTAACTCTTATCCCGTGATGACGCCTACCTAGATTTAAATAAATGGCAAAAAACGTCACTGGAAATTTCGTATGGGAATTCACTTTGAAAAGCTGTAACTTTTAATTGAATTAAACAGGAAACTTCAAAGCTTGAAAGGTATTTCGAAACCCTAAAAAAGAAACGCTAAATTTAAAATAACGAACTTATAATGAAACGATAAACTTATCTACATACTAATGTAGAACATTATGTTAATACTCATTTACTCTATGTAAAGAATGGACTATGCGTTTGTGTTAAACATATAATATACAATATTATAACGTGGAGTGGCATGTCCTCTAATGTGAACTTACGCTTAGTAAATTATGTTTTTATTTGTATCGTTCAACTGTAGCACTGTTGCGCGTTACCAAGTTTTAAGGCATTTAGGTTGCATTCAATGTATATAATATGTATCTTAAACTGTTTAGTTCGATCGATCTATTCATCAAATGTAAAGGCGTTGAAGTTTAAGAGATAGCCACAAGATTCTCAGGCATCTAATACCTACTGTAAGAAGGATATCGTGGCTTTCGTATTATTAGACCACTAGCACTCTTTATAAGCCACCGAAACTCCCGTAATAAACTCATAACCGATTAGCCTTTTCGAAGATTAGCCCGGTAAATGATTGATGACAATCAATGAAATGAAATGAATACACTTTATTGTACACCACAGTACATAATAGGAACAAAAGATAAAATTAACTTAAAGTAAATTAAAGGAATGTGAGCACAAATGGCGGCCTTATCGCTAATAAGCGATCTCTTCCAGACAACCATTATGATGCAATCAATCAGTTATTAGACGTACATAAAAATGGTTGTTGGGGCTTTATTAAAAAGCAGTCAGTAACTTCGAAATCAGACATTTAATTTTTATTTACTTAAAAGTATACATAGATTCCTGAGAACTGTGTGCTATCTCTGCGACTAAATTCCTTTCTTGTCATAATATTCTTTTGTATTACAACGTAGAGAATTTAAAGCAATATGAACTCTTAAGAATTTCATTGTAGATAAAACGACTGGCGAATTGTGAAAAATGTAAATAATAGTTACTTGTAAATATTAGATTTTATTATTATTACTTACCAATGAAAAGATTTTGTTTAGGACGTTTTTATGCGTCACTCAGTACGGCCTTTAGTATGATCTAGTATTGCAGAATCTGACTCTACCAGTAAAATAGTATTAATTTATCAGAGCTAAGAGGAGGTTGTTAATATAATAATCACAAGTAGCCAATTTTATTGTATAGAATTGCTAGTTTTATTTTGTGGTCAGAGAATGTTTGAGTACCTATCTACTCTATAGTTATCTATGATAATACTTCGTCGCGCTAAAGGTCGTTTTGTCAATTGTAAAGTGTATATATCATTTTATAAATAAATTATGATCCTTATTGGATTTTTTATTTAGTGTTTAATTTATTACTAATAGCCCTTTCACTTCTTCTTTCTACTTTATTATTATCGAGTACCTTCATTATGATAGCTGATCTGGATCACTTCCCGCGACTTGACCAACATAGACATGTTGGTCAAATCATGTTGGTCATGTTGGTCAAGGTATGATTATCATGAGAGACCAGAATAATGTAACTAGTATTTTTTTTCAGCCGGTTTTGATGAAGTTTCCTAATTACGAAAAGACGTGTGGCACTCGGGGACTGCCACGGTAAAGCTATTGCATAGCATTTTTTATCAACGCCATCTAGCGGTGAGAGGAGTCCCGTGTCAGGTTATTTTCGTTACGGAATTTCTGGATTCGGTCTCCACGCTCAAGGCCCGCGATAGAAGCTATGCAATAGCTTAAAAATAGAAACATTTTTCAGGTATGCCATTAAGGTTTTACCATGCTTTTACATAAAAATATAGTAGGTTATATATGTAAAAGTTTTCCAACTTAACGTAGGATTTTCAACATCACGGCGCGTTGTGACTTGTGCCGCCGTAAAGTAGCGGATTTACCAGTTTGTATGATATGTGGCTAATGCGGAATCACAAGTTTCATGACATTTAGCAGTTGACGTTTGACATACAACGGATTTTATGTAGGACGCGCCGCAATTGTAGGAAGCAACGCGGCGACCGCGTGGTTCCGCAGTGTAGAGTACATTCAAAGACTACAGTATTAATACTAGGTAAGTACATTACTGTTCCGTGGCGTACCGTAGTAGTAACACTTAAATGACAACCACGAATTTTTTAACCGTCTTCCAAAAAGGAGGAGGTTATCAATTCGGCCGGTATTTTTTTTTTCCTATGTATGCCCACCGATTACTCCGGGGTTTCTGAATCGATTCACGCGATTTTTGTTTTAAACGACAGAGGAAGCTCGCGAAAGACTTAATTAAGTTCCTAAATTAAATAATTTAGTTGTCCACTTCGATCACTGTGATCGAAGGTTGTCCACCTATTCATACCTAATTCTTATTAGCTATAGCAACTAGGTAACTACCTAATAAGCATTAAGTATACCTCATATCTCTTACATTTTACTTTCGTTGCCTGACCTTAATTGCCTATTCGATGCTAAATGCACTACTAAAAGCGTCTCATTAGTGTGTATACGAGCGCTGGCAACTTTATATTTTAAGCACTAGGTACTTACTTTAAAAGTGACAAGTAAACAACAACTAACAACAACTTACAACTCGTGTTTTAGTTAATTAAACTAAATCAACTTAGTTAAGTGATTCGTAGTCTTAGAGCATACCTAAAGCTTTAGCTATATGCCAAGCTATAGTATAATTATTTTCGTTATGTCAGGAGTGGAAAGAAATAGAGCATGATTTTACTATTTTTAGTTTTCACGTAAGTTAAGTAAGTTTCTATGTAATGACTGTCTGCCAAAAAAAAAAAAAATAATAAAAAAAAACATATTGCATTTCCACTCAGATAACATTAATTTTTTATCTTTCAACATTGAATATCCCATCTTTTGGCTAAATAGGTAGCTGTATTGTTTTGTGAATCATAGATAAATTATATTTATTGAAAAGAGTGTTGTGAAACTGTTGCCAAAAGAAAATATTAAGGCGCTCATGTGCGCACGGCTTTATTATTAACATCCGCATTTCCTCTTAACACAAGAGTCCATAAATGGTTGGTTATAAAATTGTGATGTCTGGCGTGCGGGTCGCCATATAAAGAGGCTACTTAGAAGGAAACTACCGAACAAAAATAATAATCTCTATAGAATTAATTACTAATTAGATAGAAAGGTCCAGGTCCAATCAGGTCCGTCATTCATTTGTCATGAGTAGGTAATTTCATTAAGTGAATGTCCACTAATCATAGGTCAAATCACCATACTAAGGTCCGCTGATCCAATGAGATTACCACGAATTTGAAAAAATTAAAGAAATCGGTATAATAATTTTTTATAGGCGGCGATGGAGTGAGCTGCTATGCTTTGAATATCCTTACGGGATAAATATGAGTAATCAGGAGATCCGTAGAAGAACTGCATCGTCACTTACCATCAGGTGGAATCGCAGTCACGAACTATCTTGACATCGTATAAAAAAGGAGGTTCTCAATTCGTCGTTTTTTTTTTTTTTATGTATATAAATAAATAAATAAATGTTCCACGATTACGCGAAGACGCTTGGAACGATTTATATATAAATTATTTTTTGTTTGAAAGGGTATACTTCCCAGGTGGTGAGACCACCACCTGGGAAGTATACCCAGGTGATCTGATCATGGGATCCTGGAGAAATCGAGGGAACTCTTCATAGGCACTATTGACATACTTTGTAGTGGCGTTTGAAGTCGGTTTTGTAAAAAGAATTTTTACGTTTATATTATTATTTGAATTTTTTTTATGTTCTGATATGTTCTTTCCTTATTTGGTGTACATAAATTCATTTCATTAACTATAGCTCATAGAAGCAGTCATGTGTGGGGGATACCATCTACCTACCTAAATATAATTAAGTTCATGCCAAAACCTTTAAAAGTAGAATAGATCCTTTCAAGTTTTTAAAATGTCTCGGAGCTTAACGAGATGCGACTCAGCATAATTTGAGTAGGTAGGTAGAGGTAGGTAGGTAGAGGTAGGTAGGTTGAGGTAGGTAGGTAGATGTAGGTATACCTAAGTAGGTACGGTTGGACTCGACAGAGCTTAGTGAGGCAATTATAGTGGACGACTGAATAATTATAACATTCCTGCTAATATTAAAAATGCCAATGTGTGTTTGTTTTTCCTTCAATCACGTAATAACAGAGCAACAGATCGACGTGATTTATTCCATGGGTAATGGCTATACCTATCTGCTTGAAGACCTAGAAAGTGACACTAGCTACTTTTTATCCCCGACAAAACAAAGGGTTCCCGTATTTTTTTTACGTGGATGACCTATTATATCTGATATAACTATTCTACCTGATTATTCAGTCTATTTATGGCTTAACCTTTAGAAAGTTGTTTTCTAGGCTTTATATACATACTAGCTTTTGCCCCCGCGACTTCGTCCGCGTGGAATTAAATTTTGGGGTGGAATTTTCAAAAACTGTGACATACGTACTTCTTTATTTTTAACTGAAAGCTCAAATACCAACTTTGATGTAAACAGCTTGAAAAATGACGGAGTTTCATATAAACTTCCATCCCCTATTTAAACCCCTTAGGGGTGGAATTTCCAATAATCCTTTCTTAGTGTGCGCCTACGTCATAAAAGGAACCAACTGTAAAAATTTCAAGTTTCTAACTTCAATAGTTTAGGCTATGCGTTGATATCTCAGTCAGTCAGTCAGTCAGTCAGGACTTTGAATTTTATATATATAGATAAGGTTTTAGACAAAAGAAATTGTAGAAGATTTGAAATCCTTTGCCTACCTTTAAAATAAATAGTTACCTACCTGTCTATCATAAAGCTTTAATAAACTTTGATACTATCTTAACTACATAATCGCTAGTTATTTCGTTACTCATTTACGCCAGAGGCAAGTTGTCTAAGCTCGAGGACCAGAAAATGTTATTACGTGAAACAGGACCAGCTTTCAGTTACGTCTTGAATAAATTAATGTCTAGGGCAACGAAGAGACTAACAATTGTGTTGTTATAGGCTGCGGTTAAACATAAATTAATCGAGTATCTTGGTACTTTGGAACGGTTTATTGAGTATGCTGGTCTAATTTCAAAATGTTCTGCGTATCTTTGAGATCCATGCTAATTAAATTACCCGCTTCTTAAACATAGGTAAACTAAAATATGTCTTGTAGAGTACATATCGGCTTTCGAATAGATAGAGACCCAATTGACTGAGTGAAGGTCTCTGAGAAGTTAATTGGTACATAGATATATTATTAAATTATTTAGCTTTATCGTAGATCACTGAAAACCATTTTTTTTGGCAAGGTACAAAATACAAATTCATGGTTTTATTTCAGGTAGGTATACCCCGAGCGTATGAAACATGTCAGGCGTAAAATTGAGGCACTTTATTTCGATCTAGGTTCAGGTTCAAAGTTTCAGTTATTTTTAACCGACTTCAAAATAGGAGGAGGTTCTCAATTTGTCGGGATACTTTTTTTATTTCTTATGTATTTTCCCCGATTACTCGAAGACACCCGGACAGATTTCAAATTTTTTTTTGCTTGAAAGGGTATACTTCCCAGGTGGTCCCATGGTCATCAGGTCAGGATCTGATAATGGGATCCTGGAGAAATCGAGGGAACCGTTCAAATTTTATAAGCACACTTGAAGCGATTTGGATACATAATATTTTTTATAGTGACTTGTGCATTTTTGCTTTCAAAAAGCACAATTTTAACACAACCACTACAATTAATTGCAAACTCATAATAATTATACATACTTACGAGAACTCCTACAGTTAAGATTAAAAAAAATTGACAGACAGATAGACACTTTGGCTTTGGCATCAATAATATTAGTACGGATTATGTAAGGTACGTAAAGTATAGGTAGGTAGCTACCTACCTACCTATACCTGTATTAGGTAGGTAGGTACTAATATTACCAAAATACTGCAGTTTTCTCTCTTCACTTTTACATAAATGTATAGGATTCAGAGGTTCGTATTTCGCTTCGGTTACATCTGGGGTGAATGCACGCTCGTCCAATCTGGTAGCTCTGGTCTTAACGCTCTACTGCTTTTCAAAACTTGACTTAAGTATAAAATATCTAAGTAGGTAATAAAGTTGAAATGCACTTCTTTCTGCTTAGTTTTATTATGATAAAGGTTCGTAATAGAATATGTACCCCTTCCAAGTTAGCCCTCTACCATCTTAGACTGCATCGTCAAAGGCTCGTAATAGAACATGTAGGTACCCCTCCCAAGTTAGCTCTCTACCATCTTAGGCTGCATCGTCAAAGGCTCGTAATAGAACATGTACCCCCTCCAAGTTAGCCCTCTGCCATCTTAGACTGCATCGTCACATGCCATCAAGTGAAATCGCAGTTAAGGGCTATCTTGGCATCGAATAAAAAATGTAGATTTACACTTTGTCCAATGCTTTATTTACAGTTTTATAAATATCACGGCAAAGAGTTTCGGTGGGATTTTTAAAGATTTCCGCTGAGATAAAAGATAAAGCATATTAGTCACTCTCTATTGGCGAAGTGCATTGTGCTGAACTGGCACTAAATAAAGCCAGAAAGCTAAAACAACAACAAGTACTCAACTTATTACCAATTGTAGTTTCATTGACGATTCAAAAGCGCTTGTAAAAGTTTATTTGAATAAAAAATATTTCTATTTCTATGCAAAAAATCATGTCGATCCGTTGATTCGTTGCTGCGTGATGGAAGGACAAACCAACAAACAAACACACTTTGGCATTTATAATACTAGATGATTCCCGCGACTCCGTTCGCGTGGATTAAGGTTTTTTATTCCCGCGAGAACTCTCTTATTTCCCGGGATAAAAAGTAGCCTATGTGCTATTCCGTAATCCGTACTATAATCTCTGTGCCCAGCCAAATCGGTACAGTCGTTGCGACGTGATTGAGTAACAAACATCCATACATCCAAACTTTTGCATTTATCCTATAATATTAATAATGTTAATAGGATTATAGGGTTAGTAAAGATTCCTAAGCAGCCATACCTGTGTTCCACTTCTTTGATCTTGGAGCATTTTAAATTATTATAGTTAGCTACTCAAAAGATTCATCGGTTTTAAATCAAATCGCAGCGCTGTCGGGCTTCAGAAATACCAGCTATCAAAGCAGTGGGTTTAGTATAAGATTTAATTCGATTGATCGTATTCGTATACTATGAAATTAGTGTCACAGTGAAATGAACCATAACTACACTGATTCAGAGCTCAATTTCGTGCATGCATTTTTATACTTTACGTAGACGGATACGCTCCAAACTAAAATCGGTTGTACTGAATTTGTGACTTTAGGTAAATGTTTTTATGGTTCATTTTACTTTGACGCTAACGTCATAGTATACGAATACGATCAATCGTGTTAATCTTGTACTAACCCCGCAGTGCGCGTTGTCGGGAAATAGCTAGTGTTGCTGATATTTCACGGCGTTCGGGGATTCACACGCATCCGCCGCGAATGGCACATTGACGTGCCTCGTCGCCGATCGGAATGAGAACAAAGGAAATAAAATGCTTCAATTTGTTTGTTACATCCGTGGACGTTTACTCGATTTTAGACAGACGTGTTTCGAATGATTGGGAGTCCCATTATTACCGGCGCGGCAGTTCAATTCTGAGCTCTTCTATTTTTTTTTCTTTCCTTCACAGGTACCTACTTTTGCAACAAGGTAGAGTTGAATAGAATCATTCAAAATTTACACAATTTATCGTAACTAGATGCCCGCGACTTCGTCCGCGTGGATCAAGGTTTTTCAATTCCCATGGGAACTTTGTAATTTTCCGGGATACAATGAAATGAAGTGAAAAATGAAATGAAAATTTATTTATACCTACTTAAAATAAAGTCAGTTTACAAATGTATCAGGAGTCCCGATTTAAGTTATAGATAACCTGTATCCCGGGAAACCTACTCTCCCTCCGTCGTTTATGTAGATATGCGTGAGCGTGTGCGTGTGTGTGTGCGTGTGTGCGTGTGTATGTGTGTTAGTAAAATGTAGCCTATGTAGTGTATGTAGAACTATAGTGCCTGGGTATGAACTATCTCCATTCCTTTCAGCTAAATCGGTTCATTCGTTGTGGCGTGAAGGAGTACCAAACATACACACACACACATACACACATACATAAACAAACCTTTATAATATTAGTGTGATAATATATTGGTACCTACAGAGTGAGATATAGAATGGTCCGATATACCTAACACGTATTTGTGAGGTCAAAATTGATTGAAAGGTTAATGGGACAAATTGTCAGCGTTGTTCCAAGCCACAGAACCGCGTGTCCGGGCTACAAACAACCAATTTGTATTATTTGTGTTTGGTCGAAAAATGTTGTCATTCAGAAAGCGGGTTGTTTTGTTACATTAGGACTTTAATTTTTAATATTTCAGTCAGTCAATCATCTTTTCCTTTTATGTATTTAGATTTTCCCTAGTCGGGTTATTGTTTTTAAACTTTTTGCTTGTTAGAATGTTACAAAGTGAATTGAACTTTATTGTTTTATAAATAAAATTAATGAATGTTTCCACGGTAGGTACACTTAATTCGTCAATTAATGTTAATGATTCGACTCGGAACTAGGTAAGTAAGTAAGTATACACTTTTAATTTGCGCGTACTAATTGTAGGGTCTGACCGGAACTCGGAATCGTGTGGTATTCCACAAACGTCATTTAAAATGTAAAAGTGGCGGGGGCTTTCCAGAACAGTTTCACTGCGTTTACGTCACATAAATAATTCATTAACTCCTCAACGGAACATCATTTTGGTAGAGCGTTGCAAATAAGTAATTAAGGATAAACGGTTCCACTAATACATAAATAACTAGCTGGTTCCCGCGACTTCGTCCGCGTGGAAAAAGTTTAGGGTTACTTGCTGCTATCCGCGAGAAGTTATATGTCGTCTATCTCCGATAATATTTACTTAGTAGGTCTTCACCACAATTGAACAAAATATTTTTAATAGTAATCATTATACACGTAGTTATAATTTAAGGAAACAACTGAAACAACTTTTACATTAACCTTTACGCCTAGTTTAGTAGAAAATAATTATTTTAAAATTTGATAAAAATTAAATAAAAAACACATATCATTAAGTGGTAACGACTAACCTACATATTCCACAGTTTAGTACTTCAAAGCTTTTTTGTTAATTTTGTTAATTTTGATCAAGATTAACAGGTTTTTTAGAGCGTTAAATCGCCTAAAAAAGTTTCCGGGAATCACCAACAAAATCCCGATTTCGGGAACGATCTTTTTCTAGGGAATTTCGGGGATGAAACCCTGATTACATAGTCCACAGATATAAAGTTCACTTTACTCTGTAACATTTAACGACGCTTCATTTTAATTCGGCTGTTAAAGTATATAGATTTGTTAGTGATTCTCTCAAATTGGTATAGATATATAGGTAGTTGATTTTGTACATAGTTAACTGTAATATTTTGTGTGTACCGATGGGGTTGACATAAAGTTCACCTTTAAAAGTCCCGTATAAAATAATGAGAATTAAAAAAAAAACGACGCTTCGCTTTAACCATAATGTGCGTTGAGCTGTATTTATGTCGAGCTTAATTAAACGAGAATTTTTACGTATCTGGAGTTGACCTTTGACAATAATATGTGGACAACGCTTCGAAGCGTGGGAGAGAGAGAGAGAGAGCGAGCTTTGTCAGCAGACAGTTGATTAATATCGGTGCGATGATATCTATTAGTTTTATTGGGTGGTCGCGGCCACGTTACCCCTGTAATCGACCTTAACGAAAGAGCTTTTAGTGACACTACATTTCTCACGACTAGTGGTTTCTTGCGTTTAGATAAAAGTATTGTGTCCTTCGAAAGAATCGTTTAAAGAAGATCTTGTTGGTAAGCAACTCACAGATGTACCGATCGCGACGATTTGTAAATTAATTTATTATTTCGAATGTATGATGTACATATAGATACTGACAGACAGACAGTCCCAAATCAATAACGCTTTTTTTGCTTTGGGGATTGAAGAGTGAAAGTAGTTAGGTAGATTTACCTTTTTTAAGAATTCTTCTGTTCAATCCAACTCAGCGTGAAGCTTGTCTTAGGAGTAGGTACAACAATAGTTCAACTGGCGACCTTTCGGTTTTCAGCCCACGCCTTAAGCGTTGCGCTATTGGGGCTTACTTTGGATGGGGCTAGTTTGGATGTGTAGTGTAGATGGATGGATGGATGGATGGATTTTTGTACCTCAATCACGCCCCAACGCCAGAACGGATTTGGCTGAAATTCGGCACAGAGATAGACTATAGTCTAAAATAATACATAGGCTACTTTTTATCTCAGAAAATAACAGAGCTCCCGCGGGAATTGCAAAACCTCAATCCACGCGAAAGAAGTCGCGGGCATCAACTAGTATTATATAAATAGGTTGTTATGCACAAATAGAGTTCTCTTAATAGAAAATATGTGTCTCACATTGCACAATGCACCCGCATTAATTCGCTTTAATGTTCTGAGCGAATTTAGAACTTCGTACGAGAAACAGTCAACGAGATGCATGTGTTAATTAATGAAATTGCAAACGTTATGCAGAATGAAAACTACGAGTGTGTAGATAGAGTCCTCTGTCTGGATATTGCAATATACCTACTTACCAAATAACTACTAACATAACAACTAATATTATTTATGCGAATGGTTTATTAGTTTTTCCTTTAATCAACGGAGGAACCGATCGATGTTATTTTTGCATAGGTATTGTTGAGAATTTGGAAAGTGACATGGACTTTTTTCTTTTATTCGATCACAACATAGTCCTGGACTGCGATCTCACCTGATGGTAAGTGATGATGCAGTCTAAGATGGTAGCGTACTAATTCGGAAGGGATATTGCCATATCCCTGTATATTACCGGTACACCCTTAGTATCGGTTGAATGTACCTACACTGCCGTGTACATTCAACCACATCCTTGATCGGTTGATACACCCTTAATTGGTTTCTACACGCCATCGTGTCGTAACGCTAAATCGCTTGGCGGCACGATTTTGACGACAGGGTGAAAACTAGCCACGGCCAAAGCCTCCCACCAGAATACCTTTTATCCCGGAAGCAGAGGATCCCCACGGTATTTTTAAAAACTCAACTCCAACGGACGAAGTGGGGAGGGGTAAAGGGGGGGGGGGGGGGTTACACTTTATGCCGCGATTTCGTCCGCGTGGATTTAGTTTTCGAAATCCCGCGGGAACTCTTTGATTTTCCTAAAAAATTCCTATGTTACTCTCCCGGTGCTCAACTATACCCATGCAAAAAATCATGTCAATCTGTAGCTCTGTTGCAGCGTTATTGAAGGGCAAACTAACAAAACAAACAAACAAACAAACACTTTCGCATTTATAATATTAGTATCAATATCGACATAGGTGGACGAATGATCTGAATTGGGTCACTGCAGGCTATAGACTGCACAAGTGCAGAATCTGCATTCTGAACCCGTGCGTGGTAGAGTTCTTTTTCTGTGGCGATCCTTGATAGAGATGTAATTCCAGCAGTGGATGTCAGTCGGCATCATTATTTATAGTACGAATAATAGACGTCGTTCATTACTATTCACGGGACATATTATAGTGCACAAGTGTGAGCGCAAACACATGTGCACTCTCTATCTCATAGCCCGATGGGGCGGAAAATCCAACACGACCGGAAAGATCAGGCGCAGGACTGACGGCTTTACGTGCTCTTCGAGGCACGGGGGTAACTCACCACCGACTTCCTAAATGCGGGCTAGTACTGAAAATTTCTTAACAAAACCCAATATGTTTTTGGCCCGACCCGGGTATCGAACCCGGAACCTCGTCATTCTTAGTCGAATTTGCTAACCTAAAATAGGTAGGTATACTAAAACACGATAACTACTGTTAAATTGAATTCTAAACTGTTTAAAAAATAATGCACTCCGACACGAAACAACTTTGTTTGTAAACCATAACTCGATCAAATGAACAAAGTTTCAAACAGGATTTCGAATATAAACTTTTCCGCCCCATATTGTAGCTAGATACCTAGATACAGTGCACTCATTCACAGTGAACTGTCAGTGTTACCCGTGCGAACTTTAATATAGGGTGATTTCGCCGGTTGGCGACCGATTAGCGGGATATTCAACTTTACGTCAATATTTAAGTATGTTGCACCCATAGCACATGTATTAAAGTTATATGACGGGGTCCTAGATATTGTCAAGTTATATTTAAAAGTAAAAAAATAAGAACTACAGTTGTGAAAACATTTTAAATTGAATAAATCTTAAAAACTATGTGAAATGCTAGTTGGCGACCACTTTTGCTAGTTGACGACTGCCCCCTTATCTAGTTGGCGACCTCTCGATTTGCTAGGGAAAACTAAATTTCATTAATTAAAAATAAAAAATATGAACGTGTTAATTGTTTAAAAAATAATTATTATTCATGCTTTATTATTCATACATTTAATAAATTATTAAAACACATTTTTTCATGAGATCAAAGGTACACTTTAATATTCAAGCTTAAGCTTAAATGAATCTTAGCAAGTATAATACATTTTCCTACACAAGTACAAAATTAAAAATATCACTTTAAACAACAATTACAAAAGTTTAGAATCAAATCATCAGATCATCAGATCTCGGGATGTTATATTTTACATTTTTTTCTAATACCGTGTCCTCCTTCTCTTATATTTTTAAAGCACATTCCAGATCTCTTTGGGAATAAGCCGGTGTTATTTTCTAATACGGTTTGTGGAGGACATCTGTAATGAAAATTTTATATATTAAACACCTACATTATGCAAAAAACAGATAAGATTATAAGTAGTGATTGCAAATGGTCGTAAACCCACATATTAATTTACTCATTTTTAGTTGGCGACCACTTGATACCCATACATTTTAAGATGTTTTATAATAATAATTTGGTGGTCGTAAACTAAAAGATACACGGATAAAAATAAACAAATTAAATTGAAAGTGATTAAATTCCGAATTAGATTTGTAGTCTATAAAAAATAAAAATAAATGTTTTTCTTTCTAAATGTCTATTGGCGGCCAGGTGGTCGCCAACTGAAGTTATTGGATAATTCCAATTTCAGTTAGCGACCATTCAATTTTTTTACCTGATTTTGTATATTACATGTAATAAATGTACAAATAACGTAAAACATATATATATCCACTTAATAGAACATTAAAAAATTGACTCAAATAAATACATCACGATCTACTTACCTCGAACGCTTCACTTACTCACTATTTTTTTCGTTGTTTTGGGAACGTGTACGCGCCGAAAGTATGAGCGGCGGATTGAACTAAGATTTGTTTGCTTTCGGGTAAACACAAAGCTGCCAACTATTGTAGGTAAAACTAATAGGTCTATCCCCCTCTTTACTTAAGTGAATTTCAGTTGGAAAAGAAGAATAGAATTCTTATTATTTTCGTTTTAATGCCGTAGGACCTGTTAGTGGTCGGCTAACTGACCCCGGTCGCGTAACCCCCGAAACCACCCTACCTGGCCACTGCGAATGTAACTATGAACATTTAAAGTTTTTTTTTAATTCGATGACAAGATAGTTCTTGACTGCGATCGCACCTGATGGTAAGTGACGATGCAGCCTAAGAGGGTAGCGGACTAACTTGGAAGGGTTACGGCAGTGTCCATTCAACCCATACCCCTAATCGGTTTCTACACGCCATCATGCCGGAACTCTAAATCTAGTGTGTTTATTTCTTGGTTTGTTGGTTTGTCCTTCAATCACACAGAAAACGAGTAACGGAAAGACGGCAGGGTAGGTTTAGCTTGAGGACTTGGAGAGTGACATAGGTTACCGTTTATCGTGGAAAAACAGAGGGTAGGTACCCGCGGAGTTTTTATAAATCTACCTATTAAGTATAATTAATAGTTAATTATGTAGTTTTATTTTTTTACCTAAAGATATACTTACCATACATTTTCTGGTAATTACGACTCAGAGCAAACGTAAAACGAAAACGCGAACTGAAGTTCTCACAAGCACCTCCACTTCACTCAGTCACTAGAGCAATTCACTAGTTTAGACTCGTTAGGCAACTTTCAGCGTCTTGCTATTATTTTCTTGCGCTATTGAAATGTATTGTATTTTTCAAGTGTAATTTTCCAAGTAAGAATTTAAACGTCTCTAAAAGGGAAGGCTTGTTAAATGTTCTACATTAATTTATTGCTTGATCAAAATTAATTCAGTGTGGGAACTGTTTTAAATAAAAGAGCAGATGCATACAACACTAGGTTGATGGATGATATTACTGCTAAATGTAGGCGGAACAGGATCGTGTTCTGTGACGATAATTTCAAGAGAAATGTGTCCAGTAGTGGAAGTCTATGGGTTGAGAGTTGAGATAAAGATAAGTTACTACTAGAATAATTTGTGCTAACCGATACATGTGACCGATAAGATCGCGTGGTTGTAGTGTGACTTCGGTCATGGAAAAGTACCTGAATTTGTAAAATACTTTTAAGGGCTATTTGCACTTATCTGGATAAAGAAAACGTTTATACGTTTAACGTAACGTGTAAATAAAGCAGTGTAGCTTTGAAAATAAAGTAATGTAGCTTTTTGCGCCGTTTCACAAGTTAAATTTTGGCGATACCTCCAAAAACCTGAAACCTTTAAGCATCTACTAGATGCTATGCAAATAAGGTGAAATAGAGAAATTCTACATGCAAAATTTACAAGTTTCTAGACCCTTTTACCTTTCCAGATCTATGAAATGTATGCGCTCACTAGGTCGCCAAATCGAACCACAAGCAAGTTCGTTTATATATTTTACTACCAAACTGAATCGATCAGACAAGCAACTACCTATAGGTGCTGAGCTGAGTGACTGGATCTCGTAAACATAAAATATATTTACGGGAGACTAGAAAAATTCTACCAAAGATTCTTTTCTACGTCACACGTCAATCCTCACTCACATTTGCACTAATTTCCCGACGTTGCTTCTAGTGAGGAAAATAGCAAATCACGGTCATTTCCTTCCGTGCCGCTGCGAAATTACAACGCGGAACTAATTATCCTTACTACAGACGTGGTATTGCAATCGTGCAGTTTGGCAACGCCTTCAGTAGTAACCATGGGCCATTGCTAATTTACCATCAAATCGACGATCGTTACATCACAAAAAAATTATACATGGTTATGACAAAACGTTGGGGGCGCCAGTATCACTTTAGTTAAGGCTCCCTTTGTCATTCTACTGTATGATTGCTAACAGGGTCTGTACTACCAACACTTTTTTTATTCAATAGCAAGACAGGCCCTGACTGCGATCTTACCTGATGATAAGTGACGATGCGAAAGTAGTTACTTTAAGGACTTGGTTCAACATTGCTTAATTCCAGCCAGTTTGATGAGCGTCCGATTTTGAATATTGGCTGAATTTGGCATAGGCAGTAGGTACTTAGAAAAGTCCAAACAATAAGACTGAATAATGGAAGTGGTCATGAATCACTAAAATCAAGATTTTTATGTAGAAATCTACCCGTGCGCTGAAAAGCTCGATTTTTTATCACTCGGGTAAAAATTTTAACTTTGCAGTATTTATTTTCTGATAAAATGTTATATAACATTTTATAACAGCTGTGTGGTAGCACAATTAAGCATAAAACAGGCTGTCATTCAATAATAACAGCCTGTTTCCAAACTGCATAGCTGTTACGAAACATACGTTGAGACCTTGTTGAAACTTGGATGAGTATCTCACCTGGGGCAAAGTGTATCTGAGTCGACGTGCCTAATTAATGCTTTAAGTTAGCTAACAACTTTCTACATCGACGCTACGTAGTCTAATTGTCTCCTTTGTTTAAACTATTTATTGAACGTAGAGAATACTGTTGCTCTAGGTGTGTCCAGAAGAATGTAGTCGTTGGGAGTTCTTAGTCCCAACAAAAATATAAAAAATATTGATTTTTTTTGTTTGAAATTTTAAAATGACGAGAGACAGCAAACCCTGGGCAGTGCAAATGTTTAGGAAGACGGAGGTAGCTTGAATTTTCATGAAATATAAATTTTCATATTTATATTAAACTAAATAGTTAAAAGCTCCTTAACTAAATAATTAATTTTATTATCCTACTAATATCATAAATGTGAAAGTTTGGATGTATGGATGTTTGTTACTCAATCACGTCGCAACGACTGAACCGATTTGGCTGAAATTTGGCACAAAGATAGATTATAGTCTGGAATAGCACTTTTTACTGTGGGAATAAAAAACCTTAATCCACGCGAACGAAGTCGCGGGAATCATCTATTAAACAATATATTGTAAAATTTATAAAATAAGCTCTATATAATAATATCCTTTCTTATTAGTGAACTCCTGTTTCACGGGATGTCCAAACAACTAAATCAACGTTGACGAAGTCGCGGGCATCAGCTAGTCGTCTACATGCGAGTAATATTCATGCGGAAAACAAGCGGAAACATCATGAGTTGAACAGCGCGCGCTGTTTCGATATCTGGCGTTTTTGAAAGCCCAAACCGCCACAATTCTGTTCCGCGCCTGCACCTCGCTGATACGATGAAACTTTCATCGGCAGCTTTACCACGCGGGCCGGACATAAATTTGGACTTGACTACGCACAATATAGTCATCTCATATATTTATAATTTCAAAATATCTGCTTCTTTGGTTGGTCATTATGTTCTCATTACTAGTCCAGAGTTAGGAAGTTGGTGGTGTTTGAACGGTTTTCTGCGACTTGTCTAATATTGTCGCTCCACCTAGTGAAGTCTGCCACACTGTGCTTGCCGCGCACAGCGCGCTTGGGGCGTGGTCGCCACTCCAACACCCTGAGACTCCCAATGACCATCAGCACTATGTGTCTCACCCATTTCCACTTGTTTTCCCTATTTTCTTCTTCTTCTTCTTCATCAACCGACGCCCACTGCTGGACATAGGTCTCTTACATGGACCTCCACAGGCTTCGGTCTTGCGCCGCCTGAATCCAGCGGCTCCTTGCGACTCGTTTGATCGACAACAGTCGGTCCACCTAGTGGATGGTCTGCCAACACTGCGCTTCCCGGTGCAAGGACCTTGGGACCCCATCGACCATCAGCTCTTTGATCTATTTCCCATTTTCCCTTCAACTTGTTAACGTGAATTAAAAGCATAGTTCCCGAGGTAATTTTAGTACAAATGGGTCAAATGTGTTAAGTTTCGATATAATGTAAATCATCATAATACCGAAATCGAGATTGTTTTCTTAGAAAAAATACGTCGAAAGCAGTCGCATCTTACTTTTATCGAAACTCTCTCAGTCGGATGCTTTACTTGAATGCGTTGAGTTTATTGCGTTGTACAGCCTCCAGTGAAGCGAGAGGAATTAGTCGAGTACCCGGGGAGCCCTTGTCACGACCGCAAACTGTTTGTTTGATATGTCATTGAATAAAAGAAAATGATAGGAGAATCGTGCGCTCGCACAAAACCTTATACCCTTTTGTGATCCGACTCGCAATTGGTTGTTTTTTAGGATTTTGTACCCGAAGGGTAACCCACGGGTGTTTATCACCAACTAGCTCCCCTACTAGAAACGTGTTTTTTTCCCGGAGTTTTTTTAGTACGGAACCCTTCGTATGTGAGTCCGATAGTAAATTTATACAAATAATGATTATAATTTTATTGTAGTAATATTATTTTATACAAAATATATATAATTTTATTCTTTTCTATTCTAATCTCAGTAGTTATCCTTTATTAATGATGATGAAGTCGGAAGAAGAAGATACGAGAAGTAGTTCCGAAAACCCTTTTTTTTTAAAATAATACTAGTCAAGCTGAAGTTGACTAATATCCTCCTAACCCCTCCAAATAAGCGGAAAGCTTGTGCTAGGAGTGGGTACGACAATAGTGGGGGAGGGGTTTAAGTCAAACTGCATAGGTTAGCGGCACATTTCATTATTGCTATTTTGTTATTTATTACTAGCTTCATTAGCGTGGTGTTAACTTAAAAAAAAAAAGGAACACTTTTTTTCCGGGATCAAAGCTTAAAAATAGCTTTTGCCCGCGACTTCGTTCGCGTGGAGTTTGGATTTTAAGATCCCACAGCAGCAGCAGGCAGCAGAGTTTTAGTAATAGGGACCCGTTGGAACCCTTTGGGAATAGAACCCTAAAAAGGTATAATACGTATAGAAATATATAACTTGTTTTCTTGAAAAGCAATCAGTAATTCTATAAAGCTGATGTGTTATGATCATTTTTCCTGGAAATAATTTGTTAATTCGTTTTCCTTTAATATTGAGAAATTAATTCCATGCAAGGCCTCAACTAGATACACCAAAATAAAACTCATTGGATTGGATTTTCTTAAGGAAACCTGAACGCGGTAGGTTACGAAATTAATTATGTTTTTTTCTTTAGCCAGGAAGAAAATGTCGAATATTTATTGTTTGCGTTTGCCACTTTACTTTGACGTCCAGGGATTGTACCGTCCTACAAACTTTAATTTTTTTAACCGAATCGCCCCACATGAAAATGTAAGATAGATTAATCATAATATAAACGTAAAAATTCTTTTTACAAGGCCGTCTTCAAACGCTACTACAAAATATATCAATTGTGCCTACAAAGAAGAGTTCCCTGGATTTCTCCAGCATCCCATCATCAGATCTTGATCTGACGATGGGGATCTTGATCTTCAAACAAGAAAAGAATTTTCTAAATCGGTCCAGGCGTCTTCGAGTAATCGGGAAACATACATAAAAAAAAAAAGATTTCAACTTTTTGGAAGTCGGTTAAAAATATCTTAGCGCGGTAGTTATCTTTTATCTGAGAAAAATTTCGTAGTCACCTGAGTACGACTAATTAATACGTGATAATAATATTTTATCGTTTTTAACGTTTCAATTAACAAAATGTATCGAAAAACGTTGACTGAATATTCGTGGGCACTGAAAAATAAACTTTTTTGTAGTTCTCGGCTCTAATATCACAAATAACTATTTCCCAGTACCTACCTACCTATTTTTCGATAAGGCGATTTTAGAAGACCGGACTCAGCCAAAACACCCAAAGATAAGAGCCGCAAGGGGTCAAAGCGACACAATATTTTCCGGTTTAAAGACATTTATTTCTCAAAAGAACACAAACAAGTTAACTTAATCTGAGAATTATAAGATACTAGTTGAAGCCCGCAGCTTCGATCGCGTGTATTTAGTTATTAAAAATCCCGCGGGAACTCTTTGATTTTCCGGGATAAAAAGTAGCTTGTGTCATTTTCCTGGTCCTCAACTATACCCATGCAAAAAATCACGTCGATCCGTTGCTTTGTTGCGGTGTGATTGAACGATAAACCAACAGACAAACACACTTTCACATTTATAATATTTGTAAGGATTTACATTTAGTTTGTACCTTAGTACATTGTAATAATTATTGTATCTATTCGAGGGATATATGGTGTGCTGTAAAAGTGTATGAGAAAAAGTCTCTTTATGACTGACCTCTGCAATGACGTCATCCGTATTTTTAAGTTTAGCACAATAATTCTGCTGAATGTAACAGTTGACGTCATACACATTTTTAATATATCAATATGACAAGGAACGCTATTTTTACGAACTTGTCATGACAAACAAATTACGGTTTGACAGCTATGAGGGAACTCGCCAACCGACAAACATCCATTCTGCTGAACCCATAACCCTCCCGAAATCCATTTATAATTAACGGCAGGATCTCCGAAAACAGCCTGTTTTTGATTCAATAGTAAACAATCAAATATTCTTTGTTTTGATAGGTTAAAAATATATGTTGTAGTTTAATACACGTTCTAAATTATTTTACCGTTCAAAAGTCCACATTTTGAACTTCACTCGATCCAATAATATTCCGAAAACAGTGTAGTTTTTAATTGTTTTTCAGGTTTTATTTATAGTGTATTAAAGTTAAACTAAAAAAAAAAATGTCAAAAAATAGGCAAAAGCTTTTCGAAAAGAATATTTTACCGTTAATTTTTTTCTAAAAAGTTTTTTTTTTTATCATGACTGTTTTACTTTCTTTATAACAAAGTGGCTCGTGCACCTCACTTCAATAGCTCGCAAGGAACTGCGGCCGAAGATCGTTCCCTTAAACGAGATAGCCTAAATAACGAGGTAATTAAACCTATACACCGTACACGTACGGAACAAATCGAAACATTCTGTTACGTTTATTTTCCTCCCATTTAACGGCGAGTTCCGACTTCAATACGCCGTTCGTAGCATCTGCGTTTGAATCCCTGAACAGTGGTAAAATAGCAAGCTGACAATTTCGGGCCAAAGTGCTATGCTCCGATACCCGGCCGCTTTGAATATCCAAAGTGAGCTACAATTGAATTTTTAATTATCACCTCATGCCGCAACGATACAATACCCACGAGTTTATACGTCCAGCCGCAGCTACGAATCTGCGATAATTATAATAATACTAGTTGATGCCCGCTGCTTCGCTCGCGTGGAATAAGTTTTTAAAATGCCGCGGGAACTCTTTGATTTTCCGGGATAAAAAGTAGCTTATATCATTCTCCCGGTCCTCAACTATACCCATGCAAAAAATCACGTAGATACGTTGCTTTGTTGCGGCGTGATTGAAAGACAAACCAACAAACAAACACACTTTCGCAATTACAATATTAGTAGGGATAGTAAGGACTTACCTACTAGCTTTTGCGCGCGTGTTCTTACGCGAAGAGATAATCATTTCTTAAATCCCGTGAGGTTGATTTCTGGGATAAGCTTATTAAAATAATTAAACATTTATTATAGGACACCGATTGACGAAAGATAAGATCCGTATCCATCAAGGACTATCTTGACATCGAATAAAAAAAAGAAACTACATAATTGTAAAACATAAATTCACGCGGAGGAAGTCACGGACAAAAGCTAGGCAAACTTTTCCATAGCAAACACGCAACACAAAGTGAAGGATTTTATTTCGTTTGTTTCCGATCGACCGTCGACAACAAACGCGGACTCCAATCTGCTATTCGTATCGTATACGTGAGGATCTCTGAACAAGCAAAATATCAACCCGAGAATTGCGACGACAACAGACAGTAGAACAAACCTGCCGACAAAGTTGGGTAGTCTGAAGTTCTATATTACCCGGCTACGGAAGAGCTAAAAGGAAGGGTTGTGATTTTAGCAGTCAATGTATGTTTGTATTAATTTATTAGCTGATGCCTGCGACTTCGTTCGTGGATTGAGGTTTATGATTAGCGTGGAACTTTCTTATTTTCCGGTCGCCTGCACGCGGCTGTTTGTAGGCGTTTTCACTGCGAAAACCCGGTTTTCCTCAATTTTCACCGTCGTTGAAACTTCGAACTGAGGTTACGTGGTACCTATCGCTCCTCATACAAATTGATCGATCTCGTTCGCAGAAATCCCGCGCCGTCGCGTCGCTTGTTGTTCCCGATTTTCCACTAGATTTTCCTCTGGGCATCGTGGTCCGTCGTCCTGCAACATAAATTCATTCGTATTCAGCATTGGTCCAAACGACATCTTAGACCCGAGCCTCACAAGAGGCGTCCTTAAGAGGACATTGTCCCCCGATAACATCGAGCCCTAAGGCTCACCCCCCCCTGGCAACGCTTCGAGCTTGTCCACTCGTCCGGTGACTCTGTAGGCCAACAGCATACTCCGTCCGAAAAAAAAAGACACTGTTATTTGATGTCAACACAAGACCTACACCTATCCTCCGACATTTATATGGAGTGCCATAGTGACAAGTATGTCATTCCCACCAAAATCTTACTACGAGTAATCACAACCATCCGACCGAGTTCAGCGTTAGGCATCAAAAAAATTGGTTTGTCTGTAGTGATTATTTCCCAACAAGCATCGCCTCGATGGCCGGTATTTTTTAAACGTTCAAAGCGCTACAATTTTATTTTACGCCTGCAGCGCGCTGATACGATTAAAGTTTCAACGGCTTTTACTAAAGGCGCGGCCAAACATAAATTGTGGATGGACGTGGTATCCGATATTGCAGTCTTTATTTTCTTAAATAACTGAGTGCCCGTTTATAGATTGACACGCTCTGAACATATACATATTATACATACTAGCTTTTACCCGCGGCTTCGCTCACGTTAGTTTCGATTTTTCAAACCCCTATTTTACCCTCAGAGATTGAATTTTCAAAAATCCTACGTCATAAATCATGGCTATCCGTACCTAAGTATTCATATCCTCGGTTGATTTTAATCTCTTTCCTATAGATACGAGTTGTATTGATAGACGCTCCCCAACCTGGGTTTAATTAGAGATAGCTTATCTAAATAGGTAGCGTTACAAAGTCCTTAGAGGATGATCAGTTAATATTATAAGCCTTGGTTATATCGCTACCTACGAACATATTGTAAACAATGGAATTAGAGCTTGGGGACAATTGGATGTTTGATATTGACACTTTGTACCCTCATATTTTTAACCGACTTACAAAAAAAGAGGAGGCTCTCAATTCGTCGGAATAAATTTTTGAAAAATCAATCTCTAGATAATATGGGGGTTTGAAAAATCGAACTTAACGTGAGGAAAGCCGCGAGCAAAAACTAGTTAAAAATAAAAGGAAAAAATCGTAGGGGTAATAGTTATATTTAACAAAAAACAAAAATTTTTTTACTAAAAAAAAAGACAACTTACATAAGCGCCCGAATTTAACCAAATTACTGCCACACCTACGATTCCTACCAAAGTAAGAATCCCACGCAATTCGCGTTGGGCCAATTTGAATTACTCATTATATTTATCGAATACGTAATAACAAGAACGCTAAATTAAACATGATTTTATTTTAATATTGTCACTGTATAATATTAAGTATATCGCAGTATTGGCCGTGTTTTTTTTGTGAAACCCACGACGTTTTTTATAATCATGAGTTCAGAACTCCGATGAAACCATATTTTTAGACATCTAAAAATAATTGAGTTACTTAATATGTACCTGCGCCTTTGGGTGTATAACCAACACCTGCGCAATTCGTGACTTGAACGTTTTCGCTGTTTCACTCGTTAAGCTATGTATAAAAATTTAAAGTAGGTAAGTTTTTTGAAGACCGTTGATTTCTTTTATACACCTACCTGCCTAATTATTCTAGGGAGGAAATCAGGCCTTATCGATTCTCTTCCTTTGAGGCTTCTCACGCTCTTTACATCAGGCTTTTAGAGTAAGGTTATTATGGTTAAATTTTAATCCTGTACCCGCTTTGGGACAAACCAAAAACTCTGATCTGAAGTTTTGATCAATTTGGGATTTTAGACTTCTTCTTAAATCTTCTGTTTTCTCATTGGTGTGGTAAAAATTTGTTCGTCTGTAAAACAACAGAGCACAGTGAATTATTTTTGAACCTTTAAGTGCCAAGATCAATTACTCAAATATGAAAACCCTCGCTTGCTAGTGAGTAAATCTGAATTCACACAGCCCAGAAACGAACCTTGCAATCTTGTTGCTCAAAAAACTATTTTTTACTGAGTGCAAAAAAGCGCTTTTTGAGCTAACCAGGTGAGATTCAATTCTGATCGGCACGAGCACAAGCCTATTACGGAAGTACGTAATGCCTACCTACATTGTAAAATTATACAATAGGTTGGTTGCACATTGTTAACTTTCTATAGGTAGGAATTCCTCGGAAAATGTAAAGCAATATTCGCCATGGTAGCTATATTATGCTATGTTTCAGTTACAGTACCTATGTACCGCTTTATTGAGGTTAAACATGTTGCTAAGTTTCAATAAGGATTCAGTTTGTGTTTACCTCTTATAATAGTCGAGTTCTGCACTTTAGACATAGTGGGCAACCGTCCGCAACCTATCCATATAGAGAAAATATTTGTTTACCGAACGGTATTTCGATAAGAATAAAAGTAAATTTTAGTTTCTTTAATCATACTATTTATGAAATATTGGTAAATTTCAGGAAGGTGCCACCAGCACCACATCACAGAGATAAAGTAGGGAGAGTAATACAGTTACAGTTATTGGGATGATTTAGGTATAGTTGTTGAAAACGGGTATGAGCTAGGCACCTACTCGCGACTGATAGATCTAACCCATTTATAAAATAATGCAGTATAATATCTTTAGTAAGTAGCATAAATAGAGCGTATTATACAAAATTGTAATATTTATTGATACTTTTTAACCAAAATATATACCTTAGTAGGTTTACATAGTTGTAAAGTAAACAAAAAAAAGAGTTTCCATTCAGTATTCACGTGGCTAACTAAACCAACGTGGACAAGTAGGTATAATTCGCGGGAATCAGTTATTTGTAAAAATGTAAAGAGGAATACCTATAAACTATACGAAGCTTACTAACTTACAAACTACTCGTATAAGACAAATGTAAGGTTGCACTTATTAATGACTATGTAGTGATCTCTACTAGACCTAATAGGTAAACTCAAAATGTCTCTGCAATAGCTTGGATATTTTTCAACTTTTATCTCACTTTAAAGAACGTTTGTCAGAAACAACAGCTATTTACTCGAGTCAGTGAGCTGGCGGTAAGTATTCTGAGCACAACCATTGACAATTTAACGGGAAAGAGCCCGTAATTCGTGTAAAAATGGCCCTTAACCGGCGGGCATTATCTGACGCACTTCGACTTCCATTCCGAGACACCGGTTGACGTTTTTAATACGCTTTTATTTGAGTTTCAGATATTTTCTTTCTTGCATTGCATTATTTTGTAAGATTTGATGTTAGGTAAAGTCTTTTAAAGTATTATTTCGTCATCGTCCACTGTTGGATTACTTAGATCATTGTACCTTTATTGACCTGATATTGACCTTTCAGATGGTGCAGTCTTATGCTGATATATAGCGTGCTCTGCTTTAGCTCGAAGTTAAGATAGAGTTAAAACGAGACACAAACATTATGTTCTGACATAAATCTGTCTCTGAGTGCGCTCTATAGATTTCAACTGTAGTTGTAGCTCGTTTTGTATCCAGTAGTTCTCTGTTACTAGTTTTATGTCGTTTTTCGTAGTTGGGGGATAAGATACTCCATTGATAAATAGTTACCATAAACACCTACGCACAATTGTGACCTAAAAATTTTATTTATACATTTATTTACATAATATATAGAGATTTTTACAATATCATAAACTTACATGAGTTTTACCGCACACCACAGTGAATTAAATTGTTATTTTTCTTTATTAAAAACACAAACACAAATCAACCCAAGAAACAATAGAAAATAGTATTACTTATCTACTACCGATTGTGATTACAGCTGCAGATACTTGAGCAGATACTCGATATTTATTGATGAGTCCTTTCAGATTAATGTTTTCCTCTTACGATCTGAAGACGATTTTTAATTATTAGTTAGTGGTAGTAATACTGGTAAGTTACGTAAAACTGCCTGTGTAGATATTTAGTTTGGTGACAATACATCTGCATTATCTAAACGCTTTGAAAATAACTCATACCGGCAGAAGATAACTTTGTTTGTGCACCATAAGTTGGTCATACGAGCGAAGTTCCAAACAGGATTTTGAATTTAAACTTTTCCTCACCCGCGGTATTTATATAGGTATACAGTGCACTCATTCAAGCCAAACTCACGACAATGTTTCAAACTGCAGAAAATTTAATGTAAGTGCACTTGGTGTGCTAAAGTAAGCTCTTCTGTATAAATTAAACGTAAGTGTACATGACCTCTCATTCACTAATTTAAATCAGAATGTTTGTAGGTACGCGTATCTCGTATACTATTCTAGGAGCTCAATGGAAATGGGTTTATACTGTGTAGATTATAGAGGAGTGGGTATATAGATTTAATCTAGTAAAGACTATATTGAGCCATGACCGCCAACCTATCGTAAGCGATATTTTTATTTAAATTGTTTTTTTTTATTACAAACGATATTTTAAACTAAAAAAAAAGAAAGTCGACATTTCCTAGGAAAATAACATATATTTGAAGTTATATTCGACAATGACGTCCAACGGTATTTCAGTATTTTGAAACTCTCGTGAGAACTCTTTGATTTCCCGGAATAAAAGCTATCTCCGTGCCAAACATTATCAAGATCGACTCAGTGATAAGTCGAGTAGTGGAAATATTTCTTGAACCTTCTTTAGTTTACTATTTTTCACTTAGATTGTCAATCATAATATTTTTATCCGTATTTTCTTTACTATCAACTAAGACTATTACAGAAGATCATTTCCAATAAGCCCATTATTATTCCCAGTAAGATATTATTGCGTCGTAAGGTAGTGTAGAAGGAAAAATAAGTAAAACTTATAGTAAGCAGATGCATTCCAAAATTTTTTCTATCCCTTTGCGTTGGTGTGTTCTAATTTTAAGAAACATTAGAGTTTTTTGATGAGATATTTTGAGAAAAAAAAAAAATTCAAATCTTTCTGGGGTAGAAAGTATTTTCATTGAAAAGTTTAATTATAGTACCCAGTAGGTTCTGTAATGTATGATTCAGGTCACGTCAGAAAACCAAAAGATTAAAATAGGTATCTTTTTCCCATTTACAATGTTAGTTTTTGTGAGTTTTTTCTATTATACCTGCTTACCCTTTCATTTGATTGATTAAAGAGGGTCCAACAAAGCAGCGGCCGTTCAATAAACCGGCCGTTATGTAAAATATAGAACGTGTATTAAAAAGGAAATTAAAAAAATTGCGACCTCTGCATCTTAGCTAAGATAGCCTACGACTGCGATCTCACCTGATAGTAAGTGATGATGCAGACTAAAATGATAGCAGACTAACTTGGAAGGTGGGTGGATAGCAGTTTTTTAAATTAAAACCATACCCTTAACCCGGAACGCCAACGCGCTTAACGACACGTTGTCTCTGACGGTGGGATGGTAACTAGCCATGGTCAAAGCCTCCCACCAGACTAGAACAGAGAAATTTCAGAAATTATAATTTTCTAAATTGCCCCCGCCAGGAATCGAATCCGAGATCTTCTGGTGAAGTATCTATTTCGAAAAAACATTATCAGGCAAGAACTGGTCAATGAGTACAGGCAACATCAACGTTTATTTTAATCCATTATAATTTTAGATTTTTTTTAATATGTAAAACATACCCTTATATCATAGATTACTGCTGAGATCTATAGAGTGTACTCTGGCTCGGCTCGAACTTGGGCTAGAGTTGAAACGAGCCACAGAAATATGGTCTAACATAAATCTGTCTCGTTTCGGCTCTGTCTTGGGTCTGAGCGGAGTGGAGTCTGTAGATTTCATTTATAATAGTGTTACTCTAATTTTGTATCTCTTTATTTGTGTGAGCTGAATAAATATTTATTTATTTAATTAATATAATTTAATATTGTTAGAGATTTACTATCTAATAATGGTCTAAACCATGAACGATACATTCATATTTTGGAAATATAAATATTATAGCTATACTATTTTCAAAATTTATATAGGGATTTGTTAACTTCTTGTAATTTTGTGAGACATGGGTTAGCGAAGGTTACCTATT
Organism: Hipparchia sbordonii; assembly: GCA_038048805.1. NCBI lineage: Eukaryota > Metazoa > Arthropoda > Insecta > Lepidoptera > Nymphalidae > Hipparchia > Hipparchia sbordonii. The sequence goes on from CM076098.1 coordinate 6,993,469, forward strand.
GTAATAACTCTCTTCCTTAATTAGCCGGACAGCAAGTAGTGTTCTACCCAAGAGGCGGTGAAATATTATTTTAGTTTCGTAACTACTGATAGTGGTATTCAATGTACTCCAATTATGAAACATTATTCATACATAGCGATATAGTATGCTTTATCTTTTTAGGGTTCCGTACTCGAAAGGTAACCAACGGGTCTCTATAGCTAAGCCTCGGCTGTCCTTTCGTTCGTACGTCTGTCTGTCTCTCAACAGGCTGTATCTCATGATCTGTAATATTTAGACAGTTAAAATTTTTAGAGAATGTGTTGTAAGGTTGCCTTTATAACAACAAATAAAAATTAAACGGGGCTCCTCTAGTAGAAACGTGTTTTTTAGGCATTTTTTGGTACGGAACCTTTCGTAAACGAGTTCGAAACGGTCAACCGTTTAATTAATTCTTTCGTTTACCGCGTTTCTTTATACCGCGTCCGCATGCTTGTGACAAACGGCAAACGCCAAACCTCTACAAACGTTTGCCTTGAATTTGGGAATCATCCGCACGCTTGCGAGGGCGTTTGTATGTTCTGAACAGGCAAGCATGACGGACGTCACTTGCGTCGGCTTTATTATTTGGCTTAAGTTATTTTTACAAATGTTTTAAGCTCAGTATCGATCAATAATCCTACTAAAATGGAATATGGATGGATGGATGGATGGATGGTTGGATGTTTGTTACTCTTTCAGCCACAATTAACCGATTTGAATGAAATGTGGAATAGCGATAGCTCATACCTACATTTTAGCCCGGAAAATTAAGGACTTTCCGCGGGAATTAAAAAACCTTAATCCGCGAGGACGAAGTCGCGGACGTCATCTAGTTGATAGTAAAGAGTCCTCTAATTAAAATTTTCAAAACATAAATTGTCCACAATTTGTCCAGTTACAGTTTTAGTATAATATTATAGATTAGTAGTAGTAGCTAGTAGTATGTTCGAAAACACTTGGTACCTACCTAGTTTATTTATTTGAATAAAAAAATATTCTACTCTATTCTAGTATGTACCTACTCAATAGATATTTTGTTTTTTTTCTTTATCAACCGATAGACGTCCACTGCTGGACTGTTTATTGCATGGACTTCCTCAGGCTTCGGTCTTGCGCCACCTGTACCCAGTGGCTCCCTAAGGGTCGCCTGATGGTGTCGGTCCACCTATTACCATACCATTATATACCATTTTCCGGTGCGGAGTCGCCACTTATTATTATTAATATATAAAACTAATTAATTAATTAAATTATATAAACAAATCGTCTTCAAAAGTCTTCAGTCGACCAGTCATTCATTTTACGTTTTTACCCACTCACAAAATGAAGATTTCTAAAGGTGCGATACGTAAATCGTAATACAATGACACGTCTAATCGCCGCCAGTGCACAAACGAGACTGAGTGCGCGCAAACGTGTGGACGGAGACGCAAGCGCTTGTGGCAAATTCCCTTTGGTTTGCGATCAAAAGACCGACACTCGATGGATCGGCCACAAACGCTCGCAAGCGTAGGCAAACCATGGCAAACGCTCTATCCGCACGTTTGCGTTTGTGAAGGTTTGCCGAGGTTTGCCAAGCGTGCGGATGCAGCTTAATACCGCGTCCGCATGCTTGTGGCAAACGGCAAACGCCAAACCTCTACAAACGTTTGCCTTGAATTTGGGAATCATCCGCACGCTTGCGAGTGCGTTTGTATGTTCTGAACAGGCAAGCATGACGGACGTCGAACTTGTGTCGGCTTTATTATTTAGCTTAAGTTATTTTTACAAATGTTTTAAGCTCAGTATCGATCAATAATCCTACTAAAATGGAATATGGATGGATGGGTGGATGGATGTTTGTTACTCTTTCAGCCATAACTAATGAACCGATTTGAATGAAATGTGGAATAGCGATAGCTCATACCTACATTTTAGCCGGAAAATTAAGGACTTTCCGCGGGAATTAAAAAACCTTAATCCGCGAGGACGAAGTCCCGGACGTCATCTAGTTGATAGTAAAGCGCCCTCTAATTAAAATTTTCAAAACATATTTCATGTGCACAATTTGTCCAGTTACAGTTTTAGTATAATATTATAGATTAGTAGTAGTAGCTAGTAGTATGTTCGAAAACACTTGGTACCTACCTAGTTTATTTATATGAATATAAAAATATTCTACTCTATTGTAGTATGTACCTACTCAATAGATATTTTGTTTTTTTTCTTTATCAACCGATAGACGTCCACTGCTGGACTGTTTATTGCATGGACTTCCTCAGGCTTCGGTCTTGCGCCACCTGTACCCAGTGACTCCCTGAGGGTCGCCTGATGGTGTCGGTCCACCTATTACCATACCATTATATACCATTTTCCGGTGCGGAGTCGCCACTTATTATTATTAATATATAAAACTAATTAATTAATTAAATTATATAAACAAATCGTCTTCAAAAGTCTTCAGTCGACCAGTCATTTATTTTACGTTTTTACTCACTCACAAAATGAAGATTTCTAAAGGTGCGATACGTAAATCGTAATACAATAACACGTCTAATCGCCGCCAGTGCACAAACGAGACTGAGTGCGCGCAAACGTGTGGACGGAGACGCAAGCGCTTGTGGCAAATTCCCTTTGGTTTGCGATCAAAAGACCGACACTCGATGGATCGGCCACAAACGTTCGCAAGCGTAGGCAAACCATGGCAAACGCTCTATCCGCACGTTTGCGTTTGTGAAGGTTTGCCTAGGTTTGCCAAGCGTGCGGATGCAGCTTAATAGTCATATTTATTTTACACTAGCTGTTGTGCGCGACTTCGTCCGCGTCAATTTCTGTTATTATGATCGCGATTAAGAAGTTTTTTAAACAATATATTTTAAATATGGATTATTTTCCCCCTTTTTGCAACATTTTTCACTGATGCTTCGCTTCTATTGGTCGCAGCGTGATGTTATATAGCCTAAAGCCTTCCTCGATAAATGGACTATCCAACACAAAAATAATTTTTCAATTCGAACTAGTAGTTCCTGAGATTAGCACGTTCAAACAAACAAACTCTTCAGCTTTATATATTAGTAGTTAGTACTCGTATAGATAAACATTAAATGCTTCTACAATATTTACGGCGCGAATTCAAGTTTGTGAAGTCAATGTCACTAACGTAATTAAACGTAATAGCGGAAAGGTTGCAGTCCCATAATTGTTGAACTATTATCGTAGGTACTTAAGACAAGCTGAATAGGGAGTGGAAGTCATATTAGCCGCTAATATTTTCACTTATTAAACAAATTTTGTTTAATATTCTGCAAGAAATCATCTGCAAACACGATGTTATTTAACCAACTTTTTGGTTTGGTAATACGCACTATACCAGATAATAATCCACATAAATTATGTTAAGCGGGAAATAATAAGAGTATTATCGCTGCTGACACGACGAACGCCGTGCCAGCTTGACATATTATATCTTTCCCTCAACATACGTCTTCTCTCCCGTTTAGATTAAATCGTATGGTGCTACACCAGTTTAATACGTTACAAGTTTTGGTATGTTTTAAAGAGCCTAGCTCACTTGGGCCAAAAGCTGAAAATGTGCAGGCATACCTTGCTTATACAATAACCAATTGCCTACTTTTGATGGCGTTCATGCAAACATTAAAAATTCTCAATTATGTAATAGTGTTAAGGTACACGTTGGCTAACACTTGCCTAATGTAATTGGCCATTAGAGCCTTAAAGGAAATCAGTTTTGTATTGCCTCAGAAAATGATTTCTGAATAGAGTCCTGCGAGGGTTTCAACCCTCAAATAGGATCACTTCATTTTCATAGCTAGCCTTTGATATTCACTAGATGAAGTGGACGTGTGATGTCCGATGGACGGGTTCATAAGCACACTTACCTTGCAGTTTCATTCCTCACACATCCCCAGAGGAAAAGGACTCTTGCTTGAGTAATTGCAAGGTTACTTTGGGAGAGTTTGTCTGGTGGGAGACTCAGGCCGTGGCTAGTTAAGTACCGCGCTTCCTTTGGTAATATCCATTCCAAGTTAGCCTGCTTATATAGCCTGCATATATTAGATAGCATCGTCACTTATCATAAAGTGAGGCCGCACTTAATGGCTATTTTGTAATCTGATATAATAAATAAATAAATATTAGAGAATTCTTTTCATAATATGAATTATATTATAATTAGTACTTTCCTATTACTTACTTCCATAAAATAAATTAGGTACCATTATACTTAGAGATAAGTTTAAAAATAATTATTTTTATACACGAATAACCTTCAAACATCAATCGCTCCTTCCCTAATAACCGTTTAAATAGGAGAAGGATTTATGTTAAAACCCAACAAAAGGGCCCCTGCCTCGGACCGCTTGCATCGATAAATCCACGCACGAAATAATACGATCCCAAGCGATTTGTTCAGTGGGACAAAATCCGTCAGATAGGTACAATAAAATTAAGTTATAGGACGGACTAAAACAGCATTTCTTCTCTCCTGGAACATCTTATTTGATATTCGAAGTACCCCTACGGCGTCGATGCCACTGTCAACGTCAAAGAGTTATGAGTTCTGCGTTACATGATTACTGTAATTTTTGTAATAACTTTAGGTCAAGTCACCTTTTTTAGATGAAAGTGCATTTGTGTTTGTGCACCGGTTCTGCATTATATGTATAGTATCACCATTCACCAGGTTATATTGAGTAGTTGTGAAGTTGGCTGGTCTCCCTTGAGATAGGCCGCCGTGGGCAAGATTCGGTCCGAAGAATAATCTTATTTAAGGCTTTGTTGTAGAAGTGGAGATAGAACTCCAAACTAACCATTGAAAGTAATATCAACGCTTATACCTTTCCCTAAAATGTCTGCAATATTTACTTGTAAAACATTGAAGTATTTTACATCACTTTCCATGTTCGCTTTGTAATTATTAATTTTCATAAATTCGATTTCCAGGAAATGTTACATCCGTCTCTGTCACAATTATTTTACACAAGGACAAAAGAGCCAAAATCGCTATTTTTATCTTTCACTTTTCGCATGGATGAACGTTGCGAGAAAAGAAAGTTATTTCTTCATGGTAGGTACCTGTGGAGTAACGCTATGAATCGCCAAAGACGATGAAATAAACTGCCGAATTAAAATGCCTAATTCCTTCTACGAAAGTTAACTTTCTTATTCCTGCTATGATTATATAAGCTAAACGACAGTAGAAAGGCATATTTTATTCCTACTACGAGTGAAACACAATAATGTCCTGATATTGGTAAGTGTTTTCTGTTCCTTTTAGCTAGGTATTGAAAATTCCTTTTTCTTTTCATCCAAATGATTTCAATTTAGATAATATTACGGTATGATGGGTAATGGTATGCGGTTGACCATTTTTACTGATTTATTATTTCTTAGCTGGCATAAAAGCATAAAAACATAAAATGGGGTTTACATTACAGTTATATCACGCACTTTTCTTTCGAATATAGAAAACTGTTTTCTTTTTCACTCTTATTATTTGTGAATCAAGCTTTTTTGCAATATTACTCATTCAGGGAATTAGATTGAGTAGGTATACAAAGTAAACCATAAAACACCCATAAACAGAACGCGCTCTCATTTGCAAAATGTTTGAATTGTTAATCCGATAAGTGTTTCACTGAACACTTTAAGTTTTAACAATTTAAAGTTTCATAATACAGAAGATTCTGCGATACGATACTTTCGACTTTGCAACTATTAAGCTGTCTTGTTAAAAATTTCAACCGTAACGATACACTTTATGGTTAAATAAAGCCGCTCAAGTCCGAGTCCAAATAGAACACTGAGTTCCGTACCTCGGAAGAAATCATAAGACGTATAAATTGCTACTTAATTATTCAATCACCTCATAAACGAATCCTATCCATATATATATAAAAAAAAAAATTTATCTGTCCTTTTTTAATATCATCATCTCATTATTATCATCTCAATTCAATGTCAGCACACATAAGGTCTCCTTTCAAAATGAGAAGGGTTTAGACAATAGTCCATCACGCTGGTCAGTCACGAATTGGCAGACTTTTCACTTGTGGAAATCTGGACCTCTAAGAGCTTAAAAAGCATCGTTGATTACTTATAACGGAAAAAGCTGCGAAAGTCCGTGAAGATGCGTGTCTGGTATCGAATCCCGGACCACCCGAAAAGGAAGCTATTTATTTATTTATTTACATAAAGGTTTACAAAAAAACTTATAGAAAAACCGGTTTTGTAATATATTATGCTAACAAAGAGTCAAATCTAGGTACGTTGACTACAGAACATTAATGCCAGTTGAACTTGTTGTTTATAAATTATTTATCATAAGTGACTTAAAAAGTAGGATTTCTCTTAATATTAAGAGGATTAATATGATCCCGTACATCAGTGGGTAATTCATTAATTCTGTTAATTAGGCTGAATCCGCTTAATGAATATCATTACTATAACAAAACAATGTAAAAGCCTAAATATTTACAAAGCAGGCTTGGGAGTTTTGGAACTTTTTTGAAAAACGCCTAGGTATATAATTGCGAAGTTTTCGGGGACCTGAGTTTCGAAACGCTTGTTTAGGCACAGAATATATAATATTCAATCCGCAAAATCATGTAAATAAATAGCGATTGCTACGACACAATAAAGCGCATTTTAGGTCGCACTATCTTATCTACAGCTATATTCACCTAGAAGTTGCCTAGGAGTTGCCTAAAAGTTACTTCTCTTTCTATCGCGTAACTCTTATTCCTTCGTATTACGTTAGCTTAGCTCACTGAGTTGGCCCGTGCGTCGGGACGGGATGATGCCGGGTACTTGTAGCTTTATACCTAAAATCCGGAGTGCACCTGGTCTATATTAGGTAAGTCTTAACCAAGGCAGGTGCCATTGGAATATCTACTGGCTGCATTTCCGCGCTGAACAGCGCTAAAACAGCTGACCCCTAAAAAGGTTCTATTAAAATTCTCGAATAGCCGCCTCTAGTACCTTGTTCAGAGTCTTAAGAAAATTCTATAGCAGGTATGTTGTTGTATTATAAAGAAAACTGTAAAGGCCATTATATTTTATGAACAGCATATCCAGCAGAGCAGCATCTCTTCTTTATACATCGTTTTTAGGGGTCCTGTACAGAATTTATAAATAAGGGACCCTTATCGTATGTGTGTGTGTGCTTCCTTGCCCGTATGTCAGTCTGTCACATCTACTTATTACAGTAGGCAACTAAATGTACTCGACTTGAAATTGGGAACAATTTTAAATAAATGGAGCGGTGAAAGAATAGCAAAAAAATTTTTTCTTAGAAATAGCGGCTGAAATGGCGGGTCGAAATTTTATAAAATAGGGTTTCTTTCAATAATAATATGATACCCCATTTCACCTAGAATCCCCTGATTCTAGGTGAAATGGGGTACCCCTTATCATATTATTCTTGAAACAAAAATTTCTAAAATAGATTTTCATTTTCTTCCAAACCTCGTTCGATTACATAAAGTCAAGAAATAAAATTTGTCTTGACGTCATACACTGAAATACAAGTGCAAGGACTATTTTCTTGTACTTCTGTCCATGACATCGTGTTATTTTTAAATTCGTATTTCCAAAGGCAAGAGCGGGATTTTATTTAGTTAGCAGATCAATTGAAAAGCGCTGAAACATTTTCTTGCCTCGAATCAGCACTGCATAAAACTGTTCAACACTAAAGTTATCGGCCTAAGAGTTTAAACCCCACGAATAAGATCACTTGTCTGTTAAGGCCTATCTGGGAGGAGCGTTGTCGGGATCTAATGGCCCGTTAATAATGCCCAGTCGCTGTTAGCAGCCCACGCCGAGAGAAGAACGGGCTGCTTTTTGAGAATTGTTTACCTAAAATTTGAGAGCCTATCTGAAGATTGTTTGATATCTAAATGAAGTAACTAAACGTTTGTTTGAATTTGAATTTTTTATTCGACTACGCCAAAGGCAAAAGGGTTATGACTTTACCAGTCTGTGTTTGAATGTATATTATGTTTGTGTCTATTTACATAAAGGGTTATGATTTTACCAGTCTATGTGTGTATGTATATTATGTTTGTGTCTATTTACATAAAGGGTTATGATTTTACCAGTCTATGTGTGTATGTATATTATGTTTGTGTCTATTTACGTAGAGGGTTAAAATTTTACCAGTCTATATGTGTATGTATATTATGTTTGTGTCTATTTACGTATGTTCTACTCTTAAACTAGCGAGAAGATTTTGATGAATGAGGTGACAATCGATTCGTTTTTATGGTTCGGGTGACACAAAAGATCTTATATACAATTTTCCGTAGTCGGTTAAAGTTTTTAAACTTTTTCTTGTAATAATAGCGTACCTAGATCGAAATGATTTTCTGCCTTCTGCATTCATATACTATGGTTATGAACGATTGCAGTGTGTGGGAGTTGACTCATAATTTTTCTCTCAATTTACATTTTGATTGCGAATACAAGCCTCCGGGGGACCTAAAAATTTGACAGCCAATTTTTTTCAAAGAATCTTAGCCGGGCTGTTCTTGACTGATATAAAGTTTGTTTTACGAATGGGTACTACAATAGTATGGGTGGGATGGGTGGGGATTGAATTTCGGATTTCAGACCGCAGCTTTTACTAGTGAGTTTTGGGCTAGTAAGACTTCAAGTTTATATAATACTGCGCAATAGTGAAATATTAAACTCTAAATGTGTTTTTATTAATATTTCACGAAAAGTAGATGAGCTTGAGCTTATCGTTGAGGTTATCGTGACATTAGGTTTTACATTTAAGGATTCATTATGAAGTTTTTTTGTTAACTCAGCTAAGCTTTCTTGCGGTGTTCAAAAACAAGGGATCGAATTAAAGAAAAGCTTAGTAATTTTCCATTCAGCGAGTGAAGTGGCGCAAGCAATAAATCTTGGCACTTAACGAGTTTTCTTTCCGTTCATAACAAAAAAAAATGGTACCGGCCGAATTGATCCTTCTTTTTGGAAGTCGCTTAAAACAGCTGCTTATACGTTATTAATTAAATTAACATACTTACCTATTAGATATTAATATACTTCGTAAATCATTATTATATTGAAATTATAAGAGATTTTTTTTTAGTTAATTTCAAATACCTACATCAAACAGTATTGAGTACGTAAGGTACCCCACGTTGCACTATTGTCAACTTTTTGTCAGCGTATAGAACGTTTATCTCACGAAGTTACGGGTGCTTTACTTGTGGTTACGTGTACATGTACATTGCGTAAGTGTGCATGCCTGTCAGGTGCCTAGGTGGGAGCGGTCAGGCGCGAGCGAGCTCTTGCTTACACTTATACAGATACGACACACACACAACCATGAGCCACGAGGCCTTGTGAAATGAAGGAACTTTACCTAAATATTATTTTTCGTTCAATTTACTAACGTAAAATTTATTAATTTCAATACTAAGGCCATTTTGCTCTTCCATTTAATAAGTTCATGCCCAGGGGACGGGTACGCAAATAAACTTGTACACAACTAAATTGGGTTCCTCCCATAAGGGTTTACCTTGTAATGTGATCGAGATTGCCGCTGTTATGCCACAGAGATTTTACTTCAGGAAATTATTATAAAGTCGCGAATTACAAATTATTTTATATTTTATTTATATCTATTTCAGTGATAGCCCAGTGGTTAGGCCTCCGGTCACCTATTCGAGGGGTCGCAAGTTCGATCCCGGGCACGCACTTCTGACTTTTCGGAGGTATGTGTGTTTTTAAGCAATTAAATATCACATGCTTCAACAGTGAAGGAATCATAAGGAAAAGTGCACGCCTAAGAGTTCTCCATTTTCTCAAATGTGTATGAAGTCTGCCAATTTTCATTGGGCCAGCGTGGTGAACTATGGCCTAGGTATAACCCTTGTCTGAGAGGAGACGTGCGCTCTGTAAGGTCTATGTCGAATCCGTACAATTCGCCCAGTCATCATCATTCACCCATTATTATAAATACGCAGTATATACGACTTTCATTTACTTTACGTCAGTGCACACTGCACATACCTACCATCGCATCGCGCTCACATTGGATGGGATTTTTATATACAGACCAAGTTGCGGGCGTTAGCTTGTATTGCATAAAAAAAGTACGAAAAAAAGTATTTTTTTTTTTTTTTTTTTTTTGTTTTGTATTCGTCCTATCATGCGATCAGCTTCAACAGCTATAAGCAGATTCTTTGGAAGATTCGTTGGCATGGGAGGCTGTCCATCCAATGACGGCTCTACCTCTTGTGTTTTTCTATGTCTTAATCTGCAAAGTCCCATATGGAAGCGCGTTTAAGCCTTCTGAATTCCATTGGGAATCTGAGTGTTGTTGCTAATTTGTTTTGGTGAGTGTTGATCCGTTGTTTGTAGCTCTTTGCTCTGTGTTCAACTTCTTCTTTAACAGATTTTATCTTTAGATGCTCATGCAATTCTGACATCCTAGTGAACCATGGAGCATTTGTTATGTTTTTAAGGACTTTGTTTTGAAATCTTTGCAGTATTTCTAGATTTGAGTTCTTGGCTGTGCCCCAAAGTTCAATGCCATAGGTCCACACTGGTTTTATTATGGTTTTATAAATAAGTAGCTTATTATTCAAGGACAAACGCGAGTGCCGTCCCAAAAGCCAGTTGAGATTTCTGAAAATTTGGTTAAGTTCATCGCGTTTTTTCATTATGTGAGGCTTCCACGTTTGTTTTTTGTCTAAGTGCATTCCAAGATATTTCGCTGTCTCACCATGAGGTATGATATTTTGTCCAAGTTTGACAGGGGTACAGATGTCCTTGCGGAGAGTAAAAGTTACATGTGTTGACTTATTTGAACTGGCTTTTATACGCCATTTGGCCATCCATTTCTCTATTTTGTTCAGGTGATTTTGTAATATGTCTGATGCTATCGTTGGATCTTTGTTGTTACACAATACTGCAGTGTCATCTGCAAAGGTAGCGGTGAGTACATTTTCTGAGGTGGGAATGTCAGCAGTGTAAAGGAGGTATAGTGTTGGCCCCAAGACAGAGCCTTGAGGCACCCCCGATTCAATATTATGGAATTCTGAGTAGGCATCGTTAATTCTAACCCTAAATATTCTCTGTTGCAGGTAAGATTTCAAAAGCACATAGAGATTATGAGGAAGATGATTCTTTGCCTTGAAGAGCAATCCGTTGTGCCAGACTTTGTCGAAAGCCTGTTGGACATCCAGGAATACAGCCGAACAATATTCTTTATTTTCTAGGGCGTTTCTTATTTTTCTAACTACTCTGTGTACTTGCTCTATAGTTGAATGACCGCTTCTGAAGCCAAACTGATGTTGAGGGATGATGTCTTTTTCGTTAAGTATGGATTTAAGCCTATACAAAGTTATCTTTTCAAATACTTTAGATAATGTTGGTAGTAGACTGATTGGCCTGTAGGATGATACCAAATGCGGTGGTTTGCCGGGTTTGGGAACCATTATTATTTCTGATATCTTCCAGATATCTGGGTAGTGCGATGTTCTTAAGATACCATTGAAGAGTTGCGTCACGAAGACAATTGCTTTCCTTGGTAGTTGTTGTAAGACCTCAGCTGTTATTAAACAAAACCCTGGGGCTTTGTTCAAGTCCAGTTCTCTTATTACCCTATAGACTTCTTTAGGGGAGCAGCTTTTCAGCGGTAAGCTGAGTTGTAAATCCGTAGCTAAAAACTCTTTAACATCTCTATCTGTGTCTAGATCGCCGTTGTTTGAGGTGAAAACTTCACTCAGGAACTTGCCAAAAGCTTTAGCGCGTTCATTATCTTTTCTGGCCCAGGTGCCGTCATCCAGTTTTAAAGGATGCTGCTGTGGTATGGGAGCCGCTTTGTTTGATTTCACTACCCTATAAAGCGAGTACTCGTTCTTTGCTGACGCAGACAAATTCTCTAACTTATTTTGTAAAGTTTCGTTTTCAATTTCTTTTAAGTACGATCTTAGTTCTATAATAGCACGGTTGAGGGCTCTTTTGTCTGAGGGATGACGACTACTATGCCAAACTCTCCTAAGTCTTCTTTTTTCAAGCACTTTATCTCTTATATCCTTCGGTATATTTTTACTACCTGCTATATGGCAACGTTCTGGTGTGGAGATCCACGCCGCAGTTTGTATAACGTTTGTTATGGTGATGGCTGCCTCATCGATATCTTCATCTGTTTTTAATGCAACTTTGAGTGATAGGTTAGATTCAATGTAGTTTCTAAATGCATGCCAGTCTGTACGTTTGTTGTACAGAGTCTCTTTTGTTGGTCTTTCAATGATCGATGTACTGATTGTTCCTATGACCGGCGTGTGGTCTGAGCCCCCATCGAGACAACTTTCAACACTAAGGTAGAGGTTTGATAAGCCTTTATAAACGAAGAAATCTAAGAGGTCTGGTACTTTATTGGGATCACTTGGCCAGTATGTGGGTTCACCAGTGCTTAGGATTTGTAAGTTATTTTTGAGTAAGCTTAGGTTAAGTTCTCTGCCTCTGGGTAGGGTTAGTCGTGATCCCCATTGTACGTTTTTGGCATTCCAATCTCCTCCACAAATAAATCTGTGTCCAAGGGATTTAAAGTAGTAAGTGAATTGATCCTCCTTTATATTGTGTTTAGGTGGACAGTAGATAGCCGATAAGACAAGAGACCCCTGATTATCATATGCCATAATAGTCGTAGCTTGTAACTGGGATGTTTTATATTCTTCTAAGAGATCATGTTTCAAGGTTTTTCTTACGATTATAGCAGTGCCAGCATGAGCGGTACCATCTGGATGAGATGTTGCATATGTGACGTAGTCTTTAATCGAAATGTTATGGTTAGCAGTAAGATGGGATTCTGATACAAGAAGCACGTCTATGTTGTGGAGTTTCAAAAGTATTTCTACATCGCTCTTATGTCTAGTAAGACCATTAACGTTCCAAGTTGCTACTCTTAAAGTAGCCATTAAATCATATAAGCTTTTGAATTACTGACGTCAATAAGTTCATCATTATTGACATCTGATCTATTAATTTGTCTAGCTTTTCAGCTTGTTTTAAGAGTAGTTCTTCTAATTTAGATTCTGTTGTGGTTTTATCTGATTTTTGGTTTTTAGTAGCTTCAGCATATGTCTTGTATTCATATGGCCTTTGGGAGTATTCTCTTGTATGTCTACGGTCATTTCTTTGTGCTTCTGGAGTTCTATCTCTCTCATCTGTTTTCTGAGTGCTTTGTTTTCTGGTGTTTCCGTGGGTCTGGTTTTGATGCTTTTCATCCCTTGATTGATTTCTTGGTTTCGTTTGTTCTCTCTTTGGGGGATATTTCTTTCTTTTGTTGATTTCCATGAAGACCTGACAGCCTTTGTAGTTAGCAGGGTGACTACCTAGACACAAGCAGCACTTGGCTGGGGTGTTGCGGTCTTTTTTAGGACAGTCTGCTGTGTTATGGTTTTCTGCGCATTTTACGCACCTGTAAGGTCTAAGGCAATTGTTTTTAGTGTGCCCATACTGCTGGCATCTCTTGCATTGGGGCACATTTTTTGTTCTTAGTGGGTCCTCTATAACTACTCGTGTGTTATATATATAAGAAATTTTCTTCGCCTCAGGGTTGTTAGGGTGTGGGTCCAGGTTGACAAAGAATGTTGAAAGTGGTATCTTATCAGGGCCATAACGAGCGTTCACTATCTCTCCACAGATGGTGTTGCCTGTCTGCTCTATAGCTTCTTTGATGGCTTCAATTGGTGTGGTATGGTGAAGATTCTTAATGACTATTCGATATGGTCTTGTATCTTTTCTAGTGAACGTATGTCCTATCAAGTTGTTTGCTCTTACTAAATCCATAAGTCTTTTATATGAGTCTATTGTTGAACAACTAATTCTTAATTGGTTACGGGTTGTGATTTTTATAACAAATTCCTCCACATCTAATGCTGTTCTTATTAGATTGGTTAATTTTGAGATATCATCAATACCATAAAGCATGATAGGTGGGGGTTTGATTATTTGTTGCCTGTTATCCGATCTTAAAGTTTCAGCATCGTCTACATCTATGTTAAGAGATCCATATTTATTTGACTCAGGACCCGAGTCCTTAGGTGGAGATGGCGTAGCAGATGTTCTGCGTCGTTTTTGTTTTCTCGGAATTGGCACTCTTTGCCAGTCAACGGATCTTCCAGTACTATCTTGTTTCTCACTAAGGTGGACATCATCATCTAGCTTTGTTGGAGCTTTATCTACATCCATGTGAACTGTGTGGGGTGATTGGTTTCTAGTGTTGTAAAACATGCTCTTGTGAAAAGTTTGTTGAACTAGCTTACTTTGGGGTCTGCTGTCCTTACTTTTGTCTTGACCTGTAATATTCTCCTGTGAATAATTATGTGTGTGCTAAAAAAAGTATAATAATATTTTATGCATTTGCTATGGCGAAAGTGAAGATCTCCGTTAAGGCTCAGCACGTTTCCGGGGCGGCAGATAAGCGCCTTGTATTTCCTAAGCGGCACTGATCCGTCGTCGAGAGAATCTCGCTGAATCGAAAACGAAAAAATATTATAAGACCTTTTTTTGTCGAAGATTACGACTACAAGTCTGATTTTCTTGTTCCGAGATATTGGCTTTTGTATTTTGTTTCTATCTAGAAAACATCCAATTAGTTCCAGTGTTTTACCTTGCCTGAAAGAAAGAAAATTTAATGATTTGTACTATATAGTCTAGTTACCTTTAATGTTATAGTACTTTTAAAGTAATTGGCATAAGTACCTACCTAGTTTTTATGTAGCTGATGTTTAGCACATATTCGTCACGAAATCGTAGCAGCGAAACTGCTAAAGCTTCAAAATCTTAAAGGCTTATCTGTTATAACTTATAAGACATCATACAATGTAACTGGCTAATTGAATGCAGCAATTTTACAGAAAAAAAATAGCTATTTTGTATTAAGAGAATTGATGCGTACGCAACTGTCTCTTCAAATGCAATGTGAAAAGTTGCTTACGCAAGCGAAAACGTGATAACAGAGCTAATTGCAGCTGTGAATTTCGATAGGGCAGCCAAAAAAAACCGATGTGACTTAGAGGGGAGTTTAAATATGGGTTAGTCCTTAAAACTATATTAAATTTCAATGTGCTTGGGAATCTGCTATAACACCAACATTGTCAACACTGCGCCACAAAATAATACGTTTAACAAAATTAATATTATAATGTGATAAGGAAGAAGGAGGACATGAAGGAGTCGCCGCCACTGTGTCAAACTTAATAATGTGGAGATTGAATAGTTATAGCAAATTCGATGCACCTTCGTTCCACTGTAATCCACCACTCGGGTGTGCGTTGCGCCTTAAACTGCATCTTAAACATGAGATCGCACTCAGAAGCTAACTAGCGGTAGGATGAAAAATCTGGCTTTCAGCTTTTTTTACGGTCCGATGGAAACAACGGATTGAGTTTTAAGAAAAGCTTAGTAATTTTCCATCGAGCGAGTAAAGTGGCGCGAATAATAAATCTCAGGCACTTTCTTTCTGGCCTTAGCAAAAACAGCTTCGCGTTATTAATTACCTCGCCTCATCGAGGTCGGCTTTGGAAATCGTATCCCTGTTTTTGACTTCTTTAGTAAAGTTATCTATTATTATGGCTCAATCAGTTTTCTTGTTAACCTTATACTTTTTTATGGCTTTTACAAATTTTCAGTGAAATCAATTCTTTATTAGATTAGAAGCTGCTCTTTGCAATTTGACAATGTTTTGCTATTATTTATATCCATTATTTTGAGTGGCAACAACCTACCTACAAACCAATGCTTTTCCTCTGGTTTACTACTTCAATATAAACATTTTACTATCACTCACTCTAGATCTTATTAGAAGATTGTGGAGTGACTATAAGAACAATATTTTATTACTCTAAAGCCTTGATTGCGGTCTTACCTGATTGTAAAGCGCATTACTCACGGCGAAGATAAAATTTATTTTCATCTTCCATTTTTTTTTTATGGTGAGCTATATTTTATCTTAACATAAAACAGTATTGTATCGTGTGTGACGTGCTTAAGTAATGATACACGTACAATTTAAGGTGGAAGCGGAAGGTGTGACAGATTTTGATTAAACCTGAACCCCTTATTACGTGACACCATACTTATCTAACCTACATACATATTTAGGTGGCTATTGGTAACCAGCCACGCCCAAAAGCCTTATAAACTCCCAAAAATACAGACCAAAGACAATTTATAAATAAAATAAATTCGCTTACGTATCGTACGTATTCGTATAATGTGTCCAGCAGACCCACTAGCAACTGAGGCTTTATAAAAGGTCAAATTTCATAAAGAAAGGCATTGCCCAGCAATAAGACCTCTGATTAAGTAGGTACTATTTGACAGGAAAATTACTATCTAGGGTCATGGGTAGGCCTTTACATGTAGATATGTACTCAACCAAATGAAATATTCATGAATGTTGTATCTAAATAGTAATTTGTGAACCATTTACAGCATTATACCGCCGTTCCCAATCACATAATAAGGTAATCCCGAAAGGGGACAACCCAATTTAGTTGTGCAAAAGTTTATTTGGGTATGCGTCCCAAAGGTATTATAAAAAATGAAAAGAACAACTTATATGCCAATATATAATGTTGAAATTTTATAAAGCGTGAGAAAAACTTATCATGTGTTTTAATATATTTATGAATACGGAAGCAACCTTGAATATGTAATATATTTCAAGTAAATGTCTCAAATTGGTGCTCTGTAATAAGGGAGTTCTCAGTTCGATTTGATAAAACATTTTTCCTGCTTCCGTTATAAAATATTGGTTGTTTATTGGGCTCGGTGGATGATATAAGTAGAATATATATTTACTAAATAATATCCCATTTCCTTATACCGAATGTTCCGCATTTGGTCGGTCAAATGCCGAATGCCTAAGTACGATTCAAGCGCCCGAAGTTCGGTTAAACCGAATGTGAAACGAATTTCGTTCCATGTATTTAATCTTAGATTTAGTGTTAATCAGGTCTTTTTTTATTGCGTCATATTTATTTGTATTTTACTAATTTAAACCGTCTATTTCGTCCTGTTATACTATATGTAACGAATATTGTAAATTAGTCTCAAACAATCTATGTGCATTGTGTACTCTACACAGTCGTACGTTGGTGTTACGCTCGAAGTTTAAACAGCATTTGGAATCCTAACTTCTCCTCCACGTACCATTACAATAAACAAACTCATTCACAGCGTATTGCAGAAATTCCAATGTAAGCAGAAACTTTACGCCGCCGTGTGTGTCCAACTAATTAAAAAGCAATGTTACTTATTATAAGTAAACACAATGTTAATTTTAGTGTGATATGTGGTAATAAACCTTTATAGTCGTTGGATCTCAAGCTGCTGAAATGGCGACCTTGCACCACTCCCATTAGGAACACGCTGCAATTGGTCGACCTCCCACGAAGCAGAAAAGGATATAAATAATCACATCAGCAAGTACATGAGAGAAAAATTCTTGCCAGTCGTAAAGGTAGGTAATATGTAGGTATATAGACGGTTGAAATCTATAGAGCGTGCTCTGACTTAGCTCTGACTTAAGATAGAGTTAAAACGAGAAACAAATATACTCTGACATAAATCTGTCTCGTTTTAACTTTGTCTTGAGCAGAGGCGGCTCTAGCCCATGTAGCGTCCGTGTGCAATCAATATCTTGGCGCCCTCTAGTAGACGCGCGGCCAAAATGGAATACTTACAACAAGCTTACAATACAAGAATACTGTTTGACTTACAGTTATATTTTCATCAGTGAAAGGAAATTCAGGTGAAAAAATGGTGCAATTTTAAATGATGTCGGGAAGCAAGCAAGCGCGGCTCGGTGCGGCGCCCCCTACAACCCTGCGCCCGTGTGCGTTGCACACCCTGCACCATAGGTAGGGTTGCCAGATTTTTTTTTCAGCCTATAAGGGACAAATGGTTAAATGGGTAAAAAATACGGATTTCAGTTTTTTACCCGGGACAAATAAAAAACAAAATTATTTAGTGTCTTTTTTTTGATATTTTTCCGAGGATCTAGTCAGTTTAAACATATTATTATTCATTTTTTAACATATTTGCAAAAATAAATACAGTTATAATCGTAATTATAAACGGTCATCTATTCGCTTTTTTACGAATGTTGCGTGTGTGAATACTTGAATCGATTTCATAATGAAAGAACGAAGTACAGTTCAAATACGGGACATAGCCTGTCCCGCCGGGACATTTTAAATTATGCCTAAAATACGGGATGTCCTGCGAAATACGGGACGTCTGGCAACACTAACCAAAGGGAAAGCCGGCACAAAGCGAGAGTGTGGTCTATAGATTTCAGCCTCAGCGCGGAATATTGTTGTGTTTGTGGAGATATTGTAATGGTAAATCTGTGTTGTAATGATGCAGTTCAAGTTCACCGAGCGCTGAACTGGGCTTATTGATAATTTTTATTTTAAGAATATTAGCCAAGCTTAACTTGACTAATATTCTCTTCTCGCCTCCAAATGATTCGCTCAATATTTTTGTTTATAAAGATAATTTAAAATTGATTCAACAATTTTTTTTCAATAGTATAAATATTTTTCCGCTGAGAATCTACCAATATTGCAGGGTCATTAGTACATAATAATTCAATATACAGGGTCGAGATTAAAAAAAAAAAATCAAATTCAAAATTATTTATTTCATGTTGGCCAACCTGTGGCTCTTTCAAGACTCTACCACCGCGCCGGTTAGGACTGCAGATTCTGCTGAGAACAGTCCTTGCGATTCCAAACGCCTGGTAATAATTAATTGGTAAAGCTTGCTATGCTTCAATTTCTTTCAAGGAGTTTTGAAATAAATCTCGAAACGCGGAAGAAATTAAAATATGGCACCAATGATCTTCAAGACGCGATGAATTATCTTAAATTGTTTTCGTTATCTTTTCAGTAAGAGAGTTCCGTCGGGCGACTCAGTGCCAGTGAGGAAATAAGAGGCGCTTATCTGCCGACTGGCGCTCCGGAAACACGCTGAGCCTTCACGGATATCATTACTTTTCATTTTATCTCAAACCTCTTAAACAAGACATAATTATCCAATGTTTAACTGGCTGGCTCGCCCCGGCTTTAGGCGGGCGGTCTTCAGTATTAATCACATCACAATTCACAACACATTAATCAAACTAATCAAGCTAATATTATAAGGCGAAAGTTTGTGTGTGTTTGTTACTTTTTCACGCAACAAGAAGATCTAGAGATAGCTCATACCCAGGATTCACATATAACCTACATTTTATCCCGGTAAATTAACGAGAACTAAAAAAACTTTATCCACGCGAACGAATAGATGATTCCCGCGACTTCGTCCGCGTGGATTAGGACCTGTGATTTTCGCGTGAACTCTTCATTTTTCCGGGATATTTTAATCTAGGATATGAGCTATCTCCAATCCAAATTTCAGCCAAATCTGTCCAGTAGTTTCTGCGTGAAAGAGTAACAAATATATGTACATGCAAATTTTCGCCGTTGTAATATTAGTGTGATAGTGTGATGTGATGTGATTATCGACCCATTTCAAAGAAATACTTTACCTATTAGTTCAAAGTATAAATCATTTTTGAGATGATGATGATGATGAATTCTCTATAGAATGAAATGGATTCCAGAACATGGATATAGGTAGAAATTCTCAAAAGCATATCCCTCCGTAATTCACTTTTGGATAATACGCCAAGAAAATGGTGAAAAATGAAAATCTTCACGCAACTACTTTTATGAGCTCCATTCAAGGAAAATGGCATGACAGCTTAGCGGCGCTTGAACAAAGACAACTCAATCAATCATTGATTGTCATACTTCATATATACCCCCGTGTGAACGTTACGGGGGTTTCACATGGATCTAACCGCCTCCACTATTGTTTTTCTCTATGTTCCGCAAAGTTATATAACTCTACTACAACAACGGGTTGTTCCCACACTGTTCAATGTAAAATACAGGCATACAACTTAAAAATTCCAAGTTCTCAATAGCCCAACGGTTAAAGGTCACTGAAAAATGAAAGTATCGCAGGTTCGAGCCTCACCCGTTGCAATATTGTCGTACCCACTCCTAGCACAAGCTTTTCGCTTATTTGGAGGGGAGAGGAGAATATAAGTCAAGTTCAGCTTAGGTAATATTCTTTAAAAAAAAAAAGATTTTCGGTGCCTACTTCTTGTATCTTCAACATCGAGCGACGAATTGAAGGAATTTCTTGCGTGAATATAGTTGAGGACTTGAAGAGTGAGGCTATCTTTTATCTCGGAAAAACAGAGGGTTTCCGCAGGACTTTTAAAAACCTAGCCACGCGGACGAAGTCACGGGCCTTGCCTGTGCCACTCTCGTTCTTAACATTACCCATACGAAAGTCAGGTCAAACCGTTGCTCCGTTATTGCGTGATTGAAGGACAAACCAACAAACAAATATACTTTCGCATTAATAATATTACTAAGGATTTTTTATTTAGGTTAGAAAATTCATGTATAGCGTATAAATATAATACCAACTTTATGACATAGTATCATTATCGCCAGGTAGGCCATAATTCTTAAAGCGCGAGCGTTTAGTTAAGATAAAAAATAACGACTCACTTTTTACAACCTTTTAATAAAAGCTGAGCTCATGTACTTTTTAAGACCATATAGTAATTAAGTGTAGGTATAGATAATAGCTACTCCTACATTTTAGTGTTTTCGCTTAATTTTTGTAAAGAGTCGGGGTTTTTACGGATCAAATAAGGTCACTGTCAACTTTTACACACTAATAAAATTTATGAGAAATAAAAATGTTTCTGCCGAGACAAATCTCGTATTTTCGGCTTTGTGAACGAGGCTTTACCTTGAAATTGCCTTTGTACGACTTTTTTGCCAGGACTGAAGACTTAACAATGACATTTTAATATTAACTGAATTTAGGCAGTTATTATGCGAAATGTTTTTCTTTGTGTAGACAGAATAATAGCTAAGTACATACTTTCTCGGGGGATTTTTTGAATATAAAAAACAGGGTAAATCAAGGTGACCTTGATTAGTCCAGTAGTTACCTTGGCCATAATATAGGTTTGATGATTGAGCGGGGTAGCTATGATATTATAGAGGGTAACGAAGAACGAACGTTCCGGATTTTTCAGTGGTTTCGATGATGATTTTAGTATTATAATTTTTAATGGAATATAATAAGTCGACCAACAATAGTTATTTGTTCAACAAGATAGCAAAGTTCATTTTTGTTGCGAGTGCCTAGTTTGAATCCCGAGCGAACGAAGGATTCTAATATAGAATCACGAGCGTAGCGAGTGATTCTAAGTTAGAATCCTGAGAGTAGTGAGGGATTCAAAGGCACAAGAAGCAAAAACTTTGCTATCGTGTGATACATACAATTTTTCACCTCAATAGCGAAAAAGTACAAGATGTAAGAGAAATATTTATTAAAACATAAAGGATATTTTAAAATTTTAAAAATTAGGTTTATTTATTTAAAAACTTTTCAATATCATGAGCGGTGAAAACTTTAGATTTTTTGGATTTGTGCCCCTCCGACTGTCTTTTCAAAAATACAATAAGTTTAGGATAAGTTTCAATGTGAACGTCGCATTTCGATTTGATTGTAGCTTTTAACATGGAGTAAATACTCCATAATGTAGATGGTTACCTTGTTTTAGACAATTCCATGAAATATGATAAAATCACAGTCTCTGAATAGGACTTCGCATCCTTAGAAAGTCTCCAATCATTAAATAATTCATAGGCTTTCAAGTATTTTTCACGAGACTATTCCGGAAGAAAGTTTAATTCGCGTTAGACACTAATTCTTTTAATTCTGAATTATAAGTAGATTCACTCATTTTGTTATTTTAAAATTCTTACAACAAATAACTTCTAAGAAATTAGTACCTAATTAAGATATAGAATAGAGTTAATTTTTTTTTTTTTTGCCGCCATTTTATATTACTCTTTTGTCTGCGTTCGGAATTGTGTCATTCATAAAATAAAATATATTAATTAATTAATTTTAATTTTCTTTTATGTTTCATGTGTGTTACAGAATTATAAAGTCTAAAACACATTTACGAAAAGTAAATAGTTTAAATAATAAAATAGAGAGTTAAAAAATTTTGTCGAAATAAAATGTATGGGGTATGCAATATTATATACAAAATTTCTGAACGTTTCTTGAGACGGTGAGTTGAAGAAACGCCAATCCAATGCGTTCTATATTCAAAACACTTTTTCTCACTGAGTGAGCAAAAACGACTTTTGCTCACTGGTTTTGGGCAGCAAAGGCGCCCTTTTTGAGCTAGAGAGGTGAAAAATTTATTTTTTGGCATCAAAACCTAGCTTCTAATTTAATAACTCAGCAACGGGAAAATGATGAAGCTTCTAATATATTAACTCGGCTTCTTCACAATGGCCACAAAATATTCCAAAGAAAGCATCAAATAAAGAGCCACTATTTTTATTATTGTCCACTGCCACTGCACGATTTGGTGCGAGTGAGATGGATACGACTGGCCATTTGCACGATTTCGTTGGTGCGAGTGAGACGGATACGACTGGCAATTTGCACGATCTCGTTGGTTATGGCTATTTGCACCAATCAGAGAGCGCCATTCAAAACATGCATTTGTTTTTTTTGTTGTTCTGTTGTTAGTGTGTTAATATTGCAATTAATTTTTTATAATTTTTTCTTTAAACTAAAGTTAGGTTAGGTTAGGGTTATACATGAATATTCAGGTGCCCGGCCGAAGGCCGGGCACTTAGGTTCTGTTGGGATCGTAAACCTACCTAAAACTAAAAAAAAAGTTGAAAAAAAATTTGATTTTTTTTTTTCAAAAATGTTATAATGTTATGTGTAGGTATTTATCTTGAGTTAAATTTAAAAACAATCATTTTTTTAATTTCATTTTATCAAAAAAAAAAAACGTTTTTTTATTTAGTTAGAAACATTTTTTTATTTCATTTTTCTCACAAAAAAAAAATTAAAAATGTGGTTGAAGATTTGGTGTATTATTTGATGCTAATATTTAAGTATTTTAGGAGTTCACGGTTTGAAGCTAAGTTATAAATATAGATGCTAAAATTATATTTTTTAGAGGCTCACTAGTTGAAGCTGACTTTGTAATTTAGAAGCCAATAATGGTATTAAATAGAAGCTCGTTTAATTACATGCCATTTTTAATTAGCTAATGTTTAAGATTTTCTTAATTATTTACTATTCATCACATTGTACGCCTTTTATCTGTTTTTAGGAATTCAATCAATTTTTTGTAGGTAATTCCACAATAATAGATATAATTTTAATGCACTTTTTATGACCTCTATTATTATTTTTTATTTTTATATTTTTATTTTTGTAGTCTCTTTCTAAAAAAAAAAAATTAGCCTTCGGTTTTGGCATGCAGTCTTGATCAGCGATCAAATACGACTGAAGTGTTCGTAAGATTGTTTAATAATTGTTTATGTGTTCCTTCAACGTGACACCAATCTGATGATAAATGAGTTATGGAGTGACACGTATTATTTGAATATTAATTGTGCAAAATATAAATCGTACGAGCTGAGGGCACCTCAAAAATCAGAAAATATTTGTCGCGCTTTAATACTTCATATGGCGGCTAAAGGCTCGCTAAAAGCCATGGCATGTGTGTTCTATAGTCACAATCGTAGATCGATTTTATTTTCCAACAATAGTGTACTTATACTTAACCCTCACTGCAATATGAGAGTAAAAGTACACTGTCTCTTTTTAAAGTCAAAAATTCTTCCCGGCTTTAAAAATTCAAGCTTTCAACTCGCAAAATGAGAGAAGCAATTGTCTGTTAGCAAGGCTTAGCATCTCAGATCCGAGCGGAGCGTCGACGAGCTCTAATGGCCCGTTAACAATGCCCGCCAGAATTACGGCCTGTTTTCCGCTGAAACCGAGACTTTTATGTACCTTTGCAGAATAAGATAATGAATTGGTCACAATATTGCTTATTTAATAGATAATAGTAATGTTTTCCCGACCGAATCCGGTCACGGCGGCCAAACTCCTGAGAGATAAGCCATCTGTGCGGGAATTAATTATACTGCACAAGTGTGTGGGCAAACACAGGTGCACTCTCTATTCCCTCACTCTCATAGTCTGGTGGGATGGAAATCGGAATCGACCAGAGAGAAATCAGGGGCAGGACCGACGGCTCTCCGTGCTCTCCGAGGCACAGGGGTGACAAACCACCAACTTTCTAACTCCAGGTAACAACCTACTAAGTATTTTTTGATAGAAAAACCCAGTACAATTATTGGCTCAACCCAGCAATTGAACTCAGGACCTCGTTGTTCGCAGTTGAATATGCTTAACACTAGACCAGTGAGGCAGTTAAATTGCTTATTTAGTTAGGCGTTGTACAATCTATTGAATTAGTCGAGATGATGACAAGAGACCATGGATTGTCGCTGGTCGCTGGTTCCCTGCGAACGGGGCCAGGGTCAAATGTGTACACGCAGATGGTAACGGCACAGCCTGGAAAGTGTATGACAGTGTAAATTGTACCCGATTTCTAGATGCTATTGTTCCGGAACATTGAATCGCTTGGCAGCACGTCTTTGACAGATAGACACACCTCAGATAGAGTGGTAACCTTACCTTAGCCACGGCCAAAGTTTCCCACCAGATTGAAATATATTGTTTCGAATGTAAATTATTTGCAACAACGTTGTTTTATTGTTTGATGTAGGCGAAAATCCCTCAATCCGTTCCTTATCTTAATTTTATTGCGTCTGACGCATTCTCTATCTCAGCGAACAAATCGCCTTCGATGGTATTATTTCGTGTGTAGATTTATATGGATAAAGCAAGCGGCCCGAGGTCGCCTTTGTTGGGCTTTACTATAAATCTTCGTCCTATTTAAACGGTTATTAGGATACAGGCGATTGATGCGTACTTTGAACTTTTGCCTTCTTGTTGAATTTGTGAGACTTTCTTAGTGAATATCAATATGATAAATTCTTGGTCCAAGATGGTTTTCCAGCGAAACGGGCGTTGTGGTGGTTTTGAATTTAGTTATATGTTACTCTTCTGCTGGCATTTGACGGTAATAATTGTGGACACTCAATAATTTTATTAGGTACATAAGGAAACACACCCCGTGGCAGATCGAGGTGAAGAGAACTGTAGCCACATATAAGTGAATGGTGTTTATGTTTATTCGATGAAAAGATATCCCTTGACTGAAAGCTTGACTGCGATATCTCACTTGATGATAAGTGACAATACAGTATAAGATGGTAGCAAGCTAACTTGAAAGGGGTATGGCAGAGAGTACATCTAACCGTTAATCGGTTTCTACTATCGGTATCTTCGACGATAGGGCCCTGCCGTAGGGTAGTAACTAGCCACAGCCAAAGCCTTCTACCAGACCAGATAGAGACAAATAAGAAATCATAAAATACTCCCGTTAGGAATCGAACCTAAGACCTATCACCTGTAAGACAACAGGGCTCACGAGTACACCTGGGAGGTCGTCAAAATAGATAGATAGCCGTTAGCCGATGGTTTCCCAAAAAGGAGAATTTCTGTGGGAACGGTTGGATATAATCTAAGAAACTTGTTACAGGATGTCGGTTAAAATGACAATGCATTAATATATATTTACTCTGAAGAAACTTTTATTTATGCTAATTGGTAGTTACATAATAAATATAATATTATAAACGCAAAAGTAAGATTAGAAGATTTTATGTTTTTTGTAAAAAATTATATACAAGAGGAAGGCTGACTGAGTTTCTTTTTTTAATATGTTCGGATATTTATGACTTGCACCCTAAAAGCTATTAATATTTTTACAGCCTTACAATCTGTGGCGGCATACAACGTCGTCCGCTATGCTACTTTGTTTTATGGTTTTACCTTATATGCATATGTAAAATGCAATACATGTTATCCTTACGAGGTAAAATAACTCAGCCTTCCTTATGTTTGTGTCCGCAAAACATGAAAGTAGTCAATTTTCTATGCAATTGTATTTCTATGTAAAAGTCTATATGTTCAATAGCCATTTATTCTCAAATTAAATAGTCAATTACATTATTTTATCACACATTTAGCCAATCATATCATAGATAGTAGGTAAGATATATACATTTTGTCATATTATAAAAATTATTTTTAAAACTAGATTATGATATACATAATATATTAAGATGTTAATTTGTACAATAAGTAGATCATTTTTATTTTTGTTTATTATTTTCGGATAAATTTAAGTATTCATAAAACCCAAAAAGCCCATTGGGTGATTTTGAGATTTTCTAGCAGATACATCGGTATGTCAGTAGACATTAATGATCTTTAAACTGTTCACTACTTGTTCACTACGCAAAGTTACCTTAATAACTGAGTTACTAACTTGTCCATACCGCCCGTATCGGTGCTTATCACGAAGATTTAATGCTTTTGCCATAATCTGGGTCGGTTACCTTTACCTCCTATAGCAAGTCATGAGTTTGCTAGATATTTGTTAGACATTTTGTATATTGTACATCTAACGACCTCCCTGGCGCAGTGGTGAGCGCTGTGGTCTTGTAACTGGGAGGTCTCAGGTTCGATTCCCGGCGGGGGCAATTTGGGAATTTACAATTTCTAAATTGTCTCTGGTCTGGTCTGGCCGCGGCTAGTTACCACCCTATCGTCAGGACGTGCCGCTCGGCGACTCAGCGCTCCGACACGATGGCGTGTTGAAACCGATTAAGATAGAGTTAAAATGTGACATAAATATCTCTGACTCTGGCATAAATCTGTCTCGTTTTACCTCTGTCTTGAGTCTGAGCAGAGTGAGAATGCGGTTTATAGATTTCAGTCTTAGACTGCATCGTTACTTACCATCAGGTGAGATCGCAGTCAAAGACTATCTTGTCATCTAATAAAGAGAAAAGAATTACAAATCCACTAATATACAGAATAGGGTCGTTGGTCTGTTCGTTGTAAATTATAATGAAAGTTTGTCGGTAAAGTGGTAACTAAAACCGCTTTACTGGCAAAGTTGTGATAGATGCGTACGACTACATCAGGTTGGTAATAATTTTGCAGCTTTCTGAAAAATCTCACACATAGTTATACAAAGTAAAGGTAAAAAAATCTATTTATATAAAAATCAATTGTTGTTTGTTAGTGTAGTTAAAGTACGAAAACGGCTTGACCGATTTGAATATAGGATGGATAGCTACGAATAATACTTATTATTTATTCGTAGATGGATAGAATGTTTTTATTTCTCGGATTTGGACGATTTTAAAAATCTATTGATGGATTGACGTGAACGTGAATTTGCAAAGCGGATGAAGTCTCGAGCAAAAGCTAATACTCATAATTAGGTATAATAAATAATTTATGAGTGATTTAGAATATACATACATATAACTAGCTAATGCTTGAGACTTCGTCCGCATGGATTTAGTTTTGAAAACGCCGCGGGAACTCTTTAATTTTCCGGGATAAAAAGTAGCCTATGTCACTCTTCAGGTCCCAAACTATACCCATGCAAAAAATTACGTCGATCCATAGCTCTGTTGCAGCGTCATTGAAAGACAAACCAGAAAAACACACTTTCGCATTTGTAATATTATTTTAAGGATTAAATTATAATATATATATATATTATAAAATACAATATTTATGAGTGGATTTCGGTAGAGCTAAATTGCTAAAAAACCACCTCACATGAAGTTAAAACACGTATAAAAGATTCGACGTATAAGACGTTCGGTGGAAACTAATGGGGCGTTCATAACTCGCGCAAGTCGTCCTATTCATTGGAGGTTCTGAGAGATTTACCGCTACAGCCTCCTGGCAAGATGCCTTCTGGCAGTTGGCACCGCCTGATTATACACTTTTTAAATATTACTCCTTCGAAAACATTTAATTGATATTTCAGAGATCAATGGTTCGATTAGTTCAAATTGGTTGAAGCCATTTCCTTTATATATAAAAAATATCGAAATGAAAACGGTGAAAATAATTTTGATGAAATAATTTCGTACAAAGGATTGCGACCATAAAATATTATTCGGTACCTACAGGAATTATATTTTATTGGTACTATCTATACTATTATAATAAAGAGAGAGCGCGAATTTTGTGAGTTTGTATGTATGTCCGGAGCAAACTTTGGAACCACCGCAATTATTACAATAATTCTTTTACCATTTCAAAGGTACATTATTCCAGATGGTTATAGGCTATAATTATGTTAATAAATGTATTATGGCTAGATATTATGTGCAAATTTGTTAAAGAAGTCGGAAATTTTTTTGACTCTTTAACGTTTTCAAGGCGTGCGCTGGGTCATATACTGTTATTGGATGAAAATGATGTATGGGTGAATTGTTCCTCTTAAAGAGTTCTAAAAAAAAGTCCGCGATAGCATATGTCTATATTCTAAGGATAACTTACAGTAACCATTTCTATCTTTCAAATTTTGATTAAAAATAATGAATTATTTTCGAAGCTTCTTTAACCGATGTGATGTCAATCTATATCTAAATAAATATGTTTATTATCGTAAATATTTAATTTAGAACATATTTGCCTTTTACACTATACAATTTAAATAAATATCTCAGGAGTTATCGGAAAATTAATATTTCCGCGCGACAAAATAATAAAATGGTGCCGGCTGGCGCGGCGGGGCACGGTGGCGGGCAAGACGTGGCGGGTATCGGTGCGGGATATTCGTGTGGTTCCTGTGGTGATCTTATTGACAATCGTCTCCTATAAGAAGCTCACAAGAACAAATATTTAATTTTCAACCCGGACGAAGTCGGCGCGGGCTTCTAGTATTATTATGAAGCTCTTTGATTTATTAAACGTTTCTTGGGAGTCTTTGTCCAATCCTCTTCTTGTCTGTGAAACTCATATTCGATTTAGTCATTTCGAAGATTAGCGCTGGTTAACAGACAGGCAAAGGAACGATGTAGGTACATGTAGACACTTAATTTTTTTTTATTTGTACACACCCTACTAGTAGGGTAAATGCCCTCCACTTCATCCGAGTGCGTTCAGGTTTTGTCTTTTAAAAATACCGTGGGAACTCGATGATATTTCGCGATGCAAGCCACCTGTTTTCCAAATTTTTTCGAAATTACTTCACAGATTTAAGCATGAAAGTCAACAGATAGACAGGCCAATCCAATTATCCACTTGCTATAATTAAATGTAATAGTTATAACAAAAGGATAAAGTCTAGTAGGGAAATATTAGCATGAATTTGAATCATACAAAGTACTTAATGAATATACCGTAATGAAGTGGCAAGGGAATACTTAAATACGAGTTTAATATGAACAGTTGTTATTATGGGAATGTAGGTAATGAAAATACAAGGCAGCATTAATACTTTCTATACACTACAAAGTACTTGAGAGGACATTGTTATTGCGTACGCGATTTGTTTTCCGGTAATAATAACTTACACGGCGGGATAATATGCTCCGTCAATTCGCTTGCCCGTCTGTTTGGCGCCAGCACTATTCTAAGCACATAGATTTTGCATACATTAACTGTAAGAAGGCTCTATTTCGTAACAATTTCTAACTAAGAAACTCTTTCTGTATTGGAAATCTGTTGTTAAATCATCAAAATTCGTCAGTTAAACTTGGTAGTGTAATTATCCCTGAAAGTATTTTTGCGGACTATTACTAAGCACAAGGATATTTTTATTTTCTTACGAAAACTTCCTCTTTTTACAGATTATTTACGATACGTAAGGGGAGTTGTTTCAATTTACGAGGGCGCGTGAGCTTTACTTGTGGTAACGTCGTGTACCTACATGCACATTGCGTGTGTGTGCCTGTCAACAGCCTAGGTGGGAGCGGTCGGGCGCGAGCAAGCTCTCGCTCTCACTTATACAGATACGACACGCACACAACCATGAGCCACGTGCCCTCATAAGTTGAAAGAACTATAAATTATTTATATTCTTATCGTTGAAGATTTAAAAATAAAACAGATGTTAGAGTTGTGTCAGTCGCTGCGTTGGGACGTCGCGTTGTAAATAACACATGGAAACCGACAAACTCACAACGATGCGACTTCTCAACCCGTCATGTGACATCTTTCTAACATTAATAGATAACGTTTAAATTGTGATTGTCCCGAACTGGCCTATATCGGACATGTCTGGTAGAAAGCCGAACAATAGTTCGGTATTCGCAGGGTATTTGAGAGTGTAAATTGAAACATGTCGAGAGTTAATTGCATCCAGGTCCGTGAGGGATTGTCCCCTCCGCCCCTCCTGAGAGATAATCCGACCCTCCTCTTGTCTCTTTGATACAAGGTATGATAGCTATTTGTGGTGACTGTTAAAATAATATTCAGAAATTCTCAAATTGTTTGACCTTCGATTGGCTTAATAATGAAATTACAGACGGAAAATCGAATTAATAACAATTTCATTACCCTGTTGGTTAGGTTGTATGTGTGTGTGTTTGTTACTCCTTCACGCTACAACGAATGAACCGATTGTGCTGGAATTTTGAATGGAGACAGCTCACACCAAGGATTATTGGACAAAAGTGAACATAGACTAAAAATCATGTTCATGTACTGAACAGACATTAAAATTCCTCGTATAGTAATTGTTTTTCAGGCTGGTTAAATCGGATCTAAGCGTACCACTACTAGGCCGCGGTCAAACCAGTAAGGGTGATGGAACTATACCTAATTAGTAAAGTAGTAAGGTACCCCTATAGCGAAGTATTATAAAAGCACTCGACCCAATTATAATAGACAGTGTTGGACAAAGCGCCGGTGTGCACGTGGCAGCTGCAAGTTAATAAATTCAATCACTCCACTTGCTCCCAGTGGGCACTAGTTTAAATGCACGGATATGTAAATTTTGATACCGAACCCACAAAGGAGTTGTTCCAGATTAAGCTACAACATTCTCACTCTCATAGAAGAGATCTCCCTACTTAATGTGACTATTCATCTAAGTCATAGGCAGGTTGGGTTTTTTAATATATAATAATCGCATTAATCACATCATCACGCTAATATTACAATGGCGGAAGTTTGCATGGTGTGTGTGTGTGTGTGTAAATGTGCGTGTATGTGTGTTTGTATGTATGTTTCTCACTCTTTTACGCAAAAACTACAGGACCGATTTAGCTGAAAATTGGAATGAAGATGGCTCATACCCAGGATTAACACATAACCTATGTATTAATCCTGGGTATGGCATCCCGGAAAATGAAAGGGTTAATGCGGGAATCAGGAGGTCGCCAAAATTTTATCTGATACATTTTGAGATGACTTAGGACAAAGTTAATAGGTAATTTGTGTAAGCAAGACGTCTACCTAACAATTCGCCCGTAGGTGGAATCGTAAAACCAAGCAAGTGAGGTAGGACCATCCGCTTCGTACCGCAACAGATTGTAGGGGCATAAAAATATTAATGGCTTTTCCGGTTCAAGTCATAAATATCAGAATATTATATTATTATTCTAAATCTTCCTTAGTAACTTGTTTTGGGAAATATTGTACATCATATAAAGGTAAGTAAAAAAGAAATGATTCGACATGAGTTATCGTCATACATTATTATAGACAGCAAAAGGTGCAAAAATCATTGGAGAGGTTGTTAAGTATAACTTTTAGAAGATGATCCTGAAGGTATTCTGAGATCTGTCGTGTAACGTGTACGTGTAAAAAATATTTCGTTAATTCGCAGATAAGTCTTCGTTTCGTTTCCTGGGAATCTTTTCTGCAAGTAGGCGTCAATTCGCCCGTTTTGCGTTCGCAGATAAGTATTAACTAGTATAATTTTTACTAATAATTTCAACACATACGGACATTGGGGGCTGCCAGTGAACTTGAACGCATCATAAGAAGACTCAGGGTCACTCACCGGGAAACGCAATGGAGAGAGCTATGCTCAGACTATCCCTTCAAGATCAAATCAGAGATAAGGGGATCGGTAGGAGAACCTAAGTTACTGACATAGTTCATAAAGTCGCGAAACTGAATTGCATTGGGCGGTACTTAATACGAAGAATTGATGGTCATTGGGGTCCCAAAATGCAAACTGGACCTTGCGCGGGGAAATGCAGCGTTGGAAGACCCTCAATAATATTTTACTGTGGATGTCACTTAATTACGCTTCCGAACTTTTGCATGGAAGCTGTGAGCTTTGGATTGCTGCCCACAAAATAGAATTAGTAATATTCTTTTTGAAAGGAGTTCTATAACTGTTGAATTTCTAGCCAGCTCCTCTAAAGAGCATTGTTGTCTGCATTTTGATATTTTTGAGACTAATATCTGTGCTTATAAAAAAAAACTATAATATTTGATAATAATTATTATGTTTTGCATAATATTTAATAACCTTTGTCGAAAAGATTTTTTTTATCCAGACATTTTGAGGTGCAACAATGTTTCTGGATATAATATACAGAGAATATTATTTGAGGAACTTACATACGAGTAGGTGGGTGCGGGTATAGTAACATAAAAGTTTGATATTGCAGCGAGGCAACTTGGTTTAGCCGGAACACGATCGTAACGTAAAATTTTATAACAAGTTTGGACGTAGTGGACTGGCGCACCTTGATATCAGGACACTTTTAACAGTCTAGAATCATCAACATGATTGAGATAGTATATAAGTATTTTGATATTTAATATTGGACGATGTAGAGTGGGTATCCCTGCGAGATAAAATCAAAATTATTCTCTGGTGGGAGGCTTTGGCCGTGGCTGGTTACCACCCTGTGGGGTCCGGGGTACTGTTGCCTCCACGACTCTTCCTGTAGCGCGGTGTTCCCTACCAAGGTTACTGGGTGATCAAAATGAGAACTCTCGCAGGGACTCTAAATATTTAATAGATTTTACAAATTACAAAGAAAAGTACAAGTGGATACAGTGGACTAGGTGCGTGCGGCGGGCTAGGGACAACTGCCTGATGCCAGCGACCAACGTTTATATAAGCCTCTCGGCGGAACCGACCTGACATCAGCAGAAACGCTACACACCCTACCGCCAAAGACGTGCCGCCAAGGGATTCAGCGTACCGGCACGATGGCGTACCTATAGAAACCGATTAGGGGTACGGGTTAAATCTACACTGCCATACCCCCTTCCAAGTTAGCTCGCTACCATCTTAGACTGCATCGTCACTTACCATCAGGTGAGATCGCAATCAAGGACTATCCTGTCACAGAATTAAAAAAAAAATAGATTTCGGTTGGAAATGTCTCGAAAAATAAATCATGAATGGAGATAAAGTGTTCCTAACTCTCAACATATTTTTTACGTCCACTTACAAAGTGCCAGCTTAAATTGAAACAATTCCTTTGCTGGTCGATTTTCAAAATTTACATAATATCTGTGCATTGAAGCTGCGGCATCTGCACGGGCTGGGAGAGTGTGAGCGATTGAATAATTAACTGACTTTTGGCTAAAGCATCCCATTGGCTTTTGCAAGTCGATTGTGATCTATCTTCAAACTTTATATCCTTCTTATTTTTACGAACGACGGAATGGAAGCGGTGTTTGCGTTTGGCTTAAATAGGTGGGTGTTAGTTTTTGAATTTTAGAATAGAATAGAATACTTACCTATTATCGTTTATTCATTGACATGATAAGGTACACAAAAAAGAATACACTTGAACTTTCACATTTTATGCTACCATTTTCCCGCATATAACTATTGATTCTGATGAATGTCTTTTCATAAGTACGTTGTCACTTCAGAGCGGATTCTTAGAAATGAGGTGCTGCTATCAAATGTTTTTAAATGTATATTATGTTATCATTTTCTCGAAAAACTGCCTACTAAGCCGATTTTTATTAGATATTTCCATTATCACGGGTATCACGCATGCCTATTGAACATCAAGAATATTGTAAACGAAATAAATCAGTTTTTGTACAAAACTTGCTTTTGCACAATTTGTAAATTAAAAACAGGCTTGCTTGAAGAGCTTTGATTACAAAGTTTATACAATGCTCTATTGTTTCGTTAGTTTGAAAAACTAACCGATTATGCTGGAGAAACTTTAAATGGACCGTGTGAACTATCGCAGTTTGCTGAGCTTGTATTGTTGGTATATTAAGCTAATATACCACGGGCGGAGAGTGAGTAATTTTATGATGGATTGCCGCCTTTATAGCCAAGATTCTTATTAAAGTAAGCAAACTATCCCGAGAATGCAACACTGCATTTTTACAATTTTATAGTCATAGCTTTTCTCTTGTTAATAGTGCATTGTGATAGAAGGGCGGGAAAGTAGGTTATTAGAAACTCGTCTCTAAGTAACTTTTCTATCCAAAAATGGAAGTTATTAAACTTCCATTTTTTCATAAAATGATAAGGCAAATTTTGAACTGACCGTCCTTTGAAGGGTCGGAAGGTAGGACGAGCTCTCTGGAACCTGATGCAATTAACTCTCGACATGTTTCAATTTACACTCACAAATACACGACTCTGCGACCGCCCTATTGTTTGTTGTTATGCCGAACATGACCATGCTGCGATCCCAATCTAAACATCACTGTTTATAACCACATATTGTCCTTAGGTAATTATAGGCTTCTGTTTTAGCAAATATGACTCAATAGTTTTTATTTTAACACAAAAATTGTTGTAGAGAAGTCAAAGGTGGATAGACGACATCAAACGAGACTCAGGGAGCTGCTGGATTCACTTGGTGCAAGACCGAGGCCTGTGGAAGTCCAAATAGGAGGCCTTTGTCCAGCAGATGACATCTATCGGTTAACAAAGAAGAAGGAGTTCATTCTAATGTTTCCGCCACGAAGATGACATCAACAGAGTCACAGAGAGTGGCTAGACTCGTAAACGGTAGATAAATAAGGGAGTAAAACTTTAGTCCAGAAGTGGAACTGCATCGTTTGAGACGGCAAACGACATCGCTTTCCACTGTTAATACCCCGAAACAAAATGAAAATCAAGTAAGTGTTAATGTGCTAATGGTAAAGTAAAACGAAATTTAAATTACGAAATAGCGGCGGAGTATGCGAGCAGAAATGACCAGACATTTCAGGCGAAGTGTTCTGTGTTGACGCGGAAGCTTAAAGATAATTAGAGCTCGTCCCGAATTCCGCGGGTATCAACATAATTTTTGAAAAATTTACAAAGCTGGTGAAGTCTAGTTAGTTATCAAGCGAAAGCTGCTCCCAGCTGGAATAACTCGCCACGAGGTAATCCACGCGAGAATAACAGCGTTTTCACTTTAATCTCACTTGTTTTTGCTTATTTCCACGAAAACTCCCCTGGGGTAAACCTGTGCCGCGAGCTCTAATTTTATTTTATAGGAGGTTTTAAAAAAGTCTACTACTACGCGACAAGAATTATTATTTTTCGTCACAATTATAGTGCGGGCTTATTTGGTATTAGAAAAACTATAAGTAAAAATCCAAATTCATTTGGGTTGTTGGTTGTTGTTTGTTGTTTTTTCTTATCGATATTTATTCAAAAACTAATTGATGCCTGCGACTTGGTTCGCGAGGATTAAGGTTTTTTAATTCCCGCGGAAGCTCACTTGCATAGGTATTTGGAATGATTGAATCTTTCAGGGATGAAAAATAATTAGTATGATAGGTACCAAAAGTTTGAGGATAGTATAATTTGGCGCCAATTCGGTGCTTTGTGAACTGTGAAAGCAGAATGAGGGCGAGCATCCTGCTGTGTACTTTGTTATTGTTTTCGAGAAATAATAGTTATTTGTTCAACAAGATAGCAAAGTTCATTTTTGTTGCGAGTGCCTAGTTAGAATCCTGAGAGTAGTGAGGGATTCAAAGGCACAAGAAGCAAAAACTTTGCTATCGTGTGATACATACAACTTTTCACCTCAATAGCGAAAAAATACAAGATGTAAGAAAAATATTTATTAAAACATAAAGGATATTTTAAAATTTAAAAAATTAGGTTTCTTTATTTAAAAACTTTTCAATATCATAAGCGGTGAAAACTTTAGATTTTTTAGATTTGTGCCCCTCCGACTGTCTTTTCAAAAATGCAATAAGTTTAGGATAAGTTTCAATGTGAACGTCGCATTTCGATTTGATTGTAACTTTTAACATGGAGTAAATACTCCATAATGTAGATGGTTGCCTTGTTTTAGACAATTCCATGAAATATTATGATAAAATCACAGTCTCTGAATAGGACTTCGCACCCTTAGAAAGTCTCCAATCATTAAATAATTCATAGGCTTTCAAATATTTTTCACGAGACTTTTCCGGAAGAAAGTTTAATTCAGCGTTAGACACTAATTCTTTTAATTCTGAAGGTGTTATATTATCACTAGATTCACTCATTTTGTTATTTTAAAATTCTTACAACAAATAACTACTAAGAAATTACTACCTAATTAAGATATAGAATAGAGTTAATTATTTTTTTTTTGCCGCCATTTTATATTACTCTTTTGTCTGCGTTCGGAATTGTGTCATTCATAAAATAAAATATACTTATTAATTAATTAATTTTAATTTTCTTTTATGTTTCATGTTGTGTTACAGAATTATAAAGTCTAAAACACATTTAAAAAAAGTTAATAAGTAGTTTAAATAATAAAATAAAGAGTTAAAAAATTTTCTCGAAAAAAAATGTATGGGGTATGCAATATTAGATACAAAATTTCTGAACGTTTCTTGAGACGATGAGTTGAAGAAACGCCAATCCAATGCGTTCTATATTCAAAACACTTTTTCTCACTGAGTGAGCAAAAACGACTTTTGCTCACTGGTTTTGGGCAGCAAAGGCGCCCCTTTTGAGCTAGAGAGGTGAAAAAATCTATTTCTTACTTTTATTTTACATTACTTTCAAACTTATGTTTTATAAATTATTATGACGTATAAAATATTTATTGCTTGGGTAATCTAATTTGAACTTTGAGTATATAACCGACAATTTGAATTTCCCATTTAATTAAAAAGTAAAAATGTTTTTTTTTTCCATCTTGTCGAAAAGGGAGAGTCTTAATAATTTCACGCAGCTCCTTTATTATTTATTCGGGATAGCTATAATCATAGTCTTTGTCTCTCTGTCATTCGTCTGCGTGGATTGAGGTTTTTCAATTCCCGCGGGAACTTTGTGTTAATCCTAGGTAGGACCTATCTCCATTCCCAGCCAAATCGGTTTAATCGTTGTGGTGTGAAGGAATAACAAACACACACACACACACAAACACACACACACAGACACAAACACACGCACACACAGACACACATGCACACATTTACAAATTTTCGCCTTTATAATGCGTGAAAAGTTACAGCAGCTAAAGAGGAATAAACTCTCTACGAGTATCGTTGAGAACGAATTTTAGCATGTCATCCACAATGGTTAACTTGGTTACATTGGAATTGCAAAATCCAGTAATTAGGTCTTACGGCTAGAGATATATGTACTATGTACTATAAGTAGTACGGATGATATAATTATTCTCTTTACGTTAATAATAACTTAATTTCATGTGTGGCATAAATGTATATTAAACAATAAATAAAATGTGTTGCTTATTCAACTGCTAGTCGGGAGAAAAGGTTCTTGCATTAATTACCCCGAGGCTATTTTATTATTATGAAACACGAGAACAAAACAAGGGAACCTGCAATTGCACTCTGCTTGTGTTGGTAGTTTTTACTTGCTACCGTAAAATCTGTTTTATTCGCGTACGTACCTCGTATTAGCTTTATTTTTAAAATACTATAGATACCTATCTTTTAGAAATTTTAAAGAGAGAACATCACAGTAATAATTAAAAGCGAAAATTTGTATGTGTGTGTGTATGTGTGTATATCTGTGTATGTGAGTGTATGTTTGTTCAAGGGAATCGATTTGGCTGTTTGGAATGAAGATAGTTCATACTCAGGATTAACACATAGGCTATCTTGTATCTCGGAAAATTAAAGAGTTCCTGCGGGAATCAAAAAAAACTTTATCCATGCGGACGAAGTCGCGGACATCATCTAGTCTTAAATATTACCTAATTCTTAAAAAAGTTTTAAAGCGGTAATTTGGCAAGTTTACGTTAACGTAATATAAACATTTAAATGTTTATATTTGGTAGCGATAGGTTAGTTTTTGTTATCAGTAGGTACCAGCAACTCCTAATAAATAAATAAAAACAACTCCAGCACACGAAAAATGATTTCCCAGATCATAATAGGTAGGTGCCGACGGAGAGTTCGTGGGAATTAACAAAGATAAGCAAAACAAAGTAGAAACTCCGTTGTACGTATTTCCTTGTTTCTACGTACTAGTTTGTATGCGATGGTGATAAGTTTTTGTTACCTGTTGGTACATCTAAGAAAAAAAAAAAAAAAACTACCTCTAGCATACAAAAATGATTGTCTTAGGTCACAATTTGCTCCAACGGAAAGTTCGTGGGATTTAAAAAAAACATAACAAAGTGGAAACGTCGTTGTCCTTATTTTAGTATTTACAGTTGCCAATGTTTCACAAAATAGCAAACTACACTTTGGTGCTTTTATGCAGCTACGTTTTTAAATTTGTAACTTGCGGAATTCGGGACGAGTTTTAATTGAATCCATTAAAGCTCTCGTGACTTTCCTGCATGTGAAATTTACACGGCCATTCTGCTCTACTGGTATGTAACTATTATATACTTACCGAATTATTTCATTTTAAGGCCGTAAGAAAGTTAGATCCAAATATATTTAGGAGCATCAAATGTAGTCTATAAACTCATTGTGATTTTTACGCGACGTTTGTTTATTCGACATATCCCATTATGTCAAAGCTGTTTGAAAAGCTCTTACTTAAGAGAATGAAACCAATTCTAGATACTAGAAACCTGATACCAGATCATCAATTTGGCTTCAGAGAGAAACATTCAACAATTGATCAAGTGCATAGGATTGTCAATATTATAGAGAAAACAATTGAAGAAAAGAAAGTGTGCTCGACTGTGTTCCTTGATATTGAAAAAGCGTTTGACAAAGTCTGGTATGAAGGTCTTATTTATAAAATTAGAAATATGCTCCCCAAAGCATTCGCAGATATTCTGGAATCATATATTACAAATAGAGCATTTAGAGTAAGACAAGAAGAAGCCTACTCTGAACTAAAACCTATAAAAGCTGGAGTCCCGCAAGGAAGTGTTTTAGGTCCGGTCCTGTACCTATTATATACCTGCGATATCCCAGAACTCGAAAATAATACCATTGCCACTTTTGCTGATGATACAGCTATTATGGTTGTAGGAGAAACACACAAAGAGGCAGTGGAAAAAGTACAAACAGCACTAAATAAAGTGTACGACTGGACCAAAAGATGGAGAATTAAGTTGAACGAAACAAAATCAGTTCATATTGATTTTACAAATAAAACAGGACGGTATCACGCTGTTTTTATCAATGATCAAAAAATTACCTACGCGGATACAGCTAAATATCTAGGTATGACACTTGATGTGAAGTTACGCTGGAGGGCTCATGTCAAGACAAAAGGAAAAGCGCTTGATTTAAAGTATAAAAAGATGTATTGGTTACTTGGTAGACATTCCTTGCTATCAATACACAACAAGATCGTTTTATATAAGCAAGTCCTGATGCCAATGTGGACCTATGGAATACAGCTATGGGGCTGTACCAAAAAGACCAACGTTCAAGTCATACAACGGTTCCAAAACAAAGTACTGAGGAACATTGTTAAAGCTCCTTGGTACATCAAAAATGACGACATTCATCGAGACCTGAAAATTGAATTCGTCGATAAAGTCATATCAAAATTTGCCGAAGCCCACGAAAATCGGCTTCACCGCCATGTTAACGTTGAGGCAATCCAGCTGCTTGACGTAACGGAGCTAGTGAGGAGATTAAAACGGACAAAACCATTTGAGTTGGTGTATAGTGTATTATAGTGATAGTGTAGTGAAAGTGCTGCCTAAAAGAACACATGAACAAAGTGTATCTAAAGACAAAGAAAGACTAAGATGCGTCATTGGACAATCTCTTAGTATATAAGATAGTAATTTAGAAGTTTAGGTTAAATTAAAATTACTAATTAGTCAACTAAGTTCGGCTAGATTGTAATTGTACTGAGCACCACTTTGGTACTCAGAATCAACAGAGTTTGTTTATTCGTTTCTCAGTCACTAGCTATTGGTCGCGGCTTCGCTCACGATTTTTCAAATACCTATTTTATCCCCATAGGAATTAAATTTTCAAAAATTCGCTCTTATCGGATACCTACCTGGATATGTTACAAGCGTGCGGTAAATGAAGCGCGTAATGGCAGATATTTGTAGTAATTTGTCATGTCATTTAACAATGAAGTACTCTATTATACTCTTCATCGTTCGGCATAATTTTTTCGCTTGTTTTTTTGTGAGTATATAACTCATCCCTTCTAGAAATCATTGATACCTACGTCATAATAACTATCTGTATGCCAAACAGCCCGATTCGTCTAGTGAACTCCAGTGATTTGAGTTGTGCGTTGATAGATCAGTCAGTCAGTCACCTTTTGTATATTCAGATTTATTTCTATCTCCGTTATGATTTATTTTTCTTTACTTGAACTAAAAGGTAAACAAATCGCAGAATACTTATTCGAGAAACGCGCGTTTTGCTGGGTACTTAGCGTTACCGCATTTTAGTGACTGTTTCGTAGTACTCGTAACAGCTTAAACAGCATTTAATTTAAGTCACAGAAATGCTAAGTTGAGTTTACACCTAATGGACTGGTCATAACGTCGTAAGTCAGTAAAGGTTTGAAGCACAGTGCTTTTTCACTACGTCAAAATAATAATAATTTAATATCCTGTTTTATAACAAGTTATGGGCCCAGAAAAAATTGTATTTTTAAATATTGCGTCTGAATTTTTTATTGTGACATAAAAGTTACGATGAATCTGAAAAATATTACATCTGGTTATTACCTGTCATGATCGCTTACTGGTTATTTGAACGGTTTAAGGGTGCAATAAAATTTAAAAGGCCGTTTTCGACCGTGTAATCTTACGCAATATTTCCTATAGATATTTAAGAGATCATAACTGCGGGTTCTTATTACCTTTAGGTAAATGTTCTGAGTTCGTCGATCGTTCGGATTTGTAGAAGAACAAGAGTCGGCGTCAAAGATCAACAGGTTGCGAAGATGAAGTGGCAATGGGTGGGGAACTTTGTTTGAATAACTGGTAGATGTTGGTCCCAAGATATTGGAATAACAATACCTTGGGTACAGAGAAGCGCAGTGTTGGCAGACCTCCAACTAGGTGGATCAACTACGAGCCGCTTATAAAACCGTGTTTGTATGAACCATGAAAGTCGTAGGGACTTTTATGGTTCATACAAAGATTCCCACCAGACCCGACCAGAGACAATTGAGAAATAATAAATTCCCAAATTGTCTCCGCCGGGAATCGAACCCTAGATTCCCAAATTTCTATGTAAGTACATCAACTATACTTGTATGTTAAACTAGCTTTTGCCCGCGGCTTCGCTCACGCCGTCGCCTGCGTTATGTCTAGTGCAACTTGACGTTGCAACACTAGACGTTACGTTAGAGTAACATAATATCAAGATAATTTATAGAATTTGGAATAAAATTTATGGTTTGAATGTTACAATTTAAGTACATTCAAATTAATTACAATTAGGCCATAGAGGGTTATTATGTGCGGTGATTATTACGGTACCCACTAATGTGGGTATTTATTCATCATGTAGGCCACTGGGGATAAGTAAAATCAAACGAGAATTTTAATTAAATTTAAATTGCAGCGTCAAAATGGCTAGTAGGTATTCCTAATAACGAGTTAACATTGAATAGTTTAATACATATTTTATATCTAAATATGGATATAAAATGAAAATTTGATATACTGGCTGACCAATCTATCATCGCCAACCATATGCCTTTCCTATATAATTCCGTCTACAAAAACGCGCTCGAATATGACGTCAGTGGCGACGCGCGGTTCCTTTGACGCGAGTGTCAACCAATTACGTTCGAGGACAAACCACGCCCACATCCAGAACAAAGATGGAATGGAGTGGCGTTAGTACTATTTTCGTATAAAATCTCATCAAAATTTTATTTGGATGGGACGTGTAAACCAGACTTTTGCATTTATATAAAATAATATAATTGCGGTTGAGCGTGTAATGAATATAAATCAAAGAATATTCACTTATTATGCATGTACGCAACGGATACACGTACAAACATATTTTTGCCATAGTTAATTGAATCACTTAAATTAAAAATATAATGTATTTATTTATTAGTTATTTATTACATAACATTAATAAAAAATATAATGTATTTATTTATTAGTTATTTATTACATAACATTGTATATTAATAACTT
The DNA here is from genome assembly GCA_038048805.1 of Hipparchia sbordonii. Taxonomy (NCBI): domain Eukaryota; kingdom Metazoa; phylum Arthropoda; class Insecta; order Lepidoptera; family Nymphalidae; genus Hipparchia; species Hipparchia sbordonii. The sequence goes on from CM076098.1 coordinate 7,035,837, forward strand.
CCAACTTGACGTTTTATAAAAATAATCACAATTTTTATTTTTATAACTTTTTCAGTGTTTATAATATCTATAGTAGGGATGTTGCGGATGCAGTTTTTTTTTAAAGTTGCGGATGCGGATGCGTATATCCGCAGCATCCCTAATCTGTATGTACGTAATACGTAAATACAGATTAGGGACGTACGTACGACGTATACATACAAACATACATACATAGTTAAATACATACAAACAAACATAGGTACAGTACACAGTTTTCGCAACTAGCAACATCCACATCCGCATGACCATCCGCATTGATTATTGCGGATGCAGATGCGGATGTCCAACTCAATGCGGAATATCCGCAACTTACCTAATCTATAGGTACGTAATACGTACGACGTATACATACAAACATAGTTATATAGTTAAATACATACAAACACGTATACATAGTAAAATACATACATAATCATAATTCATACGCGGATAAAAAGTTTTACTTCGAAAAAAATAACACGACTCCATTCTTTTTGTAATGCAATTGTACGACATTTTAGTAGCACATTTTTTATCATAGCAAAATTAAAAAATACCCAGCTTATGCTGTAAATTAAATAAGAAAACGATATACTTACAAGTGAAATGTTATTTCATCTCTTTTTTGATGGATTTCCGAACGTTTTTTGCATGATTTGACTGCAAACGACGGCTATTTTAACGATCAAAAATACGAGCGATACGTTGAAGCGCGTGCGGCCGACTGATAACAAAGACAAGAGACTTTTGCAAATTCTATTGTCTTTTTGAGCGCGTTTTTTTTCTTCTAAGGGCCTATCCTTATATATCGATGATCATCGCATAGCTCAAATAATAATTGGACGGATCGGGCTGGGTATAGAGATCTCCGCTTTTTTTGGAAATTCAACCCCTAAGAGGGGTTTGAAGAATCGAACTTAAAATGAGTGAAGCCGCGGACAAAAGCTTGCACTAAAATAATAGCTTTAGACTTATTTCGAAGGAAAAGTGGATATTAGTCATGCTTAAAATTACTTCCATTCTTTATTTAAAAAAAATGCAAGTCTGCAAAATAATATGCAAACCATACGATTTGTCCTTGGCGCTTGAGGAAGCAATTTGTCTTTGACCTATGTGGAAAGGACTCATCATGATGAGCAGAAGATGAAAACTCATGGAAGCTTCAAAAATGAAAGAAAAAGTCTCAATAGCCCAATGTTATAATGATAAAAAAGCGTGGACATAACTCCCTCCAGCAATACATGAGCATAATTAACCCGTAAATTATACACAACATAATATTGTTATTTTATATTATTTTATTTTTAAAAAAGCAAGCGCCGAGTTTCTTACTGGTTCTTCTCGGTTGGAGCGGCATTCCGAACCAGTAGATTCATTTGACGATTCGAAAGCACTTTGTAAAAGTTTATTTGGATAAAAAATTATTCTATTCTATTCTTTTGTTAAAGGTTAAAGGTGCAGACTGAAAACTGAAAAGTCGTAGGTTCGAGCTCCACCCGTTGCACTGTTGTCGTACACACTTCTAGCACAAGCTTTTTTTGGAGGGGAGAGGAGAATATAAGTCAAGTTCAGTTTGGCTAATATTCTTAAAAAAATACTCTGTATAAGAGGCTTTTATTCGTACTATTAATTCATTAAAGGTAGAAGGTAATTTCATTTGGCTCGTTAATTAATTTGTCTCATGAATGTGACACAGCGGACGTCGCTTGCAACGCTCAGGTTAAATGATATGTTTGTGAAAATAAAGTCGATGCTTGATGAAAATATCCGAGGCCTTTAAAGGAGATTGATTTTATGTTGAAATGTGAAATAAAGATTGATTTGTGTTTTTAACTTATTCTGACCTTTTTACCCGATTACGGAAGCCGAAAGGAAGGAAATTTTAGCTGTCTAATGTATGTTTTGTTGTTCAACCGTAACGTCTAAGCTACTGGGCCGATTTTGACGAATGAGGTTTCAATCGATTCAGCTGAAATAGCTACATTTTATAAAAAAAGTCGATAATTCAATCTTCAGTACAGTGTTATGGTTTTTAAGCTTATATCCTTGTTCATGTTAGTTCATACTAGTTTTGCAAGAACACCTACAGAAACTGAAGTTCTTGATGTAGGGTCAGATAGATGGAGGTAAAAAGAGATAGAAGACGTTTTCTTACTCGATGGACAGATTTAGTTGGACTCAGACAACGGTGCTGTCGTCTTTACGAAAAGTGCAATAACTAAGTGCAAAAATAATAGTGTCGAGCTATGACGGCCTCCCTGGCATAGTGGTGAGCGCTGTGGTCTTATAACTGGGAGGTCTCGGGTTCGATTCCCGGCGGGAACAATTTGGAATTTATAATTTCTGAATTGTCTCTGGTCTACGTCTGGTGGGATGGTGGCTTTGACCGTGGCTAGTTACCATCCTACCGTCAAAGACGTGCCGTCAAGCGATTTTGCGTTCCGGCACGATGGCGAGTAGAAACCGATTAGGAATATAGGTCCAATAAAAGGATCCAATAAAAAAAACGTCGAGTGACGCTTGACCGAGGAATAAATTAGGCGTTCTGACAGTTTTTGTATTGAAAATCTGCAAAAATATTACGCTCGGATAAGACTTATTTTACATTGGTGAAATCGGGCCTCAGAAGAGAAATTTTGTTTTTGTTTTCAACTTACAAAACAAGAGCAATATTAAGTATATTGTACGTAACGACTTCGTTACATACGCTTTTGTTTGATATGTTAGATATGACAGACGTTTATTGTACTGTGTATTAAATAACTTACCTTGCATTGTGAAAATTAATGCACTTCATGTACAGTCGCGGACAGAAAATGTTTACCACCTTAAGATTCATAATTGCATGCACACATCTGTGTCAGAAGGTCGATATGTGATTTGATTAGCCATAGATCATAGACTTTTTAACATGTAGCGGTGCTTAGACAGTCCTTTAGCGGTCTCTTTGGTCTCTTTCGTAGGTGACTGCTAAATAGGTTAGATGTAGAAAACCTTTTTTGGAACAAAAAATCCTTACTAATGTTATAAAATAATGTGAGTGTTTGTTTGTTCGTTGTTGGTTTGTCCTTTCATCACACAGCTACGGAGCAATGGATCCACATGATTTTTTGCATGGATATAGTTGAGGATTTGTATAGCGACATTTATCCCGGAAAAATAGAGGGTTCCCATGGAAATTTTAGAATCCAAACTTCACGCGGACGAAGTCACGGGCAAAAGCTAGTAATTTTAATAAATAGATATTATCTGGTATATAGTGTATTATCTATGGATATTATCTCATATAGACACGAGCACAGGACACGAGTTACCAAAATATGAAAACGGAAGTAATAATCTAATGAAATTTCAAAGAATCTTTATTTCTTAATTTTATTATTGAGAAACTAAACAATATTAGTATAAATAAATAATTAGCTTAATTAGCTTCCATTCGCTGCTATGACAACACGTAGACTCTCTCGCATAAACGCAACAAGGCGATAAGTCAGTTCATATCATCCAATACCTCAGTGTAATGTGATCTAAGAGTTTGAGGATTTCTTTGATTCTGACAGTCCCAGCTTTGAATCATTAAGCCCCATAAATTTTCAGTTTCAAATCAGAAGATCGAGCGGGCTATTGCACGAGATGACTGCCACGGTGCAGATTGAACCATGGAATAGTAGCTCGGCGCATTATCTTGAACTTAGGTTGTCGGAATTTTGCTGCAGAACATCGATGTAAAATGCTGCAGAAACACCACGCATCACCGTAGGGCGTCCACCTCCTTTTGACTGTTTTTGACTGTGGATGCTAGCAGCATCATTATGATTCAATGCACAATATGAACTTCACCATTAGAATTATGATTAAGCTTGCCATTTATTTTGTATATTTAAATTTCAAATAACAAATATCAAAGAGGATGTAATCACTCCGTGACAAATATAATATTTTTGATAATTAATTGTCACTTTTACAAAGGCAATGATGCTAATGTGTCAAACTTGAATTTAGGAAATGAGTTTTATTACTAATATTTGTATAGAAAAGTCATAAATACTTTTTTTTGATAAAACGATGCATGAAATTTTTATAACGTAACAAATGCCTTGATATAGCATTATAGACCTTACTGAAAGCAGGGTTTCGAAGAATCTAATTTGAAAAGTGGTAAACATTTTTTGTCCCCGACCGTACATTTCTTAGTATACAAGAATACTTCTGTCTATTACACAGCGGTGTTTCACCGAGTGCCACCGACAGAACAACAGTGTTTTCACTTTATTTTACTTTATTTCATTCGTTTTTGCTCGTTGTCGGGAATGTTCTGCGGGGAATAATGTATTCGTCGGGGACCTTTACCTTGTTTGTGGGCTGGTTTAGGAGAAACACGTTTTGTTTTCAATACCTTTGTCGAAATAATATTGAGGTCCTTCGGCGAATTTCCATATGTAAAGTGTTGTCCTTCTCAGTTTTTGAAGATAAAGATATGTTCAGGTATTAATATTATGTTGTTGGGTATATCTAAATGTCTGTTGGGTATGTATATGTCTAAAATAGAATGTTAGAACTCTTTTGTGATTTTTATATTTTTTCGTATAAAAATTACATTGTCTCGATGATCCCTTGCTCCTTTGCTGTAATATTGAAAGGAGAATTAAAAAAAAAAACGAATTTTTGAATTAATAATATTAGCAGAGTCGAAATTTAACTAGGTTAGGTCACAGGTTAGGTAATGATTTTAGAAATATGTTCAGATATTTCGTTTATTCATTAGCAAATTTCGACAACGTAGGTACTAACTCAATATATTAAGCCAATATGTTATTTATAGAGCTCAGTCAATCAGAATTCAAGTTAGTCGGGACTTTAGAGTTATCGTTGTATCGTGAACTACGCTTGAGTTCGCTGTTTCCATTTCACCACACTGTGCCAAACTTGTACCTATTCAGTAATAATTATTGACTAGTTTAAATCAATATAACTTAAGCTTTATACAACATCCTTATCCTTACTAATATTATGCGAAAGTGTGTTTGATTGGTTGGTTTCTTGTTTTGTCCTTCGATCACGCTGCAACAGAGCTACGGATCGACGTGATTTTTTGCATGGGTATAGTTGGGGGCCTGGAGAATGCCATAGGCTATATTTTTTATCCCGGAAAATTAAAGAGTTCCCGCGGGATTTAAAATGGATGGATGTTTGTTACTGAATCACTCCGCAACGACTTTTTTGGCTGAAAGGTACAGGGATAGATTCCGGGAATAACACATAGGCTACTTTTGATCCCGCAAATTAAGAGCGTTCCAGCTAGAATTAAAAAACCTCAATCCGCGCGAACGAAATCGCAGGCATCAGCTAGTACCTATTTAAAAAAAAAATTAGCTCACGTAGGCCACCTGTAGCACAGTTCGAGGGTTGGGCAGCTTGCACTAGGTATAGTTATTACTATGCAATGCCACGCAATGAGCCCATTGCGTCTCAAGCAAGACTAGCCAGTCTTGCTTGAGACGCAATGGGATTGGCTGCCACAACCAAAATTGGATGTATTCGGCTATTGTGTACTGTGCAGTCTTGTATAGTAGGTATGCAGTAAAAGATAGGGCAATAATATTTGTTAAAGTTGAATAATAAAGCCTACATGGCATCGCACCTCGAAGGCGACCCTTATCAACGCAATCGGCTTACGTCGGGATTAACTGGACAAATGGAATGTGTAATTATCTGTACCTTACTAAATGCGTGCTGCACATGTATGATGTTAACGCATAAATCTTGCTTTTGGATAAAACCTCTCTTTTCCTCTGTAAAAGATAGAGCGGTTGGCACGAAGAAATGCAACGCGGTTCCGTGCCGATCTGCTGGGAGACACGGGGAGGTTGTTTTAGTCCGTGCAAGTCGGACAGGCCCTGCCAACAGGCAGAAGGCCGAAGGGATTTTTTCCTCCCCCGAAGAAAAAAAAAACACTAGCAGGTAAGGTTTTTTGTGTCATAGCAAGCTGCCTTCTTCTCAAGATCGCGTAAGAGGTGGAAAAAATAAGCGGCGGAAGCCCCCGATCCAGCCGCTCACGACCCTGAGGTCCCTCGGGGCCTACCAGCAACGTTTAGAACAGCAGCAGGTATAAATTACCGTATTATTTCAATGTTGTTTTGACATGTCATTTAATGACGTTCTTGACATTGCAAATAATAGGTAGGTACTACTCTAAACGATGGTGGTAGGCCCCCAGAACTAATGGGAAGGTATGTTGTGGCACCTTGCATTATATTAAGTTGTTGCCGTACCCGAGAAGGTACCTATTATAATAATTATTTTGATATCGCTTTTTCATTTTAACAAAAGCGCCAATTTAATGACTGCGATGTTTCACCGTTCACGTCCAATAAGTTAATTAATTAACAGACACTATATAATATTTGCCTTACAATAAAATTGAACGAGCAGCGAAAGAGTTAAATACAGTTTATCTCTTAGACAAAAATGTACGAGTAATTAAAAATTTCAGGTATTTTTGTTAGTAGAAAAGCGTATAAAATATTTTCATATCGTGAAGAATGTGTAACTATTTTCAATAATGAAATATGAAAACTGTCAAAGTTATTAGCTATTTTTGATTGCTCGTTATCCGCTTAAAATTATAGTCACCGAGCGTAAATCTACGCGAGCACTAATAACAAAAAATAATAAGTCGGCACGGCCGGAAGCGTGCAAAACGAATTTTTATTACATTTTGAAATAAAATGGAACATCCCACCATGGATGATGCTGTTAATTTCAGTCAGCATCATCATCAGAAACCCATCAAAGTCTCACTACTAAGCCCGGTTCTATAATTTCTTAAGAGCTTCATTGTAATATGGGGTCTTGGAAAAAAGTAGATCGACAACTGTAATGTGTCGCCGCTACTAGATGTCGCTAACAGTTGCTATAAAACTGATTGGAAAAAGTAGATACATATCTACTCTCTCTCTCTACGGCTCTCGGACACGCACCCAACGGACGTCCGTTTGGTAAGGGCGTCCGCTTCATGCCGAAGTCAGATCAGGAGTTCCGCGCCATCCAGCGCTATCTCACGCAGCTGGAGAGTAGTGCGCGGATCTCCTGGTTTTGCTATTTGCTGCCCGCCGATCGGAGCGTGAAGGTGGCGATCCGCGGCCTGCCGGCTAACACCGAGCCGGCATTAGTGGAACGAGAGCTGCGCGAGCTCGGGTACGTCCCGGAGCACGTGCGAGCGATCCCCGCTCGCCCGGGCAGACCGGGATGCCTCATGTTCGCGCAGCTGCAGCGGACACCGGACCTCATACCGGGCATATACGAGGTGCACGAGCTCCTCTGTATGCCCGGTATTACCATCGAGGCATGGCGCGGCCGCAAAGGCCCTGCGCAGTGCCATCGGTGCCAGCAGTTCCGGCACTCTTCCCACAACTGCCACCGGCCCATAGCCTGTGTGCGGTGTGGGGAGTCTCACCCGGCCCGGGAGTGCCAGCGTCCCCGGGAGGAACCGCCGACGTGCGCCAACTGTGGCGGCGCGCACACGGCCAACAATGCCAACTGCCCGGTGTTCCGCAAGGAATTGCGCAACCGCCGGGCAGGCACCACCGCGCGCACCGTGCACCAGCGCGCGCGCGCTCCACCACCGCCCACGCATAGGAGGCCGATGCGCCCGGGTCGCTCATGGCTGCCGCCAACCAGCCACAGCGCCCGGGCAAACGCCGCCGCAAGCGTGGCAAGCGCGTGCAAGCGCGTCGCCCCGCTGCGCCCCCCATCTCCTCTGCTGCGCCGCCCGCTGCACCAAAGCCTCCCCGCGGACCGCTGGACCGCAGACTGAGCAACGTCATCAGCACCCTTAACAAGGTGCTGGTGGCCATCCAGGAGCAGCGTGACCCCATTCCGCTGATCCTGGATTGCATCGCGGAGCTCTGCACAACCCGTGCATGAGCCCGCCCTACCCGGACACGACCGCTTCCTCGCCGCTGGCTGATGGGCGCTCGCCGGTACATTACCGGTGAGCTCGACCTCGCTGAGCGGCGGGCGTAAGCACATCCTGGACATACCACCCTGCTGCAGGTCGCTGATCGCCCGCGACCTCACGCGGGCTCGATCGCACGGCAGCAGGACACACCCGGAGTTGACATTCCCCCGGACGTGACACCGTGGACCGATTCGGTCCTATCCAGTGCCCCGCCTGTCGCTGCAGGCGGCGTTGGATCCCACCGAAAGAGCCATTGCCCCGAGCGGTTACCCCGAGGCCCGTGAGGGCCTGCGCGGATGACTCTCGACGACGAGATACATATCACTAATTTCGTGGCTGACGTGTGGTTCGGCCGTGGTGTAACGGTTAACACACTCAGGGCGCGATTCCCAGAGAGATGTGGGTTCGAATCCCACCGGCCTCGGAATTTTTGATATGTATTTATAAATCTATTTGGATATTTCCTTTAAGTGTAGGTAAACACTTCAATAAAAATAAAATGAAACATATTCAAGGGGCGGACCAACGTTGAAAAGCCAGCAACGCATTGGAAGTGCCTCTGTTACTATAAGGTTTCACGGGCGGCGGTAATCACTTAACATCAGGTGACACCAGCTTGCTATTCATAAAAAAAAACTAAGCATAGGGATCCTCTTAGAGAAGGATTTGCTGGCCCGGTGGGAATCGGTATTTAACTTTCACGTTAACTCATTATTCTATATAAATAGCTTGTTATCTGCCGTTTCACATACGGATTACAAACGAACAACAAAGTAGCATTTTTCCCATTACGAGGCACCTGATGGAGGCCTAAAAAAATTACGGTGACATGATACACATGTGTAGAACGCGATTAGTTAGGCACAGATAATTACACATTCCATTTGTCCGCCTAATCCCGACGTAATCCGATTGCGTTTGATAAGGGTCGCCCACCCAAGGTGTGACGCCATTGCCGCGTAGGCCCTCATATTCACCTCAAACCAACTAGGCCAGATTTAGTTCGCACAGTGAAAGTATTGTGTGGTGCTTCGTCTGTGCACTTGAAGGTTTATCAACAAAGAAAAAGTTCAACAATTGGGTATTTCACTAAAATTTTTATATACTTAGAGTTTTCTAATATTAAAACACAATGTCATTTTTGTTTTTTTAATGTTTTTACTAGTCTCGAAAATATAGAGCTTTCATAGAGCTTTAAAGTATCCTGTTAGACAGAGAGAGCTTTACTGACATGTGGCGTCACTTTAATATCTCCATACACTGTCCATACAAAATATCATTTTAGAAAGACATTCGCAGTAAAACAGCGTATAACTTAGTTGTTTTTTGACCGATTTATTTTCTGTTTTTACAAAGTTATTCTTACATGTTACATGTTTGATTGTAATTAATGAATATCCACATTTCGATAACAGTAAAATACCCATTTGTAACCGGACTACGGAAAAGTTTAAAAAACAACTCTAAGATAGGTATAACAAATCTTTTCTTGCTTGCTTTTCGTCTTCTGCTGAAGGAAACTAGTAAAAAAAAGATGCCGGCCGAATTGGGAACCTCCTACCTCCTCCTTTTTGGAAGTTGGTTAAAAGAGGCACATACTTCATTCGGCGGAGGGCAGGCAACGATGAAAAATATAGTAAAGACTAGTAGGGCGCGTGGGTGCGCGGCTCGCTAAAGCGAACCGCGGTTTTTCTGTTCACCAAATAGATCTTCGGGATTGGTCATCTTTTTAGAAATTTGTATGGCCGCCATCTTGAATCCGCCATTTTGAATTTTTTTTCAGCTCTCTGGCAATTGAATGAGGTTTCTGGTGATTTTTGTTTGAGCACCCCCCATCTAACTTCAATCCCCGGGCCGTGCTCCTCACCCGTCTCCGAAATCCTCAATCATCAGCTCTCTCCATATTTTTCCCCGAACCATCAGAAATTTTGAAAACGAACAATGAAAATTCCCAATTCGCTATATATTTTTTATGAAAAAAATAAATTCCGCCATCTTGAATTTTTTTTTTATTCATCAAGTAGACCTTCGGGTCCTGATCACCTTTTTCTAAGAAATCACTCTTCCATCTTTTATAGTCTCCGAGATAGACACCGACGAAATTTGTATGGCCGCCATCTTGAATCCGCCATTTTGGAGATTTTTTTCAGCTCCCTGCCAATTGGATGAGGTTTCGAGTGACTTTTGCTTGAACACTCCCCACTTATCTTCGATACCCTGGCCGTGCTCCTCACCCGTCTCCGAAATCCTCAACCATCAGGTCTCTCCATATTTTTTCTCCAAATGAATTTTTGTCCTCTATACGAAACCATCAGAAATTTTGAAAAAGAACCGTATTAAAGTCTTGCATATATTTTGTATGAAAAAATAAAAAATCCGCCATCTTGAATTTTTTTTCTATTCATCAAGTAGACCTTCGAGTCCTGATCACCCTTTTCCAAGAAACCACTCTTCCATCTTTTATAGTTTCCGAGATAGACACCGGCGAAATTTGTATGGCCGCCATCTTGAATCCGCCATTTTGAAGTTTTTTTTCGGCTCTTTGCCAATTGGATGAGGTTTCGAATGACATTTGGTTGAACACCCCCCACCTATCTCCAGTACCCTGGCCTGTGCTCCTCACCCGTCTCTGAAATCCTCAATCATCAGCTCTCTCCATATTTTTGTTCCGAATGAATTTTTGTCCTCTATACGAAACCAATGGTGAAAAAAAATTTTTCCATACAAAATTTTACAGGAGAGGTGATCAATGAGTCAGTGAGTGAGTGAGTCAGTGAATCAGCACGAGTAGCTACTATATTAAAGGTTTTATTAGAAGTAATTAGATAATAATATAGGCACGATTCCAATATAAAGAAGACGAGACAGTAGGAGGATTGTAGTTTTGTTTGTAGTTCAATAAAACATCGCCCTCTACTGAAATAACCCGAAATAAGGTAATACACACGAGAGCGACAATGTTCTCACTTTATTTTACTTGTTTACTTTTTCCCGTTCATTCTCGCGAACACTCCGCGGGGACGTACATAAATGTGTGGCGGGATCCGAGGTATGCGCGGTTATCGCTGCTTTTCATAAAAAGGCTCTCGCGTATATTCACATAGTTTTCAATATTCCTCTCATGTAATACAACAAGCTTTCTTTCACTCGTGGTGAGTGAAAGAAAGCTTTTTTGAAGATGCCTTGGAAAGGTTTCGTACAACAAAAAACAAAAAGTAACCTAAAGTCCTTCTAACGCCTTGGTAACTCCTTGTATACGAGTATTATCCACCTATCTGCCAGCGACAGTCCTATCAAAATAGGTTCCACTCTTACGAAGATTAGCCTGGACTAACAAGATAAAAATTTAAAAATGGCCTTTTTTGGTTTAGATAACGTGTAAATAACCATATAAAAAGGTAATATATAGATCTATATATTATTTACGTTATTTAATTTTTTTGCGTATAAATAGATAACTTGTACTGAATACCTAACCCTATTACAAAGCAAATAAAGGCAGTTATAACGAAATCATAGACATAAAATTCAATTTTATTCCTGGGCTTCCTAGGAAGTTTCCCACGTTAAAAGTTTACCATAAGTTGCCATAACTATGCGGTTAACTACCCGTATAATTGTACGATTGTGTTGAGAATTTATAGAGGTAACTAGAGTAAACAAGTATTACTTACTATGAAAACACAGAATCCTAAATCATTTTGCGCGTTAATTGGGTAATGTGTTAAAGTTTATTAGCGCAACGGTATATCTACGCATTTTAAAAAACGTTGTAGGACGCATGAGGATTTCTTATCGCATGAATCTAAATATATAAAAGGCAAAGGTGACTGACTGACTGACTGAGTGACTGATCTATCAACGCACAGCTCTAACCACTGGACCGATCGAGCTGAAATTTGGCATACAGGTAGCTATTAGAACGTAGTCCACTAAGAAAGGATTTTTCGAAATTCAACCCCGAAAGAGGTAAAATAGGGGTTTAAAAAATCGAACTTAACGTGAACGAAGCCGCGGGTAAAAGCTAGTCATATATAAATACATAACATCGTATTTTCTTTTCTGCATCTTTCAGCAGATAAACATATTTCAAGGATGATTTTCGATAACTATTGATATTTGGCGACTGCTCCAATGATTGTCAAAGCATGGCATCGATAAAGTGACAGCTACCTTACTTAGAACTATAGAAGTCCAGTTTTCAGTTTACTGTGGAGTCTAGTTTTCTCGTGTGGCCTTTAACAACTAACTTTTACACCAAGAAAAGATTTTAATACGGTCTCGCTTTAGAATACTCGTAGAACCACAAATTCAACAAAACTTTGGTAGTAGCAGAAATTTGAGTTAGTTTAGACTTTGCAGCATTTGTTGTTGCTATAAATTGCGCCGGCTTCCGTCACTGTATAGGTAGTTGCCAACTGCAATATTCACCACATTGCGACGAACTTATATTATTAGAATGTACTGTAAATTGATTAGTAGGGAATATATTCTCTATTTATTTATCTTCTTCTTCTTCTTCTTTAACTAATGGACGTCCACTGCTGAACATAAGTCTCCAGCATGGACCTCCACAAGCCTCGGTCTTGCGCCGCCTGAATCCAGCGGCTCCCTGCGACTTGCTTGATGTCGTCTGTCCACCTAGTGGGGGGTCTGCCAACACTGGGCTTCCCGGTGCGAGGTCGCCACTCCAGCACCTTGGGACCCCATCGACCATCAGCTCTTCGAACTATGTGCCCCGCCCATTTCCACTTCAGTTTCGCAACTCGCAGAGCTATGTCGGTGACTTTGATCTCCTCATTTCTGATTTGATCTCGCAGGGATACTCCGAGCATAGCTCTCTCCATCGCCCGCTGAGTGATCCTGAGCCTTCTTATGAGGCCCATAGTTAGCGACCATGTTTCGGATCCGTAAGTAATCACTGGCAACACGCACTGTTCGAAGACTATTTATTTATGTATTTAATTAATTCTTTCATTCATTCATTTTTTATCATGTATCTAATAAATTAAATTATTTTAAACTATCATTCTTGGTATCTAGCAAATCTAGAAAGAGAACAACAACAAATTGCATAAATTCACTTATCCAACATCCAACATAATTATTAACATTAAATGCAACGATTCTCAGACATCTTGGGCACTAAAAGGGCTATAACAATAATAATAATACACATTCAAATTTAATTAAAACACATTTAGGGTAAAGATGCCGAATATGAGATACCATTTACATATTCGGCCATAAAAAATAAATTATTGCACTAATGACTATGAAAATCATTTATATTCGATAAGAATTTAATGAAGTTTATCCTTGAAAGACCGTTTAGTGTTAGGTATAATAGATTTTTTGTTATATCAGATAATATTAGAAAAGTCAGAAATTACGTCTCAGGGAAATGGTCTCCTATTATGAGATACCAAGGGTTTTTAATATGAGATAGTATAGATTTAGAGAAAAAGGAAAGAAATCAATTCAAAAAACTTTTTATTGGCGATATTTATTAATGTACAACATCGTACTACTAAATAAAAAGGTTTTAGTAACAACTTAATAATATATTATCATGTGCTTGTGCCAAGTGCTTGATGTTCTTCAGATGTAGATGTAACCCATAAAATCGTTAGTCTAACTTTACAATATTTTTCTATTTTTGCTTCTAAATAGTCAGAAAAAGCTGGAGCTCTTCCCATAAACCTTGACAAATACTTCTGCATTAGCATCTTTTTTGACATAACGTTCTAGGGTACTCTTAGGAACATCGAAAGTTTTGATGCTATTAGGTAACATATTTGTTTGCTTCGCACTGTACTCACGGCCCGTATTATGGCATCGTGGTCCTAGGAATTCCTTGATCGACGGCATCTAGAAAAAGAGGTTTTTAAATAGTCGTATTTCTATACATCCTAATATGAGATATCTCATTTAAGGAGCCCCCACGTGTCTCATATTAGGAAAACACCCAAATTTAAAAACTAGGCTGCCTATTATTTCTTGGCGAAGAAAATACAACTAAACTGCAAATGCATTGTAAAATTAATCATATAACTGATACAATGACTGTAAATTTAAATCATTTAGTGTGACTATAAAGTTGTAACATACCTCGTTAATATTTGGTGTCAAAAATCGGGTTTTGTGGTTTCGTAAAAATCCGCACATACAAAACCTGACTTCGCCTGGAACTGGGAAGCACCAGCACATGTTTCGGTCTGTTGCCACGTGGCTTCTGGTGACAGTATCGCCAAATAGCTGCGGCGATTAGTTTCGCCAAAACCTAACTATCTCATATTTGGCAACCATCTCATATTCGGCATCCTTACCCTAATGCTATGCCCGTGATAATTACGACATAACCCTCTAACGTCAAATTAATTGTAACGAATTAAACTCGTGCAAAATAATTAATAAGTACCGGCAGATAACTTTATTATTTAAATACTGTCAGTAATAGTGAGTTCAACTAGATAGGTGCCTGCAATAATGATGACAATTCAGTTTTAACTAAAATTAGAGAAAATTTTAGTTTGCTGATTAAAATATAATTATTGTGACTGAAAATAAGCAAATGTAGAATGCAGTGAATTATACATCAGTTTGTGGTATAGTTCTTTCAATTCACGAGGTTGTGTGCGTGTCGTATCTGTATAAGTGTGAGCGAGAGCTTGCGTGCACCTCACCGCTCCCACCTAGGCTCCTGAAAAGCACGCAAACTTACGCAATGTGCATGTACACGACGTAACCACTAGTAAAGCTCACGCGCCCTCGTGAATTGTAAATCACTAGTGCGAATAGTGTTACATCATTGCTTGAATATTGGACTATAATGACATTAAAGCGTTCTAATTTAATCATAAACTCTACATAGAATAAACAAGACGCGATAAACATCAAATTATTTATTTACCAATTTATCTCACAATTTGCTTCCTAACTTAATAATAAAGACTACTTAATTGATTAATAGGTACCTTAATTATAACTTTTTTGTAAAAACATGGCTCATTAAAAATTTTCGTTCAACTTCGACAACTTCTTCCTCATAATATATTTTGCGGAAATGGTATGAATTCATAATTCGGGAAAAATTCTTTTCCTGAAGTTTCTTAACAGTTTGTAATGTTCGTGTGTGTCTAAATTGAAATGTTTGTCTGCGATATTAAAATACCAGTCTTGTATGAAGCTCATAATTAGAGACCGGATTATATGCAACATAAAAGCTTGTTATATGCATGCAAATATGCATGAAAAATGCTTGAAATATGCACGAAAACTGGCAGAATATGCGAAATTAAATGATAAATTTTAGGAATCCCTGAAAAAATAGAAAAGTAAGTATTCATTTTTTTATTTCAAAATCAGCATACAATTAGTAAATTATTTTTTGATAGGCGATAATAGGTACAATAAGTAACATTATATTATGATATTAAAATTATTTAGAATTTGTGTAAACGTAAGCAATCAAATATTTTTTTAAATTTTCAGTGGTAAGATTGTGTCTACGATCATTTAGAATATTTTTGGAAGTAGAAAAGGTTCGCTCCATATCCATTGAGGTAACTGGGCAGAATTTGAACTTGGGTGCTATGGCACTTATAGTTTCCGGCAAAATTTCTGCCGTCCCATTAATGTAACTATCAATTTGACACAAGCTTTGAAAACCTGGGTTATTGCTCAATATGTTTTCAAACTTTTCTTTAAGTTTATGGGGCAATGCGGCGGCGGCGGAACGTAGAGCGAGTGAAAAATATTGTAAATGTACCGATAATATGGATCATAACTAGATCTTAGGTAAAATATGCTATTACCGCTGAGAATGGCTAAAATATGCAAATGCATATGCGAATATGCAAATGCATATAATCCGGTCTCTACTCATAATATTGTTGTTTATTGAATCATGAATGATAGTATAACCACACACGTTTAAAAATTTTTGTTTTTACGGTTTAATCTTTGGAAGGACTAAACTGATTATGACGAAGTTTTTACAGGTAGGTAGAGTATTATAGGTACAAGGAGTTATCGGGTTCTTTTGTGAAAAATTAAAACTGTACTACCTAACCGCTGAACCGATTTTGGACGAAAACTTTTATCGGCGAAAATATTATGTTATCAAAGTATTCTTAAGTTGTACAAAAAAATTGTCTAGCAGCTAAACTCAAGTTTTAAATGTTCTAAGCTCGATCATATATACTGAAAAGAGCAACTTTTATTAGGTAAAAGAGTTTCTCTTTAACCCCCGACGTAAAAACGACGGGGTGTTATAAGTTTGTGTCTGTCTGTGGCATCGTAGCAGCCGAACGGATGAATCGATTTTGATTTTTAAAGTTGCATTAGTTGGGAGTGTTCTTAGCTAAGTTTGATGGAAATCGGTCCAAGATGGCCGCCACCACAAAATGGTGGATTACATAGTTTTTCACAACTAGTAGAAAATGCCTTTTTTTAGTTTAACTTACAAGTTCTTATTTCTACAATTAAGAGAATTGTAATAAATGTAGCAATTCCTAGGGTTTTCTTTTATTTTATTTGAAAACTATTGCACTAAGTATATCGCAAATTATTTGGCACTCGTACACCACCAACTTTTCATTTCTATTTGATATATTTTTGTGCATTTTGAGTTTTTAAGGCATTTGTAAAAAGGTGTACGTAAGTACTTTTATAAAGAAAGTGATAGAAGCGTCCTGGTTTCTAGCGCTTCGGATGTGCTAATAGCTCATTTAAACGTTCTATTGATAAAATTAATCTAAACGTGCTACGTGAAAGCTCGTTAGGGCTAATTTGAACTAATCGCTTCTGTCTACGCTAACAGTTTGCTAATGTGTGTTTGCATGCCAGATCCGACTTGCTCACTGGGAATAGCAGATACCTACTTACTCTTTAATATAAAGGTGAGATGTTCAGAGCAATAGCCTAGTCACATGCTTCAAAGGTGAAGGAAAACATCGTGAGGAAACCTATGCGCCTGAGAGTTCTACATTATAGGTACATGTTAGCATTGGGCCTATAACCCTTCTCTGACAGGAGACCAATAGGGCTAACATGCGCGCCACGAGAAAATTTTGTCTACACTTTACTCGTGAATCTCTGTAGAGATTCACATAGAGATTACGAGTAAACGTGTAGACAAAATTTTCTCGTGGCACTCATGTTAGCCTTATTGGGCTCAGTAGTGAAACGTTAATGGGTTGTTCATGATGATGATGAAGATATTCTATGGAGTTTTGTTAATGTGTTTTTTTACTGCAATTACATCCTATGGTAAGTGATGATGCAGTCTATGATGGTAGCGGATTAAATGGTCAGAGATAGTGTCAGGACAGAGGTACCTCTAAACTGTACGACTGTCGGTAGTAGCTATGACCACAGCCTCCTACCAGACGAAAAATGTAAAATGTACTAAGACAGACATTGGCAGGTTGTTACAATATATGTAAGGAATCTTTAGAAGTAATAGTACTTAGTAATTTAAAAATCAAATAAGTAAAATAGATGATTAAATGAAGTTTGACAGAGGATGATTGAATATTCAAATCAAATAACTTTTAGGTGTTCTTATAGGTAGGTACGTAAGATTGTCTAGACTGAATAAAAATAATTTGTTATCTTTTTATAGAAAAGTCCTGACTCCTACATGTTTTACAAATTCTGCGCTAGTTCAGAGGGGCGTAACATTGCTTTTATTAAACGTACCCGTTGGGTAACCAACGGGACCCTATTACTAAGCCTCCACTGTCCGTTCATCCGTCCGTCAGTCTGTCTGTCAGTGGGCTCTATCTCAGGATCCGTAATCCGTAGGGTAGAGAGTTGAAATTTTCAGAGAATGTGTATTTCTGTTGCCGCTATAACAATAAAATAAAAAAAGACGTGTGGCACTCGGGGACTGCCGCGGTAAAGCTATTGCATAGCATTTTTTATCAACGCCATCTAGCGGCTTACCGTAGAGGAGTCCCGTGTCAGGTTATTTTCGTTACGGAATTTCTGGATTCGGTCTCCACGCTGGCCCGCGATAGAAGCTATGCAATAGCTTAAAAAACTTATCTCATATAAAAATAAATATCACCTTAGTTGGAATTTTAGTGACAAATTACATAGACAATCAGTTAGTTCACACCGAGACGCGATGCGACGCGACGATACGAGTACTTTTATCGATAGCCATGTCAATATAGAACCTCTTTACTACACAATAAGGCACCAGTGAGAGCAGATGCATGGCTGGTTACGCCGCCATCATTGAAAGTAACTTATTGTGGTTCTATATTGATATCGTTATCGACAAAAGTATCGTCGCGTCATGTCGCGTCTCGGTGTGGGTTGACCGTTACTTCCATGCTTTAGTCTACTTCCATGTAGCTAAGTATCTACTTACGTATAATAATTCTAAAACAATTTCATACCACAAACTGTACTTGTCATCTGTCGCCGACCCTGCTATCTGTCCGACACAAACAATAATATGTTCTTGTATTAGCTGCGAAGTTTTATTTTCAGACCTCTCTATTATTATTTATGCAAATATATTTTCGAAGTGAATAAAAATCTCTATTTCTTTGTTGTACGTTTGAGTCTACCTAAATTTACATTAATTTTAAAATTGGCACTTAATTGAATTAAATGCATCATTGAGTGTTAATTTTACTTACTTAAAATTTGTTAAAAAGCTAAGACCGTTTTTAGGTACCTGCTAATATTTCTGAAATAAAAGAAGAAAGCATCCGAGTAGTAATAAAATAAATATAAAGAGCTGAATATACGGTAAGGAATAATGGTAAGTAAAGGGCAAACTGGCTGTATTTTTACGCACCTAACCCAAGTGAATATTTTTCAAGAACTTATTGAATAAATATACATAATTTTCCGTTGATACCTTTTAAGAAGCTTTGTTGGTGTACCTATTTTGTTGTATGTACCTACCTACTTAATAATTTTGAATACTTTTGAAAATCTTTATACCTACTTATTCTATACTTAGTAAATTGTTAGGTAAATGTTATGTTTAAAGTGGTATGAATAAATTAACATTCCTTTTTTCACGTATAAACGTATAAATCTAAATATACAAAAGGTAAAGGATTGATTGATTGACGGACTGATCTATCAACGCACACCTCAAACCCCTGGATGGACCGGGCTGTTTGGCATACAGGCTATTATGACTTAGGCATCCGCTAAGAAAGGATTTTTGAAAATTCAACCTCTAAAAGGATAGGTGATTGAAAAATCGAACTTAAGCCGCGGGCAAAAGCTAGTATTGAAATGTTGCTGTTATTAGTGAATGTGTTTGTGAGTTAACTGTAGTATAAATAGAGTATCAACACACGACTAGCTTCCAAACCAACTGATAGGTCGGTAATTTATCCCTCGGATTTAGCACAACTCCTCGGTATGCGAGTTGTATCCGGCGGGCAAACATAAATTAGCAAATTGTTAGCGCAGAACGGACGGAATTAGTTAAAGTCAGTTCGACGAATTTACACCGTGCACATCACTACTCATTGCTTAAAAGCGCATTCAGGTCTAGATGTGTCTGATAGTTTAGGCACACAAATCACAAAGTTTTATTGAATACTAGATGATGCCTGCGACTTCGTTCACGTGGATATAAAGTTTTCTGAATTCCCGCGGGAATTCTTTAATTTTCCGGGATAAAATGTAGCCTATAATATAATCCTGGGTATGCGCTATCTCCACTCCAAATTTCAGTCAAATCGGATCACTCGGTGTGGCGTGAAGGAATAATAAGCACACACACACACACATACACCGACTTTCGCCTTTATAATATTAGTATGTTAGTGTGATAATTTCAGTTAAAGCTTTTGACGATTGAAACTTTTTTAAAACCATATTTGTTATAATAATCTTCAGATATAGCGCAATGTATAGGCTATATTTCATACACTTTTTAACAGTCGATACATCAATTTTTCAGGTTGATTAATAAAATTAAAATGGAATGGCTGTAGGTACTAATCCATGAAGTTAACATTGTTAACCAATTAACCTGGAAAAGATCGAAAAAAGTTAAAAAGTCAACCAGAAAATAATTTTTAACTTTGGGCCACACAAATATTTTTTCATTAAAAATATTTACGTAACACAATTAAAACGCCACTGACATCCACAAAGCTCTTTGAAGAGTATCAACGTAAAATTATGTATATTTATTCAATAAGCCCTGGAAATAAATTTGCATGCGCTACGCGAAACCTCGTGCGAGTTTAGCCCTTTTGTCCAATTCAACGCCTATCATGTGCCGCAAACCATAATTAATTAATTTATTTATTTATCAGTCTATTTACGTCAATTGCTGAACATAGGAATTCTCTTTCGAATGCAACTCTTCCTGTCCTTAATATTCATTTTCCGGGTTCTTAATGTCGCTTCAAGGCAATAACAATTTCCCCAATCACCTTAATTTTTTTTCTTCCTAATCATTTAAACGCGATTAATTTGCATTAGTGCCATCTCGGTACATGCCAGTGAAAATTTTTATACAATTTTGGCATCTCTCTCTCTTTCTCTGCATGGTATTCCTCATTGCTGCAGGTAGTGACATCTTTCCATCAATTCTTTATAATATAACAGTAGGAGATTTCTTGGTATAATGCGGTGGGTTCCCATATCCTTCCATAATATACGACTTAATTAGAAAACGAAATTTCGACTCTTAAGTTTAACGGCTATTATCAGAATATGTTGGTGATAAAAACATTTTTGATTAAATCAAGCTCTAAGTAAGTGAAGAGTAAAATTAAATTAATGTTTACAGTAAAATCCCAATAGGTACCGAGTAACGCTTTGGTGTCTACTGGGTCAGCTATTTTGTATTTCATGTTTTGTTTATGCAATAAAAATAATCCTACACGCTGACGTAATTGATATAAGACCGCAACAGTGTTCACTCGGATGGAACTATAATTTCATTTCAATTATCTTTGCGGATTTGCCGCGGTCGATCCGTTACCGCGCAACAAAAACTATCAATAAATTCAAATTTAAAACTTTCCCGGATATCCGCCAATTGAAATCAACTGATAACTTAGCTAACGTTAAATCGTTTTTTTTTTTGCGGAATTTCAGATCATCGTAAAATTATTTATTTTTAACTTGCATTCACTCGCGTGTGGAGTTGGGCTTTAAAAAGTCGCAGGAATATCTTGTTTCTACGGGATACTCTACTAACTTGAAATATCGTAATATTTAATTGATCATGACATCACTTACCCCATTTTCTTATTCATTTATCCCTAAGATATCCCTTTCAAAATTTGTACAAAGTTCAAGTTCGTTAGTTAAGCAGAGAATGGACAGACTGGCAAGCTCGCTTTTTCGAGTCAAAATGACTTGTTATAATATTTTTTAATTCTTACTCCGTTATTATTTTTCATGTATTTTGGATGAAGGTTTTCGAAATATCAGTCAGAAGTTAGTCAATTTAAGTAATTTCAGAGCGCAGACTCTTGATTTTACCGTGATAAAGCACTCTTCAAATTACACAGTCAATTGTAGTAGTAATTTAGAAAGTTACATTACCAAAACCGCAGTACTGTTAGACTTTCCTCAATACTGGTGGAGGTACGACCTCAAGCAAATTTTTAGCAGAACAGTTTTCTGTGAAAGCCCTAGTAAGTTCTCGAAATAATGCTTAAAGCCTCAATAGCCCAACGGCTAAAGTTGCGGGCTGAAAACCGAAATGTCGCAGGTTCGAGATCCACCCGTTGCACTATTGTCGTACCCACTCCTAGCACAAGCTTTTCGCTTATTTTGAGAGGAGAAGAGTTCAACTCGACTAATATATTCTTAAAAAAATAATGTTTGGTGTTTGGAAGTTACCATTAGGTTTTTAACATTGAATAACAAACTATACGGAAAGATTTTACGCCAGATTTAGATTATTATCATTTGCGAAAGTACTCATTCTTAACGATAAGATCTACCTATCTTAGCCCCCTCGCTAAAAGGCGGCGTGCATTAATAATGATAAGTCATGTATGTTAACGTTTTGCGTCTCCATAGATAGCTTTTCTATCCACACATCGATGGTAGCCTCTGGTTAGGTTAAGTCTTTCACCCTCCTGTTTGGGGGTCCGTGGTTCAAATACCAAGTACGACCATAAATTTTCAGAGTTCTTTAAATCGTGAAGAAAAAAAGACGTGTGGCACTCGGGGACTGCCGCGGTAAAGCTATTGCATAGCATTTTTATCAACGCCATCTAGCGGTGAGAGGAGTCCCGTGTCAGGTTATTTTCGTTACGGAATTTCTGGATTCGGTCTCCACGCTCAAGACCCGCGATAGAAGCTATGCAATAGCTTAAAATTATATCGCGAGCAAACATTCTTACCTGAAAGTTGTTGATAGGCGTTTTTAAATGTTGAAATGATCTTGACCTCTTCTTAATTAGCAGTTTTATCTGCATCATTACATCTGGTGAAAATGCAGTCAAGCGCTAGAACTTTTACAACAAATAAAATATTTATAGTGAAATGATTTATCTGTGTTTGACGTTCGGCGTAGATTAGTGAAGTCAATAGAACCAGTAGGACGTAGATTAGTGACGTCAGTAGAACTAGTAGTAAAGCGTACCGAATGGCGGATTAACATGTAAGTACCTATTTATTTTTAATTTTTACTATTTTTTGCCTTTCCATGATTCAACCTACGTAAAATTCCGTCCGCCTTAACTGCTATAATTTTTTCATGCATTCATGCTCGTACATCCCATCTAATCATAATATAATAATGTCATCCCCAAAGCTTCTCAAATACGTATGAAAAACCTTTGTAGATATCTTATTCTATGAGATATCAAAAGATATTTACAAAGGTATGTTACCTGAAAAAGTGACGCAATTTGACTTTCGTACAACTTCATATCACTCACATCGGCTACAAACTTGATGTAAGACAAAAATTGTAGTTCTTGGGGTTTTAGAATATTTTTTTTTGCAAGAATCCAATTTTCCAATTTTCTACAATTATACAGTAATAAAATTGAGCTAGCTATGTTTAAGTTCCTAGATACCTATTATGTAACTTCTTTTTCGATGTCTGTGTAGGTACGTAGAGTTTTGAAATTTTTTTAAGTTTCCAAAATATAAGCCGATCTTATACTAAGTAAAGAAAATATCTCGTTTTCGTATTATCCGGTGTTGAGTCAG
The DNA here is from genome assembly GCA_038048805.1 of Hipparchia sbordonii. Lineage (NCBI taxonomy): Eukaryota > Metazoa > Arthropoda > Insecta > Lepidoptera > Nymphalidae > Hipparchia > Hipparchia sbordonii. The sequence continues at coordinate 7,058,995 of CM076098.1, forward strand.
TTTTGTTACCGATGTGTGATAATACTGAATGATTCCTTGAGCAGCGAAAGTGAAAATAATTTGAAATGAAATAGGAAAAACAGAACGCGCTTACCTATTACCGTAAATAAACCGAAAATATTTGAGAAATGTTGTGACCTTTTGACCGCTTCGTCCAAGTTTTGTGAGCTCGCAGGATATTTTGAGATGGGGTGATGATGCTGTCGGTTCAACTAGTAGGTAGCTGGTCTTTGCGTCAACTATTATTATTTTGTTTATTAAGTACTTATTATATTATTTTAACTTTTTTAATTATTTATTAAGCTATTGCATAGCTTATATCGCGGGCCAGCGTGGAGACCGAATCCAGAAATTCCGTAACGAAAATAACCTGACACGGGGCTCCTCTACGGTGAGCTGCTAGATGGCGCATTTTTTATCAACGACATCTAGCGGTGAGCCGCTAGATGGCGTTGATAAAAAATGCCTTGCAATAGCTTTACCACGGCAGTCCCCGAGTGCCACACGTCTTTTTTTATTGCGTCTAATGTTAAAAGTAAATTATTACAATATATTATTAAAACTATCTTTTGGTAATTATGGGATACCGCGAGGTCTCAGTTCGGGGCGAACCATTAGTTTATAGTAGTAGGTATGTATAAAAATATCCTTTGAAATTCGATATCAAAAATATGTAGCCGTAACAACCATGGTAGGTAGTCGGTTTGCGCAGCAGCTGATTTGATTATTTCACCAGTTTGCAGTTAACAAGCCGCGCGGGCTTTTATTAAATTTCGATACAACACATTTTTTGTTTGAGCACAGTTTCGATGTAAATGCGGTATTTTATTTTATTCGTTGCAAAAGTTATTGATGCTATCGTGATACAAGATCCTATATTTTTGTCTACTCTAGGAAGGCTCTCGGTAATACGCTACAAATAAACTTTGATTTCAGACAAGTTCTAAACTTACTGATACTTGTACATTGACAATACTATGTTCACAAGGGCGCGTGGATCATGGTTGTGTGCGTGTTGTATCTGTATAAGTGTGAGAGAACGTTTGCTCGCGCCTGATGGCTCCCACCTAGGCTCCTGATAGGAGCCCCCCCGATAAATTTGACGTACCCAGTATCTTCTTGATTTTCTCTTATGAGAAAACTCGTTGTTTGGTGGGAGGCTTCAGCCGTGGCTAGTTACCACCCTACCGTCAAAGACGAGCCATCAAGCGATTCAGCGTTCCGGCACGATGGCGTGTAGAAACCGATTAGGGGTATGAGTACACTGCCATATCAGTAGTATAGAAAGCCGGTTTCAGCTCACTCCCAGCCTAGGCCAAAAAAAAAAAGTGCGGCCAGGCCAAAAAAAATAAAAAAAGTGTGCCCACCCCCCAAAAAAAGTGCGCCTAGGCCAAAAAAAAAAGTGTGCCTAGGCCAAAAAATAGTGCAGCCAGGGCAAAAAAAAGGGTCAGGGCGATTCGAAAAAAAAAGAGGCCCGCCGCAGGCGAAAAATTTTTGGCTAAAATTCCAATAAGACGAATTCCAATTGGAATTCCAATCATTGGAATTCCAATTGAAGAGTTTAGTATTTCCACTTCCTAATAGATGGCGCTGCTTGTCAAGGCATAAAATGGTACGCTACTGTAAGATAGATGGTGTAATGGGGCGACTTAAAATGGCACGCTACTACAAGGTAGATGGCGTTGAGTGTTTTAAGTGTGATATATTTTCTGTCCTATTTCGTGTTGGATTTTCCGTTCCCATTGGTTATGAGAGTGAGAGAATGTAGAGTGCACCAGTGTTTGTGTACTCACTTGTGCACTATAATACCTCCTGTGGTTAAACTTGTATCACTACCAGACAACACTTATTGATATCGCATAGAACCTAAATGCCCGGCCTACGGCCGGGCAGCGGAACTTTTATGTTTTAACCTAACCTAACCTAGCTAGTAAATTAGGTTAGCCTAATTGCTCGAAGTGCTCCAGGCACCCGCTAATGTTTGTTACACAAGAAATTCATTCCAAAGAATCGAACCTGTCAGTTAAACAGAGCGAGCGCACTAACCACTGTACCAAGGAGGTCACATACCTGCTTGCTTTGAACAAAAGTGAAAAGACCCTTTTCCTTTCGTCGCATTCCTACGTTTTTTTTTAACCGAATTCAAAATAAAAAAGGTTATGCACTTTATGTTTGCAAAATACGAATTAAAAGTCAATTAAACGTTTTAAAAAATCGAATAATAACTTCTCTCTCATTATTGATGTTCTTTTGAATGAGAAAATATAATTGTATATTGATTAATCATTTATAGATTTAAATATGATTATGCACTAATTAATGTTTGTTACACAAGAAATGCATTTCAAAAAATTGAACCTAGGACTTCTCATTTAATATAAAACCATAACACTCACCACTGCGCCCTTAGAGGTCTTCATGCGCTTTCTACCTGGTAGGACAATAGACCCTTGCATTCCAACGTTTTTGCGCTTTTAACCGAATTCAAAATAAAGATTATTCTGTATTTATGTAACTCGTACGTTAAGTCGTATGTAAGTACAAATTCAAAGTCAAATTAAGAGTTTCAAAAAATCGAATAACAACTTCTGAATTAATAAATGAGTGAATATGAAAAACGGTAAACTTGAAAATACTTTGAGTAACTAGCTATTGAAAACGATTAGTATAATATGTAATTCTTAAGCGATGTCTCAGCTCTCACAAGGTTCTCATCATAGGAATTAGGGTATAGTGATTCTCTGTTATTATTATTGATGTTTTTTTAATTTAGGTATATTAACCTAATTAACCTGAATCTGTTGATGGTGTATTTAGATGACATCTTCGACACGTACGAACTTGGTTGATTTTTTGTACTCTTTTTTTTCATTCCCATTATCTTTGGGTAGGATATAGATACAAAAAATGATTGCCTGCAGATTGCCGTATATTACACAAAAAATAGATGGCATCTTCGACACGTACGAACTTGGTTGATTTTTTGTACTCTTTTTCATCTTTGTTAGGATATGGATACAAAAAAATTATATTGCCTACAGATGCAAGGGATCAAGACATGTTAATTCATGTCTAAAACATGTGTGTATAAAAAGGGTCCATTCTAATTTTCTATCATAAGTTTACCTTGTGTCAGCTCGTGAGTATCTCAGTTTTTAAATATAAAGTCTTAAATATTATCTACTAATTACCAGTCTAGGAATATTGTGTTGTGAATCTACATATTTCCGTTCATTATGGTGAGTGCGTAATTATACTTGTTATTATTTAAATTATATTTGTAGCTAACATATCGATTCGTTATTAGTGGGCTACTTTTTTAAATTTTATAAATATAATTAGTTTATTACAGTAATTACATTACAGTGTAATATTATAAAGGCTAAAGTTTTTATGTGTATGTTTGTTACTCCTTCACGCCACAAGAAATGAACCGAATTGGTTGAAATTTGGAATGAGGGCAGCTCACATCTAGGATTAAAACATAGGCTACATTTTATCACGGAAAATTAAAGATTCCCTACGAGAATTAAAAAAACCTTAATCTACGCGGACATCATCTAGTGTAATTCTATAAATTGAATAATCTCCTTTTTATTTCAGGACTCGGAAAATGAAATCAGTTATAAGAATTATTATTATCCACTCAATGTGTCAGATGATCAAGATGCAAGTGATTGTATGACAAATAATAAAAAGACTGCTTCAAAAAGGGTCAAAACAATGGAACAAAATAATATAGATGTGTTTTTTGAACATCCAAAGAAAAAGAAGAGGGCAACTACTTCTTCATCTGTGGCTCAGGCGATTGATGGAGGTCTGTCGTATATCTCATCGAATGATGCTGACAGTACAAACGCAAGTCATCTCATCAAAATAGATGTCTATGACATGAAGAATCTGAAAGGGGTTTCACCTCTTGAATACTGGAAATATGCAGATTTACGATTAAAGTACTATGTGAATTCAGACGCTGATAAATTTTATCTCAGCACTCGAGATATTATTTACAACATAACAAAGCAGATCGCAGGAAGACATGATTGTAAAAAATATTTTGTCGAGAGAGATAACAAGCAATAACAATAGCTATAAATTATTCCATCCCAAAAAATAAAACTATTTAAAAGATAGCATCGTTGCCTGCAAATCAAGACCCATGTCACTTAACGTAAATAAATTTTTAAAATAATGTGCAGTCTCCCTACTATTTGTCTGTGAATACAGACGAAACAAATTATAAAAGAGTGCTGTTCTAACACAATCAAGTCATATTCCATCTCGCTATCCACAACAATGTTGTGTCAACTGTGTGCTTTTAACGACTCTGTTTACAATGAAGAATTGGTTGAAAATTGTGAAGAAGCAGAATTGAACGCCGAGTTAGTTAACATATGCATGGAAGCCGACCGAAATCAAGTTTATTCGTGAGTATTTTTTATTCATCATTTTTTCCATGAACAGTATTTATTTTAATCTATTATATTTCAAACGATTCATCGAGGCTTGGGTGCACGACTATAAATTTTTACTAATCTAACAGCTACCATCAACCTGATCAGTTCAAACTTGTTCAAACATAACGCTGATGGGGAGGGGCTATTTACGTATAAATACTCGGTTAAGACGTTAGCTACACTCATTCAGAGAGAAGTTGTGATAGAAAAATATTAATAATGGAAGCTTTTTCCAATGATGAAATAAGTGTATTTTCTAAATCATTTGTGTTAAATAAGATGCATAGATACATACGGTTGTGGTATATCTCTGATAGACTCCCTAGATGGATGTTAGATGACCCAGAGATTAAACCGTTTTATACACCATGTAGTGGTCATCGTACTTCAATTTTTCCTCATTCTGATGAAATTGACGGTGTATTTCCTATGAAAGCATATTGTAATATGTGTGTTACAAATGGTAAATTTTATTTAAATAAAGATTAGTGTAACTGTGTAGTGTATTTTAAAGAAAATATGTTTTATTATATCTATTTTTATTTTTCAGTTCAAAGCAAACTGGAGCCGGAGTGAAAAGAAAAGCTACTACAGTCACAAACTCTACGAGTAAGCAACCATGTTCTCAAGAACCTTCTACATCTAAGGGGCCATTGAATACAACAAGACTAACGGGGGAAGAATCGTCCTTACCTGTAAGTTCTACAAAATATCATAGTGTCGAGTGTTCTTACTGTAAAATAAATGTGAATCAAAAGTACTATTCTAACCACCTTAGAAGCAAAAAACATATAAATAACTTACTTCTTAATAGCTCGGTTCAAAACTTAACCAATGTGCAATTAATAGAAAATGCCTTCGGTCGACGAATAGCAACATACAGGATTTCCAATAATAATTCGCAATTTCAGACGCCTGAAGCTTTTCTTGATTCAATTAAAAATTCTTTTCATGACTTGCTTCATACGCTTTTAAAAGAGCATACTTTAATTAAAGTTAACTTAATTTTAAACGGAGATTTTATTCAAGCAACAAAAAACTTAGAAACTTCCTTTGACTTTCAAACGTGTAACTATACATTCTGTTTAGGTGATGAAATTAACATCATTTACTCGGATTTATTAACTGAAACTTCGAGTAAAGTTTGTAATTTTGAAAAGAAAGATAGTGGTTGGAGTCTTAAAAAAATTAATTATGTGGATTTAAATATAAATAAATTAAACCCGTTAAAAGGGAACTCTTATATAGATTTACCCATAGATATTAAACATAAACTTGCTATTATTAATGTTAAAAATAATGACAATAAATGTTTTCAATGGGCTATACTTTCCGCTTTGTATCCTGTTCAAAAAAATGCCGACAGAGTGACTTCATATATATCGAAACAAAACTCTTTAGATTTTTCAAATATTCCATTTCCAGTACAATTAAAAGATATCAACAAATTTGAAACCTTAAATAATATTAGTATAAATGTTTTTGGACTTGAACATGACACAAAAAGCAATTCTACGAAGATTATTGGTCCTCTCTATTTCACAAAATGTCGAAAGCAGAAACACATAAATTTATTATACGTAAATAATGGTTCTAATGGTCATTATTGTTATATAAAGAATCTTTCTAGGCTAGTTGGTCGACAATTAACCAAACATATCCATGCTGTATTTATTTGTGATGGTTGCTTACTATATTTTCAATCCGATATTAAATTGAAATCCCATCAAGAGTTTGATTGTAATCATATTAGAACTGATTTGCCCGATATCACACAAGCTAAACTAACATTTAATAAATATGAAAGAAAGCTCAAATTGCCTTTTGTTGTTTACGCAGATTTTGAAGCATTTTTAAGTCCTATACAAGGTTGTGATAATGATCCAACTACCTCATACACAGCAAATTTTCAAAAACATGAAGTATATAGCTTTGGATACTACATCAAATGTACATTTAATAATAGTCTATCAGTATATAAAACTTATACAGGTACCGACTGTGCCAAAGTGTTTATGGAGACTTTAAATGATGATATAAAACGAATTTATGATGAGCATTTAATTGAAGTTAATCCACTGCCTCTAACAATAAATGACAACGAAAAATTATCTAGGGCATCCACATGTCATATATGTGAAAAAGAACTGAAATCGGATTACGAAATAGCATATAATAAATACACCGGAGTTTTAGTAGGTGTCTGTCACAAAAGCTGTAGTAAAAAGTTAGAAATTCCTCAATTTATACCGATAATTTTACATAACCTTAGTAACTATGATGCACATTTCATTGTGCACGCATTGAATTTCTCAGAAGGTGGGATAAATGTCATACCCCAAAATAAAGAACGATATATTTCATTTTCAAAAAAGATAAAAATCATGGACAAACAAATTGAATTGAGGTTTATTGATTCTTTTAAATTTTTATCTAGTAGTCTAGAATCCTTAACAAATAATTTAAATGATAAAGACTTCATCGAATTGCGAAGAAATTTTCAAAGTGAAAAAGATATTTATTATTTAAAACGTAAGGGTGTATACCCATACGAATGTATGACATCTTTTGACTCCTTAAAGTTAACGTCACTCCCAACACAGGATCAATTTTTCAGTACACTTACAAACAGTACTGTTTCAAATGAGGATTACAAACATGCTAGAGATGTTTGGAATCATTTTAAATGTCGTAATATGAGTGATTACTCTGATTTATACCTCAAAACGGATGTGTTACTTTTAGCAGATATATTTGAAAATTTTAGAAATGTATGTATTAAAACTTATGATTTAGATCCTGCGCAATATTATACTGCACCAGGTCTTAGTTGGGATGCAATGTTAAAGTACACACAAATAACGTTAGATTTACTAACAGATTTTGAAAAAATTGCATTCGTGAAATCAGGTATACGCGGCGGTGTTTCACAGTGCAGTAACCGTTATGCGCAAGCTAATAATAAGCACATGGCAAATTTTAATCAGAAAATCCAATCATCTTATCTCACATACTTAGACGCTAATAATTTATATGGTTGGGCTATGTCTCAACACCTTCCAACGGGGGGTTTTGAATGGGTAAGTTGTGAAACTAATTTCAACATACCAATTGATTCTGATGTGGGTTATATTCTAGAAGTAGATTTAGAATACCCTGAAGCTTTACATGACTTACATACCGATTTTCCTCTTTGCCCAGAGAATATACTTGTTGGAGGGAGTAAAACTATAAAATTAGTTCCAAATCTATTTGATAAAACTAAGTATGTGATTCATTATAGAAATCTTGTACAGTGTCTAGAAATGGGCTTAAAATTAAAAAAAATTCATAGGATTTTAAAATTTAATCAAAGTCCTTGGTTACAAAAATATATTGATTTAAATACACAGTTGCGTACATCTGCACAATCTGATTTTGAAAAAGATTTCTATAAGTTAATGAATAATTCAATATTCGGAAAAACAATGGAGAACATTGAAAAACGAGTTGATGTTAAACTATGTACACATTGGGAAGATAAGGGAAAATCTGTCGGTGTTCAAAAACTTATTGCGAGACCTGAATTTCATAGTGTCTCAATATTTTCGGAAAATTTGGTTGCTATACAATTGAAAAAAACTAAATTACTTTACAATAAACCTATTTACTTAGGATTTTGTATTTTAGATATTTCTAAAACGCTTATGTATGATTTCCATTATAAGTATATGAAAAAGAAATATGGCTCAAATTGTAAAATGTTATATACTGACACTGACAGCTTCATATATCAGATTTTTACTGATAACTTTTATGATGATATTAAACCTGACTTAAATAAATACTTTGATACTTCGGATTATCCCCGTAATAATAGTTTTGATATTCCCCGGATAAATAAAAAAAAAATTGGTTATTTTAAGGATGAAAATAATGGTAACATTATGACTGAATTTGTTGGTTTGAGATCAAAAGTGTATGCTTTTAATGCACATAATAAATTCATTGCTAAGGCAAAAGGTGTAAACAAATCGGTTACCAAAAACTTCAAAATGCAGAATTATAAAACAGTTTTATTTGAACAAAAAAATGAACTATGTGAGATGTATAGATTCAAATCGATAAAGCATATAATATTTACTCAAAAAACGAATAAAATATCATTATCACATTCAGATACAAAACGGTTTTTAGTTAATAACTCTACCAACACTTTAGCTTGGGGTCATTACAAAATAAAGTCGTTTAATAATGATTAGCATTAAGAATCATTGATGATATTTTTAAAGTAATTATAAGAATGGATTGTAGCCTTAAGTTATAAATTGTATAGAAAATTAAATTTTATAAATAAATGTAATACTTAAATCGATGTTGTGTCACTTTATTCCCCATTTCTTTATCTAATTTAACTAAAGCTACACGTATTTTGAACATGTATCATTTTCTCCATCCATTTACTGCTATAGTTGCAGGACCGAGTGGATGTGGTAAATCACACTTCGTGACTAATTTCTTGAAACACTGTAATCATATATGTAATACACGATTTGATCAAGTTTTATGGTGTTACGATGAAATGCAGCCTCTATATAATCTAGAAAATGTTACTTACATTCAAGGAATTCCTGAAATGAGTATGTTTGATGGAAAACATCCTCAATTAATTATACTTGATGATCTCATGAGGGAGTCAGATGGTCGTGTCGTTGATATTTTTACTAAAGGTAGTCATCACAGAAATTTAAGTGTTTTTTATATCACACAAAATCTTTTTCATCAAGGGAAAGGACAACGAGATATTTCTCTGAATACAAGTTACATAATTTACTTTAAAAATCCCAGAGATCGAACCCAAATCCATCATTTAGCACGTCAAGTATTTCCAGAGAATTCAAAGTTTGTTGAAGAGGCTTATAGAGATGCCACTACTGAGCCCCATGGTTATCTAATGATTGATTTAAAGCAAAATACAAATGATTCATGTCGTTTTAAAACTAAGATAGATAGTAACTCTAATAATTGTGTGGTATACATCCCTAAAAAGGGGTTTAAATATGGTTTACATCACTCAGTTCTTGTCAGTAACAAATAATGGTTGAAGGAAGCAGCACGCTAGATTCAAAAAAGTTAAGGTGTGCATTACAAACATTTAAACCAAAATATCGTAAAATTTTACTTCGCTCTCTTAAGAAAGAAGAAATTAATCGTGTTTGTGAGTATATCAAAGAAATATTTAAAGAAAATACCCCCAATAAAGAGACAAGAGAATCTTCTGTAAAACTGAATTGCTTCTTTTCTACAAAGTTAATATAAATATGTATTCAGATTCATTCTAAAATAATGTCTGCACGAGTTAAAGCACACAAAAATTTACTAAAGGCTTTACACACACTTCAGCCAAAATTCCGTACAGCCTTATTAAAAGCTTGTAAGGACGAGGAAATCAATTGTATTTGTGAGTGTATTTTCAATATACTAAATGGTAAACTACCTTTGAAGGATTGTGAGAAGGCCAAGTTAAAAAAACACAAAACTATTCTGAGAAAATTAATAAAGAAAGGTCGAAATAAATCACGAAAACGTATTATCATTCAGAAAGGGGGAGCATTTCTACCTATTATTTTGGGAGCTGTTTTAAGTGGACTGTTTAATTTAATATAAAAAATGGAACACGCAAAAAAAATGGTCCTTATTGAACCAGAGGTTATTGAAAGGTTAAAATCAAGAAATATTGCACCTGACGATTCTTTATCAAGATTAGATAAAGAAATGCAAAAAATACTGAAAAGTAAACTGGATGATCGCGAAAAATGGTCACTGTACACGCAAATTTTACAAAGATATCTCCATATAACTGAAGGAGAGAGAAAACCAATTAAATTACCAGTGACTGTGGAGGACGATCGAAACTATGACAATATCAGTATATTTAAAAAGGAAATGAAAGACAATGATTCAACAGTTTATGAGGAATCAGAGGATGATAAGCACGTACGGGGGCTACCAATTGATATTTTATATTCCTCTACTTATATAAACAAATTAATACCAAAAACGTATAGGAAAAAAGCTGATATATTATTAAATGCTCTGCTAAATAATAAAGAAAAAATTAGCTGGAAAAAGGATGGATCTATAGTCGTAGATAATGAAGTTGTAGATGGTAGTAATATAGTGGATCTAGTGAATTATACCCTAAGACCATTAAAACGCTCCAAACCTAATGGATGGGAAATATTTATCCAAACTATAAAAGATATAGGGGTTCCCTTAATATGTATTGGTAATCCTCAAGCTTCTGAAAATATTAGTAACATTTCTCCAAAATTCAGAGAACATAGTTCTCCAACTGATGATAAAAGTCCAAAAACTTCATCATACAGACTAAGGAAAAAACAAGACATTTGGGAAAGATGGAATCCATATTAGACATAAACGATATTTATTATGATGTATCTAATCCTGCTGGTTACGGAAGCGCAGAGAAATTAAAAAGAGCATTAAAAGGTAAAATGAATAGAAAGCAAGTGAAAGAATGGTTGCAAGCTCAGGAAACTTATACTTTACATAAGCCTGTGCATCGCAAATTCCCCCGGAATAAATATATATTATCTAATCTTAATGAACTTTGGCAAGCAGATTTAAGTGATATGCGTACTTATTCTCAATATAATGAAGGTTTTAATTATATTCTTTGTGTTATTGATGTTTTTAGTAAATACGCTTTCGCTAGAGCACTAAAAAAGAAAAATTCTGAAAGCATAAAGCAAGCATTTGAAAGCATATTTACTGAAGCTAATACAACTCCCACCCACTTACAATCAGATAAAGGTACTGAATTTGTATCAAAAGATGTTAGACAGTACTTTAAAAGTAAAAATGTAAATTATTACACAACCAACAACCCAGATATTAAAGCAAGTATAGTTGAGAGATTTCAAAGGACATTAAAAACTAAAATGTGGCGTTATTTTACACATAAAAATACCTATACTTATATTAACATTTTACAAGATTTACTCTATTCTTATAATCATAGTTTTCATTCAAGCATAAAAATGTGTCCGTTTGAAGTTAATTTTAATAACATCATGACAGTTTGGAATAATTTATATGGAAATATATACAATAAAATCAGTGCTAAACAACAGTCTAAGTTTTCAATTGGAGATCATGTTAGGATAACAAAATATAAGCACATTTTTCAAAAAGGATATGAGACAAATTGGAGTGATGAAATATTTATTATAACGGGTATAAAAAATAACATGTCTAGAGTAGTCTACACACTTAAAGATCTTCAAAGTGAACCTATTGTTGGTACTTTTTATGAGAATGAACTACAAAAAGTTACATATAACCCCACCACTCAATACAAAATAGATAAAATACTACGGTCTCGCTACTCAGGTAACAGAAAAGAAGTACTTGTCAAGTGGAAAGGTTATCCTGACAAATTTAACAGTTGGATTTTAGAATCCAGTCTTAATCAGATAGGATGATGGAAGACAATTTTTATTTAACTTTACTTAGTAATAGTTCAATGGAATACTTCCCGGAAAACACGACGACCACGTTCTCGACAAAATTACCAAAATCGCTTATTTTGGAAGGTGAATGGCACGTTGGAGTTGTAGAATTTCAATATCCTTGCACTATGTATACGGTTAGAGACTATGAAAATGTTATTTATACATCAAAGTGGATTACAATACCCGATGAAGATATAAACTCTTTAGTGCACTATAGAAACCGTATTCCTGCCATGAATTATGATAGCATTGAACATATTGTAGCTGAATTAAATAAAAATACAGATGCTGGAATAATGTTTAACTATGATGAAATAAAGAAGCAAGTATCAGTATTATGTGCGAATAACGCAATTGATGTACTTAAGTTGTCAACCAAATTATATTTACAACTCGGTTTTGAACCAAATACAAATCTAATTCAAAATAATATCGGAACATATCCTTATAATTTAAAATTAGGATTACCATCTCAATTGTTCATTTATTGTGATATAATAGAACCACAGATTGTTGGTGATGTTATGGCCCCTCTTCTCAGAATAGCACCACTAGATCCTACAGTCTATGTATACGGGGCAAATAAAATGCATATTTTTTCACCGCCTCATTACGTACCTGTCATGCGTAGAGAGTTCGATGTGATAGAAATAGATATAAGAACGAGTACAGGTCGAAAAGTACCATTCCAGTTTGGGACAACGTGTATTAAAGTACATTTTAAGAGAATCAAGTGAATACGCGTATTTCAAATGCCGTGCCCGTATTTACATTATTATTCTCATCAAGCTGGTACAGGTGTAGGTGCAATTTATAAAGGTGCACCTTATCAACGAGGTCACGGTATTGGTAGTTTTTTGGGCGGACTATTCAGATCTGTTCTTCCACTTTTGAAAAGTGGTGCAAAAGTTGTGGGTAAAGAAGCTTTGAATGCTGGTGTGGGTCTACTGTCCGATATGTTAAATGTGCAACCAATGGATGAATCTATCAGGTCACGTTTAAAAACAGCAACTTCCAATTTAAAAGAAAAAGCTGACAAAAAAATTGATTCAATAATGAGAGGATCAGGATATAAAATTAGACGACAAAAACGGAAACGTATCACTCCTAAAAACACTCTCAAACGGAGCGGTACTAAGAAAATTAAACAAAGTAATATTCAGGATATTTTTCATAAAAGTTAAAATTTAAAAATGTCATTTTTACATCATCACTCCTGTGAATGCGTAAAATCTGAGTTGGATTTGTTTGCTCTACCATCGACTCAAACTAGTATTGAAGGAGGTCAGTGGATCCATTACAACCCCATTTCATCATTGACCGATGATGGACCTATTGAGTTTTTAGTACCAGGAAATGGAGATGATTATATTGATTTATCTCATACCCTACTTCACATAAAAGCTAAAATTCAGAATACTGATGCAACTAACATTGCGGCGACGTCAAATGTTGCTCCAGTTAATAATTGGCTGCACTCGCTTTTTAGTCAGGTTGATATATATTTAAATCAAAAACTCGTATCACCACCAAACAACACTTATGGGTATCGTGCTTACATCGAGACTTTGCTTAACTATGGTACAGCTGCTAAGAAATCTCATCTTACTTGTGGGCTTTGGTATAAAGATACAGCCTCAAAAATGGATTCATGTGATGCTTCAAATCAGGGATACGCAAAAAGAGAAGAATTAGCAAAGGAAAGTCAAATTATTGAAATGATTGGACACATACACGCTGATATTTTTAATCAAGATAAGTTTTTAATCAACGGTGTTGAAATGCGTCTAAAACTAGTACGTTCTAAAGATACTTTTAATCTTATGTGTTCAATGGCAGATAGTAAATTCAAAGTGCACATATCTAGTGCTAGCCTTATAATGCGCAAAGTTCGGATCAATCCGAGCGTATTAATTGCACATGAGAAAGTATTAGCTACTACAACTGCAAAATATCCTATCACTCGTGCTGAAGTTAAAGTCTTAACGATCCCATCAGGCATCCAGGGAAAAATGCTTGATAATGTATTTTTAGGACAAATTCCCAAAAGATGTATTATTGGTTTCGTAGGAAACTCAGCTTTCAATGGAACTTTAAATACAAATCCTTTTAATTTTGGTAATCACGGCCTTAATCTGTTCGGTTTATATGTTGATGGCCAATCTATACCATCAAAAACATTAACACCCTCTTTTGATGATAATATGTTCACAAGTGCATATCATACTTTATTCTCTGGAACAGGAATTCATTTTTTGAATGATGGGAATGATGTCTCTAAGGAGGAGTATAATAATGGATATTGTCTGCTTGCCTTTGATTTAACTCCTGATTTATCTGCTAATTCAAACTCCCACTGGAATCTCATAAAACGAGGTAGTGTAAGATTTGAAGTTCGATTTGAAAGAGCTCTAACTACAACTCTTAATTGTATTGTATACGCAGAGTTTGATAACGTAATTGAAATTAATAAAAATCGAGATGTTAATTTAGACTACAATAGTTAAAAATTTAATATAAAAATGGAGATATTTAATTTTTAAGTCATTTCTTAATCACTCATTGTATCAAGAAGATTATCTTATTTATAAGTCTTATTTGCTCTAAATTTATTTCAATTTTAGTTTCAATGAATACCGCAGAGATTGGAAAATATTTAAAAATAATCGATCCCAATATTCAATTCAATGTTTTTGCAGCAAATAAGATACCGATATATTTAACACCACCAGCTTATTTAATTTCCAATTTAGATCCAGATACAAAACCTGGATCTCATTGGGTAGCAATATATGTGGATACTAATGGTGTCGGTGAATATTTTGATTCGTTTGGTCGAAAACCAACGGATTATCATGAAATGTTCCTAAAAACCAACTGTAAGAAGTGGACCCATAATAACAAAGTACTTCAGAACTATTTAAGTTCATTTTGTGGAATGTATTGTTTAGTTTATATATATTTTAAATATAACAACATCTCAATGTCACAATTCCTTAATATATTTACTGATAATACTTTGTATAATGATCAACTTTTACAATGTATGTTTACAACTTTATTTATAAGGAGATGAAATAAAAAATATTGTTTTGAATAATTATAGTTTTATTTATATACAAATCTTAAATAACATTTTTACTAAAAATAAACATAAGACTACCTAAATACTAACTAACTATAACTTAAGGGTACATTGTGATGAAAACGAATGATCTTGCTCAGAGTCTTCATCATCAGTTGTTGATCCTCCTCGTATTCCGAATAATGCATCTTCGATTGGAATGAAGTCAACCGGGCTGTAAAGGCTTGGACTAGGGCTTAGGCAGGCGAAATGATCCCCATCTTGTAAATCCTTACACAGCTCGATATCTTCAAAATTCAGTTCCGCTTCTGCTTCTTCACATAGCGAAACCATTTCTGTGTCGTAAATGGTCTCGCTCAGTTCACACAGTTGAGAAGATTGAGACGACATCGTATACTCGTAGTTGGACGTAGCGAGATGGAATATGAAGTTCGCCTCTCAAGGCAAAACACTTTTATACTTTGTTCTGTTGCCGAAGAGTGGGGGACTCGGTTAACTAATTCAACAAAAACTCCAGGTATAGGGAGACTGCACATTATTTTAAAAATTTATTTACGTTAAGTGACATGGGTCTTGATTTGCAGGCAACGATGCTATCTTTTAAATAGTTTTATTTTTTGGGATGGAATAATTTATAGCTATTGTTATTGCTTGTTATCTCTCTCGACAAAATATTTTTTACAATCATGTCTTCCTGCGATCTGCTTTGTTATGTTGTAAATAATATCTCGAGTGCTGAGATAAAATTTATCAGCGTCTGAATTCACATAGTACTTTAATCGTAAATCTGCATATTTCCAGTATTCAAGAGGTGAAACCCCTTTCAGATTCTTCATGTCATAGACGTCTATTTTGATGAGATGACTTGCGTTTGTACTGTCAGCATCATTCGATGAGATATACGACAGACCTCCATCAATCGCCTGAGCCACAGATGAAGAAGTAGTTGCCCTCTTCTTTTTCTTTGGATGTTCAAAAAACACATCTATATTATTTTGTTCCATTGTTTTGACCCTTTTTGAAGCAGTCTTTTTATTATTTGTCATACAATCACTTGCATCTTGATCATCTGACACATTGAGTGGATAATAATAATTCTTATAACTGATTTCATTTTCCGAGTCCTGAAATAAAAAGGAGATTATTCAATTTATAGAATTACACTAGATGATGTCCGCGTAGATTAAGGTTTTTTTAATTCTCGTAGGGAATCTTTAATTTTCCGTGATAAAATGTAGCCTATGTTTTAATCCTAGATGTGAGCTGCCCTCATTCCAAATTTCAACCAATTCGGTTCATTTCTTGTGGCGTGAAGGAGTAACAAACATACACATAAAAACTTTAGCCTTTATAATATTACACTGTAATGTAATTACTGTAATAAACTAATTATATTTATAAAATTTAAAAAAGTAGCCCACTAATAACGAATCGATATGTTAGCTACAAATATAATTTAAATAATAACAAGTATAATTACGCACTCACCATAATGAACGGAAATATGTAGATTCACAACACAATATTCCTAGACTGGTAATTAGTAGATAATATTTAAGACTTTATATTTAAAAACTGAGATACTCACGAGCTGACACAAGGTAAACTTATGATAGAAAATTAGAATGGACCCTTTTTATACACACATGTTTTAGACATGAATTAACATGTCTTGATCCCTTGCATCTGTAGGCAATATAATTTTTTTGTATCCATATCCTAACAAAGATGAAAAAGAGTACAAAAAATCAACCAAGTTCGTACGTGTCGAAGATGCCATCTATTTTTTGTGTAATATACGGCAATCTGCAGGCAATCATTTTTTGTATCTATATCCTACCCAAAGATAATGGGAATGAAAAAAAAGAGTACAAAAAATCAACCAAGTTCGTACGTGTCGAAGATGTCATCTAAATACACCATCAACAGATTCAGGTTAATTAGGTTAATATACCTAAATTAAAAAAACATCAATAATAATAACAGAGAATCACTATACCCTAATTCCTATGATGAGAACCTTGTGAGAGCTGAGACATCGCTTAAGAATTACATATTATACTAATCGTTTTCAATAGCTAGTTACTCAAAGTATTTTCAAGTTTACCGTTTTTCATATTCACTCATTTATTAATTCAGAAGTTGTTATTCGATTTTTTGAAACTCTTAATTTGACTTTGAATTTGTACTTACATACGACTTAACGTACGAGTTACATAAATACAGAATAATCTTTATTTTGAATTCGGTTAAAAGCGCAAAAACGTTGGAATGCAAGGGTCTATTGTCCTACCAGGTAGAAAGCGCATGAAGACCTCTAAGGGCGCAGTGGTGAGTGTTATGGTTTTATATTAAATGAGAAGTCCTAGGTTCAATTTTTTGAAATGCATTTCTTGTGTAACAAACATTAATTAGTGCATAATCATATTTAAATCTATAAATGATTAATCAATATACAATTATATTTTCTCATTCAAAAGAACATCAATAATGAGAGAGAAGTTATTATTCGATTTTTTAAAACGTTTAATTGACTTTTAATTCGTATTTTGCAAACATAAAGTGCATAACCTTTTTTATTTTGAATTCGGTTAAAAAAAAACGTAGGAATGCGACGAAAGGAAAAGGGTCTTTTCACTTTTGTTCAAAGCAAGCAGGTATGTGACCTCCTTGGTACAGTGGTTAGTGCGCTCGCTCTGTTTAACTGACAGGTTCGATTCTTTGGAATGAATTTCTTGTGTAACAAACATTAGCGGGTGCCTGGAGCACTTCGAGCAATTAGGCTAACCTAATTTACTAGCTAGGTTAGGTTAGGTTAAAACATAAAAGTTCCGCTGCCCGGCCGTAGGCCGGGCATTTAGGTTCTATGCGATATCAATAAGTGTTGTCTGGTAGTGATACAAGTTTAACCACAGGAGGTATTATAGTGCACAAGTGAGTACACAAACACTGGTGCACTCTACATTCTCTCACTCTCATAACCAATGGGAACGGAAAATCCAACACGAAATAGGACAGAAAATATATCACACTTAAAACACTCAACGCCATCTACCTTGTAGTAGCGTGCCATTTTAAGTCGCCCCATTACACCATCTATCTTACAGTAGCGTACCATTTTATGCCTTGACAAGCAGCGCCATCTATTAGGAAGTGGAAATACTAAACTCTTCAATTGGAATTCCAATGATTGGAATTCCAATTGGAATTCGTCTTATTGGAATTTTAGCCAAAAATTTTTCGCCTGCGGCGGGCCTCTTTTTTTTTCGAATCGCCCTGACCCTTTTTTTTGCCCTGGCTGCACTATTTTTTGGCCTAGGCACACTTTTTTTTTTGGCCTAGGCGCACTTTTTTTGGGGGGTGGGCACACTTTTTTTATTTTTTTTGGCCTGGCCGCACTTTTTTTTTTTTGGCCTAGGCTGGGAGTGAGCTGAAACCGGCTTTCTATACTACTCATATCCCTTCCAAGTTAGCCTGCTACCATCTTAGATTGCATCGTCACTTCTCATCAGGTGAGATTGCAGTCAAGGACTATAAGAATAAAAAAATGAGAATGTGGACAATATTAAAGTGTTTAATCATAATATTTCAGCTCATAAATGAGAACATCTACCCGCATGATTTCAAAGATCGTCATTGCGTACACGAGCCCTTAGTTAGCTCAGTAGGGTTAGTATAAGATTTAATACGATTGATCGTATTCGTATACTATGACATTAGCGTCAAAGTAAAATGAACTTTAACAGTCGATTTAAAGTCGCAAATTCAGTACAACCGATTTTAGTTTGGAGCGTATCCGTATACGTAAAAGTATAAGAATGCATGCACGAAGTTGAGCTTTAATTCAATGTGGTTATGGTTCTTGTTTCTTTGACACGTCATAGTATACGAATACGATCAATCGAATTAAATCTTATACTAACCCCACAGAATTTATAATATCGGAGTTCAACATCCGCTTGCTCTATTTAACACCGTTCAAGGTTGACTCACAATACAGCCTTTATCTATCCGAACAGCAATTCGAGCGATTATTATTGACAGGCACAATAGACGTGCGCGGCTAATTAAGTCTGACTCGATGGCAATCCTTTCTGCATCACAATGAGTGGAGCCATTGTGTAACTAAAACGCGCGGAGCTAATGGCGAGCACATAAGCCGAGTGAGCATCTTTATTCATTGTTGAAAAAATTTGATGACTTTGTTATTATCTCCGTTTTACGTTACGTTCCCTCAAATATGGTTGATTGAAGCAACCGCTGGATCATACGTCATGCTCGTGAACGGGTGCCACCAACGGGAATGGGTCTGCTTTCTGTCTACTCGTCTTAACATGCATTGGATTGTATTTATTTGTATTTGTGTTGTATTGGACTTAGGAAAATTCATCGTGGAAGCACTGTATACATAGCATAGTTTCATTAACTTTTGTAAATTTTTTTTTTTTTTGAAAAGAGCAACCGCCGAGTTTCTTGCTGACTCTTCTCGGCAGGAAAGGCATTCCGAACCAGTGGTTGATTCATTGACGATTCAAAAGTGCTCGTAAAAGTTTATTTGAATAAAAAATATTTCTATTTCTTTTTCTATTTCTCTCGAATCGAGTAATTTTTTGTTTTTAATTTATTGTACTATCGTTTTAATCTGCTTCGAACATAAAAACAAACATTGGTTGGTTACTATGCTATCTCCGGTGATTCGACAACACATCAAATCCATACTAATCCAATAGGATTTCGCATTTATAATAATTAATAAATTATTATAAATGCGAAAGTTTGGATCTATAGATGTTTGTTACCTACTCCATCACGTCACAACGACTGAACTTATTTGGCTGAGGCAAAGAAATAACTATAAATAGATATAGTCTGATATAACACATAGGCTATTTTTTATACGGAAAAATAAGAGAGTTAAGAATTAAGAAACCTTAACGTAAACGAAATCGCGGGCATCAACTATACCAAAGTGTGTTTATTTTTTGGTTTTCCTTCAATCACACTGAAACAGACGTTGTGTACTTTTTGTGATGTATATTTAGTGCGTTTTTTTATTTTACTAAAATAAATAACATGCATCGCGTGCCGTCGTTTGAGTAACGTTTTGGAAATGTAGCCTGCCCTTTCATCTTTGGCTAGAGTAGTTTAAGTTAGCTTTAAGAATGTTTTAGTTTAAAGTGCACTTGTTCGCCCTGTAAGAGTGTAATATGCCGATTCATAAATCTGTAACAACTTTAAGTTATATATTTGAAGGAGGTATTAAGGCAAGCTCGGAATGGGAAATAAGCTGGAAAATAACTTTTCGTGGAGCTGGGAACGTGCTGCATAATAATTGCTTTATTCGCATATATTTGGTACTCAACATTTGGAGTTACAATATTTAACGTACTTGAATTTATTTTAAATTATTGCTGTATTATATTTCCGAGAACTTCTATAGAAACTTTCCACAAATTGGCAAATTGGAAGTGGGTATTAGTTGTTTCTAAGGAATATCTCTATTCTAATATTGGAATTGGGCAAGATATTTAATGTAGCCATCTCTATAAGCAAGGTTCAAGGTACCTAATTGGTTTAGCTACGAAAATTTTACAATATATAAATAAATAAAATTTTACAATACAATACAAATAAAATAAGCGGCCAAATGAAAGTTGGACCAACGATACGTAGGGTTCCGTACCAAAAAACGCCGAAAAAACACGTTTCTAGTAGGGGGCTCCCCTACTTTAAATTATTATTTTTTTAAATTAATTAATTTTTATTTTTATTATTTGTTATAATAGCGGCAATAGAAATACACATTCTCTGAAAATTTCAACTCTCTACCTGTTACGGATCATGAGATACAGCCCGCTGACAGACAGACGGACGGACGAACGGACAGCGGACGCTTAGTAATAGGGTCCCGTTGGTTACCCCTTCGGGTACGGAACCCTAAAAATGCAGGTCATTCATTGCATCTAAAGTTACCTACGACAAAGACGGGTATTTTACTACTATCTATACTTCCTTTAAATTCGTCTCTAGTATTATTACAACAGGTTAGTGAAACCGAGTCGGAACATTACCAATTCATTGTAGAGATGGGAGTTTCCTGTATCAACATTTACGTTACTTTTATCTTCCATTGCTTCAGTTGAAACTTGCAGTGGCGTTTGTAAACTTTGTAGTGTTTTGTT
Organism: Hipparchia sbordonii; assembly: GCA_038048805.1. Lineage (NCBI taxonomy): Eukaryota > Metazoa > Arthropoda > Insecta > Lepidoptera > Nymphalidae > Hipparchia > Hipparchia sbordonii. Next base: position 7,080,236 of record CM076098.1, read on the forward strand.
TCAAAGTTCTGAAAATTTCTTCGGGTCTTAGCCCGGATATTTAGGAAGTTCTAGTCGGTATTCCTATGCCATTTTACTATAATTTAGCCACAAAAAGACCCTTCATAATATAGCTATACCCCTTCCAAGTTAGCCCGCTACCATCTTGGACTACATCGTCACTTACCATCAGGTGAGAAAATAAAAACTAGCTATAGTTCCGTTTTCATATCATTGGGCTTACCTGCTTAAGGTAGGTTTGGGTATTGCTTAGGAAGTTTAGGAGGGCTATTTCACCATCACCAAGTCAACTCTAACCGTTGTATAAATTCGACGTTTTAACAGATTTTGTATTGGAAATCTGTCAAAGCTAAAAAGGAAAGATAAGCTAAATACTACAGGTTTAAAGCCGGCAGAGGCAAAAGTGGGATAAAAGGTTTTAAAAGAAGGTTAGTTGTTACAAGCTTATAGAAAGTCTGTTGACGGTCGCGCGGCCGTTACTACTGCAGTATTCTGTTCAACGTGCACATCAACGTTCACGTCAACGTCCACGTTACGTGCACATTCTAGCTATTTAAAATTCTCGTTAAACGTCTATTCCGAACTATGGTTATTTAGTGCTCAAGAGACCAGAAAAAATATTTCATTAAACTCCAATAGAAGCATGAAGAAAATTGGGAGATTTTATTGCTGGAAGGAATATAAATGAAAAAATAATGAAATTGAACTAAAAATAATGATAAAACAAAAAGGCAATCAAATAATGAAACAGAAATAAAAGAGCATTTCATGCTTAGGAATAATGTACTCTTGGGAAATTCTCTCAAAAGGTAGGTATGCCTTTTTATTTTTGTTAGCGACGCGTTTTGGTAACATGGTCTCGCCTACCGTGATTAAATAATAGAACATAAAAAATGTCGGCGGCCAATCTCTACAGAGATTAGCCATCTGCGCGGGAGATATTATAGTGCACAAGTGTGTGCGCAAACACAGGTGCACTCTATATTCCCTCACTTTCATAGCCCGATTGGGCGGAAAATCCGACACGACCGGAAAGAGATCAGGCACAGGACCGACGGCTTTACGTGCTCACCGAGGCACGGGGGTGACTCACCACCGACTTCCTAACTCCGGGCTAGTACTGAAAATTTCTTAACAGAAAACTTGGCCCGACCCGGGAATCGAACCCGGGACCTCGTCATTCGTAGCCGACCTTGCTAACCTCTAGACCAACGAGGCAGTTACATAGAACATAGTACGCACATGGGGTCCATTATACGAGAAAGGGTCCGATAGATGTAAATGTTGCTGTCAGTTTTGTCTCAGGCACTGCTGGGACTGACGGATAACAAACCGTCTTATGCTTCGAGCATTTAACCAATGTCTTATGCAATGACTGATGTGTTCTTGCATGTCTAATAGTACGTTTATCTCACGAAGTTACGGGCGCTTTACATGTGGTTACGTCGTGTACATGAACATTGTGTAAGTGTGCGTGCCTGTCAGGAGCCTAGGTGGGAGCAGTCAAGCGAGAACAAGCTCTTGCTCGCACTTATACAGATACGACACATACACAACCATGAGTCACGTGACAGAGAGACAAATTCAAAAAAAATTGTTTTGGGCTCAGTATCGATAATAAAGCATCCTCCGATTAAAATTTTCAAAATAAATTTAATGTACAGAATTCGTCCAGTTACAGGTTTATTATAAGTATAGATAGATCTGGGATTATTATTTAAGACGCAATTACAAATATTTGTATGTATCACCTCGAGGCTTTTATATCGACTATGAGGTAATTACGTTAAGTTATGTTCATTTCGCAATACACAGCGCAGGTGTTTCATTACTTGTCTACGAGAATACCTGTTTTCTTCGCTACAATTCCATTTAAAGTTTCACGATACCTATTGGCTGGGAACTCAATAAGTAATAACAAATAACGACAGTTTGGTTCTGAAGTTATATTTATGACCGACTTAAAAAATGGATATTATCAATTCGACGCGTATGTATGTTATACTAGTTGATGCCCGCGATTTCGTTCGCGTGGACTGAGGTTTTTTTGGGTTCCCGCGGGAACTGTCTTATTTTCTGGGATAAAAAGCCAATGTCCTATTCCAGACTATAATCTCTCTCTGTGCCAAATTTCAGCTAAATCGGTTCAGTCCTTGCGATGTGATTGAGTTACAAACATCCATATATCCATCCAAACTTTCGCATTTATAATGTTAAATATTAATTAATTATTATTGAAACTACAAAATATTCACTCATGATAATCTATACAAAGTTACACAATAAACAAAGAAATATACAAAGTTCTATTGGTGTATGTATGTATATATGTCTGTCCACGCATTACTCCGAAACAATTTATCGAATTCTGATCGTTCTTTTTTATTTGCTTACATTTACATCAATTTAGGGAACAGTAAAGTTTTCATCAAAATCGGTTAAGTAGGTTTCAAGATATGGACACTTTTCCTTTTTCAGTTATTCTTTATTATATTTACATAGTCATAAGATAGGTTAAAGCGTAGAAGTGCCTATAAGTTATAATTAAAAGATTGTAGAACCTCTACGACGTCTACGAGATCGCGGCTTTCCAAAGAGTAACAAAATTTTGAGCTTTTTATTTCCCGTTACCATAGAATAGTTTTTGTACCTACTAGTTATCAGGAATAGTTCCATATCCATGAAATACGATATGGGGTTATTAAAAAAGCAGAGAAGCAAGTTCCTCATATTAAATATTTATTAAGAGTATGGGCCCGGCCGTTTCACATTCGCCAAGTAAACTTTAAGCGATATTTCCTGTTTTGGCAGATTGCTAAAATACAAAAATAGTTAACTACTCATTTATAATTTGTTAATACGAGTATCCAATTTATTGAAATTCTATGAATTCTATGAAATGAAAGTGAAAAGTAAATCCGCATAACTACGAGTACGTTCTTGAAAAGCAAACAGCGACTCTCCTTTCAAATAAAGGTACATAATAATTACCTCTGTGTTTGTTATTCGAGCTAATGACTGTTTGATAAAGCGAGGACCCTTAATGTACATAGTTTTGTTTGTACCAGCCCGTTTCACTTGAATTTGCATTTCATAAACTGTAGAAAATGTTGCCATAATATAGTTGCAAATAATAGGCATTCTGGGAAGACTAATTAATATTTGTGTGTCCGAGTTAGTTAAGGAACTCTGGCTGGATTATTATTGGGTCAATGTTTTTACTATATGTTATTGCATATTTCGACGCCCCCTACGTAAATCATCGGAACTCAAAAATGACGATATTTTACTATTTGATAGATAGATGATTTTTTTATAATTGGCTTTTTCTTCTTGTTAAAAAAATCAAATCTTATTTTAAGCTTGCATTAATAAATATAAAGAGTTTTTTTCATTAGCAGGATGTAAAATATAGCATAATAGAAGCCAATTAAGCCAAAAGAAAAAACATATCATTTTTGAGTTTCGGTGATTTACGTAGCGGCCGTCGATTTCGGTTCATTACATTCTTCTTACATAATTAGTGTCTTTGTTGTTAAAGTGGTGTGGTATGCGTGAGTGAGTGTGCGTGCAAATAATGTAAAAGATCTTTTTTGTAGCAGGAACATAATACCTATACAATATACCTCACGTAAAACGAGTAATCATCTAAAAAATCGCAAGAATCTGTGATAAGCATTGTCAATAGCTCCCCTTAATACGCTCCGAGCAGACTCTCTTCGCTGGAGTGCCCTCATTCCAATTCCCCTCAATTTGAATTCACACCGAATTCAATTTTCTAAGTAGCCCAATCCGTCTCTGATTACAGTCACGTAAAAACACTTGTTACGCAGTCTGAGACGACAAGGAGCATCAATCACTCGCGCCATGTTTAGATTACCCAAATTAAGGCTGTTAGTGTAAGATTTTGAGAAAAATAATGGTACTGACAACTCTTCCCCTTCAAATTCTTTCATTTTATTTTTAACTAGCTTTTGTCCGCGACATTGTCGCTTTTAGATTTTTAAAACATCACATTCGGAAAAACAGAGGTTTTTCCGAAATCAAAGATAACTCTGCAAGTCCTAAATGCAACCTAATAATGCAACTCTCCCATGCAAAAATCAAATCGATTCGTTATTCTATTGTTGCGTGATTGAAGGACAAGCCAACATACAAACGCACTTTCGCATTTATAATACTATTGTAGGGATTATATTTTATTTCGTACGTAAAACGGGTACGTATTACGGGTTTTATTATTTGAGTTATTACTTGGCATTTTGTTTATATACGAGTATCATGTATTTTTTTTGACACATATAAGCACTAAAATCTGATTTTTAATTGCGTGGAATTCTGACGTATCTTAATGTTACCAGAGATTAAAAAAATCCCACAAAAAAGATAATAAATTGAAACTTATATAAATAAAAATCAATTGCCGCACATAGATATTTATGACAAACGCCTGACAGATAGTTTGGGGTAAAAGCGAACTACAGGTGGTAATACTGTTTTTCATACAAATAACTCGCTCTATTTATAAAATGACAACTGTCAGAATTCCACCGAATTAAAAATCAGACTATAAGTACCTACTTTCCTATTTAAGGGAAAAGTTTTAGGGTACCGTACCCAAAGGGTGCCAACGGGATCCTATTATTAAGCTGCAGCCGCTGTCCGTCCATCCGTCCGTCCATCAGTCTGTGTTGTACTCAAAATATGTATATCACAGAATGTGTATATCTATTGCAGTATAATAACAAATAATAAAAATAAATTTCTTTTCGGCATTTTTTGTTCGACCATAACAATGTTGTTACGATGGTACGGAGCTCTTTATGTGCGAGCCTAATTTGCATTTGGCCGGTTTTGCTTATTAGAATACTAACGGATGCTTGCGACTTCGTCCGCGTGGAATTAGTTTTTTAAATCCTGCGGGAACTCTTTGATTTTCCGGAATAAAAAGTAGCCTATATCACTCTCCAGGTTCTCAACTAAACCCATGCAAAAAATCAAGTCGATCCGTAGCTCTGTTGCAGCGTTATTGAAGGAGTTACCTACAAACATAAAAAATAATTAAACTTAAACTTAGTGGTTATTTGTAGTAGTAGGACAGGTAAATTGACTTGTTTAAATCGATAAATAATAAATAAATAATTACATAGTCCAAAATGTAGTGAATTTCCCTTCCAAGTCAAGGTTGTTGAAGAATATCATAACTTAATTACCTCCATTCTCGAATACTGAATTCGGTTTAGGTGGGAGTGATTGACGTGTTTCGATTAGCTAATTTTCCGTCCAATCACTTAGTCAATGAATAATCAAATTTTGATACAGATCGTTGTTGATAAAGTACTGAAAAACTCTTTATTAGTATAGTTTTTTATATTTATATTATTAGGGTTTGCTACTATGTTGTTTATTGAAGGCTAGTAATTGCACCACGGATTTGGAGTATTAGTGAACCCCTGTGCCTTGGAAAGCATGTGGTCCTGCGCCTAAATTCTCTCCGGTCATGTCGGATTGATTGAATGAAGATAATAACTTCATTTCATTATTCCGTCAATTGAGTGAATATTATTCACTCTATTGACGGAATACAGACTGCGCCTATTTTTGTACCTACACTTTAGCATGATCTTCTCTGATTGGCTGGTACCCTGATGCTATTGGTTAAACTGTATTGATGCAGCAAGAACGCCATAATTTCCGCCAATCAAAGGCCATTGCGATCGTTACACTGATGCAATCATTTTTAGAGAATCAACACACTGTTTTATAGATTAGTCTCCGATTGGATCGGCCAATCTAAACGGAAACTAGTCAACGAATTAACTCTGTTAAAAATATTATATTATTTGACAGTGTTTATTTCTTAATTTATACATCATTGAATATGTGTAATGCTCTCAAATTCTCAAAGCTCCTAAATTAATTTGGATTATCCCAACATTACATATTATACTAATTAATTAATTAATCATATAATCGAAGGACGATAAATAGCCAATGCATTTCCAAACATTCAATTGGACTAGTTATAATCCTTTATAAATTCAAAGGTCAATTACAATTAATTAGTAAACTCTGTTAAATCGAATCAGATCGATCAGCAAAATTATCAGCTCTAGCTAAGGATTTCATCCAAATTAAATTACGAATCTGACTAAACTTCAATCTAATTGTGAAATAACGTTATTCATATAATTTTGGGAAATAAGCCTCATGAGCCCAACGGTTAAGTGTGCGGACTGAAAACTGAAAGGACCTAGGTTCGAACCCCACCTGTTGCTCTCCAAGAGAATATAATCACTTCGTTGTTGCTCTATTGTCGTACCCACTCCTAGCACAAGCTTTTCGCTTATATGGAGGGGATAGGAGAATATTAGTTAACTTCAGCTTAGCTAATATTCTTAAAAAAAAAACAAAGCAGACAACACCCACACCACACAGTACCCGTATACAATAATATTTGAAATCAGTTTCTGCTATAAGTATACCTATATAGGTAAACTTTATTGATTTTGTAGGTGATCTATATAAAAAAAAAAACACAAATATTAAATATTTTTATATGTTCTTTTTGGTTTTATTTTTCAACGATTAGGATATTTACGTACATACAGAAGAAGTATTGACTAGGTACAATTTAGTTATTTAGGTCTATATCGTTTTTAATGCAACTTTAAAAATGATGTTATGGTTATAATATATTTAGTCAAATTTAATATTAATACCCATGAAGCTGATTTAACCAAAATTAATATTACGCATCTAAAATATTTAAAGTTGCACTTGAAAAACGCAAAAACCATAAATTATACGTAAAATTACTTTGATAGTAATGATAATAATTTAAGAAAATGTATATAGGAGACGAGCACCTAATAAAATAAAATAATAATACTGCACGTTATTTACAATATCTTGAATGGTCATCATAATAATATTTTCCAATATAAATCTTACAATATCATTAGTTTTATTTATCATTTATATTATTATATTACTATAATTACCTGGTATTACTTTGTTTGGCATAAAAATAAAGGGATCACTAATTATAATTATTATTAATAAATGTAATAAATGAATTTTAAATTCTTATCAGCGGTTATTATATATCTATTTAGTATTATATATTATGACTTTTTAAATATAATTCAATGAAAGTCTCTGGGTGTGGCAGATAGTGATGTAAAAATAAAGCTAGGCACAAAAATACGGCTAGGTACAAATACATCTTCTGTTCCAAGTAATTTTCAACGTAGCGTATCTAAAGTTCGATTTCACTAACAATACAGATATAGAATGATGTGATAATTATGTATTATATTTGACATGAATTATTTTAACACTATTAATTGAATACCAGTAACAAAAAATATTTTTAATTATTCTCAGCACTACTTTTGGAATGGGTTGCGTAAGTAAACCTGTCAACAAAAAGTTTGATATATTATGAAATGACATGAATTATTTTCTGAAAAACCTTCTTTTTTATTCGTATTCATGTAAACCATACTACATTTACGCAATTAAACAGTTGAGTATATTGGTAAATGTAATATGGTTTTTTGGTATTTAAACAAATACATACAAACATCGTTTCAATTAGATAATGTAAAGACTCTCTCACTTAAACTATAGACTGCTAGGAAATACATGCAAATTAATTCGATCATAATATTTCATCTTACATTATAAACTATGTACAAGTTATACCTAATTATTATCACGTTACGCGCTGTTTGAGGCTTGAAAAAAGATAACATAACGATAATCTTGCTATCTACTTACATCACTTACATTAGTTACAACGATATACAAATATTATTTGGTATATTGTATTAATTAATCCTAAATAGGCCAGACCCAAAATATCAAACACATTTAAACACAGTTCGTCGAACAACGAAGAATGTAACGCAGTTTATTACTACACACATCTATGTTATGTTTTTCAAATTATTTTCGTAACTCTTAAAAAATAAGTAATCACTTTAAAAGTTGGCCCGTATTTTCTGCAACTTTATCAAAATCAAAGATTCTTATAAAGGTTCATTAATACAAATACGTTTACAAGTGTGTGGTACCTATTTTGCTTGAGACATTTCTTCGACGTATACTATATTTATGCATTTTCTTATTCGACGCGACAATTGTGTATAAAGTATTCTTATAATATAGTAGAATAATGGAAAATTAGGCAATACACATTGGATCGTTCTTTGAAATAACATACCAAAATAAAGTAAAAACGTTCAATCTGTACATTCTTGTACGTTTCTCGGTTGTTATTTATCGCATCCTGCAAGGATGGTGTAATCTGTTATTCTTTTCTGTTTCAAGCTTGACAGCTTGATAAATTTTGCTCTAATAGATTTGATGTTATATTTTTGTGGTATTTCGGTAGTAATAGGGTTGTCAACGACTAGATATATTCAAGATATTGGCAATGCCATAAGACTCGAAGACTTTCCAATTGCTTTAGTAGAAATACAAGTTAGATTTTAAAATTGGTTGAATGGAATTTTGCTTGTCCCGTAGTAATATTTTTGTCAATTGTTTTACTATTATCAATACGTAGGCTTTAATATAATAATAACGGAATTTCAGTGGTATGTGAAAAGAGTATTTATATATATTCTTTTTATTAACTTCTTAAAATAACTATTACTATCTTAGCTGTTTCTACAAACATTAACATTGTTTTAACCTCAGTATAAAGTCTAGTTTATTTAAAAAATCCAAAAATCCATGCGTTTGTAAAAATATACTAACATAATACTTTTGTTATGATTTTGTCAGTTGCGTATTTATACGCTCACAAAGGCAATACGCAGGGGGTTTGTCTGTAGACTCTAGTTTCGCTTGAGTCACATATATTTTATCTAACTGTACATAATAATTAATTGTTTAAGATATGGTATCTAATAAACTAAAAACTGCTAAAATAATCATTGTTGCGGTAATTATCGACGCGTTGTTTGTTGTTGTCACAACTTTTCCGTCGTTTGCGTACCACTTGTTAGCTCGATCTGGTACGCGGTTACTTTTCTCAGATTCTTGGTCGTCAAAGTCATCATAAACCTCTGTTCCATATTCATCATCAGAGGTCGTTCTCTCGTCTGGGTATTGGTAGATATGTCTGTCGTTACCTGGTATTTCTGTAATAGAGCGATTACAGTTATTTTGTGTCCGATTTTATATACGCTACGGTCAACGACCACAACGTTGGTCGTCCATCGTAAAATAAGTGAAACAAAATTGATTAGGAACAATAACTAACCGCTCAGGTAATAGCGTCATTGGTCATTGTGCGATCCAGCCAAAGAATGGAAATTGACTTGGCTGGGTAATGGCTTCATTAAGCAACTCGCTCAAAAATTATTATTATTATTTACTAGCTGATGCCCGCGGCTTCGTCCACGTGGATTTAGTTTTTAAAATCACGGAAACTCTGTGATTTATAAAAAGTAGCCTACATATGTCACTCTCCAGGTCCTCAACCCATGCAAAAATCACGTCGATCCGTAACTCTGTTGCCACGTTATTGAAGGACAAACCAACAAACCAACAAACAAATAAACAAACACACTTTCGCATTTATATGTTAGTAAGGATTTCATTTAAGAAAATTTGTAACACTTATGACAAGGCAAGACTCTGCCACTGGCTCGAAAAGTGGATTCTGTTAAGACAAGCCGGCAAGAAACTCAGAAGTTGCTCTTTTCAAAACAAAATGTCTCAAAGAACTCGGACAATTGCTTTAAATTAGGTATAGTTGCTTGGTAATTGGTACCTAAAGTTACCTTAAAATAAGTTTACACGTGTCATACCATATAATCTGATTTTGCTCTCCACGTCACCGAGCGAGTTTTTCGCAACGCATATGTAGCTTCCGAGGTCTTCACGCCGTATGTTCTTAATGGTCATTGACATTTCTGCCTCGAACATGGACTTTTGTCTTACAGCCATCTCGTGGTGTTCAGACGGTATTATTAGCTCACCTGCGGCAAAATTTATTACTTTGAGCATTTGCTTTCAAATCCAATATTAGAATTTCATCTTTCCTCCGCTAAGTTTTATGAAAAATGTAAAAACTTCGGGCAGACACCTAGAGTTTTATATCCGCTTTATAATTTGTTTCTTTTTTAACTTGATGCTTTACCCAAGTTCATCATAATCCTATTAGCGTTTAAATATGAATTTTTAAATACTTCTTGGAAAACTCTCGCTATTATGTCTTAAATTCATTTTAGAGTAGGGAAAGAGTATCTAGTTAGGTGTTGATTTTTAAAAATCTAAATACATTTAACTTTTGATTTAGGTAATAATTACTACTAATCACCCTGGCGGCATAACAATTAATAATATTACGAATATAGAAACCATCTCTGAGTGACAATAATTAAATTTGTTCAGTACTTTCCGAGTTAAAGCTTTTGAACAGATGTAGGAAGCAAGGCAATTTGTGGCGTAATCCTGCAAATCATGGCTAAAATAGCAATTAAAATCTATAAAGACTTAAACAGAAAAGTGACGGTAACAACGCGGCAGTAAATCATGTCGCATTAAGACGCGTTGGAATGCTGTTCTCGCGTATTGTGTCTTCAAACTTTGCATACCTAGAGGAATACAGCCTGCGAGGCGTAACTTTCTTACTACGTTTACGGGAGTGATTGCCAAAAGTTCAAATCAGGTTTTAAAAAGCAAAAGATCCGATTAAAACTATCGAATAAAAAAAAAACTTGACGCGTAGCGGCGCCCCAAGCCCTTCAGTCAATAAATAATCACAAGCCCGATGCCATTTTACACTATCGGTGTGAACTTAGAAGGTGATGTTTGACCTCTCGCTGACGGTAGGTATTTAATATTATGTGAATTTAAGTTTAACTGGTGTTAAAAGAGTTTTATTCCGATACCGAGCGTTTTACCCCGCGGGAACCCATAAAACTCTTCCTCAAAGTCCTCAAGTATGCAATGTCCATAATGACCATACCTACGTAAAAAAATCACGTCGATCCTTTGTTAGATTGCTTCGTGATTGAAGGACAAAGCTTTTGTCCGTAGCTTCGCTCACATTAAGTTCGATTTTTCAAACCCCTATTTTACCCTCTTAGGGGTCTAATTTTCAAAAAATTTTCTTAGCGGATGCTTGCGTCATAATAGCTATTGTATGCCCAGCTCTATCCGCCCAGCGTTTCGAACTGTGCGTTGATAGATCAGTCAGTCAGTCACCTATGCCTTTTATATATTTAGATTTAGATAAATTATGTATGCAAGAATTTTACCAGGATCTTTAACCCAATAGTTGATGGATTTAGGCGATGATTCCACGTAGCACTCCAGCGTGACATCGGTGCCCAGCGGCGCCCCCACCAGCTGGTTGGGCACCTGGATCACTGGATGGACTGCAATGGTATAACAATGTTAGAAAACAATGCTTAGAATTTCCTGTATACAACAGTAAAATGGCACTTGTGTCCTATTCTCCTTTTCATAGCATTATCCACGGTGACTTTTTTATCGTCCTACAAAAGCAAACCAGTTAATTTACCCTGTATTTATTATCCACTAGTTAATAATACATAATAGCAATATTTAAAAAGAAACAAAATTGTTTGATTGTATATTATTAAAATAAATAAATTAAATAAAAAATTTATATTAACAAACGTGGTGAGGCCGTGGGGCGTCGGCTCCGTTCTTTGTAGTCATTCACATTTTAGCGAAATATTCGAATAGGTAAGCGTATTTGTTTGTTTTTTTAACATTACTCATTGGAAAGTTTTTTATTTTTATTACAGGGTACATTAACTGGTTTCCTTTTTTAAGACGTTAAAAAAGTCACCGAGTACCTATATTGTTTGATGTTACAAAGGCTTTATAAAATAAACATTGTTTATCGTTAGCAAAATCTTTCCCCTTTCAAACTCTCCCAGTGCCTAGGGTTACTGGAAGAGATTTCTTTTGTAAGTGCTTGATTGTACATCTTTTACAAACAATATTGGCAGAATAGACAAATACTAATACGATCATTTGACATCCTACTACAGATAAATTTTTTGTCATTGAATTTGTTACTTATTCGAAATGCTTTATTGGAACTAGACTGTAAAATCACTGAGTAAAAATTAGAACGAGTTTTAAATAGCTGTACGATAAGTATTATACGCTGTACGATAAGTACGATAAGTATGATATTATACTCTAATACTATAATAGTCGTAAGTCCGCTTCTTCTTTGTGTATCCTCGATTGCGCCTTTTATTAATTACAGTGGTGCTCAGCGACTAAGTAGAGGCAACTCCAAAGTTTACAATCTCTGAGCTATATTATGAGTAAATATATTTAATAAACAATATTTCGCGATTAACGACTACAATGGTCGCAAAGACGGAAAAATAATTGAGCTATTATCTTCTGAGACAGCTTTCCCCCTTCAGTTTACGCTGGATTGCGTCTTTTGTTAATTAGTGCGGTCTTCAGAAACTACGTTGATGGAATCCGGGAAAAAGTGCCACGATTTGTTCCGTAACTTTTTCTTAGCTAATTACAGTTAATAAAATTGTACCCACTTAATATAATCATTTTAAAAATAGTTGTATTATTTTCTTTTCGGCGCCTCATTTTTTTTAATTTTAGAACCAAACCAATTTTACTACTTTACAATTCATGCCCGCGTGGAATAGTGTCAATACTGATCTAGGCTGATTTTAAGCAGGCGTTATTTTTTATACATCTCTAAACAAGAAAACTAGATTTATTATGAAGTATAAAACGGAGTGACGTAGTCCGTCAGAACCAAACTTCTTGAATGAAGATTATAAAAAAAGGGTTGTTTAGGAGACTGAAGGGTCCTAAATTTATTTCATTAAAAATCAATTATCCTATTAACTGTATATTAATCCATCAAAATTTTGTTCATCTTAAATAATAAATTGTAAAAACTTAAATATAAAATAAATGTTACGTGTATAGTAACATTTGCGTACTAAGCTAATTAACAGCGTTCGTTTGTAGAATTTAAATAGCGAGCTTACTTTCTCAGTGAGATTTTAAATAACTAAATAATATTTCCTCTAAAGCTTTATAAAATTACGTTTGCTCAATTATGCGCGCTCGTTTGCCACCTACGTGGTAAATAACGTGTGCACAGATATTGTGGTAGAAAAAAAGAGTAACGTATCGAAGAAATTAGGTTTAATAAATTAAAACTTTGATATACTGATGAAAAAATAGCATTTATAAAAACCAAAGTACTAATTCTGTGAAATATACATTTATGACAACGAACTATAATGCTTAGAAGCGTAATGGTCGACGCGGTGATAAGCCATTAAAGGCCGATTACGTACTATCGTCGCGTTAGTAGGTCGAGCTACAATAAACATTTATGACATCGAACTATCACGCTTAGAAGCGCAATGGTCGACGCGGTGATAAGCCATTTTAGCAAGCCTTTAAAGGCCGATTACGTAGTATCGTCGCGTTAGTAGGTCGAGCTCGCAGAAAGTTATTAAAAAATTAGGTCCTGTGCTGTGAAAGGGTGTCATAATTCATCACAATAACCATCAAAAACGTAATTACCAGTACCAGTACAGAAAATAAGTAGTTATATAGCATTCACACATTCATTGCTTGTTTTGAGCTTACGTTTTGCAGCGGACTTTTGTTACAAAATAAATAACGTTAGAAACAAATAACAATAGCAAAAATGAAAATATGCGACATATAGAAAATTTCCTTTTTTGTCGGTTTGTAACAAAAACAAATGTTTAATTTTGTTATTACAAAAGCTCTAAGTTGTTCTATTGAGCGCGATACTTTGCGATTAAATTGTATTCTTGTCTAAATGTGGTAATAGCAGTAATTTATATTTATATCAATTGTTCAAAAAGATTATTATTGTAATGTTCTTATATTAGAAAAGCATTATTGAGCATTGAAAACTATTATAATTATTATAATCTGTTAATTACGTATAACTTAGGTATAATATTAATTAGCACGGGATAAATTAAAATTCATTATCTACTGCATGGATAGTTCATTGCAAAACTAAGGTCTCTTCACTTGCACGCCATCCACTTCTTGTTCGTGGTTCGTTGGATCCAATTCATTCCCTTTTCACTGAAGAAAAAACGTCATTGAAGAAGTTCTCAGCGTATATTCCAAAGTATAAGAGTAGAGTTGTTAATTATTATTTGAAATATTTTCTAGTCATAACATAAAATATTATCTATTTTATTAAGATAATACTTTTAAGCTGTGTCTACGCTATCGAGTCTATGCGAGCCTAGCTCGAACATTTTATAATTAAGGTCATGTAGGAAACTTATAACAAATTAACTCGTATCTCGAAAGAAGTTTTCGCACTACGCTCACGACTTATTACTACTAGATTAAATAACTATAAAAACAGTTGCTGGGTGGATTTTCAATATAACGTTATAGTAACGTTATGTGGTTTTTAAGCTTAATTAAAACTTTTTGTTCGAGAAGGACCCTAAAAGTATTAAATAAATTAGTTTACAATATACTTACATATTGTACAATGACTAAATATTTCTCATTTTTCTGTTAAAATGTAATTTAATGTGCAGATTGTCATTTACCGCTCCGTTATTTTACCAGTGTGCTTAATAACGTCGCTCTGCTCTCAAAATACAGACCTAAATTATTCATGCTTACTTGACGAATCATAATAACAATATCTATACTGACCCCCTAACTAAATTTTTTAGATCAAACTTAAACATAACATAATTATTTCAGCTTTTAAAAAAATGTCACAAGGTTTTCATCATTAACCTCCGCGTTGTTTGTTTTATTAAATTTAAATTACTAAACTAGTTTAATAACTTTGAAAAGAATAACACAGTAGTTCTCATGCCGAGCCCTCTCAGCTGGTATCGATGTTTGAACGCTAACGCACGTAAGCGCAGTGAAAGAAGACCAAACTCGACTGTAAGAAAAAAATGTCAGCAAATCTCATCATTAAACGAACGCGTATATTTTGGTAAGTAATGATCAATTATACTTTTGATAAGTAAGGTTGAATAACATTTAAACTAAGTCATTTAATTAAAGAATTTGAAATCCTTGTTCTCTTAATTCGAACAAGTTGTGATATGTTCTTTATCGTTTAATCATTTATCGCAACATCATTCATTGCAAAATTGTTGCTGAGGTGAATGATTATTAATGAGGCTAATGATAGTTCTATTGAATTCTTATTTATTGCTTTGTAATTTTTCAGATGATACCATGGCTAAAACAAAACAAGAACGCTTAGCTCAGCAATGGTTATGTAAAAGACGGTAGTATGCAGAAAAGTGATCCTGAATTATACGAGTTAGAAAAAGAAAAACAACGTGCAAAATATGAAAAACGTAAAAGGGAAAAGAAACAGAAATCGATTGCAGAGAAAAGCCCGAGGGAACAGAGACAAATACGCAAACGATTGAAAGAAAATTCCAAAAAAAATATAGACTAAACAAAAAAGAAGAAAAATCAGTAATTCCAAGTATTGTTCATGAGGAGCTAGAACCTTGAGCTTTATGGTATAGTATATGCCTCTGAGAGCTTTTCTGAACAAACTAGCCATCCTGATAAAGATCCCATCTGTTTATTTTCTAAAAACGATTTCTTGAAGGCTGAAAGGAAGATTCGTTATCGAGAACTAAAAAAGAGAGTGCGATTGACAGGCATTATAAAAAACCTGCAGAAAATTACGGTTGAAATCAATTGTCAATAAACAAAGTAACCAGACTGAATCCCCAACTTATATCCCTGATGCTACTCTCCAAATCAAAAGAAGAAGCGAACACTTACTCATCTTAGGCATACAGGCAATTTGAGATCAAAAAAGGATACGAAATTCTCACTACTACGTCAAAAGGTAATTGATGATATTGTAAAGTTTTACAACGATGAGGCTGTTAGTACTATTTGCGCCGGTAAGAAAGAATTTATATTTGATGAGAATGATGTTAATTTCACATATTTTCAATGGAAGAAGAAAACCAAAGAGATGGTCACGAATAAAGGCCTTACGAAGAAGCAAATACTAACCGTAAAAGAAAAAATAACCACACTTCCAAAAAGGAGGAGGTTTTCAATTCGGCCGGTATCTTTTTTTTTCTATGTATGTCCACCGATTACTCCGGGGTTTCTGAACCAATTCACGCGATTTTTTTTTAATCGACAGAGGAAGCTCGGGAAATTGTTCCATAAATTTTAACTTCAACTCCTCAAGCCTGATGCTGCAGAGGTACTTTCCCCCTAAATTATGGGGCTTTAGGAAGTGTCATTTACGAATTGGTATGCTTAAGCATATACTAGATCATAGAGCTCCAGGTCCTACTCCTCAATCCTGATGCTGTAGGGTACTGCCCACCTAAATTGTAGAGATTTAGGAACATCATGATCATGAATTTTTATTGTATGTAATAAGCATAAACTACATACATCATGGAATTCTAGGTTTTAGCTCCTCAATCCTGATGCTGCAGGGTACTGTCCACCTAAACTGTGAGGATTTAGGAACTTTCGCTTGCAAATTGATACTGTTAGTATTAAGTATAGCCTACATCGTGGAACTCAAGGTCCTAGCTCTTCAACACTGATGCTGCATGGTTACTGCCTACCTAAACTGTGAGGATTTAAGAACTGTCGCTTACGAATTGATATTGTTGGTACCAAGCATATACTACATCATAAAGCTCAAGGTTCTAGCTCCTCAATCCTGATGCTGCATGGTTGAGGAATTACCAACCGTGGCTTTCGAATTGATTTGATTGTTGGTATGTACCAAGCATTAACTACATCATGGAGCTCCTGGTCTTTAGAAATTGTGTATTGTTAATAAGTACTAAAGTTACCAAGTATAGACTACATTATTAGCGTAGCGTTAGCGGGAGGGGAGAAAGAGAGCAGGAACAAGCTATACTAAAAAGCTTAAAATAAAATTCTTTTCAAAAAACCGACTTTCAACGCCACTACAAAGTATAAAAATAATTTTATTTTGTACACGTTTGTTGAAGTCAGGCGAACTTAACTAGAAACGATGAAATCGATACGCGATGCTCGCCCGATTTCAATAAGCGTGTCTTTTATATGTCACCATAATATAAGCGTCGCGCATTTTTTTTATACTTATTGAGAATTTTATTTCCATCATTACCCACAACACCATATCATTTATCTCAATAGAAATAACATCCACCTCAACGTAACATCATTCGCCTCAATAATAAAAAATCTATTTTATGGATTAACTCATTAATTAGTCGTTTAAAACTAACTCTAAATACACATAGGAGCTAGATTTTAAAAAAGGATTGTTATTTATTACATATTTTTTACATTTTCAAGTCATTTAGAAAATAACGTCAAATTAGTTAAATAAAATCCTAAAATGAAAATCCACCCTGCTGCATGAGCATGGATTCATCTTATTATTCTTTAAAGAATCCATATTTTTGGGTCCAAATCATATGTTGCTAAATTCTCCCGCATTGCAACTCACCATAAAAATAGAGAAGCAACGCATGGCAGGCGGTTTGATCCAATAGCAACTGATAATAAATATCTTTAACACCGTAGCAATCATGAACACTCTGACAAGAGTGGATGACTTAAAGGAAGAATCTTTTGGATAATAATCGGATGATTTTGACGTAT
Organism: Hipparchia sbordonii; assembly: GCA_038048805.1. Lineage (NCBI taxonomy): Eukaryota > Metazoa > Arthropoda > Insecta > Lepidoptera > Nymphalidae > Hipparchia > Hipparchia sbordonii. Next base: position 7,097,915 of record CM076098.1, read on the forward strand.
TAACTGTAAAAGAAGCTTCTTTGACCGCTCTTCCGTGATGCTCGGGATGCTGCTGCGTCACTAAAATGTTGACGAACATGCTCAAGGCAAGGTAAATATACCTTTGTGCTTGTCAAATAACCGACAAATGACGTAAGGTAGCGCGAGTCGAACGCTCGAGGCCTGTTCTCTTTAGACTGTCTACGCCTGCTCGTGCTCGGTTCACCTAGTGTAGACGCAGCTCTATCTTGAGTCAGAAGGTAAATAAAATATCAACTTACAGTGTACACTTATGTGAATCCTCTTGCTAACTGTGGGCGGCACGCCATTACTGGCGATACATAAGTACGTGCCCATCTCGGAACGCGATATCTTCGTCAACTTTAACACTTCACCCTGGTATGTTAGCACTGTAAACAATATCATACGTTGTAACTTATAAAGAGTATGAGAGTGTAATTTAAGTGTAAGGGATGGATAAGGTGTGCCACTTTAGGAATGGATTAATTGGAAATGACTAGAAATATATTAAACAGAATTACTGTCTTGAGTTACGAGGTACTGGGTCATATAAAGGTAAACAATTTAAAATTTTTTAAGAGTTAATTTTTTATTGTATTATATTTAATACTAGACGATGCCCGCGACTTCGTCCGCGTGCATTAAGTTTTTTTAACTCCCGTAGGAAATTTTCCGGAATAAAAAATAGCCTATGTTTTAATCCAAGTTATAATCTATCTCCATTTTAAATTTCAGCCAAATCGGTCCAGTAGTTTTTGCGTGAAAGAGTAACAAACATACACACACACACATACACATACAAACTTTCGGATTTATAATATTAGTGTGAAGTGTGATAGTGTGATAGTGTGATGTGATGTGATGTGATAAATAATTGTATTATATTTGTAATTGTTTAGGTAGGTATATATTTATATCTACCTAAAAAATAACAAATATGAAAAAGTCTTAATTATAACTATTTCTTCTTAATTTACATTTATTTGATTTCCATAAGTTTATGTATTTACTCAGCAGAAATACTAAACAACAAAGAAATAAAATAATTATGTATTTATAACTTTTAATGTTAATATATTAATAATAATTAATAACCATAAATAATAATTAAATTAAAACGTAAAGACGTAAATTTAAAAATTCATAAAATAATATTCAAGTTTTAATTTTAAGACGTACTTATTGTTATCTTTAAGTAATTTTTACATTAATTATACTTTCAAATCTCGTCGTGCTAGGCATTTTACCAGGTAATTGTGGGGCATCGCTCGTTTTAGTTTATTTTTTATTTTATACTTTTAGGTAAATTTAATCTTAATCATTTATTATTAACGCATATTATTTACGCACCAAATCTTAAAAAAGGCTTTTTCTGTACAGTAATTACGTACCTAAAATATACGGTCGAATAAATTTCATTGCGGAATGATACAATTTCAGAGGATTTTTGGTCATTATGAATACCGCCGCTAGGTTTTAACTAAAAATCTTGAAAAAGGGACAAACGGAATTTGGTCCACTCCAAACTTGTGGGAGTACAGCATGTTGTGGTTTAATTTAATTGGAGCGCGTATAAGTGGCCTGGAGGCAATTTTCGTGCCTCTACAAAACTCATGATTTTTGAGTAGGTATGAATAATTTTTGAAGGCGCTAAATTGTTGTACACGATTTCTAAATTAAACCACATTGACAGGTCGAATAAAAATTCTTTTCAAAAAACCGACTTCAAACGCCACTACAAAGTATAAAAATAATTTTATTTTGTACACGTTTGTTGAAGTCGGGCGGCTTAAATAGAAACGATGAAACCGATACGCGATGCTCACCCGATTTCAATAAGCGTGTCTCTTATATGTCACCATAAGGTAAGCGTCGCGCATCGATTTCACTGTTTCTAGTTAAGCCCGCCCGACTTCAACAAACGTGTACAAAATAAAATTATTTTTATACTTTGTAGTGGCGTTTGAAGTCGGTTTTTTGAAAAGAATTTTTATTTTAAGATTTTTAGTGTAGCTTGTTCCTGCTCTCTTTCTCCCCTCCCTCCAACACTACGGTACTGAAGTAGTCTATACTTGGTACCTACAGTTATTATTAACAACACACAATTTCTAAAGAGCTAGGACCAGGAGGTCCATGATGTAGTCCATGCTTGGTACCAACAATATCAACTCGAAAGTGATAGTTCGTAATCCCTCCAACCCTGCAGCATCAGGATTCAGGAGCTAGAACCTTGAATTTTATATGTAGTATATGCTTGGTACCAACAATATCAGTTCGTAAGCGACAGTTCCTAAATCCTCACAGATTATGTAGGTAGGCCTGCAGCATCAGTATTGAAGAGCTAAGACCTTGAGCTCCACGATGTAGCCTATGCTTAATAATAACAATATCAATTCGCAAGCGAAAGTTCCTAAATCCTCACAGTTTAGGTGGGCAGTACCCTGCAGCATCAGGATTGAAGAGCTAGGACCTTGAGCTCCACGATGTAGACTATGCTTAATACCAATAATATCGATTCGCAAGCGAAAGTTCCTAAAGCCTCATAGTTTACGTGGGCAGTACCCTGCAGCATCAGGATTGAGGAGTAGGACCTGAAGCTCTAAGATCTAGTATATGCTTAGGCCAAGTATACCAATTCGTAAATGATAGTTCCTAAAACCCCATAATTTAGGGGGAAAGTACCTCTGCAGCATCAGGCTTGAAGAGTTGAAGGTAAAAATTTTTATGGGACCATTTCGCGAGCTTCCTCTGTCGATTAAAAAAAAATTGCGTGAATCGGTCCAGAAACCCCGGAGTAATCGGTGGGCATACATAGAAAAAAAAAAAAAATATATACCGGCCGAATTGATAACCTCCTCCTTTTTGGAAGTCGGTTAAAAATAGTGTATTTCTTTTAAATGTCCCCCGCGGAAAACGATAGTAGATACGTATAGATCTTGAAGTATTAATTTTTTTTCCTCCGAGGTATAGATAGATACTAGAGTAGGTATACATAATTATAGAGCTCAAAGAGAATGTAATCACTCCGTTTTAAGAGCTCTCAATTAGAATACAAGGACCACATTTTTTGGATAATTGTCAGCCAGTACGTAAACAAATAATGTAAAAAAAGTAAATGGGACATTTGTGTTTCTGAAGAATTGTATATTATGGTGTGCATGTGGAGAATTTAATCTGATGATACGAGGATTGTACTATTCAAAGAAAAATCCCGAAAATCCCGATTGGTTGGATTATGGCGTGCAAAATGCAGTCATACGGATGGCCGTTTTATTATACATACGTAGTCAGAGAAACAACGCTGTCCTGGCGCTATTCAAATACACTGAGATAAATGAAATAATTTTCTCGCCTGGCGCTGGATTTGCTGTTATTTGAGGTCAGTATGTGAACATTTTTCCAATTATGAACAGCTCTGTATGATTTATCAAAAAATAGTTGCTTTGGATATTATTGCTATATATTTTCTATTATTATTATTGCTATATAATTATATTATTTTTTATAAATAAATAATTATTTATATTGATTAATTTAAATAACTAGGTTTAGATACATAATCTGCGTTCACGTCTAAGTATTCGCTTATAATTTCTATATGGGTTTTACGATAATAATAAATGTAAAATTTTTTCAAGAAGTTTTAAAATACAAGCTGATGTTCGTGACGAATTTTTCAGTTCCGCAAGAACTATTTGATTTTCTGAGATAAAAAACCTATGTCACTATTTAGATCCTTAACTATATCCAAGCAAAAAATCACGTCGACCAGTAGCTCTATTGCAGCGTGTTTGAAGGAAAAACCAAAAAACCAACAAACAAACACTATTTCGCATTTATAATATTAGTAAGATTAACGTACAGTAGTTTGAACCTGATGATTACTTTACAACAAGCTTTGTGATCCAAAATTGCTGTCTCTTGAAAAATGTCTTATCAAAAGGCAAATACAGGGAAAGCGTGGTTTTGTCATATGAAGAAAAGAGATGAAGAGACGGCGAGAGTGTTTGTCGAGATTATTTGAAAAGATAAGTTTTAGTTTTTCTAGTTAAGGACACATTTTTGATATTTGAATATCGCGTTAGATATTCAAATTTATAATTTGGTGTTCAAAGGGCTCTTGAATTTTCTGCATGATATTTGATGGCTACATGCTCAGCTCCGTTAGCCAAGCAAAATCAAGAATAAGAAGAAAAAAAGAATAAGAAGTCGAAAAGTATTAAGAAAGCGAGTGAAGTGTTCAGTGTTTAGTCTAAACTTTAGAGTTAAACTCTAAAGCCATAGGTAAGCCCAACTGTACGAAGTACGGGTGAGTCAGTGATAAATATTCAGTAGATTGCGAACCTATTTGAAACTATGACTACGGAATATAAATAACATTCTAAAGGAAGCACGAAAAATGTTAATTAATTTTTAAAAGGTCGAAGAAAAAAAAACTTTGCGTAAAAGAAAAGTGAACCAAAAGTAGGCTCAATTCCAAAGAATCCACCAAGCGCCATAAAGCGTTTTAACATTCCTACAATGAGAGCTGGGAGTCTATTCACGCTGGAACTCTACTAATTACGACAAACTTTGAACAATACTGGACGCGAAGTTCATCCGGGGCAGTCGTCGCATTGTCGCGCCTCAAAATAATGCGGTCACACAGACCGCACGGTATTATACATGTACAGAAAAACAATGCCGTCCTTGCGCTATTCAGATATACTAAGACAAATGAAATATTTTTCCCGCGGCCGCCGAGCGCGCAGTAATTTGAGGTCACCGAGCGCTGCAGTTTTCTAATTATAAAGCTTCTGGATGATTTATTAAAAAGTGCAAGTAGCCGTTGTCTACATGAAAATATTTTCTTGTTCGGATTTCTTGCTTGTAATGTAACGGGGTTTCGTTGTTTTGCTTGTTGGATTTTATTTGTGAAACTAAATATTATGTACACGTACGTAATTATTAGACTAGGGACCTACTGAGTAAAGTTTCACTGACAGTTTTAGTTATGAAACGCTATCAAAAGTCTATCCTTCAATCACGCAGTGCAATCAATTTTTAGTAAGGATATGTCATATGAGTGATATTATAATAGAAAGGTATATAAAGGAACCTTATAGAAATTTATTTCTATCATAGGAACTTACTTTTTTAGTTCTTTTTATATAAGTAAGTACTATTTATATTTTAATTTATTTGTATCTCGGAGGAAAAAAAATTTTGTGTTTAGAATTTCCCTGAACAAAACAGTAAATCTTATACTTCTTATTGTATTTTTACAACAAAAGCATACAACCTTAGTATTGAGTAGGAGTTACCTACTACAATTTCCATACAAACTTTTTCTTTTTAATGAAAGTTTGTAATAGAGCAATTAGCTGGTAGACTGTAGTATAGCGGCTCGATCAAGTTTCGTGAAAATTCTCTTTAGTTTTTGTAACTGGAAAAATATTACCAATGTGCATTGTGTACTTCTGCGCGTACAAATCCGTCCAATTATGCATTTTAAGCTTACATAACTTTGCATTAATAACTTCACTGGCTTAAATAAATCATACAAACTAATATTAAACCGCATGTAACACAGTAGATCTAATCTTTACGATGATTGCCACTGCGTGAGGTTTGTTTTGTAAATTATGAACCAATATTCCCACAGAATGTTTCCTAATAACATTCAAGCAAATTATACTCCGATAATTAGATATGGCGGCAAATAATATTTAGTTATAATTCTCTCTCTTAATTTTCAGAAAATCCACACTTAATTTTCTGAAGCCAATATTGCTTCAATGTTATAGCATTAAGGCAGAAACATACAACGAGTGACGGAAACTGAATGGCAGGATGCTACACTTTACGCGCGCGTAAGCGTGGACGCAAAATTGCCGCGCAACTTAGATTTTTTAGAAGGTTGTTAATTTGTATCTTATGCTGAGATCTATAGAGCCTACTCTGACTCAGCTCAGACTCAAGATAGAGGTTAAAACAAGACACAAATATGCTCTGACATAAATCTGTCTCGTTTTAACTCTATAGATTTCAGTCTGTAGATTTCAGCCTTTGTATCTATCTTTTTGAGTTACTTTTTGAGTAGGTTAGTTGAGAGAGACGAATTATATTTGCTATAATTCAATGTTTTGAGCATCGTTAAATTTTTTTCCCTGTTTTTACTTTAGAATAGTAAAGTTAAAGTTAATGCCAGCAAGAGTATCAAAATAACAGGAGCGCTCCTGTCATTTTCATACATTGGCATTAACTTCGCCTCTACTGTTCGAAAGTTAAAATGTTTATCAATCTAAAGACTCTGCATGAAAGCGGATCCAAGCATAAGCCGGAAAAACGCTACGAAGAAGATTTGATTTTAATAATCTATCGCTTCACACTGTCGATCTACATATTACTGCACTTTTGTAGCGCATAATATCACACGAGTAGATACAACAGAAAAGTTATATCAAAGTCTTAGCGATTTCGCGGCGAAAATGTCCTATCGCCCCATTTATCATTATTACTTCGTTTGCGAATCGCAATTCATGTTGTTAACAATTAACAAGCTTAAGAGGATAAGTAGAACTCTATATTGCTGTTAATAAAGTTTTGCGTAATAAGCTATCGTGTTCCCTTTGGTAACACGATCGGTTATTATTGATCGTGATTCTCGTGGTGTACCGTGAATATTCATTTTAAGTAAATTGGTTTTAGCTATAAAAGTCAAGGGGCGGATTAGGTAAAGTAATTTTATGCAATGACTCTTGTTTAGAACTTGTTTTTATAGGTAACTGGATTCACAGATTTTTAGCCTTATCAATCACTTTTCGGGTACTTTTCTTCATTTTCGTTTTAGTCCTGGTTCTAGTCAGAGATATGAAAGTATAAATCAAGCGAATAACCTTTTATACGATGATTAAAGTTGACGTTGGGACAGTAGCAAAGGCAATCTATCAAAGCGGCAAATTTATTCGTCGGTTAAAGTTAACTCGGCGAAGATGATGATAGACAAAATTAGAATATACGTACAATAGTTTTCTATTCAAATGTGCTTTCGAATACTTTTGAGAGCACTTTGTGTCTCTTACCTTTGGTCTTTGCTCCGGTGCTATCTCTTACAACTATTTCCTGGCCATCTTCCCGTTTCCACATAACCCGTGGTGGAGGAATGCCGCGAGCCCTACACGAAACTCGCGCCGTGCCGCCTTCTGGTACCATGGTGTCGCCTGACGTCTCTTCTGGTATGAAGTCAGGTGGGATCACTACTTCTAGATACCCCATCTGTTCAAAAATAACATTTATTATTAGACACTACTGCTTTTTCTAGGGAGCCGATGATCGTGTTATTTCTTTTGTGGTTCTTTGTAAATCTCTCAGGAGCTTACGTGTCCTATTATTATTATTATTATTATTTTTATATTACCTACTTATTTACATTTTGAACTCAAACTCAAGATAATACTTTTTTCGTCCGCGTCGATTAAGATTTTTTAAATCCATTGGAAACTTAGATTTTCGGGGATATAAAGTATCCTTACATCCATTTCCTACTTATGTCATATAATTATTATTATATAATAAAAATTATCTAAGGAAAAAAATGTAGATATCGATTCAATATAAAAAGCCTTGAAAACAGACATTTGCATTATGGATTAAAATTCAAAAACATCTTAGAAGCTCCTTTGAAACCTCAAAAATTAATTCTGTGCAATGAATTCGCAATTTAGTTTTTTGTATAAAATTTAATTCACCACAGTAATTACTTGCCAGAGGAAGAATATTCAAAGTAGTTGGCTAGTTAGTAACGCATATCAAACTTTTCTCTTTAATATTAGCAAACTAAGCTGCTTCAGATTTCTTAAGAAATGTTAATATGAAGTATTCTTATAAAATTTGCTCGTCTAAGGAAACCGCTAGATAGTTGGTACATAATTATTTTGAGATTGAATAATGATTCTTGGATAAATAGTGTCCGGGGCAGATTGATTTACGGTCGGGCTTTCAGAAAATGAATTATTTTGTACAGCCTTTTGGCTCAATAATCACATTTTAAATTAATTGAAACCTTTTCAACGATATATTGAAGCGGAGCGTCGAATGTTAAATAGGCAGAAGAGGCAATTTGCTTTACACTGCCTGTTAATTGTAACTTTATCATTGGTACAATGCCGTAATATTTCACAAAAATTCGGTGATATTTAGCTGCATAGATGAATTGCAACAGCAATAAAATAAATTAGTTGGTGCAATATTCATTTTATTTGACTACCATTTCAATTTTCACCGTCAGTTTTTTTGCAACGCCAAATCCGTTCAGTGATTTAGCATTCCGATACGTTGCTGCATATAAATCTATAAGGTTTATGTTTATATGAGTCCATGAATAATCCTTCCAAATTGGTGCATTTTTATCCTAGACTGCGTTATTCCGTATCATTGCCTTAGCCTAGTACAAGAACGTTGCAGCTGGACTGACGAACGACATGATATTGAAGCAATTTGATTATTACTATCTGATATTGATACATACTAATTATATATTAATAAATATCTCGAGATTAATCTGTTAATACTTACTTGGCTTTTCATTGGATCCGTGTTGATTTGGCACATATACTGTCCCCGGTCCTCCTCCTGTACGTTCTTTATGTGGAGGTACCACGTGGAGTGGTCTGCGTGCGAGACCGACACCCGGTGGTTGTGGGTGATCACGTGCTCGTGGATCGCTTGAATAGCCTTTGTATCCGCCTTCACCCAGCCCACCTGGACAATACCGTGTTTTATACCAAACTAGCTTTACCCCGCGGCTTCGCTCACGTTAAGTTCAATTATTCCAACCCCTATTTTATCCCTTTAGGGGTTGAATTTTCAAAAATCCTTTCTTAGCGGACACCTACGTTATAATAGCTATCTACATGCAAAATTTCAGCCTGATCCATCCAGTGGTTGATAGATCAGTCAGTCAGTCAGTCAGTCAGTCAGTCAGTCAGTCAGTCACCTTTGCCTTTTATATATTTAGACTAGCTTTTGCCCACTAGGTAGATGCTTCGTCCGCGTGAAGTTAGGTATGACCTTTGTTTTTCCGAAATTAAAAGTAGTCACTTATCCTACCTAATTTGTTCTTGATTCCGCAGTTGCAGCAACAGTTGCTCTTTACGGATTAACATACCAATAAACGTATTATAGCATTTATTTACTCGTAGTACAGGGATTTCTAGAAACAGGCGAAATTAAATTGTATCATTTCTACGAAATTAGCTATTCATATCCTGAATACAAGATTTAAATTAATTGTGTCCTTTGAGAGAGTCGTCGACGGTAGAACTTGTAAACAAGTTTCATGCATGAAATAGATAGTCAATAGTACCTATATCAATATGTATTATTAACCAGTACTGCTTCACTAATACAGTACCCACACAAATATAAAAATATAGTACGTGTCACGTATATCGATCAATAATTGTCTCTGGTCTGGTCTGGTTGGAGGCTTTGACCGTGGTTAGTTACCACTCTACCGTCAAAGACGTGCCGCCAAGCGATTCAGCGTTTTGGCACGATGGCATGTAGAAACCGATTAGGGGTCTACCCTGTCATACCCCTTCCAAGTAATCCCGCTACCATCTTAGACTGCAGCGTCTTACCATCAGGTGAGATCGCAGTCAAGGGCTATCTTGTCATTGAATTAAAAAAAATTAGTTATATGTGTGTATGTGTGATTCCGACCAATAGAGAATCTCCTCCTTTTTTGAAGTCGGTTGTCGGTTAAAAACTAAATAAAATAGCACGTGAGTGGACAGCATAACGAGGACGGGACGTCACGTCGGTAGATCGCATGTACTCGTGCCATACCGCCTTTGTGTCCGGCTTCACCAAACGCACCTGAACAATGTAGTGATTTATAACCCATCTCTGGGGAAAGACGATAAATCTTGTAATTTCTTAACAAAATCCTAAGCTAGCTATTCATATTTTTAATACAAACTCCAAAAATAATTACGAAAATGTGATACAAGATTTTGTAAGGATGCCTGATATTATAGCAAAATGAAGTACAGCAATATAGTATTATTTAACTAAAACCAATGATATTACCTTCCCAAACTATTACTAAAACTACTATTTTTATCTAAATATATAAAAGGCAAAGGTGACTGACTGACTGACTGACTGACTGACTGACTGACTGACTGACTGACTGACTGATCTATCAACGCACAGCTGAAACCACTGGATGGATCAGGCTGAAATTTTGCATGTATTTAGCTATTATAACGTAGGTGTCCGCTAAGAAAGGATTTTTGAAAATTCAACCCCTAAAGGGATAAAATAGGGGTTGGAATAATCGAACTTAACGTGAGCGAAGCCGCGAGCAAAAGCTAGTTACTAATAATTTCGAAGCAGAAATGTGTTTAGGACCTCAACAAGTTAAGGTCTCAAGTTTACAACAAATAAGTAAATCCTTGTAAAATAATAAAAATATTTTTGTATTTTTGTGTCGCGATGCGGCTTGTATATTGTAAATGTGCGGGTGTTTAAATCGTCCATTACTGTCCGTTGATATGCTCTAGTATCATAATATTTATAACACCACTGTTATTTTAAATAGCCGCATTAATAAAATATACAACGAAAAGCTTTTTCGCTTTACTTTCTGCAAAAGGAACAACCGAATGGCCGCGTGGTTTTTGTTAATTGAATTTATTGTAAGATACGGCTTTATGCTCACAGCCTGAGTGTCCAATTATTTATTTTTATTTATTATTATATTTTTATTAATTATTATTACACCGTGAGTAAACTAACTTTTTTATTTTTTGCATGAATTTTATGTTGTAAAACCTTTTTTAATGATAACAGCGAAAACACACATTTACATTCAACGCGAGAAAAAGTCGCGTGCTACTAATAGTTATAGAACCTGCTACTATTAGAATCTAATTTATAATATAGCTAAGCTATTCCTTAACGGGTTTTATTCAAGCTTTTCCCGATAGACAGGACGTTTCTAGTAAACAAATAGGTTTCCAGATTTGTTATGGTCTGAAGGGTTCATTTCAGTTAGATTAATTGGATCGATTGCAAAACATTATTATGTGGTGTTATGTTTCATCACATTAGTCAACACAAATGATTAGTGCGACAATAGCTCGGACATCAGCCTCATAAATTAGTATGCAATTAATGTTTACAGTGAGATACCAGCAGCTTTAGGTAAACACCAATAACCTGTCAATTGATGCAAGATTAATATGCTCACCTCACTCGGAAGTGGTAATTTAAGCATTCCTAGATATCTTATGCTAATGTAATATATAGAGCGCGCTCTGACTCAAGCTCACTCAGCTCAGACTCAAGATAGAGGTTAAAACGTGACTCTTAACTAGGGTTGCCAGATTTTTTTTTCAGCCTATAAGGGACCAATGTTTAAATAGGCAAAAAATACGGGGTTTCAGTTTTTTACCCGGGACAAATAAAAAAACTTATTTAGTGTTATTTTTTTTTGATATTTTTTCGAGGATCGAGTCATTTTTAACATATTTTTATTCGTTTTAACATATCTGTAAAAATCAATACAATAATTATAATCGTGATTAAAAACGGTCATCAACTCTTTTTTTTACGAACGATGCTTGTGTAATACTTGGATCGATTTCATAATGAAAAACGAAGTACGGTTCAAATACGGGACAGAGTCAGTCCCGGCGGGACATTTTAAACTATGCCTAAAATACGGGATGTCCCGAGAAATACGGGACGTCTGGCAACGCTACTCTTAACTCTGTCTTAAGTCTGAGCTGCGTGAGAGTGCGGTCTATAGATTTTATACTCTACATTGTGTCAGGTTACGAGATTAATTTAGTCCGACCAAGTAGAAATTATGACACATCACCAGGAAGTTAGTTAACAAAAAAAATTAAGATCTTGATATAAAATGGTGTTGTTAATACATCAATGTAGCTTAATAGATACAATACTCTATCGCATTGGGTTACCCTGTAAAGATAGTGTATAAAGGTGAAAAATAAATAAGTATATAAATTACACAGGTCTACAAAAAATGAAAAACTTTTTTTGCTAGCAATCCTATTATATGATTTGATGAATGACTTGATAATAAGTCGTACAGAAGTTTTTCAAGGTCAAAACTACGTGTAGTTTCTGAACTACCCTCATCCGAAAAAAATACCCATTTTGCTATGTTTAATGTGTTCGTATTCCGCCAATTTGTGTGATTATCCGATAATATCATTATGTCGTCATATAGGAGGAGTTGATTAAATAATTCGAATACATTTTGTTACATTTTTGGTGAACATGTAGTGACAAAACTCAGAAAACCTATAACAGCCTTCATAAAAAGGGCGTATTTTGACTCTTTTAAGATCGAGATCAAGGGCTTTAACCATCCCTGGGTACAAAATATCATGTTCAAATTGTGTATTGAATATTCGAGTCAGTGGTCGAGTGGTAAACGAGCACAATTGAGGTTCGGTGTACCTATGATTTGATCAGAACCAAAAAACTATTTTGATGATTTTTATTTTTGTTTAATCAAATTGCATGGGGTAAATTGAAAAAAAATGACATATCCGGCCCTATAGTCTGCTAGACGGCCTTTACCACTCTCAGACGATACTATGAGGGCAGCACCATCGGATTCGTCGGAGACAGATATGATGGAGGTCTCTTCAAATGAACGAGACAGTGATCTTGAATCATCAGCGGCGCCCGTATTCTTTACTCAGTACTTTACGTATTTACCATTGCTAAGAGAGGTATGAGACTAGCATCGAGACTTAAAGAAAGGAATTTAATTGCTACAGGCACGAAAGTCTCATTTTTTTGTGAGCGTGACTGAGAAAAAATTTTCAAAAATTTCTTAGGTAATGAAAGGCAAAAAATGACGTGGAATTAGTTCAGGACCTTCTAGATAACTTTAAAAATGTTGGCTGTAGCATGAACATAAAAGTGCACTGCCTGCACAGCCACTTGGACAAATTTCATGAAAATCTTGGCTCCTACAACAAAGAACGAGGAGAGCGCTTCCATCAGGATCTAAAACTGACGGAAAATAGGTACCAAGGTCGTTGGGATGAGCATATGATGGCCGATTATTGTTGGAGTATCACATGGGACAATCATAGCAATGAACATTTAAAAAAATCTGAATAAGAAGCTTCCTAGCTGTAAAAGAATGTAATTAAATGTTTAAAATTGGCTTATTTTGTCTTTTTTAGACATACCTCGTATCTCGAAAACTACACGTAGCATTAAAAAAATAAGTATGGAGTTGTAATCCGGGTACCCAATATACTAAAAAACAGTTATAGTTTTGGCTGCAACATTTTCACTGTAGACCTGTGTTATCTTTAGTACGAGTTTACAAGTCTCGATAATGTTATAGTTCTTTAGTTCTTTCAATTCACGAGAGCTCGTGAGCTTTACTTGTGGTTACGTCGTGTACATGCACATTGCGTAAATGTGCGTGCTTGTCCGAGCCTAGGTGGGAGGGGTCAAGCGCGAGCAAGCTCTCGCTCACACTTATACAGATACGACACACACACAACCATGAACCACGTACCCTCGTGAGTTGCAAGAACTATAACAGATTTCAGTATCGAGACACTATGTTAGTTTGGAGCGGCTAGTGCTTGGATGTATACTCACTCGATAAACGCCCAAATTAACGACTATGCACTTGAAGGTCGCGTCGCGGCCGATGGGAACTGTCAGATTAGTGAGCGGTTCTCCGAATTCTGGTACCTCCACACCTCCTGTTAACAAAGAGTTGTATAAAATTAAGATGAGATCGCGGTCACCAGCTGATGATCGCGACCTCATCTGCATAGAGTTAGGTTTTTAAAATCCGTGGGGAGTCTTTCATTTATTTCCGGGATAAAAAGACTAGCCTTGCCTATGTCACACTCCAGGTCCTTAACAATACCTATGAAAAAAATAAATTCTTACTCCGTTTCTGCGTGATTGAAGGACAAACCAACAAACAAACACACTTGCGCATTTATAATATAAATTTTTATTAGTATTAATAGTATTCATCAATAGTACTTTTAAGGATTCTTAAATAACAGAAAAGCCAGATTCCTTACTAAACTAACAGAAATAATAATATTAGAGTTTCCACTTATTAAAAGTACCTCATTAACAAAGATTTGTCTTCAATAATTATTATTTATCGGGAGTATGTGGTGATAATTAAACTTGATCCAACTAAAATTGAATCGTTTAGCGGAATAAATAATCGTGAAAATATCGTGCTTTGTTTTCAGAGCATATTATTATGGATATTTTAATTAATTTTCAATTTTGTTGTCAATCAACCAAAAATTAATTAGAATTGTATTCAGAATAACCCACTAGTTTCCATAATTTTAAATTCAAATTGCAATTTCGATACGCTTTGACATACCTATTGCCACAAAATTTATAGCTCACAATAACATTATTTGTAATGTGCATAATACTCAGAGGTTAGTCGTATGGTAAACAATATTGTTTCCTATTAAAAAAAGACGTGTGGAACTCGGGGACTGCCGCGGTAAAGTAAAAAATGCTATGCAATAGCATAGCATTTTTTATCAAAGCCATCTAGCGGCTCACCGTAGAGGAGTCCCGTGTCAGGTTATTTTCGTTACGGAATTTGTGGATTCGGTCTTCACGCTGGCCCGCGATAGAAGCTATGCAATAGCTTAAAAATATGGTAGTCCCGGAGACTGCCAGCAGAAGTGAAATCAGGTCATAGCTAGAGATAATATTTAATATAATGTTCGAGTCATCGATAGGTTAACAAACATTCTGTATGTAACGCCAACTCATACCATCGCCCCTACCAAAAAATTACGGTAGCCAGCATCTACTGTTAGTAGATATGTACTTAGTATATTTACATCGATGGCAGATAGTAATACCACTGTATATTATGTTTATTATCAACTATATTAAATAATACCCGTTCAAACAAACAATCACGTTGTTCCAATTTGATCCGATTGGAGGTAAAATAACCTCCTTCTTTTTCGGTTAAAAAGAAACAATCATTTATAATATTTGCAGTTAGCACAGAATACCTAGTAGTGCGATATTAGTAAGAATATATTCAGGTGATACTATTAGTTGAGTTTGTGATGTTACCGAGATCGCTTCGCAACAACAAAGTCATTCCAAGTTGCACAAGTTGAAAACTTTCAATGCGTCAAAGATTCATGACGAGAGACAGTGATTCATGAGTTCTTGACGTAAGATGAGTTTGAAACAATTTCACCTTAAAGCTAAAGAAAATAAAAATCTAAAATAAAATACGTGTATGTGAATTCGTTGTTGTGAGAGGTAATTTTCCAGGATTGAAATTGGTTTTCATTTTGAATAAATAAAATAAAAATTTAAACAGTGCGATTAGAAACAGAATTAAATTAAAAAACGTCTAAAAATATTTCAACTGACTTTTTACATTTTCATAACAAAAATCAATTTTGAACCTTCATATTATCCATTATCCCTTATTAGCAAAGTATAATGTTAATCCAATATGTAAGCAAAATCACGTTTGAACGAAAACGTTAGTGTAAACACGCTTTTTCGTTCGAAAAACCGTCGAGCTTCTATAGGAAGACTAAAGAAGGAACGAGGATTTTCAGAAATGCAGAAAATAACGCAGAGACAGAAAGAGATAAATAGAGAGATAGAGAAAGAGAGAGTTAGAGTAAGAGATCGATATTATGAAGCTGCGTGGCTATAATTTTGCTTATTGCGAATGTATGAACTAATGAAATAGTAAAGGAGTTCCAAGTTTGTAGTTCGCACTTGATGTGAAATACCGCCGCAAAGTTACAAGGACGTCGCAGTTGACACTACCAGTTTCAGTTGCATTAGCTAAGACCGTTGAACAATGTCAATTGTCAACTCGGAACTAGCTGTTGGCGAGTTATGCAACTACCCGTTTATTGACTTTAATGATATCGGGTACCTGTGTTAACTTGACGTAATATCTTCTAAATAAATCTTAAAAAATGGTAATAGGTCTCTATAAATACAACAGACTAAGATATATACTTTGCCAAATGTAACACATAGAATTTAATGTAACTTTAGAGATAAATAAGATTGTCTATATAATATAAGTTGATAAATATTTGTAGTAATTAAACTGATGTTTGAATAATTTCATGTTTCGGGGCTTAATTAAATACAGGTGTTCAGAAATTGTCTTCAGTCTTGAATTGACACAAACGATTTTCCAACCTGTTAAAATCACAATCTAATAAGATCGTTAACAAGTTGAGATAGCTATCGCCCCTTATCAAATAAAATAAATGTCGCCATTAGCTCCGTGTAAATAAAATTATTATTCGATTTAGTATTAAATGGATTTTAGGAAGATTAATTTCGTATAATATTTTCATTAACCTTTAGCTGATCTTTGATTCTTAATTCATTACAAACAGATGTCTGCAACTTTATCATTGGTTCAACGGGATCACGGGATCTCCAATGATTTATATGTATAAAAATAGTTAGATATATTATAAGCGCGCGTAATATATAAGCGTAAATGAAGCGCGTAAAGTGAGCTAATTGCATAAGTTGGCGTCAGTCGCTCTTTTTTAAGTGGACTACATACACGTCATTGCTAAACCGAGTTTGAATTGCATTTCTCTTCAAAATTCCGTCGTGTGTTTGGCGTACATGCACAAATTATTCCAATATATATATTTTAGTATCAATATGAACCCATCACCTTGAGCGTCAAAAAAAAACAACCTTAGATCTTCTTATTTTAACAACTAGACAAAACGCGCAAGCATTGGACGCGCAATTGACAAACACTAGCTGTCTTATTTTTTCTTGTTTTTATTATGCAATCTATAGCGCCATTCCTTTGACGTCATTTAGCAATGATAATAATGCCTAAAAATATGTGCCTTGCGGAAGCTGTGCGCCGTTATTTGGAACAATTTTTTCACTTGTTTTGTGAGTATATAACGCATCTCTAGTAGAAATCATTGGGAATCTCTTGCTAAGTAACCTAGAGAAGATTGTTCCTTTTATTGTCCTTTATAATATGCATAGGAAAATTACAGTCAATTACAGTCAAAATTGGTTCAACTTTTCCGAAGATTAGACGAGAAAAATATATGTTGTGTTTGCGTGATTAACAAACTCTTACTACCCTACTTACTGATCTGATTAAACTGAAAGCGGTCGCCAAATCCAGTGGCCGACCTAATTTAAACCCGCCAAAAGTTAAATTACTAGGTGGTAACTTAAATTCACAGCAAAAATCTTTTATTATTTACATGCTGGAGTTGCATTGTTCGCTAATTTAAAGGGGTGTTCTCGCATAGTTTTAAGGGCCTTGCTATTGCAACCAAATTGTCGGGGTCAAATGCAAGGAGCTCGAAACTTTACAGTGACATCGAGGAGACACGAACACGAACACTAAACTTGTAACTTCCTTGTTTCAGTAGTCTTTGCTGCAGACAATTCGAGCTTATGTTTCAAAGTATTTGCTAACTCGGTACCTACTTCACATTAGTATTACATTCGCATTTCACATCACACTAATGTTATCGCATCACACTTCACATTAATATAAAGGCGAAAGTTTGTATGTTTGTGTTTGTTACTCCTTCACCCCACAACGAATAAGCCAATTTGTACAATAAAAGAGTTACCGCGAGTATCAAAAACTTGATCCACACGGACGACGTCACAGGCATCGTCTAGTCGTATATTATTATTAAGTATTAACAGAATTAAACAATAGGGCACTGCCAATGAGAAACTTATTTATTAGAAATTTAAGAACTTATTTATTAGAAATTTAATTAAAAAATTAACTATTGAAACTAAATGAACCCTTTATTTTCCGTATACTTGGCTGTGGCTAGTTACCACCACTTAACACGAACTCCAAACGATTATATAATATATTTATGTGATTAATAAGAAATATCATACATCTATTAAGTGAGCTCTTTTCTATCTGAGATCGAATAAACAAAACCCCTTATATAGCTTATAATCTTTGATAATTTTAAATACACAAAGCATAAATAAGTATAAATTATAATATACTGTAAATTGGCTTAAAAGTACAGTATGCTTAATTAACCATGAACTGGCGTTGGTATTCTACATCTCAAGACTAATGAAATAGGAAAGCGGTCGCAAGTTTGTGGTTCCTGCCTCAGCTTATCTGGGACTTTGGCATAAAGTTGCGAGCTCGTCACAATAGATACTGTCTGTTTCAGCTGTACTAAAAGAGACCGCGGAATAATATCAACTTAACACTTCAAGTTGCTGAGTAGTGCAACAGGATGAGTTGTGTAACTGTAGTTGCAAATGCCGTTGTTCTGCAACAACAAGAGTTGCAACTTGCCGTGTGTGTCATAATTTGTTAACGACACTGATGGGAACAATTCAAAATAACCACATCACAACTAATACAAAATATTTATCTTTCATAGTTTGTCTGTTATTTATAACTAAGCTATCGAGCTTTTTAATACCAATGTTATTTTTCGAAAAAACGATTTTGTTTGTCTGGCTGTCTACCTTTCTGTCTTTCTTTCGCAATAGCTGAAAAAATTTTGATGGGAAGGAACGCTGCCAGTATCTTCGGAACCTTGTCTAAAGGGACTCCTTGTAATAATATATTTTAATTTATTATATTCTATTTTTTAAGGTTTTTAGTTTTAGGTTCATATTTTGTTCTAGTATATATTTCATTTGTTTATTGTATGCATCTTTTTAGTTTTAATTTTAGAAGAAATTTAATATTAATTTAATTTATTTATCATTTGTTTGAAATGTTATTGCAATAAATAGAATGATGTCCTTTCAGCACAAGCATTAAGTATTTTTGTATAAAAGTTTTAAAAATATCTTACTCGTTGCATACTAGTATAATAATATAATGATTGGAATAGTATGTACTCACTGCTAACACAAGCTTTCTGTTTATTTGGACGGGAGAATATTATTAATATTAAAAAAATATTATATTGGGTCCATAAGATAGCTTTTTGCTTTGAAACGTAGCACTGAATCTATTTTTAAAGTCTTGTTGGGTCGTTACAAGTAATGATGACCGTTCCTAGGCGTATCGAAGCGACGACGGATGCGGAAGCTATAAATCTCAAGAATTTTTCTACAGGTACGCTATTTTCTGGGCATTTGGTATCTCAGTATGCTGTATAACGGCATCTATGGAGAGGACATAACATCGCCGAATGGCCTCGTCGAAGGCAGTAAAAACTGTCGTTTTGCAACAACAGCTCCCACAATATCGGCGCAGGCTGAGGCGCAGTAAAATGTGTACAAAATATCTTATTTCTATTTAGGTCGAGCCTGGTATTGCCTTCGTGCCCTCGTAGCGAAATTTTTCAGCTGGTGTTTCAAGATTTAAATCCAGCGCTAATTAGAATATTTACATTTTTAAGAGTTTACACGTAATAATTTGACGTCTTCTCAATTCACTGCTGCCGAGTAACTTATAACCGAGGAATAAATTAGGCGTTCATTAGAAATTAGAAAATCTGTCAAAATGTCCAATTTATTATTCGATTAAATATTACTAGACGATGGTGAAATTGAATCTCAGACGTGTATAATTATTATGTAATTTGCTCATCGCTTAAACGTTACTTGGCTTAAGTTACGGTGAAATATAATCTTAGGACACATTTCGACATTAGGGATTATTTCGCCAACCCCAAGTTAATCAATAAAAAAGACAAATTGCTTATACAAAAACTGCCAAAAAATCTAGTTAATTCGTTAGTTAAAGTTTGATTGGCGATGGTGAAACAGGGTCTTAATCTAAAGAATAAGTAATCCTACTTACACCAACCCGGGGATGGGAGAGCCGGTTAGATTTTTTAAAGTGACGGTCTAGTATTGAGTCTTCAGTCATCATGCCCCCTAAAAATCTTAAAGTTTTAGAATAATATTCAGCAATGATAAGAACACTGTAAAAAATTGCAAGAATTTTTCACAGTAACAAACTGCGAGCAACAGCTTGCAGCTTAATGTCCGAAAACGCTGTTTTGCAACATTAAGAATCGTTCTGTGCAATGCCTTGCAGCACTACACGTTCCTGTGATACATGTGAAACATCTTTGAAATGTTGCAGTTGTTTTATGTGTATAATGCATAATATGTACCCGTTGTATATTTTGAACAAATATTATTGATATTGTAAAGTTATGTATGTCTATGAGTATTTTTCTGAAAAACAATGGGATTCCTATGGGATGGCGATTCAACTTGGTCAAATATGAATAATTTTGAAGATTTTGATCGTTTTTTCTGCTTGACTGAATAAAGGTCAAACAACACTATGTTGATACCGCTGCAGCGATGCGGTTTGGTCAAAGCAATGACCGGCAGTGTAGAGGCGCGATGCGGTAATGCAGAGCTGACTCCGAAGAATACTTTGACAGATCGCGTCGTTTTACTGCCAATGCATAATATTATTATCTGTGTAGAAACATAATATTATATTGTATCGCGCCGTATGATTGTTAAGACAGTTATAACAATAATTTATAAAAAATCTCTTATCTGATATTTTACAAATATTGAACAGGATCTTTTGAAAGTTAGCAAAAGGTGTATTTTCTTTCTCTTCATAACAAGTGTTTGGAATACTAGAGTTAGAACGTTTTTTTTGAGATGTTCCGTCTCTCTCTACAATTAGGTACAAAGGATTACTTCTTTTCTTAATTTGTCAATATTCAGTAACTGAATAATTCAGCTGCGTGTTGACACACCGCGCTCTTAGTCTGGTTCGACCTCAAAAAACTTTGGTTATAAGCTAAGTTTCTAAATAATTTTCAATTTAATAGATCCAACACGTAATATAATTTACTTTCTATGAATTTTCACACCGATTATAGCAAGTTAAACGAGTTTTAATTTTATAAAACAAGAGTATGACCCGCTCTTTGTAACGTTAGGTCTTGACACAGTTTCGCACTTTTGTTACTCGATTTTATTCCTCCTTTGTGTCGTCTGAAAATTTAATTCAAAAGAAAATCATTGGAAACGACACGTTGCCATTTTTATCTATAAACGTAAAAATTCTTTTTACAAACCGACTTCAAACGCCACGACAAACCCATAAAATTTGAAGGCTTCCCTCTATTTCTCCAGGTTCCCATCATCCGATCCTGACCTAATAACAATGGGCCTACCTGGGAAGTATACCCTTTAAAATAAAAAAAAGAATTTTCCAAATCGGTCCAGGCGTCTTCGAGTAATCGGGGAACATATATAAAATATTTAAAAAATGTAGTTTTTTAGTATTAAACCAAATTAAAACTCAAAGTCTGTATTAAATACTACCGACAGAATCAATTTATTTTTTAATTGAATAAAGTCGATAAAGAAATTCCGCAGCATCAAAAAGCGAAATTACAATACGATTAGCAGTTACATAGCGTTCGCAGTACAGAATCTAACAAAGAAGAACCTTTTAGTATCATCCTTTATCATGCTTAACATTACTTAGCGCTGTAATAATTTTCTTTCGCTTTACAACATTGGACACAATGTTTATCACAATTTTGGGTCCAAATTTTCAACATCGCAATTTCAACGGTGATACGTTCATAAATTCAATGAAATTACCCATCTTTCTGCGCTTCAAAGAGGCCATATATCTCCCGGTTACAGCGCCTTGCGATGGCGGCCATCACGCGAGTGATAAATCCATACGGCGACATTATAAAGAAAAAACCTCTTCACTCATGAAATTGAAAATTTTCAATATTTTAGTCGCTATTTATGAATTAGGTACATAGTTACCTATTTTGGCTGAATAATATAGCAATAAGTAAAAGTTTGTCATATTTGCGGAATGTTTGCCAAAACCCACTTGCGTGGCACGTCGCGCGCTACCTGTCGCGAGTCGTCGCGTGCATTTTTATTTTCTATGTAAGTGCCATAACCCATTAGCGCGACACTTCGGCGCACGACATCGCGACCGTGCCGCGGTAGTGGGTGTTGCGTCAAGAGTTTACATAGAAAATAATACGCGCGCGACAATCCGCGACAGGTCACCAGCGACGTGCCATCCAAGACGGTTTTGGCTCTAAAATTGAAAGAAAAAAAAATCTTTGAATATTTCATTTTAAAAATTATTTAAGGCGGCATTCTAAGAAAAAATTAAATTCGCAAATTCATAGTTTTTTTACTTTTACAGTACTGTGTATGGTTTGGCCTTTAGCCATGTTTTAACGTAAACGATTTCTTTTATTTCACAAATACACACCATTTCGTAAGTAATTGCGGATTCAACAGCCTAATTTGGAAACTTGTAAGCTAAGAGCTCATACATACCTTACTTAATAAGTAAAATGGTTCGTCCTTCAATCACGCAGCAACGAAGAAACATAAAGTCTCGGACAAAAGTTATAATTATTTTATAACATTTAATCTCTATTCACAAAATTAATTGAGATACTCCCTACTTATTCACTAAGTAGGCAGTAATTGATTTTGTCCCATCTTTGCAGTAAGCATGATCTATTATATTCCTCATCTGCCGATTGACTAAAGGTACATACGATATGAGACTAATCCTCATAATATTGGATGACCTAATCCAAAGGAAAGCCAAAAGTTACATTTATTTAGGCCAACAATCTGATTCGGAAGGGATTTATGATGATGGAAATAAAGAAGTATTCAATTAGGGATGGGCAGCCCTTGAAATGCTGATTCATCTTTTGGCAGGGCCTTTTTTCGTACGGAGTGTTTCTTTTTAATTCAATAAAAAGTTGAATACGGATGTTAACTTCATTTCGTCAGTCTACTTGTTTATAATATTTTGCTCTGCAACGTTTTTACATTTGTTGTTTTTGAACGTTTTCCTTGTTTTGTGTCGTGATTTAGGCCGCAAGAAAGCACTCTATGTACTAGCGAAAAATGGGTGATTTTGTATGTATCTAGTAGTAACAGAAAAATTCATACTATGTATAACTAGTGGTTCGCCCCGAACTAAGACCTCGCGGCATCCCATAATTCCCAAAAGATAGTTTTAATTATATATTATAATAATTAACTTTTAAGTTCAGAAGTTATTTATTTTGTTTATCAAGTACTAATTATGTTATTTTAATTTTTTGAATTTTTTTAATTATTTATTTTTTATTGCGTCTAATGTTAATAGTTAATTATTACAATATATAAATAAAACTATCTTTTGGGAATTATGGGATACCGCGAGGTCTCAGTTCGGGGCGAACCACTAGTAATATTAATAATTAAGAACTGTTAGAAAGCATTCAAATTACGTAACGCGCATGAAAGCTGCGTAACGTGTGCATAACGCGCTCCCGTTTGCCGGGTATTTCCTTTTATAAATATCTTGTATCTTGTGACAAATCGTACACGCGCGCGGTTCAAATGTGACACGGTGTCGTGCAGTTGCTTTGTGTCTGTTCAAGCCTTTATATTGCCCAAGAAATACGTAGAAGTTGCTTTAATTTAAACGAACAATGTTTGCTGATTTGCTTGTTTAATTTAAATGGAAACTAAATGAAAGTTGCAACTGGTCATTTGTCATCGGGTGGCCGGCGTTCCGAGGCGGGTTCCGGTGCAAGCTGCTTTTATTAATATTTCCATCGCAAATTTGCGCTTTATTAGCAAACAGACGTCATGCCTGATAAATTATTAATGCGGTTGTTGCACAGCTTGTGTTCCGCTTTTTCCGATACTGAATACTGTCTGTTTGTATTGGCGCTACCATGATTGATTTCGACACTGTTATAGCGGCGTAATAGCGGTACAATAATATTATGATGATAAACATATTGAATCATGAAATTTAAATAGATACCTACGATTATCGGTGTATTTAAGTAGAAAATAAAACTAAATTCTGACTTAAAAAAAACAAGTGGTCGAGTGTGTTTTAGAACACACGTAAGATTGGGTTTTGTTATATTGCCAATAAAAAAATTGGCTTGTCAGTAAAAATTAACTTATCTTGAACTTAAAACAAGAATTAATATGTCAAACAAAAATTAAATGCTGTGTTTTGTTACCTCTTTCGTCATAAAGTTTAATGTTCACTTAGATTCACTTGCACCAATCCGCTTAATATATTTAAGCAAAATTTTCTATAGGTTCCATTCTTTTCTTGTTAACCCTGAACTAACCTTGCCAAAAAGTGACAGCATTACAAAATTTTACTAAACATGATTGATTAATCACGTTTATACACTATTGTCGTACCCACTCCTAGCACAAGCTTTCCGCTTATTTGGATGGAAGAGGAGAACATTAGTCAAGTTCAGCATGGCTAATATTATTTTATTGAAAAAGGCAGTCGTATACTATACTTAACTAATGCCTACACTATAATGTAAAAGTGGTTGTAGCCACGTATCAGAATTTGACAATTCTTCAGAGCCAAAATAATTTTGCGGCAACAAAAACCTATCGTCAAAATGTCATTGATATAAAAAAGATATCGAATTAGCCATAAATTGGAAGACCGCCATAAATATGGGCATAGCCAATATATTGTATCTCTACTTTCAGATTTTATATGCCTACATCTACAATATTAGATTTTTATGCAACATACTGACAACCCATGTAATATTCGACGCATAAACGTTTAAAGATATAAAATAACATAAATATGAGGTTTTTGAGTATAAGTATCTACACTGATCTTAGTAGAATTTATGATAGAAACTAAGTATTAAATCTAATAGTATAATGAAAGCGTCATTTATTACCGTGAAATGTATTATTATGGTACCATAACAAATTAAAGTTAAAAAAGTTCTTTACGTAAATAGCCCTCATCGCAGTGGAATATCGTTGAATAGGTATTTTTAAAGTAGTTTAAAGCAGTTTTTCAAATAAACTACCGTTTACAAAGTAATGAGTGTCTAAGTAGCAATTAGATATGCGTGAGTTAATATTCTTCCTCAGTAATTTCTGAACATTATAATTATATCTATTATTTATTAAATCTCCAAATATATAAAAGGAAAAGATAACTGACTGACTGATCTATCAACGGATCGGGCTGTGGCATACAGATAGCTATTATGACGTAGGCATCCGCTAAGAAAGAAGTTTTGAAAATTCAACCCCTAAGGGGATAAAATAGGGGTTTGAAAAATTTAATTGAACGTGTGCGAAGCCGCGGGAAAAAACTAGTCTAGAACTAAATATCCTACTATAGGTACAGTACATGCACTGTGTAAGCAGACCACGTATTAACAGACGTGACCCTTCCAAGTTCTAAACAGGTAGATATTATTATTTAGAGTAAACTTACAGCACATACAGATAGCATACAAAGCTATAAGTAGTATTTTGTCACGCCTTTTCGTTTATCGAAACCCAACACTTCGTAGCTGCTTATTTAATATCTATATTAAAGAGAACATCGGTCCTATCGCAGGAAAAAGGTCAATTTCCCTGTCTTCATTTCTGTACTTTAACTCATCGTGAGGGCGCTATTACGTCCCTTTGTAATCCGATCGAGGCTGTAACTATGGGGAAGAGTCGAATTAATTATTTATTTTTTCCTTATAAAAGTTTGCAATCGTTCCTTTAAGAAGGCTGTAATATAGACTATTTTTTTAAAAGACTGCTTTATACACACTTTAATTATAACAACTTATTAACAACAGAGATAGATTTTAGTCTGGAATAACACATTTTTATCCCGGAAAATAAGAGAGTTCCCGCGGGAAATAAAAAAACCTTAATCCACGCGAACGAATCGTGGCATCGACTAGTCAACTACTAGTCTACTATAGTGCAGGTAAAGCCGTAAGAACATACTTGTAAATTAAAAAATACCGATAGGAAAACATCGACCGTGATTGACACTATAATCAGAATCGATCCTCAAATTAATTGGAGGATTAAAATACAAGGCCCTAATACCCCAGCAAAAGAAATATTTCTTTTAGGGGGAGATTAATTTGCCCTATTAATAACTACCCCGAGGATCATTATATTCGCTTTTTCCTTTTCCCACTCGAACGAGAAAAGTGCCAACATTTCGGCCTTTATTAAAAAATTTAGTCCAGAGCTCTATGAACTGAGCGTAAACTTTTCCCATTTTTCTCGTTCCATAATTATATAGCTACTTTTACCTATTACTACACCTAAATGAAGACAGGTTAAACGAGATCCTCGCTTTAAGAAAACTATTTCATGGTATAAGCTCTGCATTTTAAGAGGGAGCGGTATCTCAAAGAAACTGCTTTGTATGAGAAAAATATTAAGACGAAATAGGTAGGCAGATCTAAGACGCAGATACATACCTTAGGGGTTGTAACTATATAACTTTAAATTACGAAACACAAATTTTAAGCATGTTTAAGTAAAAAAAAATGTTCATTTTATCTGAGAAAACTTACAGAAAGACAATTTTAATTTTTTGACAGTTCAAGTTTAAAAAATCTTTACATGAATAATATTCGCCTTGAAATTCACACTCCAATTGAGCGTAAAGCTTGTGTTAATTGGATACGATAATACCTAGTGTAAAGGGTTAGGATTAAATTGGCTACCTCTTGCGCGGTTCGGTGGTAGAAAGGTGATGGTGGAACTAAATTGAGTAGTTCTTTAACTCTCCGAAATATACCTATCCTGTAGAACACCGACAGACCTCCCTGGCGCAGTGGTGAGCGCTGTGGTCTTATAACTGGGAGGTCTCGGGTTCGATTCCCGGCGGGGGCAATTTAGGAATTTATAATTTCTAAATTGTCTCTGGTCTGGTCTGGTGGGAGGCTTTGGCCGTGGCTAGTTACCACCCTACCGTCAAAGACGTGCCGCCAAGCGATTTAGCGTTCGGGCACGATGGTTTGTAGAAACCGATTAGGGGTATGGGTTGTATTTACACTGCTATACCCCTTCCAAGTTAGCCCGCTACCATCTTAGACTGCATCGTCACTTACCATCAGGTGAGATCGCAGTCATGGGCTATCTTGTCATTGAATAAAAAAAAGACAGGCAACCTTGCGCTGATGTTCCATAATTTTATTAAGTTTGATTAATGTCCTCAATGTAATAAAGCACGTTAAGAACAGGCATTAGATAAGGAGTTTTAGTGGAAGTACCTGTACTTCTGCATTAAACTTTAGGCGCGAATTTTGAAATGAAGCGAGGCTCACGTACCAGTGAGTGATATCACGTCCACGGCTCATCAGCGGTCGTACGTGACGACTTTAGCACAAACAGATTTTACAACACGGCCAGATAAGGCAGGCGACAAGTTTCTTTGATTTTTTTTTAAATCTGTTGTAAACAAACTACTTCTGAAAACATGAGCGATAGCGTAGTAATATCGAGCCACGACCGCCGACTTATTGTAAGCAACATTTTTACCTAAATTGAGTTTTTTTTATTACAAACGATACTTTAAACTATTTATAAGACTATTTTTTTTCTTTTGATCTGGTGGCAGGCTTTGGCCGTGGATAATTGCCACCCTACCGTTAAAGACGTGCCGCAAAGCGATTTAGCGTTCCGGCACGATGGTGTGTAGAAACAAATCAGGCATATGGGTTTAATTTACACTGCTATACTCCTTCCAAGTTTGCCCGATACCATCTGAGACTGCATCGTCACTTAGCATCAGGTGAGATCGCAGTCAAATACTATCTTGTCGACGAAAAAAAGACTGAATAAAATATCGGAACATTTAAAATACTTATAAAATATAATCATTATTTTAAACACAATAAATCAAGTAGGTATATTAGACCAGGGTAGAAGCCTTTAAAAATAATAAAAAGTGAAAAAAAATAGTAGTAGGATGAAACCCATTAGAAAAGGAGGGGAATATTATAAAAATGAAAGGAAAAATAATTTACGGGCGATCTGAGGTCGGGAAGGGGTGGGGGTGAGTTTTTAAGGGGGAAAAACGGGTTTTCTCGATTTCTGGCAAAACTAAAAGTCCTATCGAAAAAAGTCAAATGGCAAAGTTGTAGGTAATAAAAAGATCTAAAACTTTTGTATTTACACTTTTTTCACATAATCTCAAAATTTATGTGAAAAATTCAAAAAACCAAGTTTTTGGTTTCTTATTTTTATCTTTTACAAAAATTATTTTTTTTTAACGAAATTTGGTAAAAACTTACCTTTTTATGTCCCAAATACGCTGTAATTTATTTGATTAAAAATATTTATTTTTTCACCTTATTTTGAATTAATATCGTAAAAACACCCTAATTTTGAATCGAAAAGTCACCCGTCAAAATATCAGCTTTTTTCAAAAAGTTGGTATGTTTTCTGTTCATTGAAATCTCTACTTTCCGATGGTGAAAAAAAAATATATGTTACTACAGTAAATCTTCTCAGAAAATAATTTCAATCTTTAGGTTATGTTACGTTAAACACACTATTTTTTAAAGAAAATATTGCGATTTCAATGTTTGAGTTGATTGATACAGATAAAAATTTTTGTTTTATTTTTTTTAAGTAAACTTGTCACAATTATCTTCAAGAAAATCAACTCAAAAATTAAAATCGTAATATTTTCTTTAATAAATAGTATGCTTAACGTAACATAACCTAAAGATTGAAATTATTTTCTGAGAAGATTTACTGTAGTAACATATATATTTTTTTTCACCATCGGAAAGTAGAGATTTCAACGAACAGAAAACATACTAACTTTTTGAAAAAAGCTGATATTTTGACGGGTGACTTTTCGATTCAAAATTAGGGTGTTTTTTCGATATTAATTCAAAATAAGGTGAAAAAATAAATATTTTTAATCAAATAAATTACAGCGTATTTGGGACATAAAAAGGTAAGTTTTCACCAAATTTCGTTAAAAAAAAAATTTTTTTGTAAAAGATAAAAATAAAAAACCAAAAACTTGGTTTTTTGAATTTTTCACATAAATTTTGAGGTTATGTGAAAAAAGTGTAAATACAAAAGTTTTAGATCTTTTTATTACCTACAACTTTGCCATTTGACTTTTTTCGATAGGACTTTTAGTTTTGCCGGAAATCGAGAAAAACCGTTTTTTCCCCTTAAAAACTCACCCCCTCCCCTTCCCGACCTCAGATCGCCCGTAAATTATTTTTCCTTTCATTTTTATAATATTCCCCTCCTTTTCTAATGGGTTTCATCCTACTACTATTTTCTTTGGTTTTAAAAATTATCTACCCTGGTCTATATTTGAAACTACAGTTTTCATTGGAAAGTAAAACCTAAACCTACGACATACCTACCTAAGTAATGACGGATATTTTTTTAAACTAATACTCAAAAACTTATTTCAATAAGTAGGTAGGTAGGTTCTTAGTCAGGAATTAAACTTCATTATCACTTCATTATTCATGCCATAAGAAAAGTAATAACAAAATAAAAAAAAAGAAATATTGCAAATTAAAACTCTACCTATTTTCGCTCTCGCGAAAGTGGAAAGCGAAATAAAGCAAAGCTCTAGTATCCTGGCGACGTTAATAATACGCAAAGGGGCCGTCCACTGTCGCCGTGCAAAGTTTTCTTTCTGCTAACTTTATTGCGCTGTTAGACATCGCGTGACGAAGAATCGCACTTCGCCTCATAATGTAATTTATTTTAAGTACTAAGTAGTGCATTAAAACTGGGTTGACGCTGAACTTTGGCGATATCGTACCATATAACAGGTGATTTTACACAACGCTTAGAGTTTACTCTTTATCTTACAAAAGTGAGAGCATGCTCTGACTTGGCTCGAACTTTAGACTGGGTTGAACTGGCACAGTTAGTTGTTTTGACATACATCCCTCGCAAACTGAGTAATTTTAAGAATATTATAATTAAGTTTTTTTTTATTGGAATTATTTGGAATGAATGAAGTTTTTTTTATTGGAATTACAAAATTTAAACCTAAATAATTTATATTTTGGTAAGTATTTTATAACTAACCTACTTTAGCTATAGCACTCAACAACATTGCAAATCTGAAACGAGATTTTCATATTACTCTGCTTAGCGGTTTGACCACAGATTAGAGAAGTATTGGTTTGACGATTTCCACGTCAAATAAATAATAGGTTGAAAAAGCTGTTTATTTGTTTGTACAAGAATATAGAATTTAGACCGATGCATTGAGCCATTATTGAAGAATAATTTAAATTAAATAATAATTATAAATTAGAGTAATAATATAATTGAAAAACAAAACAACCTTGACATGAGATGATTCTTGTACGTAGTAGAAGTAGGTATAATAATTATGAGATGATGAACAATAAATATTTCATTCGTTTGATGTAGCCAGCCAGTCCAGCCATGCGAATAGTTTTTATCCTTTTCTATGTATTATTGTGATATATCTGGTTTGTTTTTAAAGTGAAAAGAAGCGGGAAATCTAAATGAAAACGTACATTACATGTATGTTTCACACATTCACAACTCCACGTGTAGCCAGGTTCACACTAGCGACAGGTCGTTCAAGGACCCAAGGACTTTCGAAAAGGGTCTATCTATGTAAATCGATATTTCCATGATTTCTAAACTGGTATGCGTGAATCATTTTTTAATCGATACAAAAACTTGGTCCTATAAAAACTTCCGCTTCCAACTCCTTAATCCTGATGATGCGGGGGTTCTGTCTACCTAAATTGTGGGGATTTAGGAACCTTCGATTGTGAATTAAAGTGAACGAAGTCGCGGGCATCCGTGAGTGTATAAAATATATAGAGTTACATATTACCTACACAAATTATGAGGGGAAATATTGCATGAGTTACACGTGGTTGTAAGCAGAACGGGGATCGCTATTTCGCAGAAATTATTCTTTGAGCATTCATACGAGTAAATACGTCTCACGTGCGACAGCGTCTCCATGAGGCTATTGAGCTGTTGTTGATGCTTAAAGTTGTCTGATATCCAAAAACGACCTGTAAATTGTTTATTATTGTTTTCGGCTCTATTATTGTAATAACAGTGCCAAAATTCCCCTAGTGTGGTCTTACCTGAGTCTATTTACCCAATGTTTCCAACTGCCGCCCCAACTTTTCTACGGATTTCTCAAATGAGATTTCACACGGGCACACCTTGTTTTGGTTTGAATAAACTTACGAGAGTTTCCTATGTTTTGGCGCTGAAGGAATTGGACCCCAAAGTTTCAATAAACATACCGGCGAAAACAACGGCTGACACGAAGATTTGATTCGCGGCAAACTTTTATGTTTTTCAGTCTTACCGTAATAAGATTGTGTGTATGGAGATTTCCTAGTGAATATTTTGGCATGGACTTATTTTTGTTCTTGCCTCATAAAATGCACATAATCAGAGTTGACAAATATTTTGACCAATATTTAAAGCCTTGGTAAAACAGTTACTATTGTACGTACACGTGATTTTTTTATGTACACGCCGTACTGCGGAGCGCAACGGTATAATTCTTGCAATTTAGGAGGGCGCGTGAGATTTACATTGTGTAAGTGTGTGTGCCTATTAGGAGCCTAGGTGGGAGCGGTCAGGCGCGAGCAAGCTCTCGCTCCCACTTATACAGGTACGACACACACACAACCATGAGCTGCGTACCCTCGTGAATTGCAAGAGCTATAACAGGCTGGCTTCTTCATATTAGGTACAGTAAATGCCTTCATAGTAGGTACAGTAAATGCCTTCATACAATTCCTTAAATTCTTGTAGCTACTGCAATTTCTATCAGTTGCATTGGAAACATCATCATGCGTCTTGCCTTGCTGTCGTCTTCTAAGCCTTACAAAGGTCCTCGTATACTTCGTGGCCACGTTCAGGGCCAACGTTCAGGTAAAAGCCTCAATTGTACAACGCTTAAAGGCGCGGACTGAAAACTGAAAGCTCATAGGTTCGAACCCCACTCGTTACACTATTGTCGTATCCACTCCTAGTACAAACTTTCCGCTTATTTGGAGGGGATAGTAGGATATTAGTCAACTTCAGCTTGGCGGATATCCTTTAAAAAAAAGTCATAAATATGTGATAATTCAAGTGATGATGATAACTACTGTACCTGGACGTTGCGGTGGACTTTTCTGCAATGACCGCAAGGTTAGCCTTTGCGACTAAACTTTGTGAATTTAGCTATAAGCGTCCACTTTTTCATGAGACCTGCGAACAAGTGTGTCCACAACACCTCATGATCTGATTTTGGTGCGGTAGTGTGTGAGATCCCTAAGAGCTGGTGACACTGCCACTGTTTTAAATAGTTCGCCCAAAAATAGCATAGAGTTTGAATTCAAATAAATTATTAAAATGAATATAAATGAGTAAAATGTTAAAGTAAATTTTAATTTGCGTTCATATCTGATCCTTTTGATAGCCACGAGCAAATAGCCGATAGCAGTGGGTGTTACCATTTAGATAACAATTGATGAAGTGCGTGTCGGGGGCCCTACAGGAAAAGGGTTCAGCAACATAAAAACTATCCGCCAAGCAATCTGTGCGGTCCATTTGTACGAACTTTCAATGAGCTCCACTTTGAAACTACTTGATTGGTTAGGTTAGGTACATTTAAAAGACTTGTTGATTTAACATAATTATAGCATGTTTTTCTATTATATTTCAGAAGCCCGCGGCTTTGCTCACGTTAAGGTCGATATTTCAATTCCCTACTTTACCCCCTTAGGGGCTGAATTTTTAAAAATTCTTTCTTAGCATATGCCTATGTCATAATAGCTATCTGTATGCCAAATTTCAGCCTGATCTATCCAGTGGTTTGAGCAATGCGTTGATAGATCAGTCAGTCAGTCACCTTTTCCTTTTATATATGAAGCAGAAGAAGATGATTTGGCAATAGGAATGACTAAATTGATCAATTATTAATAATAAATAATCTAAATACGAGTATATTATAAGGAACATGTGACTGACTAACTTACTGATTCTATCAAGCCACAGCCCAAATCACAAGACGGATCGGGCTGAAAGGCTGAAGCTGTAATGACGTAGGCGTTCGTTAAGGATGAATTTTAGAAAATTCAACTCCAAGGAAGGTAAAATGTGGGTTTGAATAATCGAACTTAACGTCGGCGAAGCCGCGGGCAAAAGCTAGTAATTGATATAATTATAATATTATCAAATAGAAATATATTTTATCACCATTTTTTACTATATGGAAAATATCTAAGCCACTGAAAGTGTTTATAACTTCTTAACAAATTCATTCATTCATTCATCTCAGCCGGCCCACTACTGGGCACATAGGTCTATTCTTACCCTAATGCAGTGGGCTTACGGGGTAATACGAATTTACTTTGAACCCACTGGTGGGAGAGGCCGGTGGGTTCACGGTTCGTCAGCTAACATAATCCACATTTGTCAAGTTGGGATTGGCAGACTTCACACACCTTTGAGCACAATATGGAGATCTCTCAGACAAAGAGGTACCTATTGAATATTAAAACCTAATATGTACGAGTGTTAATGTAGATATTTTTGTATTTTTTAAGCTCCACAGGCTTAGCGGAAAAGGCAGCTTAGGCGTGTACATAATTTATTTATATTCGTATACTCTTAGTAAAGTATTCCGTTTCGAATTTCTGTCAAATGTACTTGTTTAAAAGTATATGCAACAGAAAGAGTGTGGTATGTATCTATGGCGGACATATTGACATGATAGTGAAAATGAAGGTAAATAGGTGAGTGCAATTATTACGGACTTGTTCAACAATTCCTATCATTTTGTTTCTTCGAACATTAAAGTTCCGAAACCTAATAATTAATTTATCATAATGATCCATTAAAGTAATGGACCTGCCTTATGGGTTTCGGGTCGCTTGAGACTTGAAAATTACATTTACGTCTGTATACGCCATTAGTGGGCTTCCCGTAGTTAATTGCCTGGATGGTGCCTCGACCGGACGTCAAAAGATTGCCTTGAAATAGCAAAACGTTTCTCCCATCCCGTTGTCCGTCTGGAGGGTACCAATATAAACTTTCACTGAGATTCTATTGATTTTCCTCAATTACTCCCTAACTGGATTAAGTTACTCGTTGTTGGATTTTGAAATACTTTTCCGTGATCGGCGACTGACTACATTATCCAATAACTCCGGGATCTATGAACAAGTTGTCCGTATAAATTCGACGACTGATATAATTATTTTCAACCGGCTCTTCATTTTGTTTTTAAGGAATATTACTTTTTAACGGAAACCTCTTGAGTTTTGAGATAAAGGTTGTCAAGGCCCAATTGTGAAATTAAGCCTTAACTACAACGAACAATTCTAACTCGAGACGTTATTCCAAGAATAAACTACATATATTACATTTCATCATAGCCAAACCCTGGATTTAAAAGAAAAAGCGGCCGGAGAGACTTTTGAAAATTAGTTATTTGAAGAAACTATCGCTGTCGCTCTACAGTTGTTGTAAAGCACATTCGGGCGATAAGAACAATTGCAGATACGACTGAGTAACCTACGTAAAAAGTCATAATTCGTAGTTTGGCTCTTCACTGTTTCGTCGGCCAATATTGGGCCAATTTAAAAGATATTTTATAAACTGAATAAGAAGGATAATAAACTACGTCGCTATGTTTTTCTTTTTACATTAATACTTGTCTTTGTAGACTAGGCCTCTGGTGACAGCGGTCTAATAGACAACTTTGAGCATTTTGTAAGGGTTCTAGTGTTTATAAAGATAATGTATCATCTAAAAGGAAAACAAAGGCGTGTAGAAGAGGTTGATATTTATTTAACTGTAAAAAATCATTGGTCATAAACCAGAAAGAAAACAGACGAGAGTGTCTGTATGGAGAAAAGACCACCCGCATTTCATTTTAAATCGCTATTCTCGACTAAACTACTATTGTCCTGAAGTAAGGAAAGTAAAAGAAATTATCTGGTATATTCTTGAAAATAAGAAAGTTTGGTTAAATCGGGTCTATCTTACATACCCAGAACCTCTAGAAGGCAAGCGAACTATGTATCTTTATGAAGTAGTTGCTAATAATATCGTGTATGTTTATTTGGGCTAGCGCAATATCCTAAGATTAATAAAAGGAGAAATAATAGTAACTTTTATATTTCGCCGGATTTCGTTGACTTGTAACATTGCGAATGACGCTGGAATTAAGGGCGAAAGTGGCAATGATTGATGACGGGATTCATTAATACGCTATTTTCCTTTAGATCTTGGAAAAAAACAAAGCGGACTACCTCAAGATTGAAATATTGAAGACAATTAATGCTTTATTGTCAAACTCTTTCTGCTTTTAAAAGGCTAAAGTATTTAGGGTTATCTGTGTCGATATTTAAAAATATTTTGCTTGAAAATAGCTTAAATTGTTATCGAAAAAGACTGCGTTGCACACATCAAGATATAGTCCAACACAAAATTTTTTTTCCTCCGAGGTTGCACATCTGCGGCTTGACTTCATTGCGTTAGTGGTCCATGCAGCTTAAACTTCACGTAGAAGAAGTTGCAACAGCAAATCATAAGTACTACCCGTTCACTACAAGTTGGCCGTTGTCGACCGTTACAAAATGACGTCATGCTGGTACCGTTGACAATAAAATAATAATTGTATTTTACTGTAACCACATCTGTGATGGAAGTTTTCTTTTCTAGCAATGCTTTTCCTGGCAACGACGTCTTTAATATCGAAGTGTGTGATTTTTTAATTTCTTATTTTTTTTTCTCTTCAAATTCACCAATTAAAATACTAATAATTTTAATAAATAGACTGCGCTATATTCTTTTTTTAACTCTACGTAGAAAACCTACTACCTACTTCTACTTAGTAACCAAACAAAAATTAATCAAAACTTAACAAAAACGTTTAAAACGTAACAATAACAAAAGTTTGAAAAAATTCGGTATTAACAATAGCGAGCGGTACATTGCTATCTGTACTAAGCGGGTCTGACTTGAGGTGCGGTGCGGGGAAGCGCGACGCGAGGTAGCGGCCAAATTACAGTGAACGTGTAATTCATAGAGAGCAAGGAAAACAAATCTTTAATTGCGCGGTAAGCCATTTTAAAGCCGCGGCCGCGCCCGTGGCCATCACAGATTAATAAAGAATGAAAAATTCGTCCTCTAATGGTTGCGACGCTTTTAATATTCTAATTCGTATCCGTCGAAAGAAAGACTGAGGAAATTAAGCGAGCCCGCAGCGCCATTACTATCCGTCGAATGCCATATTTCTCAACCCGTTTTTCTCGCTCTTTCCAAAGTTTTAATTAGTGCCAGAGGACATTATCCGGCCCCTTCTTACTTCTGTCTCCGCCGTTCGAACCTCCTTTTCGAAATGTCCGTTTTAACTCCAAACGCGGATCAACCCTTTTTGAAAACTTTGGCATTATCTACATCATTTGTCGACACGAGGTTCTTGTTAAAAATAAATGGGATATTGTTTGATATCCTTTTTGGAAATTAGGCATTAATAAATATTAACCTTTTGTGCAAATCCCCAAAATGCGTAGCAGAGTGAGGCTGGCTGTCTATTGACGTGGAGCGAGGAAGCGGAGCGGTGCGAGTGTTTGTCCATTAAAGCGAGCAGAGCTATTGCGGGAGCCGAGAGCACGTGACGACGACTTTGCTCCGCTTCCCCGCTCCGTTTCTCCGCTCCATTTAAAATGTATAAATTTTCAATCTAATTCGCAAATCCATGTCCATTGAAGCTTAGCGGAGTGGAGTTTAGATTTTATTCATTTCTGTTGGTCAAAGTTTGCACAGTTTTGCTCCTTTCCACTCATCTCCGCACCAGTGGACAGGCAGCCTTATCAGCACTACTTTGGCGCTTATGGGAATAATACACGACGGTCTAGTTTTTTATTCATATTTATTGTTTTATTTAGGTGACCTATAAAATATCGGTAATGAGGTCATCGATAATTACACAATTTCCACCGTGTGAACTGACCACGATGTTCAATAATAATTGGGAAAATATTGTATTTATGTGGCTTGTATACATTATGGTGTACATAACAACGATTTGATACTCGATATCGCAAATGGATTATGAAACTATTTGTAAATTATTTATTTGTCGAATATAAGCCCGTATGTAAGTTAACATGGAAATGTGGAAGATATATTTTATCATAAAAAATAAAATATTATTACACAAAAATAAACCTATTTGTACTTCCATTACAACAAAGACAAACTTCATTATGGTTAATAAAGTTTGTCTTTGTTCATTTTTCAAAGAACACCCACGAAAATTTCTTTCAAGAAAATCACAGAGAAGGCTTGCATCCTGGCATAGAACACTTAAAAGTACCTATCCTGGAGAAGATCATAGAATTTTTACTTTATATCCCAAAAAAATATATAATGCTCCCAAGGGATTATTAAAAACATAAACACACTTGAGGGAAGTGGTAGACAGCTGTTGTTGGTTATATACTCAAAGTGTTAGTGTATACCTACCTAATAATAAATTTATTCTAATAGCGAGATTCAAGTTTGCAGTCTTTTATACGTCAATTCAGCGTGTTTTTTATCATCCAATATTTATTATAATAAAATTATTTAAGTACCAATAAAGCAATTTATTCCCAAACTCGAGGGTGACGGTTAAACATTTTCCAACGACCAAGTTTATAAGTTGATATAGAGGCGCAATTCAATTAACGAGCGTGTATTATGTACTGAGTGGGATGCTTAAACTTGTCTGTCGTTACCCGGGGGTCGTAAGTCAAGTCTGAAGATAGCTCGTTTCGCTTAATCCCTCGCTCGCTGCTGAATGGACATAATTTTCTGCGCTTGACACCGTGTCTAGAACGTCATTGTGGCGCTCAACTGTGACCCCGTTTTGTTCCTTTTTATTACTGTCACTTGGAAGCCAGTCCGCATTGTACATGGTTTTATTATTCAGGCGTTAAACTGTCCCTATCTCTTGAGATTTTTGTTGCAACAATATTTCAAGTCGTTCCTCGCTACCAACTTTTGCTCCAATTTGCTAAGTAAGAAAGTATAATTTAGGAATCTGCGATCTCACCTAATGGTAAGTGATGATGTAGTCTAAGATGGTAGCGGGCTAACTTTGGTAGCGGTACATAAAATTTGAAATGATTTAAATTTTCTTGCAGGCTGACTTTACGACAAGTCAAGACTGCGTTGGTACAGTCTCGACTCCGCACCGACAGAAACAAACCTTATACTTGTCGGTTTATACTGAAACCAAGAATGCCGCCAAAGGCAAACTTGGAACGCTGCGCTGATAGCTGAGCCTGCTACCACGGGCTTCACACGTTAGTCGCGGATCAAAAATATGAAGTCTACTCTACCAAAATTAATATTAATTTGAAGAAATAATTGTGTTTATGGCTCATTTAATGGCTTCATTTAATGGATTATTTAATCGTATGTGTAGACCGCACAACCTGTGTTTGATTTTTTTACCAATTAATACATTATTATAACTAAAGCTAAATAATACTAAACGATAAAACTGAAAAGCACGATTGTAATAATTTGTATGCACACTCTGCAGCAATTGCATCGTGCAGAATAGATTAATGCTGCGCAGTGAAATTGTCGGCACGTTGAAATCCGCTCGGCAAGCAAAATTGTCGGATCACCAATTTAATGATTTGAAACCTATCTAATAAAAGGGTTATTCAAACACATCTGTTCTCAATAACTTATTGAAAGCATCGTCATTCTGCGTATATATTTAACTAGTTTAAAACAAAGATGTAGATTTCTTGAGATCGATATACAGTCAATAGTCATCCCACAGTCAGGTCCTATTTAATCTTTAATAGTCGACTTTTTTATAGATGTACCTCCACAAATTAAAAGGATAATAAGAATAAATCTTTTAACGTGAAAAACAAAGGATAATAAGAGCTTAAATATTTACTTTCATCAAAGAGTTTTGTAGGCGGAAACTGTCTTCTATTTATGAGACGTCTAAGGGCTAAAAGAGTACTCTATTGTTTTTATTCCAAGCAAATTGGCTTATGAAAGCGATTTAAATTTACAAGAGATTCGATTTACATAACGAGCGATTTGTACCTCATAAAGATTACTACCTTCTGCCCCTTTTTATTTGTAGATACCGCGATTTTTACCTTTTGATTTGAATTGGCCTCTTTAGGTAACCTCACCTAAAAACCTTTTGCTCAGCGTCTACTCTGTGGTATTTGTTTGAAAAACGTAGAGCTTTAATTGATTTCCGATCTGCAGGATTTCGCTTTTCTTTATTGAAAAATTTTAGTGAAAAGTTTTAAGACTCTCAAGAACCTTTAAATATTTACATTATTTGCGTTTCCCTTGAATTTCCGAAGTAAGTATTTGACTGTTTATTGTACCTTTCTGAAGAAAATTGGACGGGTTAAATTATAATTACTAAACACAAAGTAATGCTTACGAGATTGAATTATATGATGACAATAACATGACCATTTAGAAGCCGGTACAGCCTGAAGGATACTTTGGGCAATAAAATTTGTACAATGTTTATGTTCTATGGCTCACATTGGCGCAGCCTTGATGTGAAGTCTTTTCTAAAATATAAGCTGAATTTTTATGAATGAATCTGGACTGCATTGTTTGTGAAGATATACGCGTTATCACTAACAACAATCACGTCAACGCGTCATTTGTAGTTTGCACGCATCGATGCGCGTTAATTTATTTATTTATGTGGAAATGAAGTTCAGTTTATCATTATAATACTTCGTTGATAAGTATGCCTCTATATGTTCGCCCCGAATGCCAATATTCACCTTAGTCCTTGACAGCAAGAGGTTACCTAGCTGTTTCAAATTAAGCTTGGGTACAGGTCAGGTAGGTTTTGTGAACTAAGTAAAAGCTTTCATCCAAATTAACTTACGAGTAGGTTTGGGTATTCTAGTAGGTAATAAGGCAGTTGATGGCTATACTGCTCTAATTTTAATAAATAATAAAGATAAGTCTGTCATGTTGAGAGGAAGAGCATTCATGAAAGTTGATTACGAAATGAGTAAAAATCCAAATGTATCGTTTTAACAAAAAAAAAATGAAGATATTGGAAATCGTAGTTTTTTACACAAATTGTAACTAAAATATCAAGATTTCAGAGTAATGGAAGTCAGTTTACATTATACAGCTACCCAAAAAGATTATTATATTCCAATATGAAAATCATTTTTTATAGTTTTCAAGCTGTGGTTTTCTGAAAATAGTATACTCAAAGTGAAAATGGCGTCCTTTTGACATTATTATTCTGGTTTTATATTCTTAATTGATTTTGATTTGATTTCTTGGTAGTATTAACAGTATTCATTATACTTCTCAAATATGTTATAACGCTTATAATTCAGAGCTCTGTTCCTAAAAGATAGGATACCACTTGCATACTAAATTAACACGTATTTTGTATAGAATAGAATAGAATAGAATAGAAATATTTTTTATTCAAATAAACTTTTACAAGCACTTTTGAATCGTCAATGAATCTACCACTGGTTCGGAATGCCTTTCCTGCCGAGAAGAACCAGCAAGAAACTCGGCGGTTGCTCTTTTCAAAAATAAAAAATAAATTTTACAATAGTTAATGAAACTATGCTATGTATACAGTGCTTCCACGATTAATTTTCCCGAGTACAATACAAGTAAAAATAAATACAATACAAATACAAATAAATACAATTCAATACATGTCAAAACAGGCAGGCAAAAGCAGACCCATTCCCGTTGGTGGCACCCGTTCACGAGCATGACGCATGATCCAGCCATTGCTTCGCTCAACCATATTGTATTCCGACGTGGCTTTGTCCAGAGATAGTTTTGATTGCACACAGCTTTTGAAATTAAAACAAACGAACAATTATCATACGTAGTATATTGAAAAATATACTGTACGCATTGCAGCTAAAACCCTAATTTTGATGTTGTTTCGTTGTTGTAACTATTTTTAACGGAATGTCCTTTATTCCTTGATATTCGAAAAATAATAAGAAATCAAGGACCTATCAACACTATGAAAAAACTAATAATATAATTAGAATATTGCAGACAAGCCTCACGCTTTAAAAAAAAGTCACATCGATCATTTCGCATGCATATTGTATTTAATATAGACTAGAAGCCCGCGCCGACTTCGTCCGGGTTGAAAATTAAATATTTGTTCTTGTGAGCTTCTTATAGGAGACGATTGTCAATAAGATCACCACAGATCAAAGAACCACACGAATATCCCGCACCGATACCCACCCCCCGCCGTGCCCCGCCGCGCCAGCCGGCAACATTTCATTATTTTGTCGCGCGGAAATGTTAATTTTCCGATAACTCCTAAGATATTTATTTAAATTGTATAGTGTAAAGGGCAAATATGTTCTAAATTAAATACTTACGATAATAAACATATTTATTTAGATATAGATTGACATCACATCGGGTAAAGAAGCTTCGAAAATAATTCATTATTTTTAATCAAAATTTGAAATATAGAAATGGTTACTGTAAGTTATCCTTAGAATATAGACATATGCTATCGCGGACTTTTTTTTAGAACTCTTTAAGATGAACAATTCACCCATACATCATTTTCATCCAATAACAGTATATGACCCAGCGCACGCCTTGAAAACGTTTAAGAGTCAAAAAAAATTCCGACTGCTTTAACAAATTTGCACATAATATCTAGCCATAATACATTTATTAACATAATTATAGCCTATAACCATCTGGAATAATGTACCTTTGAAATGGTAAAAGAATTATTGTAATAGGTGCGGTGGTTCCAAAGTTTGCTCCGGACATACATACAAACTCACAAAATTCGCGCTCTCTCTTTATTATAATAGTATAGATGTCACGCGTGAGCTTCAGCGGTTTTGCTCTACGATTCGGCGTTTAGAGATACAGTACGGACAATAAGATACGGACATAAATGGCTCTCAAACTCGGTCACCCATCTGTTTAACGATTCGGTTCAACATTACTTAATCAGCGTGATCTTTATGTGTGCAATCACAATTAGGTCCCACCGATCGCCGATACATCATCTAATTTTTGCAAGTAAACCGGCAATCAAAAATGGGTAATATTTATCACTCACAAAATTACTTTTCAAGAAATGTAATAATAAAGTTAGTTCAATAACCGAGGTAATAAAACTCCAGCTCCAAGAACCACAAAAGGGTTGGGAGATGACATACATTTGAGCAGTAATTGTTAGCAACTTGACAGACCTTATCGTAAATTTTATTCTCGCTAAGATTAAACAAGACATTCTGCGGTGAAGCGGTAATAAATGTAAATGGCTGCAGATCTTCCATTAAATTGAGACGAAGGGCCCCCGACTGGCGGTCATATTTTTGCTTCTTTGCTAGTCAAAGTCTCGAATTATTACGGTCTACGACTATATTATATTATATTTCTGTCATTTTTTTATATTATTATATTGTAGTTTTCTCTCGTTTATTATTCTACACTACTATTATAAAGAGGAAAGATTTGTATTTTTGTGTGTAATTTTTTGATTTGGCTGAAATTTAAAATGAAGATAGATCTTGAAAACTAATTTCACGCGAACGAAGTCATGAGCATCAGCTAGTATATTA
The DNA here is from genome assembly GCA_038048805.1 of Hipparchia sbordonii. NCBI lineage: Eukaryota > Metazoa > Arthropoda > Insecta > Lepidoptera > Nymphalidae > Hipparchia > Hipparchia sbordonii. The sequence goes on from CM076098.1 coordinate 7,140,400, forward strand.
TATTTCCTATACCTGAAGGAAATTATCCGAATTAATCCTCCTATCCTACTTCCTACTATTAATATTATAAATGCGAAGGTTTGAATGGATGGATGTTTATTACTTAATCACGCCGCAATGACAGAACCGATTTGGCTGAAATTTAACACAGAGATAGAATAAGTATAAAAAAACACATAGGCTACTTTTTATACTGTAAAGCACCTGTAAATTAAGAGAGTTCCCGCGGGAAGTAAAAAACCTCAATCCACACGAACGAAGCCAAGTCAAATTCACGTCGATCCGTTGCTATTACATCGTACGGCGTACCTAAGGGTTGATCGTAAAAAATAAGTTTATTTACCCATTCATTCTACAAAATTGTGAAAAGTGAAATAGTACATTATGGTACAAGTGTCAAAGTTGGTGATTACCGCTGAGGCGCTATTGAGACCCGAGCCGTTAGGTGAGGGTCTTAAGGTAGCCGAGGACGGTAATCATCAATATACACGTGTATCATACGACGTTTTTCAACACACTTGTGAAGAAAATAATACTAAAATAGTACATTATGGTACAAAACAGTGAAAACGAGTTGTGAAAATTTTTTCGCAATGGCGGGAAAAATTAATGTTGTTCTTTTGTTCGCCCTCTTGAGATGCTCTTGAGGGCAGGCAAAGATCAACGACCATACAGCCTATTCAGGTGTTTATTTGATTTAATCAGTTTTCCGGAATGCGCGCGCACCTTTAATGGCCATAGACTAAAAGAATGAGGTACCTTTTTTTTTGGCTTTTCTCTTATAGCCACGTAAAAAATGGAGAATTTCCAGTTTTCTTTATTACAGAAAAAACAAAAGTTATATTTGAGTGAAAGTTTTATTTATTAAACACGTATAAGTTGAAATTATCTATTTAAATACGAAGTTGTATGAAATGAGCAAGCAATAGGTATCTTGGCAATAGGTAGGATCTTTTTTGTAATAGAAACTTTTTTAAGAACAAAGCAACTCAACCAATAAAATTAAAAAAAAAAAATTCTATAACTCACATTGTGAATAATAGTAATCAAAAGTCACAGTTTGAGTTACAGGTGTCATTGTGTGCCTAATTGCGGTGAACCGGGAGCCATTTTATGAGCAAGTGTGTTGAAAAAAAAAAAACCTATCTAACCAAATATTGTGATAAAATTTTATTCTAATAATTCCCGAGTTTTTCAACTTTCCAAATAATTTCACAAATTAGAGACTCGTCGTGGTTTTTTTTATAGGTACAGTATAATCATTATTCAAGGTGACGAAAGTTTTGTTATTTTTCTCCGAATTTCGTTTATCTTATAAGCGGACATTGTTATTGTAAAAAGGTTCAGTTAAAAAATAGATTCTTGATTCTATTTGCTCATTTATGTTTAGCATAGTTTAGAGGGGAAAAAGAATACGGAGGTAGAACTAATTACAATAAAACTGTTTTGATTTTATTTGCCTATTTGCTTCAAACAAGTAACACTAACAACTAGTAACATTGTTCGTACAAGTAACACTTTACGTTTTTATTCACTATAGAATATATAGGATACTAGGGAAGAAAAAAAATCCACCTGTCGTCATGTCTAACAACATATTTTCGAATAAGGTATATATTAATTAATATTACAGGGGAAAACATAGAATTTCTTCTACATCATAGAATTTTATTGCTATTACTAATTCTATACCTACTTTTCTTAGGGCTGATTTCACCAATAATTTTTTTTTTCATATCCCTGTTTTGATATTTTAAAGTAGTCAGAACGCGCAATGTCCTAAACGTTAACCTAAAAGGTTAAACATCGACGCTCGACGTTGGAGAGACCGGCACTTAATAGTTTAAGATTAAACAGCTATTTTTTTGTCTTAAGGTGGTTATCACCTGCTGTCAGCCGGTATGTAAGACTTTTAGCCTAGCTCGGGCGCGTTATTTCTTAAAGTAAATATTTATGAGGGGAAGGAGTTTTCTCGCGCGTCCTCCGGTAAGCCGCCTGATCCAAAGAGACATAAACCTCCAGGGATTCAGTAGTAAGTTCACAAAGGCAACGTTCGGTGCTTTTTATTGGAAGTTCTCGCGTACATATTTCCCTTTTTTCTTTGTGCTTGGTATTGTATTGGATAGTTTATTTTTTGGGTTGCATCCTTATTCGTTTTATGTTTTGTTTCAATATATTACACCTTATAATATTAATAAGTACAAAAGTGAGTTTGTTTGTTGGTTTGTCTTTCAATCACGCAGCAACGGGTATAGTTAGGATTTGAAGAATAACATACGTACATAGGCTACCTTTTTTTTTTCTTTTTAAAAACCTAGCTCTCTGAAATAAGTCTGTTGTTGTCTTGGAATTTATTTGTCTTTAAGGACGTGCTATATTTAAATGTCTATACTTTTTTGCGACCGAAAATATATTGACTGTAACAGTAATCTACCTGTTATGATTTAAGTTTATAATTCATTAACTAATGAAGGAAAAAACTAAGAAGTTTTAATGCATTGAGTGGTTAAGGGACCGCTTGAAGGATGGGCTAAAGTAAAAGAAAAGTACCAAATATGAACAGGGCTCCGCAGGGTTTATGCAAATTTAACGCGAAATTTTTTAACTTGCCGAGACTAAAATTATTATTTGCAAACAACAGAGGCTGTGCGCTGAAGATACTCAGGGATAAACTTCAAACTTTATTATAGACGAGCAATAAATGCTTATGTTAAGCTTTAAGTAAAAACTTGAGCGTCGTTTTAAAATCTTATAATGAAATGATTATTATTTATTGAATATTTTTTTGAGATTTTTTCATTTGAATCCGTAAGCAAGTGTTTATTTTCGTCAAACTCTTGCCCCTTCAAGCTTTTACCCCTTTTTATTGGGGGATTAGTTTTTAAAAGTACCTGCGGGAAACCTTTGCTTTTCTAAACTTGTTAAAAAGTAGCCCAACCCAGTTGATCTATCGTTGCTTCGTTGATGAAGGACAAACTAATAAACAAATAAACTGACACACTTTTATAAATAGTAGAATCTCGTTAAGCTGAAAACTTTATGCGGAAGTACAGTGTATTACAATTTTATTATTGTCTGTTTAGAAAGACAGCCCAAAGCGAGTCGCTGACAGCTGCTGGACACAAGCGGCACAAGATCGTGTCCTGTGGCGATCTTTGCGAAGAACCTACGTAATGGACGATTATAATTTGAGATGATCGACGGTCGACAACGATGAAATGTTTTAAAAACCATTTTTATGAACACAGAATATTAAATAAATTCAATTTTAGAATATTGAGTATACAATGTTACCCCATTGAGTTTAGGCAAAGGCTGAGTTTGTCTCAAGGGAAACTGACGCTGTCTTTGGAACCGCAATTTAATTAAAGCAAAATACAGGCTGTGTATCTACCAGACCAGTTCAATGTACAGGAAAATTATAAGAAAATTTGTTCCTTTGTAAATAAATTCATTGGGAAATATTTTTATCAAAATAATAAAATTACGATGATGATGATGTCAGATTATCCACAATATGTTTCCAAAAAATTCTTGGCTACTATGGTCATATTGCCCGACGCCTACCTAGTGACCTAGAAAAACTTATAGTTGTAGGCAAGGTGGAGGGGAAAAGACCAGGTGGCCGATCACCTAGCCGCTGGTCAGACCAGATCAAATCACTCAACGGCCTTCCACTTACAACCGCAATTAGAAAAGCCGAGGACCGGACAGAGTGGAAGGCTATAGTTACCAACGCCACGAAGGCACTTTCATGTGGACACGACCTTCAGTAATGAAGTGTGCGACCAAGAAAGAAGAATAAAATTACTCGCACTTCGTCATGCTAGTAAAGTTAGTTCATGCGTTTGGCGAGTTCGTGTAATTAATTTAAACGTAGTTAAATGAATATCTCAATATAAATTATTTTTCAGGTTAGTGGATACGTCCATCCAGTTACCTGTATCAAAAACATGCTGAACATGTTGACATTTTAAGCTTTCATAATTGACTGAACGTTTTACATCGATATGAAAATTTTACGTTCATTCGAAATACGAATTTTACGATCTCTACCATCTACCATGATTATACTAATGAATAGCTCCAATGCATTTCAATTATTTTTCCGTAATTATGTCTCTATTGATACGTCATTTCAAAAACTAATTAAAAGCAATGCAAACATATTTAACACATTGGTTTTTTTTATAAATATTGATACTTACCAGTTATGTTAATGTTAACTACTAGACAAAGATACCAGACAGGGTACGAGACAGACCCACAAACAAGCCTACGCAAGTGATAGATAGTAGGTAAATAATCTTAAATCTTACGAGGTTTGTAGGTAGGCATATATGCTCTGGATCTAGGTAGGTATTAACTAGGTCGTATCATCTATATTAGGTGTATGAAAAATAGACGTAAGAATTTCCCACAAAAAATTTTTCTTCTACATATATAGGATGCGTCAAACATAAAGATATTTTACATTTCCAGCTGCGAAGTTATATAGGCTCTGGAATTTTCTAGGTTATGTACTAACTAGGTCATACCATCGATAGTAGCTATATAAAAATGGTAGTAAGAATTTCCCGCAAAAAACGTTTCTTCTGTAAATTGGATGCGTCAAAGGGGTAGTTCGCTGGATCTATTTGTTCGTAAGCCGCTGTCGGATTCTCCCCGGCCAATGGTTCGTATTTTAACAATATCAATCCGGCCTTTGCAGGATTTGACGCTTGCTAACGGAATCTACGTATCCGAATAAAATATATATTGCAGCCAATGTGAATGAAATTTCCAACGTATGCTGCTAAGGTATTCGGAATAAAACTCCGCACATTTTCTTACTATTTTATGCGTTCTTGGATTTTCAGCATCAGTTCGATAAAATTGTAACGTGCGAATTTTTTATCATCAGTGTAATATTCGCTCCTTTAGGGATTGTTTAACACTGCGCGTAGCACTAGTATTACGGGGTCGCAGTAGTATTATTTTTGGATTATATGAATAAATACCACCTTCTTGGTGCGACATCGCAAGTGAGAATTTTATTGTGACAAGTTACATTGAGCAATGCCCCGTGTGGCATACAACCGATTATCATAAATCTGAAACGCCGCAGCGCAGAATCTACGCAGAATCAATGCCGCTTGACCGTTAGTAGTAGTTAATATCATCACTTTTACTGGTACCAGTTCTTTACATTTACAGCCAATTAAGGCAGATTAAAAATATTCAAAGCTTGTATAAGTATTTCAATTGTTTGGGTCATGAGACTTACTTGTTTTAAATCTTTTTGAATCTTTATTCTGAATTATTTTTTAGTAAAATTATTATAATATATTCGTTTTCTTTTGTATTATTCTTTCAATAAAAACTTCTTTCAGTAGAAATCTAATAGAATATTGTGAGATATAGATACTGATCAAAGCATGGAGTTTTCAAAAAATCAAAAAAATCAAAATTAATTTATTTCATGTAGGCCAACTTGTAGCTCTTATGACACGTCATAAATTTACCACCGGTTCGGAATGCAGATTTTGCTGAGAAGAGCCGGCAAGAAGCTCAGCAGTTGCTCTTTAAAATAAAAAAAAAAATTTTATGCAAACTTTAGTTTGTACATAGACCATAGTTATTGGTAAACCATTATAGTATCTAGTGTTTGTCCAACAATATCATTAACACACTGGAATTATAGGTATTTACGGGCCAATTACATAATTGTATTGTAGTGACAATCATTGTTCTCTGACAATGAACACCTACATAGTCAAAGGAGTTGCCATTTAAGTACTTGTAATTTTAATCCAAATTAAATCCAGCGTGATAATTAAATACGTAACTCATTAACTTTTGCTACGTTAATGATACAATTATTTAAATATAATGAAATCAACTCAAAGCTTGGTAAATGGAAGATCATAATAGTTAAAACATTCACTGAAAAATCGAGATAATGCGTTACGATGGCGTGTAGAAACCGTTTACGTCATCTGATCTAACAACGCTGTCTCCCGGTGCGGAGTCACCATTCCAGCACCTTGGGACTCCAACCTATTAGGTATAATAAATACACCTGTACCGCATTTAATTAACTGTCATACCCAAGTTAGCGCGCGACCGTCTTAAGGATGGTTCTCCAAGCATGGTCTAGGCGTTATTCAAAACCGCTGCAGTTCTTCAAATGTAATCGAAAAATTATCAAAAAAATATATGTTATACTTTGATTCATGTTCTTTAATTTTGTACAAGAACTTGTTTCAATTCTTGGTTATTGATAAATACAAGCAATTTCATAGGTTATTAGCTTCACGTAAGATTGTCGAAGATCATTCCAGCTTTAAGAAAGGAAGCAAGAAAACCGATCAAGTGCGAGTCCTCCTACTTGCCAGCTTCGTCGCGTTTCACACGAGTCTGCGGGTATGTTTTACTTCATCTATTTGGGATTTTTTCTGGCATTACACGTGCTCTTAATATCGGGAATGGTAAGCGTACCGTGCTTGCCGCTGGTGGCCGCCGCGAGCGCGGTGCTAAGTACCAAGAGGTGCACGAGCATGCTCCCGCGTGCGGCGCCGGGCGCGCATCGAGCCGCAACCACTGCTTACACGCACGCCTGTAACAAACAAAATACATATCTGTATACTTTTTTTAATCCTGGCACTGGATAGCACTCATGAGGTCTAGGTTGGAGCGCGCTTGCCTAGAAGATGCCTATTCACTCTTGCCTTGAACGTACTCAAATTGTAGGTGGCGAAAAACACACCTTAGCGTCTCTTATCAGAAACGTTGAATTAAAGCATTTCGTTCTATTACCTATAATAATGTCCTCCCGATCGAATCCGGCCACGTTGGCCAATATCCATAGAGACAAGCCACCTGCGCGGGAGATATTATAGTGCACAATTAGTATGTGCGCAAACACAGGTGTACTCTCTATTCCCTCACTCTCACAACCGGAGACAACAATATCGAGGCATTTTCCGAAAACTTAATTTCCATATATTTCAGATTTACGTAAGGGAATATTCACGGTATAGAACAGAATTATCTAAATCGGAATATTAGTTCCATAACTCATGCATTGTAACCTGATTGCAACGAAAGTTATGCTCCTAGCTCCTATGTAAATCTGTTTGTATTAACAATTTTATTCATGTATTAATAATGTACTTAATGGTGTGCTTATTTATTTATATTTTATTGCACAACACAAAAATAAAATAAACTTGACATGATATATTATGTAGGTAGGTACAATAAGGCGGTCATATCGCTAAAAAGCGATCTCTTGCAGACAACTAAAGCTAAAAAAAAAAAAATTAGAAGACAGTAGGAGGTGTTGCAATAATAATAAGATTAATGATAGTAAGAAGAAACTTACATGCTAATATCTAAATAAACTAAACCATGATAAAAACCAGTACAATATGTATGATGAACTAACTTCAAGTGTCATTCAGATAATATAAATGATATATTTTCTTATCGTATCTAATAATAATATCTTGACATTTTCCGAAAACTTATCATACTAATATTAAAAGGCGAAAGTTTATATGCGTGTGTATGTGTGTGCGTGTATGTTTGTGTGTGTTACTCTTTCACGCAAAAATTACACACATAAGCTACTTTTTATTGCGTAAAATCAAAAATCTACGCGGATGAAGTCGCGGGCATCGTCTAGCTTTCCATAATTTTCAGATTTACGTAGTAGATAATATTCACCGCTCAGAACCGATTATCGAAATCGGGACATTGTTAGTTCCATAACTCATGCATTGCAACAAAAGGTACGCAAACTTGGAATGCCCTTCCGGCTTCCGTTTTTCCAACTAACTATAATGTGGGTGTCTCTAAATCAAGAGTGAATATTGAATAGGCATCTACTAGTCATAGAGATAAGCCACCTGCGCGGGAGATATCATAGTGCACAATTAGTGTGTGCGTAAACACAGGTGTACTCTCTATTCCCTCACTCTCACAACCGGAAACCGACAGCTTTAGATTAGCGGCTTTGGTGTTTATAAGTTAACTTTATCTGTCACTTGGATATCAATGGAGCGCGCACCATCTTAGGCTGCATCTTCACTTACCATCAGGTGAGATCGCAGTCAAGCGCTAGTCTATATATTAAAAAAAAAACTTCCGAGCTTCCGCGCAAATGTTCTGGTTGTATCAACATTGGTATTCATGTGTGGTATTTCCACGCAGCGTGCGTTACGCGATGGATGTGCAAACGTCACGAGCACACACGCTCGCATATCTCACATGGCTGCAAGTTGCGAGTTGAAACCTTCCCTATTTACATGCACGGTTTCAGTCTGCAACTGTTCACTCGGACACAAATGTCGCACAAAACTATACTACGGTTTACACTTTCAACGAATGCCGAGTTCTGCATTAGTTAGTGTTTTACATGAAGGAAAATCTGGGGCAGTAAGGCTTATGTTTTTTTTTGTTCAAAGTCTGTCATTAACTATTTCAAACAATGTGATTTATAAATATAAAAATTAACTTGTCTATCCTATTTATATTGTAAATGCCAAAGTTTGGATGTATAGATGGATGATTGTATGGATGGATAGATGTTTTGTTACTCAATCACGCCGCAACGACTGAACCGATTTGGCTGAAATTTGGCACCGAGATAGATTATAGTCTGGATTACCACATTGCCGTGGGAATTTAAAAACCTTAACCCACGCGAACGAAGTCGCGTTCATCAATTATGTTCTCAAAGTTATGTGAAGTCTATCAATCTGCTCTTGACTTTAGCCTTTTCAGTGACAGAGTCCTTTGCCTAATACTGGGTCGGCGCCACACACACACTCACGATCATAAACACATACAAAGCACACACACAGATGGCAACGCTGCTTCTGGAACTCAGATTAATAATTGCATTAATGCAGCCTTCATTTGAGACGAATAAACTTATTAATTATTTTATAAATACGTGTATATTTGATTCCGTTTTAACATAAAGTTTTCACGTAAAACTACTGATCAAAAACATACATAATAATAGCCAAAAAATCCTTAGATATTATGCTAGGTTAAATAGCGAGTGAAACCATGGACATAAAGTATTTGAATGATGCATCAGGCCGTACAAGTTTCAGCGGCGAACGTCAAAAGCAAACAGGCTCTCCTCGCGTTCTTCACATGACTGCACGCTGAAATCTTCGTCCCCATTTACTATCTCGTATCCATTCGCTGCAACTATTCATTCGGACACGAATGTCGCCGCAAACTATCCGTTTACGCTTTCAACGAATTCCGAGCTCTGCAATCGTAAGTGGTGGTTGGTAAGAAAACAGATTAAACAGATTGCGAATTTCATGTTGTATAAACTATGACTCAGATGAGCAATAATATTTTTTTACGCACATTGTGTGATGGTACGCAGCTGGATCGTCTAGTGATATCTAGTGGATTGATTGAGTAAAGAAGAATATTCTAATTATAGGTAAAACACCTCAGGATCGAGAGACATTTTTGGCTTCTGGCATGAACACTGTTATGTACTAAGCACCCTGCGGGTTAGTTCATTTCGTCCGATGGACAAAGTAGGCTACCAAATCATTCTACTTTAGCTGTCGCGGATTAATTATGAACAAACTTCAAAAGAATTATGTTATGCATTCTCCAACCTTCAGAAAAACAGGGAAATCCTAGAGAGTTAATTTATCAATTTAAGTTTAAAATACGAGTAGAATGAATGATTAGCTGATACAGTGTACGAATTTGCCTCTTTTTGGGCCGTCGTTCTGACCGAATTCCCTCTAGCACGGGGGAAACCCTACGCCGCTCCACGGCCTTTAATCATTGTTATGGGGGCACAGCCGACTCCCTTTCGCTGCGAAGCGTTTTGGTGTTCCCATACACCCCGAAGGGTTGGTACAATTCTTTTCATTGAGCTTATAGCTCGCCCCAATACCATGGTTTTATTTATTTGTATTCATTGTTCAGTTTGATATAGATTTGGCCAAATCTAAGTTCGGGAGCCGTGCTGCAAGACATGGCGTGTTTGGTGTGCCGGAAATTCGCCGCCAAAGAACGCCATCGAACCGTGTACCACTTAGTAATAACTTTGACTCATCTGAGTCAAACATATTAATTTAGCCAATACTCAATCAGCCTCAGTGTCTCAATCCCTGTAGTATTTCATCATGGTCACCCTACCTATTACCCTATCTTGTCCTCTATTCCGAAGTAATATCATGGTCACCCTACACCTAAAGTTTGTAAATACAATAAACAAAGGATTCTAATTTCTTACCTGTTTGTAGGAAGTACCGTTGACCCACACCCGTAGCTCGAAGGTCGCTCTGGTATCTCGGAGTCTCGTACATTTGAAGACTTAATTTATAGTGAATGATTTCTAAAGTTTTCATTCATACCTAACTTCTAACCCGAAGTGAGTCTAGAATCTAGTCTATTAGTTATGTAAAACAAAATAAGTCAAAGTTTCTTTAGACTGCAATATTGTTCCATCTCGTTCACCTATCTGCTTTGTTTATGAAAGAAATCAGACTTCTCTATCGTGATAGAATAAACTGACCCTAAGTAATTTAATGTCGCCTATTGACCTAAATTAGTGCACTAGTCTGCACTTTCTAAACTGACTGCCTACTGAAGAGTCGTGACTCAATTTTGGATATAGTATTTCACTATTGGATTGTTCGGTTCAGCCCGCCACACGTTACAGATGTTAAGTCTAGGGTTCAACTGAATACTAATAAAACACTAAATCAATTTATGTAGACAGAACCTTTGAGAACATTCCATTATTGAATACCTTAGGAGAAATATTAGGGTTGTTCAGTAAAAGATGATAATTATGACTTCATAGATTTATTTTCCATTTTATTAAATCTACTCAAAAGAAACTGTTTGATTATTTAGATTGGTTCCAAATGGGGTCATTTGAGAACCAACCGGGTTTTCCGTTCCTAGCAGCCATTCTAAGACAAGGGAAAACGGAAATACCCAAATGAAAAACCCTTGTGGCATTCTAACCTAAGACATCTTAGACTAAAATATACACACATGCTACAAAAGGTGTTAAATGCTTAAAAGAATATGTACACTTTCTACTAGTGGTATCAGGGAGACAAGACATTTTATAGTTTTAGTAGAAATTACAACACATAATACATTACGTTAAATAGATTCACAGATAATAAGTTATGTTTTATTCTCGTTTTCACAACTTCCTGACTATATTTTATATAAATGTTCCCCTTCCAAAGCAAGTGGTATGTGTGCCAAATTATTACATTTCACTCTCTCAGATTTGACCACATTAATCTGATTAATAAAAAGAGCAGATATAGAACAAATGTCAGAAATAAGATATACATCATAATAGAGAACCCATCGTCTCGAGATATCTCTCTCACACGTCTCCTATCCCTTTGTTCTTCTGCATACAAAGCATCGAGAACTATATCTGGATACATTTTAATTTCTTACAATAATGAACGCCTAAACCCGGACGTTACGGAAACCCTTTATCTGTGAATTTACTTATCTCAAAATATAATTATTGGAATATTTGTACATTACCGGGAATATTCAGGCCTCGTTGCGCACACACACTTGCTTATAAGCTTAATTATAAACTATTGCACTGATTCTACTTTTATGTATAGATCTATTAAAATAGGTTAAAATTTATACAATCTTAGGATTAATTTATTGGAGAATGGAGTCGACTCTGCTGGAAGAGCCCTCAACCCGGAATGCCTTCTCGAAAAGCACCCCCGTGTATCTCCCCTTCCGAGTCCTTATCGCCCCTTCTCCAAACTGAAAAATAGAAAATCCCCACCAAAGTAAACTGCCTTAACTTGATTCGTCATTTTAGGTTTCCGCCAAAACGTTTAGGCCAATTATCGATAGCGTCATTTACTATAGTCACGCCCATTTAAGATTCCCGCCAAAATGTTTCGGCCAATTATCGAAAGCGTCATTTTACGGTCAAGCCTTGCTTTTTTGTTTATTTTCTATGCCCTTCGCCTCGGTTCGGCTATGTCAATCTACACATCTGGTTTCAATATTTTGTGAAGGCAAAATGTTTCAACTAGATTTATGATCTGATTCTAAATGTTTCCTTTTAAAACGTCTGCACTTCTATTGCAATTTCTAAAGACCCTTTTTTGTTCTAATCTTAATGTGTTTCCAAAATCCCTATACTTTGTTTTTAAAAATAAACTGCCTGCACTTTGAAATATTTATGAGGGTCCAAGTGTTCACTTAGAAATTCTCTTTTATTTTAAAACTGCGTTTCAAATTTATTTTTTAATACCCATGCAAGAGAAATGGGAAAAAAAAATATGAGCTATGTCTGGCCATCTCACACTCCCCCAAATAGATTTTTAATACACCTAGTATTTCTTATACCTAACTCTCTACTAGTTGTTTGAAAATCTATTTCCTCACCTAACATAAACTGCTATCTATGTTGATGCCGATAGGTCTCACTAATCTCCATTGTTCGCGCTAATCCTTAATGGAATTCATTCCTTTACGAGTTTGCATAATAGCGGAACAAATGGATCGCATTGTAATTCCCTCTTATCTCGTTAGTACGAGCGTCAACCAAAGTGTATACGTTATTGTATGGAATTGCCCCTATCACGTAAGGTCCCTCATAAAGTCGCATGAATTTCTTTGTTAATTTTTTATCAGCGTCCGACCTCGCAAAAGTCCTCAACTTCACCAAGTCGCCTATCTCAAACTGTATTAACTTATGATTCCTATTATAATAGAGCTCTCTATTCTCCGCCGCCTTTGTTATGTTCCGACGCGCCTGTCGTCTAATCTGTTCTAACGTTTCTCCTTGTATATCGGTTCCTTTCGCTATGTCTTTGCCGAAATCAGTTGATAGTATGGTCCGCTTTCCCCAAACTAGCTCATTCGGTGTATAACCTGTTGTGGTATGTACTACCTGGTTGTAACAATCTTCTATGTCCGGCAATAAATCTGCCCAAGACCTATGAGATTTCTCGCAGTATGTTCTGAATAGTCTACCTAATTCCTTGTTAACCCTCTCTGTCGAATTTGGTCGCGGATTCCTAACAGATGTGTGCGTCAATTTGATACCTAATTGACGTACACCTAACTCGAAAACCTTCGATGTAAAATTCGCGCCTCTGTCTGAGCATAAAGTCTTAATCTCAACTTGTTTGTGAAACTTCTTCACACATGTGAGTGTAGCCTTTCCGCTTGCCTGACGTAATGGATATAACCTGATCAGTTTACTATAAGAGTCCTGCATTACAAATATGTATTTGAATCCGAAACGTCCCGCCGGTAAAGGTCCATAAATATCGCAAAAGACCCGTTCTCCTATATCTGTCGCTATCACAGTTTTGATCGGCCCCGTGTGCTTTTCTAACGCGTGCTTTGACATTTGACACTCCCCGCAAGCCCTTACAACACGACTTATCACGCGAGACATATTCGAGAAATAGTAACGACGTTTCATCAGCGCATAAACCTTGTAGCGTCCGAAATGACCTATTTCTTCATGTATGCTAACGATCAAACTCCTTTGTAAAACCTCGGGAACATATAGTCTCAAGGTATCCCTATTTATGTCTGACCTATAAAGGACCCCCTCCTTAATCACATAATACTTTGATTCAGATGTACCTGATATTTTCATACGTTTAATTATTTCACTAGCGACCTTGTCCCGTTCTTGTAGACTACCTATCTCTTTCCATCTCGCTTGTACTACCTGTCCTAGCGATGTTTTGAATAAATTCATCTCAGGCCCCACAGACTTGTTATTCAATACGTCAGTTGTCCCTTTTATATGTCGGGATAATACGTCAGCTACTGTGTTTAATTTCCCTTTTACATGCTCGACCGTATAATCAAATTGTCCTATGTAATGTACCCAACGTATCATTCGTGCGCTCAACAATTTACATGTCTGTAAGAATATCAAACTTTTATGATCGGTCCTAATCACTAACCGTGCCCCCCTCAAATACGTTTCAAACTTCGACAAGCTAAATATGATAGCCCACAACTCTTGTTCTGTGACTGTCCACTTACGCTCCGCCTCAGTCAACGCTTTACTACAAAATCCTATTATCTGCTCTTCACCTACTTCGTTCAATTGATAAACATACCCTGAGACTCCTAAATTACTGCTATCGGTTTGTAGGTAATAAATCTCTTTCGGATTAGGATGTATGAGAAGTAATGTGTCTACAAATAATCTCTTGACCTTTTCAAAACATTCATTTACCTCATGTGTCCATGACCATTTTGTATTTTGTTTTAATAGATCGCAGAGTGGCCTAACCTCTTCGCTATACTTCGAGATAAACCTTCTGAAATAATTTATTAATCCCAAAAATCCTCGTAATTGTTTTATTGTTCGAGGGACGGGAAACTCTAATATAGCCTCTACTCGTTCTGGATCCATCCGTACGCCTTTCGTATTTACTATGTGTCCTAGCAGTTTTACTTCTACACATAGAAAACGACACTTTCCTAGCCTGCCCGTTAAGCCTGCTGATTCTAATCTGTCTAGCACTTGGTCTAAATGTTCCAAGTGTAATCTTATGTCTCCTGTGGTAAATATGACAATGTCATCTAAATAGTTAACGCAGAATCCACGCACTTCTTTTAATATAGAATCCATTGCCCTTGAAAATCCCGCGACAGATGTCTTTAGTCCTTGAGGCAAGACATTATAAGTATATGTCCTCCCCATAAAAGAAAACCCCGTATATTTTCTAGAATCCTGACTCAAAGGTATTTGAAAGTAAGCATTATTCAGATCAATTAAACTAATGTAATTCACTCCATGAAAGGATTGTAAAATTTCCGATGTGAGTGGCGGTGACCCCGCATCTCCCACCATTTTCTTATTAAGTTCGCGCGCGTCTAACAAGAGCCTTATTGACCCATCTCGTTTCTTAGTAAATGTGAGCGGGCTACAGTATGGCGTTGCCTCCTGCCTGATCACACCTAACCTCTCTAACTCCTCTAATTCTTCTTTAACCTGATCTCTATACGCTAAAGGCACTGGATAACTATGCTTTATAAAAGGAATCTCATCGACTAACTCAATGACGTGCTCGTACCTGTTAGTCAATCCTAATCTATCTGTAAACACCTTACAATGCTTATTCAACACAGGTAACAACATTTCCTTTTGTTCCCTACTTAAATTTGAATCATTCAAACAATACCCCTTTCTGTCCTCGCCATTCGAATCCTTAATAGATAAGCTACGTTCCTCGGACCTAGTACCTTGATTCAATATCGAATTAATTGTGGCGGCATTCGTCTCTCCCCCTAACCTTTCGACCTTACAATCCGAGTTCAGTCTTACGCAAGACTTGACCCCTAAGTGCTCTATGGTCAGTGTCCGTTCACTGCCGCAATTTACTACTCCCTTTACTCGTTCTAACCAATCATATCCGAGTATCAACGACCTAGGTAACCGTCGCATAATTAGTACTGGTGCTTCAACTAATGTACTCCCTAATTTGAACTCTATTAATAACATCCTATTTGTACTTTCGCTACGTGAACCGAATGCCCCTTGTATTTGAATCGCTGGGATGGCGATTTCTGACAAAGTATTATTTCCAATTAGAATAGATTCGTATAATTCCTTAGTTATTCCGCTAATCTGACTTCCCGTGTCGATAAGTGCATTTATACTCCTCCCATACAAGCTTACACTCACTTCAGGTAACTTAGGTAAGGAATAATCAATTCCTTCGTCAATCGACTCATCAAGTTCATGGTACATTGTGTATACGTTTATTCCTCTCCTTACACACAGCTCACACTCAATACCTATCTCGCCACATTCTACTACGTTGTTAAACTGATTTTCCAATAAGATTCCTATGCTTCTAGCTTCAACCTGACAGCTACTTTCGTCGCTAACCTTTCCGCCCTTTATTAATCGTTTAAGACCTTTATCGCCAATGCCCAAGCTCTGACCCGGTCTCCATCCTTTGCTAATTAAAATATCATAAGCCACGTTCGGCCTTCCGCGTTTCGAGGTCTCTACTTTCCCCGTTCTACACAATTCTAGATTATTGTACCTCGATTGTGTGGGGATACCTAGTTTTTTGAAGGTCCCTCTCCCCCTCCTTCTTTCGACAAAGCAGAGTTTTCGCCCTCCTTTACAAAAGTAATAGCCGGTCTAGCTCGCTCAGCCCCAGAAAACGCTGGTCTGTTAACGTTTGACCTGTAACCTGACCTACTCTGGCGATAACCCCGTCCTCGGGTCGTGTTACCTCTAGTATTCCACTTATTCGCTGAAATGGCCGCGACAATAGGCCGCGCTAACGATGGCCTGTCGTAACGCCTACCTCTAAAATTATTACCTACTACCTCTCTCGCAATTCCTCTCGGCTTTTCAACAATATTTTGCTCTATACTTCTTAGAAACTTTGCCCCGTTCATGATGTTAACTTCCCCAGTCCTAGTAAACCACAACCGCTGAATATCTATCGCATAATGCCGCATAATAGAATTTACTAAGTCACTTTCGCTAAACGCAATAGTTAATGATTGCATCGATTCTACCTGTACAGCAAAATGTTCGGACATCGTCATTCCAGAATCGCTCGAATATATCGCATTAATCAACCTATACCTCACAGACTCTTGGATCTGCTCGGTCCAATAAGTTCGTCTAAAATCGGTCTCAAAATCGGCAAACGTAGCCCAGTCCTTCGAGTATAACTCCATGACCTGACGTGCGTGTCCCGTTATACATCCTAACGCTATATCGATCTCCCGATCCGACCCATTTACCGCTCTAATATACTTTTTTAATCGCTTTAAAAATGCAATAGGGTTTGTAAATGGTTTTCCATCGAAATTCGGCTTGGTAACCGAAGGCTGTACTACATAAACGTTCCGAGTCTCAGAAGGAGATACACTAGATCCCGCAGACCCAACTCTAGGCCCTGGTCCATCACTACTACTTTCATTGCTTACTCCAGCCGACTCGTGTGACGTAACACTCGCGCTTTCATTTGGCAATGAATTCACTTTTGAACTCAATTGTTGCAACTTTCCATCGAATTCGTTGATTTTTTGTAGAATCAACTCTAACGTCGAGTTACCTACAGTTCCCGTTTGTTCGTTTGTTTCTACCGCACCTTTATCTAATCGACCCGTTGCTACCCGCTTTGTATTCCGTTCCTTTTTACCTGCCGGCATCTTTAAACAATTCGCTTTAAAACGCTGTTCCTAACTACTTTCTAACTAATAATCGCTCAAGTCCGCCAGATGTTATATTACTTGTTTACTAAGTCGCCTTTGCGAGCCGTCTAACGAAACACGTAATAATGGCACAATTTTAAAACCAGATGTGGAATGACAATGGAGTTTGGCTCGTTCTATTGTGGGATCTCTCGGTTCAACAAAATAAATTGCAAGATAAAGCAAAGATAAACAATTAAGTCTAAGAAATAAGCAAGTGTAATGCTCCGTTCACTGCAATCTCCTCCTAGAATCCTGTAAATTTTACATTTATAAAACATACTGCTTATTTCTGCTTCTCCTATACACTAAATAAAATAAGTGCACAACATATAATTAAATGTACAACATAATAATAACATGCACAGTGTGTCTTGTCTCCCTTCTCCCTTTTCATTGTTTCACCTAAATATTTCTCCTATACCCAATCACAAGTTTCTACGTTGTGTATTTTTTTTTCTAATAGGGATTATTAATATAGATCTAGTCGTAACGTTATTTCGAATACGTACATAGACCCCTGGTCACCTCCGGCATCAAAATTCCCAGGCTTTCAAGATTTTCCAGGATTATATCCTGGTCACGGCACCAAAATTCTGTGATGGTACGCAGCTGGATCGTCTAGTGATATCTAGTGGATTGATTGAGTAAAGAAGAATATTCTAATTATAGGTAAAACACCTCAGGATCGAGAGACATTTTTGGCTTCTGGCATGAACACTGTTATGTACTAAGCACCCTGCGGGTTAGTTCATTTCGTCCGATGGACAAAGTAGGCTACCAAATCATTCTACTTTAGCTGTCGCGGATTAATTATGAACAAACTTCAAAAGAATTATGTTATGCATTCTCCAACCTTCAGAAAAACAGGGAAATCCTAGAGAGTTAATTTATCAATTTAAGTTTAAAATACGAGTAGAATGAATGATTAGCTGATACAGTGTACGAATTTGCCTCTTTTTGGGCCGTCGTTCTGACCGAATTCCCTCTAGCACGGGGGAAACCCTACGCCGCTCCACGGCCTTTAATCATTGTTATGGGGGCACAGCCGACTCCCTTTCGCTGCGAAGCGTTTTGGTGTTCCCATACACCCCGAAGGGTTGGTACAATTCTTTTCATTGAGCTTATAGCTCGCCCCAATACCATGGTTTTATTTATTTGTATTCATTGTTCAGTTTGATATAGATTTGGCCAAATCTAAGTTCGGGAGCCGTGCTGCAAGACATGGCGTGTTTGGTGTGCCGGAAATTCGCCGCCAAAGAACGCCATCGAACCGTGTACCACTTAGTAATAACTTTGACTCATCTGAGTCAAACATATTAATTTAGCCAATACTCAATCAGCCTCAGTGTCTCAATCCCTGTAGTATTTCATCATGGTCACCCTACCTATTACCCTATCTTGTCCTCTATTCCGAAGTAATATCATGGTCACCCTACACCTAAAGTTTGTAAATACAATAAACAAAGGATTCTAATTTCTTACCTGTTTGTAGGAAGTACCGTTGACCCACACCCGTAGCTCGAAGGTCGCTCTGGTATCTCGGAGTCTCGTACATTTGAAGACTTAATTTATAGTGAATGATTTCTAAAGTTTTCATTCATACCTAACTTCTAACCCGAAGTGAGTCTAGAATCTAGTCTATTAGTTATGTAAAACAAAATAAGTCAAAGTTTCTTTAGACTGCAATATTGTTCCATCTCGTTCACCTATCTGCTTTGTTTATGAAAGAAATCAGACTTCTCTATCGTGATAGAATAAACTGACCCTAAGTAATTTAATGTCGCCTATTGACCTAAATTAGTGCACTAGTCTGCACTTTCTAAACTGACTGCCTACTGAAGAGTCGTGACTCAATTTTGGATATAGTATTTCACTATTGGATTGTTCGGTTCAGCCCGCCACACGTTACAGATGTTAAGTCTAGGGTTCAACTGAATACTAATAAAACACTAAATCAATTTATGTAGACAGAACCTTTGAGAACATTCCATTATTGAATACCTTAGGAGAAATATTAGGGTTGTTCAGTAAAAGATGATAATTATGACTTCATAGATTTATTTTCCATTTTATTAAATCTACTCAAAAGAAACTGTTTGATTATTTAGATTGGTTCCAAATGGGGTCATTTGAGAACCAACCGGGTTTTCCGTTCCTAGCAGCCATTCTAAGACAAGGGAAAACGGAAATACCCAAATGAAAAACCCTTGTGGCATTCTAACCTAAGACATCTTAGACTAAAATATACACACATGCTACAAAAGGTGTTAAATGCTTAAAAGAATATGTACACTTTCTACTAGTGGTATCAGGGAGACAAGACATTTTATAGTTTTAGTAGAAATTACAACACATAATACATTACGTTAAATAGATTCACAGATAATAAGTTATGTTTTATTCTCGTTTTCACAACTTCCTGACTATATTTTATATAAATGTTCCCCTTCCAAAGCAAGTGGTATGTGTGCCAAATTATTACATTTCACTCTCTCAGATTTGACCACATTAATCTGATTAATAAAAAGAGCAGATATAGAACAAATGTCAGAAATAAGATATACATCATAATAGAGAACCCATCGTCTCGAGATATCTCTCTCACACGTCTCCTATCCCTTTGTTCTTCTGCATACAAAGCATCGAGAACTATATCTGGATACATTTTAATTTCTTACAATAATGAACGCCTAAACCCGGACGTTACGGAAACCCTTTATCTGTGAATTTACTTATCTCAAAATATAATTATTGGAATATTTGTACATTACCGGGAATATTCAGGCCTCGTTGCGCACACACACTTGCTTATAAGCTTAATTATAAACTATTGCACTGATTCTACTTTTATGTATAGATCTATTAAAATAGGTTAAAATTTATACAATCTTAGGATTAATTTATTGGAGAATGGAGTCGACTCTGCTGGAAGAGCCCTCAACCCGGAATGCCTTCTCGAAAAGCACCCCCGTGTATCTCCCCTTCCGAGTCCTTATCGCCCCTTCTCCAAACTGAAAAATAGAAAATCCCCACCAAAGTAAACTGCCTTAACTTGATTCGTCATTTTAGGTTTCCGCCAAAACGTTTAGGCCAATTATCGATAGCGTCATTTACTATAGTCACGCCCATTTAAGATTCCCGCCAAAATGTTTCGGCCAATTATCGAAAGCGTCATTTTACGGTCACGCCTTGCTTTTTTGTTTATTTTCTATGCCCTTCGCCTCGGTTCGGCTATGTCAATCTACACATCTGGTTTCAATATTTTGTGAAGGCAAAATGTTTCAACTAGATTTATGATCTGATTCTAAATGTTTCCTTTTAAAACGTCTGCACTTCTATTGCAATTTCTAAAGACCCTTTTTTGTTCTAATCTTAATGTGTTTCCAAAATCCCTATACTTTGTTTTTAAAAATAAACTGCCTGCACTTTGAAATATTTATGAGGGTCCAAGTGTTCACTTAGAAATTCTCTTTTATTTTAAAACTGCGTTTCAAATTTATTTTTTAATACCCATGCAAGAGAAATGGGAAAAAAAAATATGAGCTATGTCTGGCCATCTCAATTGTCAAAATCCATTTTCTTTACTAAAAACTAGTTGATGTCCGCGACTTCGTTCGCGTGGATTACGGTTTTTAATTTTCGCGGGAGCCTATGTGTAAAGGATTGTTAAAAATTCAATCCCTAAGGGGGTAAAATAGAGGTTCGAGAAATGGAACTTAGCGTGAGCGAAGCTGCGGGTAAAATCTAGTTCATGTATAAATATCAACGTCCAAGTTTACTCGCAGGTACGCTTATACCAAACAATATCAAAGTTTTACTAAAGTACCTACCTACCAAGTTCCTTATTCCATGATCAAAACATCCAAGTGTTTATCCGAGTGAGCACGTACAAATTCAATGCACAAGTTATCGCACCAAACCTCGTGAGCGGTTCACGTACACGTGAATACGCACTTAATACATGCCGTGAAAGACATCGATCTTAATATTAAGTCAAGTAACTTAAATATTTGATTCATTCCAGAATGGTAGGTAACTTATTAGTTTCTATGCTCGGAATTTCCAGCAGGGACCAAGTCCGAAACGAAGTAATTCGCCAAAGAACTAAGGTGACCGGCGTGGCTCTCAGGGCTAGCACGTTGAAGTGGTAGTAGGCTGGTCACATTTGTCGGAGGACTGATGGCCGCTGGGGACGTAAGGGATCTCGAGTGGAGACCGCGTCTCGGCAGACGGAGTGTAGGGTGCCCCCCGGCTAGATGGAGCAATGACATCCGGAAAGTGGTAGGCATCGATTGGATGCGAAAGGCCGAGGAAAGGCAACGTTGGCGCTACTTGAAAGAGGCCTATGCCCAACAGTGGATGCATGTGGGCTGATGATGATGATTATTGGTATCACGAAAATTAAAGTCACGCAGCATTAAAATAGTCATATTAATTTCTAAAACTGTAATAGCCTAGTCATTAAGACTTCGGCCCCCTATCCGTGAGGTCCGGAGCTCGAATCCCAAATCCGAATCTTTAACTTTTCAAAGCTTTAAGAAACTAAATATTTAACTATCACTGTTAAAAGTGAAAGAAAACACCGTGAAAATTCCATAATATTTTCACTGGAGTATGAAGTTTTCCAAACCGCACAATATGGTCTTCATGGTAGACTATGGGTTCTCACTCTGGGAGGAGATGGTGCCCAGTAGTGGACAGGCAATAGATTGAAATGATGTTGATGATGACTTTCTAGATCGGAATGTAGGTGGGTATGTTTCATTAAATTCATAGAGCATACGTCATATGTGATGTGATAGTTGGTGTAGGTAAACGTCGTAAAGCCTTTGCTACATTATTTACACTCTTGTATTTATTTGCTGAAATCTGTGAACTCGGTCATGAATATCGCAAGCCAACTGTCCGCTTATGCTTTCAACCAATGTGAAATGCTGTATTTATTAGAGCGGTGCTTGTTATTTGCGGTGGTTTAATTCATTAGCTAAACGGAATAGAGACGGCGTGCGTTTGGCATATGAGACGCAACTGTTTTCATCCGTTGTTTTACCACTGTCCTGAAAAAACACTCGCCCGATTTCTGTTCTATTATTTATGCTATTGATTAAATGCTTAAATTTTTTTTTTTGAATTTTTAATCGACTCAATTTGATTTGAAAGATTTCTCGCAAAGTGGTTCAATATTCTGCAAAGCACATTATTAAAAAAAATCGCAACTAAAAAAAGTAATTTGTTAGAATTTTTGTTTTATTTTATTTTTATAGAATACTATCACGTATACGGCCACGATTTAGTCGTTATATCCTTATGCTGTTCCCCACTTTAGGAAAATAAATCCAAGAAAACCTCCCCTAAATGCACGTCAAGGGTACTCTATTAAAATTTCCTCCTACATAAATCTCCACTGATACATAAAAGTTGAGCCTATTGAGTAGAATATCAGTCAGTCAGTTAGTCAGGGTACTATTATATAGAGAGATATAGATAACACGGCTGTCCGGAGTGAGCACCGTCGTTGTAAGCAAACATGTTCACATTTCCCTCATCACCGTGAGCTTAAATATCTCGTCCCTATTTACATTCTCGTATTCAGTCGGTGCGCCCGTTAAGCGTAAGGTCACACTATGGACTCTTTGTTTCAAAAGATTTTGTCTTGTTGTCTGAACAAAGTAATTTCATCTGTTGAATGAATCTGTTGAATGCGTAGGTATTGCGTATTTACGCCACATATTGGGAGACACCTAAACTATACATCATTACGAGGCAATCTCGATTTTCGCGTTCTTCGAAATTAGTTCCGAGACGTGGTAGCGTTTTTATGTCTGTATTTACCGTGTACCGCTTAAATCAGTAGGAACATGTTGATTAGGTAATATTTTCACAACGCAAGATTAGAAGTGAGTAGCTGCGGTCATTATAGATGCAAATGTAACCGGAATAAAACGCTAATACCTAAGCAATAGGTTATTATTTTTGAATTTTTTCGTGAATTTATTTTAGCTTTCATAGTTTCAGCATTTTTTCGTAAATATGTGCAATGTGAGTAGTGAGAAGTTAGCTCTTTTAGTTAAAAGAGCTAACTGAAATGCAGATTAACTCTATCAGGCTCTCCAAGCTATCAGCTAAGCTAAGTGAACTCGGTCTTCAATTTTCATATTTTAGCTCGCATAGTGTGACCAACTGGTCATACTCTTATTAAAATAATGAACTAAGCTAACTTTAGTTCCAGTTACGGTAGGCTTGTGTTTTAATTTCGTAACCCCACATGTCTCACCATCATCCCATATGTGTCATCATGATATGGGGTCCAACATCAATAAATTCTTCCGCGACATTAGTGTCGTTAGTGTGATCATACTGTAAGTGGGATATGACCGGCTGTACAAATATAGCTTCACACCTTCAATGAATGCAGACTTTAACATACTCGTATTTTGGTGCCGCCGGTGTGCTTTCATTACCAACGCTATGAAAACTATGTAAATATTAAAGTTTTTAAAAGGCGATAGAAAGTTTTTTATATTGATTTGGAAAATTCTCAAGTCTTCAAATCCTCAAACTTTATCTTTAGTTTTTAATGTAATAACAATCTATTATATTGGCGAACAGATGTTCTAAACAAAAAGGGTCATTCAACTGGTCTCTATCTACACGTCTCTACGGATGAACAACACTGCCAGATCTCTAAAACTACGTGACCTGAAACAAGAAACTGTTGCAAAATTTACAGGAAGTGTTCTCTCATACCGACAACGTCGAAAAATATTTCTTTGTCCTCCTTTGAACAAAGAAAAAATATTTTCATAATTTGACTTGTGTTCCAGATGCCTATAACAGTATACCTTCAAGCTCTTCTATAAGGAGACAAGTTTTACTCTTTATATGAGAATTTTATACGTATATAAAGCGTCGTTCTTGTGATATTTCATGTCATGTCTTTCATATGTTCATGTTTTTCTTTTATGCACTAAACTAATGTAACACAAGGTTATTCCTTGTTGATTAAGTTATCATACTCTGACCAGTGTACTAATGCTCAAATCTGAACTGTTACATTTTATGCGGTGACGGACCGCTTTAAGATATAAGTTCACAAAACTGGATTAATTAAAACTGGATCCAACAAACTAAGAAATTATGAAAATAAATGTGCCGCGACTGTTCTCTTTGAGAATTAAACTGGTGCTAAGTAGAATGGGAAACAAGAATCCATCAGAGTTCTCGGCTCTGAAATAAAACATAACTCCGCCGAGGAACCGGGAGCGGTTTGAATAACAACTCTTTAATTGAAAGTTTAGCAATTTGCTCTACCCTCCCAGGCTCCCAAATGGACCCGACGGCGTACGGGGCAACTCTCATCCGGCGGGTTTCAAAATTGAACGTAGGCAGATGTGCTTAATTACCAGACCAGATGCTGGCTCTGCTCCGCGCTTATCTTGAGATGAACCTGCACCTTCTTGAAGCGATGTTTCAAACCGTTACTGTTATTAGGTACTGTGCGCGTATCGTCGTTTCCTATTTAAGTATCGTTTCAAAGTTTCATAATTTTTCAGTTTATTTGCTATTGAAATCTTGATTATTTGAGAGATCAAGGTACACCGGCAAACAAGCAGCCACTGTTTTAAGGTCTTAAAAATTAAGGTTCGTACCAAAAATATCTATTTTTCTGTCATACAAGCTGCTGTTGTATGAATGTTTGACGAGTTTACCACCACCTCGGTGCATCCGTTGTGCCAGATCTTATTTTTCACGCACTACCAAACTATTGAACCAACTTCCTGCGACGATCTTCCCAGTTAATTACAACATGGGATTGAATGGACCGCTGTCACTTTCAACAGCTTGTATTTTCACGATGACGTCATAAAATCGAAATTATTCGTATGACAAACTAAGGGAAACAAATTTTGGTCATTCAGTTGAAGTTGATCGACTTTAGTTAATCAACTATAATCGCTTCGAGAGAACGCATGATTAATGAATCGACATCGGAAAAGTTGCTTATCAGCTCCACGATGAATTTATTTTTAAAACCATTATTTAAAATACATGTAATACATTTAAAAGGGTAATGAGATTTGTTTTAAACCAATCATTGTAATTTGGGATGACAGTTAAACAGTGAAATGGCGTGCAATAAATCAAACGGTTGGTTTGCAAACTGATCTTATAAAGGTGAGATAATAATAATGAAATTAATCCAAATGTATTAAAAACTGATGTACCCTAGCAATCCAATACACTGAAACTACGTAAAACAGATTTTGAGAAAATGATCGAATATTTTTTATTTAGTTGTTCCAACTTTACTCCGAAATCTTTAGGAATCGCTATGTGGGGTTGGCACAACTGGTACCGGTAGGAGTAACATAAGCTACCTATTATTATCTTTCTAAAAAACTAACCATGTGAATGAAGCCACGTTCAATAAGTGGTTTTTAAAATGAGAAGGATTGAAAGTACTTCGATTGTATTTTTGCCGTACTTATATTATCATGACTAGCTGGTGCGCGCAACTTCATCCGCGTCAATTTTTGTTATTATGATCGCGATTAAGAAGTTTTTAAAAGAATATATTTTAAATATGGATAATTTTCCCCGTTTTCGCAACACTTTTTACTGATGCTTCGCTCCTGTTGGTCGCAGCGTGATGTTATATAGCCTAAAACCTTCCTCAATAAATGGACTATGCAACACAAAAATAATTTTTCAATTCGAACCAGTAGATGATGTTGAACCTGAGATTAGCGCGTTCAAACAAAAAAACTCTTCAGCTTTATATATTAGTATAGATTAACTATGGTTTTTATTCCATTTTGAATGTGATCATATTACAAATTGGAGTAGTGATAGCTAAATATGAAGACCTCGTTAGTAGGACGAGCGGGCGGCAAGCTGGTACGTGCGCTGTTACACTAGTGAATCAAACTTCCCTTTACGTTCAGTGCGTATTTCCACGGATTACCGCACGATACGATAATTTATTTCGGAAAATGTGGCAATAATATTATTATTATTTGAACTGTTCAGTAATGATTTACGGAGGTTGCAGATACAACAAAAACCTTATGAATTAGTTTAATTAACTCTACAATGTTCCAAATTAACTTCCCTAATGTTTGAGATGTTTTCAATTATTTGATATTTATTTTTTTTGATAACAAAATTGATTAGATACGAGTACATGAGACACAGATTTTTTCCAAGAGAACACCACAGAGAATAATCACTCCGTTTTACAGATAGCCACATCAACAGTTAATACATATGTCGTAATATTACCGTGGCGCGACGATACCTTTGACGATACATTTATCTACCGTTGTACAACAAATCGTGTCGTTCTTAGGTCCGTGGAAAAACGCTCTTATTCTAACTGCAAGGGCGGTAGAGTTTATGTTCCTCGCCCTAGTTGATTTAGTTTTGATAGCGGAAGGGAGAGCCTTTTAGATAAATGATTCCCAACCGTCCTAGCTGTCGACGCTGGAGAAGTGATTTTGAGTGTCGGGTTTGCAACAACATTCTATATAACGACACCCTGAGGTTTTATTGGGTGCATTTATAAGGGCTGTAATGAAATGAGTTTACTTATGAGGGATGGTAAAGTGGATTAGACATTAAGTATGGGATGGAACCCTCCCTATACGATTTGAAACTTTACAGGACTTGCCCGTCCCGATTAAACACACGGAAAAAACACATATATCTTTTTATTTCATCATTTTCGATAAGCTGAAAATGTTATAGTCATTGCTCTCATCACTGGATGTTATATAACAAAGACCCCCACCACGTTTGTCTGTCTGTCTGTTCGGAATAAACTCAAAAACTACTGAACGGATTTTCATGCAGTTTTCACCAATTCGGGTGATTCGAGGAAAGTCACCACAAAAAGAAAGTAGGTGTATAATTTTTTAAGGTTTTGTGTAAATTGGTTGGAATAAGAAGATAAATGTTGATAATGTCAGAAAAAGTCAAAAGTTTACTTTTGAGATAAAGCAATGTAAGGTCTGTATGCACCCTATCTCACCATACCACCTACCACCGGTGGTATGGTGGGATAGGTGCATATTTCCATAATGTTCTAAAAGGTGTTTGAAGGATCCAATTTGCATTGGGCCAGCGTGTTGTTTTATGGCCTATAAACCCTTCTCTGAGAGGAGACCTATCCTCTGTAGTGGGCCGCTGATGACGATGATGAAAGATGTTACAACCCTTAACAAAGAGAATATTATAAACCGAAAGAGTCATTAGCCGAGGACAGTCGATTTCAGCCGTAACTGGAACAATGCAGACTCTACGATGTTTCCGAGATAAGACGGCGAACCGGAATGAGAAACTGTGGGTAATTGTATTAATACTGCCGCTGTTGAATCAATACATATAAGAGATTACCCAGACTTGAGATACCTGATTGAAAAACGAGTACGTAAACTTAGGGGTAACTAAACACAAATAGGTACTATTTAGACTAGATGGATCGAATTAGAAAATTAAAGTAAAAAAAAATCAAAGCACCAAGAGGTTTAGCGTTCCACTACGATGTCAGTATAAAGAGACAGTGTGAGTTTATTTATACTGCCATTCCAAACCCTTTTCAACCTATCTCCATATTGATCGTCATAATATAGCGAACCAGGTGATGTCGCAGGCAAATGATAACTTGTCATTTCAATCTCTTTTTTTATTAAAAAATGGGAATAATGTTTACCTTTCAACATTCTTACATTAAATTTTTATTTCACTCGCCGATGCCCCGGATTCGTTCGCGTAGATTTAATTTTTAAAACTCTTTTATTTTCCGGGATAAAAAGAAGCCTATATATCCAGGTCCTCAACTATGTCCATGCAAAAAATCACGTCGAACCATCGCTCTGTTGTAGCGTTATTGAAGGACATACCAACAAACAGACACACTTTCGCATATGTTAATAAGGATTACATTCAAAATCTTGTATACCTACTTACATCAAATAATTATATTCTATGTTGACTTCTTGAGTTAAATTAACTCCAGCAGCTTGATAAATAAACTTAAGAAGGTATTACTCAAAATGGGAACTCTCATGTTTTCAAACTTCAGTGTTGAAATAGTTTACCCTGTGTTCAAAGTCATCCAGCATTGGACTAAGTAAACCGCACACCGCGTACGTTAATGGAGATTAATTGTTGACGACAAAACGCTGTGTACACAATGGTAAGCGAATGAGAGACTAATGAAGTCGTTGTATAATATTCTGTGTACACACTAAACCTACAATTTAAACATAAAGTATTAATTATGAAATTGTATATAATTTCCTTTACATTTATTGAATGGACCTGAGAGTATAGTAGGTTCTGACTTCTAGAGTAAGGTGAGTAGTTAAAATATATCAGAAGAAGAGTTACCAACACAGATTGTTACCAAATCATATTATTTTGTCACTCAAGTATATGTAATTATAATAGTGTACTTATATTATGTTTGCTATTTTTAAGCTTTCTGTTTTAACTATTGGCATACTATCTTATTAAAATTTATTTGATTTATATAAAAAACAACCATTTAGAGTTACCTATTAAATTTTTTACACGCAATAATTACACATAGCTTATACAACAGGCATTTTAAAATGTATCAGTAATTTGCACTTCGAAAAACGTTACGGCTTTGATCCATAATAAATGCGAAATTAATGCAAAGTGACCCGATAATAAATCTCCGGGGTTTCCGTGGAATAAAACAAAAAATGAGAATTGCCAGTTTGATAAACCAAAAAGTTTGTTTTGGAAAGTCCCCTGAGGACATCCAACGGCGGCCAAACCGAGGCATCGGTGCCTGTGTGCCCGTTTTTGTTCGGGACATTTTCAGCACAGCTTGTTTGGTAACACCAAAGTACAAAAGCATGTCTAGTTTACGCCTCTACATAGAACGCTGACCGCAAAATTTTAAAGTCAAAACAGAACACTGGACTTTGAAATGTTTATTTCGGAATAAGGAAAACCTAGGTATGTATCTATTACTAATGTAGATCGGTCTACAAAGAAATTATTAATATATTGCATAGCCGTAGTTTAGCAAGATTGAAAATATTTTGATTAAAAATAAGTAATTTTAAAATTTTGGTTAATATCAAATAGCTCTACATAATATTGTAGTTACTTTATTCATTTCCGCATACCATTTCTATAGCTTATAGTAGTATATTATGATAGCATCATAAGTAGACTGTAAATATTGGTATGGTCTAAATTCTAATCATAATGTTTTTTTATCTTCTATATCTTTATATAAAAGGAAAAGGTGACTGACTGATTAACTGACTGATCTATCAACGCACAGTTCAAAATACCTACTGGACGGATTGGGCTTAACTTTGGCTTAGATAGCTATTATGACATAGGCCATTCACTAAGAAAGGGCGTAAAATAGGGGTTTGAAAAATTGAACTTAACATGAGCGAAGCCGCAGGCAAAAGTTAGTCTCAATGTAAAATAACAACGTTGGCTTGATCAATATTCATCAATATTCTTTTTCAACTACGGAATCAGATTTTTACAATGAAATTCCTAATATAGTTTAGAGTTGAAAAATGAAAGTAATAACAAACTAAATAACTCAGTTCTAAAGTTATTTAGTTATAGAGGATTTAAATTAATTAGTTCCACAAATAAACATTACTTTTAATGCTTCTGCAAAGTGAGAAGCTTAACATCAAAGCAGCAAAGTTTCAATAGCCCAAGTTTTTACATTACATACGAAGTTTAAACTCATGCATCTATGTGAATACGAATGGCGTTTTTCAATCTATATGTAAGCCCTTTTAAATATATTGTCTGAGTGTGGGTACTTGTTTATAATAAGTGCGCCGTATTCTAGGGCCATTTGCCCCGCTATAAACATGAATGGCGCCAAAACGTCTCTCTTATCTCGGGCATTTCTGTGAGGGGCGGAAGAGGGGCCCTAAAGGCACCGCTCAGTTTCTCAAGTATGGCCCTAAAGGTTCTCGAAATAAGAAGCCCGGAGATCCTTTGGCGAAAGCACTACGTTCTTAGACCAAATGGATTGTAAAGGAACTCGCAAGCGATTGTGATATTGATTTTTATTTAGCTGATAGCACAGGCCCTTAGGACGGGGTTAATCCCGATATCTTTGTTAGCTATAAGACAATAGAGTTTACTTTGTTTCATATAGCAGTGATCGTCTTCATACCCATATATTTTGTATTATGTATGTATGCTATGTTATATAAATATATAGATGTATGTATGTATTATTATTATATTTGTTTAAATAGATATTATAGTATTTATTATGGTATATATTATTTAGTGTAAATATGTATATTGCTTAAATAATATACATTTATGTTGCATCATACTACCCTCACACATCATTTCATTCCTATCACCAATGGTTGCTTGGTAGAGATTGCT
Organism: Hipparchia sbordonii; assembly: GCA_038048805.1. NCBI lineage: Eukaryota > Metazoa > Arthropoda > Insecta > Lepidoptera > Nymphalidae > Hipparchia > Hipparchia sbordonii. The sequence continues at coordinate 7,171,066 of CM076098.1, forward strand.
CTGTAGCAATAAGGCCACCTTTGCATGCGTAGTTTTAAGTTGTATTTTTGGTTTCTTTCTTGTGTGCAATAAAGTTTTTATCTATCTATTTTTTTGTTGTATTGCTTACTTATCGTAGCTGAAATTGTTGAGATTTACGTTGCAGGATCTAAAGTATCTTATGGCGTCAGACAGGGAAATTTTAATGAAATTAGGCCAGTTATTTTAACTTTAACTCCTGGCTTGGATGACGTATGAATTTCTACAGATGTAGAAATATATAGATACCGAGAAACAGCTATTTTTTTTAATTACTGTTTGCTTCAGTATTTCGTAAAATAAGAAGTTGTTTTTCAATATATAATAATGTATGTATAATTGTATATCTATCTAAATTTTACCGTATTTGCTCTAAGACTAATTTATTAAACATGTATAGAGATTTGTTGCGTAGTAAAAATAATTAAATAAATACCTATCCATAGTTTCTTTGGACTATCAAGTCCTAGTAGCTACCAAATAGCGCTTCGATCGAGTTGCTGCGGATCGATTTTAATTACAGTCTTACGTGTCTCCTTTGTGTACGGTTTTTTATCCATTTTAACGTCGTATTGTTAACACTAATAGGTAGCCTATAATTACTTAGTTTGATAATAAATCTTTACTGTACATTTAAGTCTATTCGGAATGTTATATATGTGTAGACTCTACCTTGAGGAGTATTTAATTCTATGAGCCCATAAAGTATCACACTAATATTATAAAGGCGAAAGTTTGTATGTGTGTGTATTTTCTACTTAATACGGGACGGGCGTTATCTAGTAATTTATAAAAACTTCACCTAATTACAAAATCTATTTAACTTATATTTATTTATATACTTTAATTTATACGTTCTACATTTATGGTTGTGCATATTATTCTACAATATACCGTCTCTGGCCTCATATTAGTACCGAAGGTTGATGTTTTGTTTATGTGTTTTTAAAAGCCTAAACTTTGTAAAACCCTGTGTGAGGATAACAGAAGAACCGCATTACATCAAATCGGAAAAAGTGTTATGCCACACTTACGGAAGGCAGATAAAATATTACATCTTTCAGCACCAAATCAACAACAAGCTTCTTTGGCTATAATCCACCAAACTAGAAAAAAATTGTATGGGCACCAACAAGCAATACCATACAAACCCCCAAAATATATTTTACGTAAGTTTAACTCTAACACCGGAGCGTTTTTAGGAGAACGTACAATTGCAAAGAAGAGACTGTTTAGCAGCGGATTATAGTAAAAAAAAAATGTTGTTAACGTCTGCTTCTATCTAATCTTTCAAGTTCAGTAAGGCATCCCATAAAAAAACTGTCTATTAGCTTTTGTCCGGTTAATATGCTACATCTTCGGTCACGATTCGTCTCAAAAGTATAGTTCACATTTTATAATAAAAACCGATATATCATCTAAGAGAAAATGCATTACTATACAGAGCATAAATTTTCAATCTCCAACAAGCACAGTGAGATAGCTTATCTCAGACTGCGTTCTCATGTGGCTACATATTCATGGAGGAGCTCGTCGCTTGGGATAAGTCGCAGAATTCGTCACCAGTTTCACTTGAGACAAGTTAGTCACTCATGAATATTAAGCGGATAATGCAGTTATAATACGCCGAGCTCAATGTTAATGTCGCATTTAATTATACGTGCTCGGTAATTCGTTGGATCTTTACTGTCAAGCGCTGGGGAGCATTTGCTGGGGAGATTTACATTTTACCATCTATTGCTCTATCGGCGTGGATTTAACGTGAATTCTATGTTGAATATAATTTTGAAGACTGAAATGGGTAAGCTCTACAGTATACAAGACATAAAATTAAAAATAGCAGATGCTTCACAATGATTTAGCGACCTAAACAGCGATACAATGACCTTTAGTGGCCTGTGTAATACAAAAAAATACATAAAAAACAGACCCGTAATTTTCAGAAAAATGGTAAGTAACACTAAATAGAAATAGAAATAGAAATAGAAATAGAAATAGAAATAGAAATATTTTTTATTCAAATAAACTTTTACAAGCACTTTTGAATCGTCAATGAATCTACCACTGGTTCGGAATGCCTTTCCTGCCGAGAAGAGCCAGCAAGAAACTCGGCGGTTGCTCTTTTCAAAAAAATCAAAATTTTACAATTGTTATTGAAACTATGCTATGTATTCAGTGCTTCCACGATGAATTTTCCTGAGTACAATACAAGTAAAAATAAATACAATACAAATACAAATAAATACAATTCAATACATGTTAACACAGGCAGGCAAAAGCAGACCCATTCCCGTTGGTGGCACCCGTTCACGAGCATGACGCATGATCCAGCCATTGCTTCGCTCAACCATATTTGAGGGAACGTAACAACCCGTTTATAAAAACATTATAAAACCGATTTCAACGCTCCTTTATAGTTATAGCGTAGACCCGTAAAACTCTTGTTTGAAAATTTATAAATGATTCGTACTTAAGTACCTACGTAAGTCATAGTCAGTTAAGCTACTCAAAAAAAAACTATATGACTTAACTTAACTTAGGTTTTTTCGAGAAAACTGTGAAGAAAAATTAATACACTTATACAATAGGCATCTTACGCCAAGCGGTGTCCACTCTGCCATGAGCAAAAATTTTTCTATCTGAATATTCCTATTTGTATACGAAATGTAAGAACGTGTAAGAATTTTGTGTAAATCGGTTAAAATCGGACTCAATTTCACTTTTCCTTATATAAGTCTACTGTAACGGATGATTGATATTCAGACGGGAAAACTTGAAAAAAAGATTCAAAGGAAAGTAGACGGTAGAAAACTAATCATAGAGATACAGCACCTCGCAAGACCTTTGCATTAGTAGAAATCCCAGAATGCGTGTATGGCTTAGATACACACTGTTTGAGATTCAGATTGCTTTTAAACAAGACTGTATACCCACAAACTACACCACGATTTATATAGGTACATTTAAGAATAAATCTTCATGTTTCTTTGCAAACTTTACTAAATTGTAAAAAAAATCAAATGATGAAATTTTAGAATGTTGGTGTTAGTTTACAACTCATAAAATAATACAATTTGTGTCTAGTACTATGATAACAAATTTCGAGAATTACTTGACCATTAAAGATTCAAAATTATAATAAGTAGATACAAGTTTAGCAAATTGTTCAGATCCTGAAAAATTTATAAACCATAGCTGAAAGTTTTCGGTGTACCTACATATTTTGAGTCAACACTTTTTATACTTCGATTCTGATTAAACCTGTAGCACTAACTGCACCACTGATGGTCGCTTAGCGTTACCTAGATAGAGATATTAAGGAGTGTAGGACATGTATACTTATACCTACCTAAGCATAGGCATAATGCTTAGGTAGGTATAAGTATACATGTCCTACAAACTTCAAATATATAACAGGAATGTGTGTAAGCCATAGATATCGAAAATTTTAAATGTTTTTAAAATTTTTAAATAATTTGCATATATAGTTTCAATTAAATTGTACCAAAAAGTACACAGCTTAAAGGTGGATAGGTATATGCTGAAAACTGTAACAGGCAGTTGGCAATCTAAATGCAATTCTGTTTAAAATTGCATGACAAGATAGACATGGAAATAACAGAGTGCCACGAGTTTTTTAGGTAATTTGAACGCACAGGAATTTTATTGCATTCGGCCAAAATGCTGTTTTTGTAGTGTGTTGGGTAGTTACAGTGATGAACATTGGATGTACCTACCGTATGATCATTAATACCTATAACTTATAAGAGCTCACAGGGTGAAATATAAGAAGGAAGGACGTATTAAAAGAAAGGACCATAAGTTAGACCAATAAATCATTAGTATGGGATGCTTAGAAGAAAACCAACGAATTAAGTAAAAAATGGGGAAAAATATCGCGGTAAACGAAGAAAAACTGGTGGGGATCTCGCAGGATAGTTCAAAGGTAACGAAGAAACATTCTTACAATACGTTATATAAATGATGTTTTATTGTTCTTAAATAGAGATAGAGAATAGAAATCGCGATCTTATTATGTATAACGTTGTGTCGTTAAACTGCTTTTTTTATTAATTCAAAAAATACAAATCGTTTTTATGTGACAATTTAAATTTCTGTTTTCCTGAGGGGTCGGGCACACTGTAATAAGGAGATGTTTTTATTACTTGGGGCCCGTCTAATAAGCGGACACTGGCTGTTTGCGTACAAACAATCTCATCCCATTTCGTAATTTTACACCTATATCCACCAAATATTCTAACAAAATTACGTGAGTGGAATAAGTTGGAAAAATACAAAGTATAACTATACAAAATACATAACCTTTGCATGATTGACCATGAAAATTTTGATTTTCAATCCTATTTGGCAGACTTTGGGAAATCCCATACAAATACACAATATTAAAAATTTAAAACACTTCAATTCGTAATTTTGTATGAACTCAGCTTTAAAAAATTATGGTGAAAGTGAATTATTAAAAAAATTTAAGGAATTTTCTTGTTAAATGACTTGTTGACAATATTTTAAATTCCGAAAGGTAAGGCTGCTGGCGACGAGAAAATTAAAAATTTGAACGTTTCTGAAGACTTGGATCTATTATATAATGTCAATTGTGTTAAATTGTATTGGGGATATGAGAAGCAGGAACCTTCTTTTACTGGTGAAGCTAGTCCTTATTGGGCCCTGTATCAAAAATTTGTTGAGAGGGTCCCCAATTTTACCCGACTGCAACGAAGACTAAAAGGAAGGTAATGTTGTTTTACAAAAATACTAGGATTAGCAGAGTATACAGGATGTCCCACGGCTATGCCACATGGAGGGGAAGTACCTTAAATATTGTAGATGGAACATTTTACTGAAAGAAGACTTCATTTTAATTTAAAAAACAATTTAAACTGCATTCATAGATTTTTAAATAATTGCCTGGTTGAACCGGGACTCGAACCCGCTATACGAGAAAAAAAATTAACCTGTATCTTTATCATACCGATCGGAAGGTTTCATCATAAGGATTATTTTTTGTTAAATAACATAGCATGGGAAATAAAAGGAAGACCATGAATTTTAGCCTTTGATGTAAAATTTTGTTCAGAAAAATGAAAAGCTGACATTCAATCCCGCTGCAACAGAGCTACGAATTGCAGCGGGATTGAAGGACAAACCAATAAATCAACAAACAAACACACTTTCGCTTTTATAGGTAATATAAGTAAGGATTAGTAAGGATAGTAAGGATCGGGAAATGATGCGTACTTCTCAAGTGGGTACTCATTAGTAATAGTTCATGTCAGTTGTATGTCGATACGCCAATGTCAGCTTTTCATTTTTCTGAACAAAATTTTACATCAAAGGCTAAAATTCATGGTCTTCCTTTTATTTCTCATGCTATGTTATTTAACAAAAAATAATCCTTATGATGAAACCTTCCGATCGGTATGATAAAGATACAGGTTAATTTTTTTTTCTCGTATAGCGGGTTCGAGTCCCGGTTCAACCAGGCAATTATTTAAAAATCTATGAATGCAGTTTAAATTGTTTTTTAAATTAAAATGAAGTCTTCTTTCAGTAAAATGTTCCATCTACAATATTTAAGGTACTTCCCCTCCATGTGGCATAGCCGTGGGACGCCCTGTATATATACATATAAAAGTAAAAGAAACTCCTACACGTACATAGGAATTTATGGATTGACCGAGTAAAGTAAGGTCTCCTAGTCTACTTATGTGGATTTGAAAATTTTGTATAAATTTGAGATTTGGTATTCAAAAAGTTATTTCTTTTACGAATTTTTGCTTAAACATGTCATTATCATATCATTGAAACAGTTGATACTGCGGTAGCTACGCCCTAGTTCCCAATTTCAGGATTGGGAAATATCAAATTTAGTTCCCAAGGCTTTCGTTGTGACGGTATGAATTCGCACTAGAATCAGCTGTCATCTTAATTGACACAGCCACTCCAGCTTCCAAGGATTAATGAGATCTGTGTTCTTTAGAATTTCCGATTTCTGTCGGAAATTATAAAGAGCACAGATGAAAATCTGTTTACATAGCAAATTTATTTTAACCGTATGCTTATTATCAACCCAACTTCTTTAGAGTACTTTATCCTCGACCAAATTTGTATCCGTTAAAATATTCACACAATAACCTTGATGCACAGCCCTATTGAAGAAATAATTGAAAGTAAAAATATACAAATAAATTCTCCCGTTGAATTTAAATTGTTCAACAAAATTTCATTATTATAATGTGATAGCGCTTAGACAGACGCTATGAGACACAACCTTCTGGGGATGTCACAATTGCGGATTTTGTTGTCCAGATCTTTTCCGTGGAACATTTTGAACCCGTTTTACATTTCGTTTCTCTGAGGGGCGATTTTGTTCATAAAATTTATGGTGCCTTATTTCTCGTTTTATTATTGTTTAATAAACATTGTTATGCTTCGACTGATGCATGTTTTATTTTGCTAACAAATAAAACAATCTGGCTCGGTACAAATAACGTCCCGTGAAATCGTGGATTTTTTTATCGTAATTTAAGATAAATAGTTTTTATGTTTACAAGTAGCTTGTAATTTTTAACAAGTATGTTCACATCCTAACGTATCGTATCGATAATTTTTTGATAAGACATTCATAACATAAATCTTGTCACCAGTAATTAAAAAAAATTAACTGTTGTTTTACAATTCTTACTATCATAATTTTGGAAAGCAACTTTTATTTAAACAAAACACCAGACACGATCAAATTATTGTATTTAAGAAAATATTATTTATAATTATAATTACTTTATAATTTAATTACTGATGCCTAACCTTGCCACCTAGAACGAAAAGTTTGTTACTTGTTTATTATACATACTTCAATATACTCTATTGAATATTAAAGTACTCTGTTACCTATCAATCGGCTTAGTGATATAAGAACTGTGATCATCACCATCCCTTTAGTCCAGTCCATTGATTGTCCCTTTTCGATTTAGCTTTAAATTTGTTTATAAGCACCCTGAATATCTAAACAACACTTCCATAATGGCTAACAAGATAATGCTAATAGATCTCTTCAAAGAGTACCTCCAAGTCGCCCGGGTTTGCCTGCTAATTAGGTTTGGCCTAATGAATACAGGGCGGAGTTCATCCGTAGTTGTCTGGTAATTAACAGCTGAGATAGGAAATATTAATATTTATAAGCGCCGAGGCCGGGAGAAATTTTCGTTATACGTTTTAACAAGCCCAAAATGGTGATGAATTTTACACGTTCATCATAAATAAGCAACATTGGAATTGTATTTTAACTGTTATTTTCTGTTTGAATTTGTTAGCCGTGTTTGATTGTTGGTTCGAAGTTTAAGTTTACTTATGAAAATTGTGGACGTAGGCGAATTTGGTTTTGTATGAATGAAATGAAATTTTATGTAAATTTATGCCTTTGTTTAATGAAATTGTATTTTACTATTGTTATTAATCGCTTTGTTGATTTAGTGGTTAGGTTACTTGGCTGTAAGAATTATGAGTTCCCGAGTCAAGCCAACAAGGGTTTTTTTCGGTTTCAGCCTGGAGTTAGCGGCTGAGGTATTATATCCGTGCGCCTCTGACAGTAGGTACTTAGGCCGCCCATTGATCCTGCGCCTTATCTTTGGTTGTCATGGATTGCCTTGTTTCTTGTACATACTCACGTAGGTACTTGTACCAAGTATAAATTCGGCTAATAGAATATTTTGGTGTTTAACGCAGCCCTTTTTCGATTTCATTTATAAAAAATTAAAATTTCTATCTTTTTCCACGCGCAATGCAATTAGAATTTTTGAAAATTTCAGTTTTTTGCTCGATTCGCGATTGTAGAAATATGAAACTAATCTTATTGTGTCAGAATATCAGAGAATATTTAAAAATTACATCATTTTATGTTAAACTTAATTTGATTATGTAATCATGACTTAGAATGAGAATTGATTTTCAATACTCAGTAGTCTATAGACTCTATAGGATCGAAGGGGACAGAGAGGAGCATATTCGACTAAAGTAATCTGCCATTAGGGCAAAAAGCTCTCTCCGCTTATCTGCAACATCTGGACGATGTTTATATTTTGAGGGTCCACGACAACCTCTATAACGACTCAGCGCTTATCGTCGTCTGCATGTCTAGGTAATCTTCCACTTATCCGCACAAAACAAAATGAACTCTAATACCTATAGAGCAGAAACTACTTTAGCCTTTATTTCAACGTTTATATCTGCACGGATTCGTCATGTCAGACAGGTAATAGATGTTAGGTGCCCGACCTTACGGTTTGTTTTTCCGTGACTGGGTAATTTTAGTTAGAATAACGATGGTTTCAAAAAGAAAACCTAAAACTATGTGTTTAAAGTCCGTTATTCTTTGCGTACAATGGACATTAAACTGAATAGAAATATGTCAAACATGTCTCCATTTTACGGGACCCAGCGGGACAGATGCTGGAAATTTAAATTTGTGTCTATTCTTGTGCAAAAATTTGCTTAGTTACAAAAATTCTGAAATTAATTCAGATTGAAAAATTATTTTAGGAACAGTTTGATTAAATGCGGGAAGTTTTTACCAGAAATGGCTTTTAAAAGGGAAACCTAATAATTAAAGTCATGAAATATTTTTCTTTGAAATGAAGACAATTTAATTATGTATTTCGCTAGCCGATCAAAAAATATTCTACGTATCAGTTCTAAACTCTGAATGCAGACAATTACATAAAACATCTCTAAACGCTAATAATAATGTGATGTGTGTGCTAATAATGTGCTGGGTACATTGATAGAGTTACGGTATAGACATTAAACGTGGTTACACCCACCACTAAATAACTTTGTGTATCAGTTAATAGAAACAATAAACATTTAATGCTGTGTGACGAAGCAAATTAACGACCGCACATGGCGGGCGCCGCGGGTGTAATGAGTCCGCGATGTTCATCATTTGAAGTTTTGGCGGATTTATTTATTCCCGGGGACTCCCCGCAGGATATAATGGCGCCTAGAGCGGTAATGTGTGGTCATAAATTAAACGATAATAAAATGAGACAACAGCAATGTCGTTAATGACTGGATGCTCTCAGAATGGGAGTGCACTTAGGTTATTAGATAGAGGAAATGTTTAGCGATTAGGTGACAAAGGAATTATGAAATAATACAATATTTTACGCGATTTGATTAAGGAAAAATATGATTCATATTTAAAAGTAAAACTATCTTCAAAGTTCAAAACAATCTTATTTTTATTTTGAAATTAATATTACATTAATATTTTGTTCATGTATTGCGCAATTAATAATTTTATAGAAAAGTTTAATTAAAAATTCTTTTCAAAATGTAAGTAACTGGAAGAAAATTACCACGAATTTAGACTTAGAGCTGAAATTCTCTGAATCTGTGCTAAAAATATTCACAGTCCAATAGCAAGTAATTACTTAACGAGTTTTCGTTCTGGAGAAACTTTGATAGGAGAGCTGCGAAGTCAAATCTTATTACAAGTAACTAATCCCGGATGAAAGGAAATGAGTGAAGTTATAAGAATTAAAGAGTTTCTCTCGAACAAAATTGTAAAGAGGATGTCGTATTTCTTTATTTTTAGAACATCGTCGTCGACGAATTACTGTCCAATAATAAGTTTTAGTTACTTAAGACTATTAAAGGTGGGTTGTATACCAGGTGGTTCATCTATTTATAGTTGAACAAGTCACGTTTTTTTAGGATTACCTTTAAGGTGAATGTTTGTATTTAATACTGACATGTGTACGGTCAAGGTAAAACTTGCGCAGTTAGGTAATCAGGTTTATTTTTTTAGATAAACTACCGCTTTAGAAGTCATATATTATAAAAAAAAAAGTCTGAAGCTTCTATCCGACTATTATGAAATGCTTAAATATACCTCCGCTTATAATTGGACTTGAACCGTGCTATTTCGCCATCGAATCGTAAGCTGCTGGAAATGATAGAAATAGAAATATGTTTTATTCAAATAAGTTTTTACAAGCACTTTTGAATTGTCAATGAATCTACCACTGGTTCGGAATGTCTTTCCTGCCGAGAAGAGCCAGCAAGAAACTCGGCGGTTGCTCTTTTCAAAAAAATAATTTTTTTACAATCGTTAATGAACCTATGCTATGTATACAGTGCTTCCACGATGAAGTTTCCTAAGTCCAAGACAATACAAATACAACTAAATACAATACAAATAAATACAATCCAATGCATGTTAAGATGAGCAGACAGAAAGCAGACCGATTCCCGTTGGTGGCACCCGTTCACGAGCATGACGCATGATCCAGCCGTTGCTTCGCTCAACCATATTTGAGGGAACGTAACAAACCGCACCACACGACACCACCACAGAAATTTTAAAGAGAGCATGACATACTTAGGCTTGATATTAAATTCGCTCATGTATTTTGTCCGAACCACCATTACTGAATAAATACGTCTTCTATCTTCCTTTTTTCTCACTGAAAAGAAAAAATCGATCAGCTACGAAGACATACTTAGATCATATTAGGAGTCCAGCCATGAGGGAAGCGTCTCAAAAATGTGCTTTATAAAATATCCGATTCCGCTTGATCTACTAAGTTGACTTCATCTATACTAAAATGTTTGCTTCACTTAGATTATTCTAGTCACGTTGGGATGGCCCGTAAAAATAAACTCTGATCAAATCCATAGAAATTGAAGACACATTTTTCACAAATCCTTTTTAGCCGTGAGAATAATAACCAATGTTTAAGTACTTAGTGCTGCTTTGACATCAACAGAAACTGAAAAGAAAAGATGAAGAAAAAACAATTGTAAAAAATAAAAATACCTCACTTGATGGATTGATGACATCAGACGAGTCTAAGCCGCTGGATACAGGCGGCGTAAGACCAAGAGCTGTGAAAATTCATACAAGAGAGCTTTGTCCAACAGTGGACGATTAAAGGTTGATAAAGAAAAGGAAAATAATGATCATACGAAATTAAGTAAAAAGAGCAGTAGCTGCTCTCATAAACATAATTATATGGAATAATATGATCTCATAAACATATTATGGTATAATATGGCACATAGTATGGTTAGGCATATGAATGAAAAGATTCCCCTTTTTGAAAAGTTTTGGTCCAACTATTCCTGTTTTGTGACACGAAACATTGCGATAACTTTGACGGTACGAATACGTTTTGAATATATACGACGTAATTTCTGTAAACATTGAAATGTTAGGGCATCAATTTCACTACTATTGGTATAAAATTCCATGGAATTTTTTTGGTTCTCCGGGATAAAAGTAGCCTATGTTACTCTCCAGATGACATCTCCTGACCATAAACTTAGTCAGGAGATGTCAGCTAAGAAAGGATATTTGGAAATTCTACCCCTAAGTGGGTGAAATAGGGGTTGAAAGTTTGTATGAAAGTCCTATGTTTATGGAGTTAGAGATGTAATATATCAAAATTTTTTGAACATTACCTTTTAAGGGTGGTAAATGACAGTTTTTGCTAATTGTTTTTATTATTAAGCCTACAAGCTTGAAATTTAGAAAAAAGGTTTTTTTAGGGCGTAAGCATCAGTTTTTGAAATAATTTTATCCAAATCTACCCCTAAGGGGATAAAATAAGGGGTTGGAATTTAGAGACACGAAAACGGCAATTAAGTTGTTAATCCTTTCTAATACAAAAATGCGAAAGTGTGTTTGTTTGTTGTTTTGTCCTTCAATCACGCTGCAACAGAGCTGCCGATCGACGTGACCTGGAGAGTGACATAGGCTACATTTTATCCTTGAAAATTAAAGAGTTCCCGCGGGATTTTAAAAACTAAATTCACGCGGATGAAGTCGTGGGCATCTGCTAGTATTTAATAATATGAGAAAAAAAATATATATTTTAATTAATATCCCATCCAATTTTAATTTCCATCAAGTACAAAGTAGAACTGTAAATCGATATCGTCCGGAGTTCTCCACTGATTTTCAATTTCATCCCAATTAAATTATTCAATCTAGGTTCTGATCAAACCAACAGGAATTCGCATATTTTTACTCGAATATTGATTACGTGTTGATTTTACTTTCAAAGGGTTATAAACTGTTTACTTTCACATAAAAAAGTTCAAACATTGAATTGTTTCAACACAAAGTCCTGAAGTACCTACTTATAATAATTATAATGAATCTAAGGTGATAGAATAATACTTTTGAAATATTAGAATCAGAAAAATAACTAATTAAATTCACATTCACTACAAATTAACTCCATTCTGTATAAACCTTAAAATTACAATCTTACTTGTAGATTTAATAAAAAAAATAAGAGGAATGTTATAAATATTTCAATAATTCTTCCACCAAAGGCGATTTAAGCCCTATTTCCTTAAAATATTGGTTAATGAAGTATAAAAGATAGGTAATGGGACTTATAAAAGGAATACTCAACGAAACCATATCTAAAAGTGAGCACAAAGAACTTCCTCACCATTAAGACTAATTATTTTCCTTTTATCTTCGACGAACTGGTAACATAAAGTGATATAGACAAAAGCCGTAGGTATTAGCTGAAAACAAAGCACCCAAAAAGAAAATTGGGATATCCCGGCAACGCTGTCATTGGAGTAATTTTCTTTGTAGTTTGGATTGTGTCAGTGCGACGAAACGTATTTATTTTGTTAAAAAGAGATGTGGGTTTTATACGAGCAATATAAAAAACTATAACATAATCCTCACTAGTTTATGCGATATTCTTACTGAACTAAATGTAAAAAAAAAGAAATAATACATATGGATTAGCATGCGAAATTCATAAGATTTAAACATATCATACACTTATAAGAAAAATAAAGATATTTTGTAGAAACTAAATATAAATACTAAAATGATATCAATTGAAATGATATCAAAAGAAGTACTTACAAATTTTTCACTCAAAAAAGTCCACATAATTGCGATTCCATTGCATACACTTAAGTAGAGTTCAGTCAAACTTTGCTGAATTTAATTTCAAGTATGAATATCAAAAATTCATCTCATTGTAATCATAGGAAAAAACCATGCAGTCTAAAAACTTTTCGTGCTCGCTACGAGTGCTACGAGGTACGGGTGATGCGCTACGTCGTAGCGTCCGCCCGGATTCGCGGGGCGCGTCGCACTGAGCTCGCCTCTTGACAAGACAATCTTTCCCTGTACACAGGGCCCTCAACAGATAACAGCAACTTATGAGCTCACACGAGTGACGCTCGCGTTACGGGACCTTTGTTTTCTCAATGCTTTATAACTGGCTGCAACAGTTTTGCCTCTATAGTAGAAATTACTCCCAGTATACGCCTTAAATCATATTTTACATTGATACGAGTATATATTATTATTACTATCAAGAATTTGGTGTTTTTAAGTAGTTAAATTGATTATTAATTTTTAAGTTCCAAGATAGAAGTAGATTATATCAATAAAACGAATGCCAGCTTTAATAGGGAGTAACGCCAGTGACTAACACGTTGATCAAAAAATGATTACCTATTGCAAGTTCACCACTTATTAATACAGCTATTATAAAATACTTTTCATTAGGTACATAGCAGCGATATTTTTTGTTAATATAAAATTTTCAATTCAAAAAAGTGTAATTTTTTTCAAAACTAATATAAGAAAACCTGCAAAATTATACGCTAGTTTTAATAGCTCATTATCCGCGCAAAATCATACTAATGAGAGTAGACCTGTGCGCGCTCTTCTGATGTGCGCTGGCCGTGTAAATAGTAAAATAGTGTAAACCCAAGTCATGTGTTTTAAGTAAATTTTTAGGACAAAATGTCACATGAATTGTTACAAGCTTGCAAATGATGATGACTACTGATTCCGGAGAAGCTATTTTGAGCTTTTTTATTCAAAAAAAATAAAGATACATATAACATATAAAGAAAAAGAAATTGGTAATGGAAAAATATGAAAGGATTCGTAATTTGCATACCAACTTTTGTTTCAAAGCTTTTTCCTTTGAAATACGATTACTCTCCGCGAGCATGCATAAAAACAGGCGAATCACAAACAAGATAACATTTGCTAGGACCTCTTCTGCGAGAATCTCATTTTCAATATGTTTTTATAACTTTCGGTGAGGAAATGAGGTGGCGCTCCCGGCGCTCAGCGGCGGCATTGTCATCATAAACCAGCCGAGACCTTCTTCATAAATCCCCTCCAAATGTACCTTTATACGCATTATGCCATAACATCGGGAATTCTTTTTTGCTCCGACGCTTTTAAACCCTACAAATAAGTTGTATCTCTATCCGTTTATTGTTGTTTGCTTATCATATTATTACAGCGCTATGTCATTTCAATATTGTGCTTCTGTATTGGCAACGAGGCGGTTGTTTAATGTGCTCTCTCTTGCTCTTTGTTAGATATTTTTTATATTTGAGTCGTAGATTCCAGATCGGATTTTTGTATTTTTATAAAGATTCAAATAAATTAAATTATCACTTTAAGTGTCAATTGCACCATCATAGAGTAACGTTTAACTGAGAGACATTGTATTGAAAATCTGCTAAAACTTCAATTGGCACGGCAAGACGCACATCTTAGACTGCATTGTTACTTGCCACTTGCAGGTAAAATTGTAATCTTATCCGATGGTGGTAACCAAGACCTATCTTTACATGCATAAAAATAAAATTATTAGGCTTAAAAGGGCTTAAATGACTCGCAAAAATACTTTTAGACAGTATTACCATCTCAACTATTAGACTTCCACTATGGGACGTGCGAGTAGAGCTCATAAAACTACCGTCACCGAACATGATTTAGAGCCAAACTGTATCAGGTAGCTGTCAGCAAATCGCATGAGATCGTCTGCCAAAGGGGGATTTTTAGAATAACTCTTTTTAAACTATAAGTAAGAAGTTAAAGCAAACTTACAATAGAAAGTAACTCTTGTAACTAAAATAATGACATCAATAGCACTAAACAACAATTTGTGAAATTTGTTTATAAAGTAAACGTTAGCTTTTGGCACCACTGCGCAGTCTTTTCTCGTACAATTTTCGCCAGTCTCAACATAATAACCCCTTGTTGACACTACCCCACATCGCCCGAGGTCCTCCACAAGCAATAAGACAGTAATAAATGTTCAGATCCAAAGACAAGAATAAAAAGGAATATAATAAGTAGATATTGTGAATCGGTACTTCAGAGTTCAATATTGCTTCTCATGATCGAAGTTTGCGGACTTCATCCTTTTACTTTTACAAGTTGTTATGAGGACACTTCAGAGTGCATTCGATTTTTAGTATTTTATGGTTTATTATAACGTATGAGACGGTAATCAAGCCATTTCATATTTTCGAGTGAGGTATTTCAAAGAAAATCGAAAGAAGTAATCTCCGGAGCGTTTGAATATTTTGAAAGCTCTTCATAGAAATTTACTTGGATAAAATAAATATTATGTTCTCAAGAGCCCTCTTCTGCAGGGAAATGGAGTTCTGTTACGTGATACATATTGACTAATTAACTTAAAAAAGTTTGCAATTAAGTTTTTATAACATCTTAATTTTTTCATTAAAAAAAGCTTTTTATATCATTATTAATTCAGATTCCTTACATCACTTGTCCTTACATCATGCTTATGTCTTTGATTTATGAGCACATAAAAAAATTTCGCCACAAAACTTGAATTATTAGGTATATCATCAAAGTGAAACCAAATAAAATCGTTCAATAATGACTTTTTATGACGACATTTATCAAGAAATCCGAGATACGTACATTAGATACATGTCTGACTTACATCTGTTTTGGTACGCAAAGCCTACGCAAATACGTGTTTTGCTTCTTCTATTTCTGTAAACTAAAATAATAAAATATGTATTCGTGTATTATATAATGATTTTTAATATTTTTGGCTATTATTATTTCACTTCATTGCTGAACTACGTAAAAGGGATGGCGCTATATATTGCGCCATAAAAACAATAAGAAAAATAAAAAAGCTAGTGTTTGTTAATTACGCGCCCAATACTTCCACGTTTTGTCTATGACGAAACGCACGAAGCGTTTTGTTTTTATCGCTCTAGTTTTAAAAGGAAGGTTGTTTTTTCTTTAACGGTCGAGTTGATGGTGTTATATTATAAATAATATATGAAATATGCATTACATATTGCATATAATTTGCAATGTTTTTCAATTCTTTATAAGTATCTATTTATTTAAGTATAATCATTTAATTTATACATTTTAAGAAGAAGCTCATTGCAAACGATTATGTGTCATACCCTACGAAATACGAATAGTCATACCTGAAAATTATCATTGAAGAAAATACAGTTTGTACAATTAATAATATTTAAAAATTTTCTTTTTGTTCCCTATCTTTAGAGTCCAACAATTATTTTGCGATTTTCACCCAGTTTTATTGCACTGCTTTATTAAAAAATCTTTAGCGGGTAGAGGCTTTTTGCAATTTCAGCCGTCAGTTTCGTTAAATGACTTCCTTGATCCCAAGCGTTTGATTGAGTCGAGAGTAATTTTAGAGTGAAAATTTTTTTTCTTTCATAGAACTGTTACTGTGTTTGGTGACCTATGATTAACTCAATGTTTTTTCTAAACGCACTTTAAAAAAGTCTTTTTTTAGTTCTATAGTTTTTCAGATTTCTATCAAAATACAGAAAAAGATTTGCATGTTAATTTTTAAGCCCGTAACTTTGAAATTATGTCATATTTTTACAGAAAGGTGACAGAATACAGTCTAATAATATTAGTTTATCTAATACAATTACTAAAGACTGAGTCTTAATATTCAAAACAAACAATCAAAATTCGTTTGTACGGGGAGCTCTGAAAATGTTTTTCTTTTCAGTCACACCTTCTGTTGGTCGAATCATTTTATTTATTTTATTTTTTATTTAATAATCGTTCAAAAAACTTCTATTTAGCAGAACAACGTTCGTAATATTTCACTTTAACACCTTCATTTGCATGCGAAGCCTCAGCTGTAAGCCGTCATACCTTTGTTTGCTAAAATATTTTGAATTGGTATTTGGTTGTTATTTTTGGTAGGTATGTATGAGTAGAAATTACTCAAAATTGAAATAAATTAATAAAGGAATATATATTTAAAATTTTAATTATTAATGTAAGCATACAAGTATCTATGGTTCTAGGATATAAGAATTTCACTAATGTGTAGACATTGTGTCGATGCAAAATGCAAAAAACTACTTGTTCAGTTCATAAAATACCTAATGATAGTAAAAAAAAGACGTGTGGCACTCGGGGACTGCCGCGGTAAAGCTATTGCATAGCATTTTTTATCAACGCCATCTAGCGGTGAGAGGAGTCCCGTGTCAGGTTATTTTCGTTACGGAATTTCTGGATTCGGTCCCACGCTCAAGGCCCGCGATAGAAGCTATGCAATAGCTTAATAAAATCAATGTATTGAAATAAATGATAACAAGTGAAAAATAAATTTCAAAACGTCTATTATGATCGTGCGTCCATGAGAATAATATCCAATGTAGATATTATGGTAGGGAGCAATAAATAACCGGCTAAAAGGTGAGGTTTAGCATTCAAATGAAAGGTGTTAAGGTAAAATATTTCATTTTAGGCGGTTAATGGAAGTTCTTTGTACGGATATCCGCACGGACCGACGCGACGGCGTGACTTCAAATCTGTTTAGTGACGAGCGTAACGGAAAATTAAGTTTTAACTTTTAAATCTTATTCAATCCATTATTAGGCTAGCCTTTGCCCACGACTTTATCCCTTCGAGTAAGGGTTTTTAAAAGTTCCCTTTGTTTTTCCGTCATCAAAAAAGCCTATTTCACTCTCCAGGTCCTTAATTGTACTTGGCAAAAAAATCACTTTGATCTGTTGTTTGCGTGATTTAAGGACCAACCAATAAATCAACAAAAAGCACTTTGAACATCATTTCAAATAATCTGAGACCATGTGAAGTTGCAATTTCCAATAGCACTCTTCTAATGTATCCTTTGTTGAAAACTTTAAAGCCTTTATTTATGACAAGACTATGAACTTTTCTGATCTCACCTTGAGAGGTTGTATGGTGTAAATTAATATATTAACGTGATACTATTTATTGTAACATTCATATAAAATTTATATTTACAAGAAAGGCGATAAGTATTTAATAAATATCGCTCTGTTCTTTTATCTATCTTCTTTTATATATAACAGTATTTATGTCTATAAATTCAAGCCACTTAAGGTATAAGATTTCTTGAACATTTCAACCCAGCCCGGGATCCCGTTTTGTAATTAAGATATAAATTGTTAAGTTCATAATTTGGTGGTCCATTATTTAGGCTTTTGTTTAATTAAAATATGCTGCTTCTGCTGTTCTTTTATTTATTATATTCAAAAAATTCTATTACTATTTATTTTATTTTCTACTGAATATAAGTTTTGATTTTTATTTTGAGCTTTAATAATAAAATAAATTATAGACGATCTCTATTGTACCTATTCATCATAATATAACAAAGCTTATAAAAAGCGTAGCGTTTTTACACAATAAAGAATAATGTACCTAACAAGTTTTACGTTAACCTCTTTTCATCGATAAATAAAGCGCAGCAGACTGAAGTTTCAAATGATTCTCCCTCTATTCTTCATGGCTTTCTTTTCAATTTATTTCATGATATTTTCACTTTTATCACAAAAACAAGAAAAAAGTTTTAAAAGTATAACCTGACTAGTGCCTATGGAAAATTGGGTATAACATCCATCATATGGATTTGTATAAAATGTAGTCGATGTTAGACCATACTAAAGACACCTCATTCTGCAAAATTGGCTCAGTAGTTTAGGCGCTGCGGTGGAACATACGTAAATTTTCACAAACATAATAACATACACATATTAATGGAAAAGAAGGGGTTCATCGACATTTTTAATAAAATCAAACGAATAATCACATTTGATAGATTTTGAACGGCGCTTTCGCTATCGACAAAAGTACGAATATCGTCACGTCGCGTCTCGGTGTGTACTGACCGTAAAAAGGGTTCATTTATTATTTCAGGAGCTAATTTAAAAAAATTGTAAATGCCTGATTAAACCTTGCTATTTTCTCGACTTATACTAATTGTTAATGTCTTTTGCACATATTACATAGACTGCTAAAATCAAAACTCTTCCGTAGGCTTTGCTGTAATCGGGTAATAACTGGGATCGACGAATTAAGTAAGTACATACAATGTGTATCTGACAAAGAATGCGTAATAAACAAAGTGTTTGGTGTCGTAAAAGTGAAGTTCAATAGACCCAATGACATAGTAAATCACAGCGGCCATTTTGTTTTTCCACACGAAATGAAAAAAAAAACAATAATGAAGAGAATTAAGGGCGGGAAGGCACGGCATGGAGTTAAGGGGAATCCAACTAAGATGGATGACGTCATTTTGTTCTTCATTAACCCATTTGCTTGGCGCGTTACAATACAGCCTAAATAGTTCCCGAGCGCAACACTCGCTTGGAAGAAATTACTAATTTGTATCCACGTTCATCATTATAAGAATTCTATCTATCTCAATATTCTTATCTAGTGATAAGCAAGTTTTTAGGAAAAATTATGAAAAATAAGCATGTTACAGAAAAATAAACGACTGGCTTGACTTGAGATAAAATAAAATAAAAATTCGATTGTCGTTAGACAATGTCTGATAATTTTTTTTATTTTTTTATTATGGTACCCTGAACACAATCGAGACGACACATCTCTTAAAAGGCTTTTCTGTCGTTGCAAAAGCCACGTGAAAGAGTTGTCACTATGGTTATGCTTGGGTCGCTGGGTTTACTTAGAACTAGTTTTTGTCCGAGACTTCGTCTGCGTGGTGTTGGGTTTTTAAAAATCCCACGGAAATCTGTTTTTCTGGAATATCTAGTAGGTAGCTTTTGTCAATTCACAGGTCCTCAATAATTATACTCATACATAATATCAGTTCGATCCACGCCTTAGATTTAGAGATAATAGCAAACACACATAATATTAGTTAGGATTAGTACAAAAGACGTGGTCTGTAATACCTAATTAGGTACCTACCGAATGTATTTTTTTAGATACATAATACATATATAGATAGCGCCTGACTGTAATGGAGCGCGCTTGCTCTAGATATCTATCGACTCTTGATTTAAAGGTACCTAAAGATAGAAATGTACTTACTCAGATAGATATTCGCTTTAAGCTAAGCTAGTGTATAAACTGTAACATTATGATATTCATAGAACAATGTTCTTGTCAATAACAGGCGCACCATGTTGATGATTGACGGCCTTATGGAGTGCACTTGAATAGAAGATAGGGAAACGATGACCTGAATTATAATAGTACCTACTAGATAGTAGCTTACTCACAGCGATCACGACAAATCTTGATCCTTGATAGAGTATTATTTGAAAATAACCCCTTTTTCCAATTACAATTTTTTCATTAACATTTTAACGAAATTTCATGGTTATAAAAGTATAAAATACATTATTTATATTATTATATCCTTACAAATTGCTATGAATAGCTCTGCTAATATCAAAAAACTAACTTTTGTCTGGTGGGAGGCTTTAGCCGGGGCTAGTTACCACCCAAGGGGGGTAAGGGAGCGCACTGGGGGTAAGGGAGCGCACTTCCATCTAGCGCTCCAACTGTCAACCTCACCTGCCCGTGGTGCCTCCTGCTGGTCTACTAACGAGGCTCTGACGACCGACAAATGGCGGTATAACCATTTCGTACTGGCTAGACTGAACAAATGACACAGGCCGGTGTCGGGCAGCAGCGACTCCGATGCGATCAGTCTAGCCCTGCGATGACCAACACGCCTGCCCAGCGCGGTCATTACGGGCAAAACCTTGTATGGTGCACAACACAAGGCCAAGGCCCCTAGTTCCCGGCGGCCCCGTCATTCCCGACCCTGGCAGCGGTCGTGGTTATGGCGGGGCAGGGGGTGCTAAGAATCTCCGGATGGGATTCCGCTGCCAACCCCGACGACTGGACCTGGCGACATACAACGCACGCACTTTGAGGACCGACGAGAAGATCATCGAGCTGGAAGAAGCAGTGAACAAGTTGCGCTGGAATGTTATAGGTTTGTCTGAAGTCCGAAGAGAGGGGGAGGACTCGATAATCCTCAATTCCGGCAACTTGTTTTACTACCGGGAGGGCGACCAACAGTCACAGGGTGGTGTTGGGTTTATCGTCCACAAATCCCTCGTTAACAACATTGTTGAAGTCAAAAGTGTGTCGAGCAGGGTAGCGTACCTTATACTCAGAATAACCAAACGGTATTCGCTGAAGGTTATACAGGTTTACGCACCGACAACTGCACACACTGACGAGGAGGTGGAGGTTTTGTATGAGGATATATCAAAAGCCATACACGCCTCCACTACTCACTACAATGTTGTGATGGGGGATTTCAACGCAAGGTTGGGTGAACGAAGCGGTGCAGAGACGAGGTTGGGGCAATTTGGGCATGGGCGAAGGAACCATAGGGGCCAAATGTTGGCCGACTTCATGGAGAAGGAGGGCCTCTTTATGATGAACTCCTTCTTCAAGAAGCGGCCACACAGAAAATGGACGTGGATGAGTCCCGATGGTTCCACGAGAAATGAGATAGACTTCATCATGTCGACCAAGCGGCATATATTCAATGATGTCTCTGTGATCAATAGGGTAAAAACCGGTAGCGATCACCGTATGGTAAGAGGCACATTGAATATCAACGTGAAGCTGGAACGGGCCAGACTGGTGAAGTCAACTCTCCGACCTACTCGTGCTCATATCCAAAACCCCGAAAACTTCCAACTCGAACTGCAGAACCGATTCGATTGCCTAGCAGATTGCGTTTCTGTGGACGATCTTAACAACAGGTTTGTGGAAACTGTCCATACTGTGGGGTCTAAGTTCTTCAAGACCCATCGCAGTAAAAGAACCAAAAAGTTCTCTGACCATACTCTCAAACTGATGGAAGAGAGACATGAGATGAGGCTTCAATCGTCGGCAGACGCGGATGCATACCGGCATATTAATAGGCAGATCTCTAAAGCTCAAACCCGCGACCTTCGGATCTTTAATACCGAGTGTATTAAAGATACCATCGAGCGGAACCGAGGCTCCAAAGTGTTCGCGAGAGATCTGTCTATCGGACAGAGCCAGCTGACGCGGCTGAAAACTGACGACGGTCGTCTCGTCTCTTCTGGTCCTGAGGTCTTGGGAGAGGTCGAGAAGTTCTATGGACAGTTATATACCACGACACAGAAACCTGTTGAAGATTTGGCCAAAGACCCTAGAGCCAAACTGACCCGACACTATACCGAAGATATCCCGGACGTCAGCCTATACGAGATTAGTATGGCTCTCAAACAACTTAAGAACAACAAGGCGCCAGGTGATGACGGAATCACGGCGGAACTCCTGAAAGCGGGTGGAAAACCGGTTTTAAAGATCTTTCAGCGATTGTTCAATTCCGTCATTCACGAGGGTACAACGCCGGAAGCATGGCACAGGAGCGTGGTGGTTCTGTTCTTCAAAAAAGGTGATAACACCTTGTTGAAGAATTATAGACCCATCTCGCTGCTGAGTCATGTTTATAAGTTGTTCTCGAGAGTCATTACGAATCGTCTCGCCCGTAGGTTCGACGACTTCCAGCCTCCCGAACAAGCCGGTTTCCGAAAAGGCTTTAGCACCATAGACCACATTCATACGCTGCGGCAGGTTATACAGAAGACGGAAGAGTATAACAGGCCACTTTGCTTAGCGTTTGTGGACTATGAGAAAGCCTTCGATTCGGTGGAAACCTGGGCTGTATTGAGGTCGCTGCAGAGATGCCGTATCGACTATCGGTACATTCAAGTGTTGAAGTGCTTGTACGAAAACGCCACTATGTCAGTTCGTATACAGGACCAGACTACAAGGCCAATCCAATTGCAGCGTGGAGTGCGGCAGGGAGACGTAATCTCCCCGAAGCTCTTTACTGCTGCGTTGGAGGACGTCTTTAAGCTTCTGGATTGGAACGGACTTGGCATCAACATAAACGGCGAGTACATCACTCACCTTCGATTTGCCGATGACATAGTCATTATAGCAGAGACTCTCGGAGACCTCAATACAATGCTCAATGACCTCAGCAGGGTTTCTCAACAGGTGGGCCTTAAAATGAACATGAGCAAGACGAAAATTATGTCTAATGCTCATGCTCCGCTCCACCCAGTTATCGTTGATAACTCTGCACTCGAAATTGTAGACGAGTATATATACCTGGGACACACAGTCCAGCTAGGTAGGTCCAATTTCGAGAAAGAGATCAACCGCCGAATCCAACTCGGCTGGGCAGCGTTCGGGAAGCTTAGAGATGTCTTTTCGTCCAAAATTCCTCAGTGCCTGAAGACTAAAGTCTTCGAACAGTGCGTGTTGCCAGTGATGACTTACGGATCCGAAACATGGTCGCTAACTATGGGCCTCATAAGAAGGCTCAGGATCACTCAGCGGGCGATGGAGAGAGCTATGCTCGGAGTATCCCTGCGCGATCAAATCAGAAATGAGGAGATCCGTAGGAGAACCAAAGTCACCGACATAGCTCTGCGAGTGGCGAAACTGAAGTGGAAATGGGCGGGGCACATAGTTCGAAGAGCCGATGGTCGATGGGGTCCCAAGGTGCTGGAGTGGCGACCCCGCACCGGGAAGCGCAGTGTTGGCAGACCCCCCACTAGGTGGACAGACGACATCAAACGAGTCGCAGGGAGCCGCTGGATTCAGGCGGCGCAAGACCGAGGCTTGTGGAGGTCCATGCAGGAGACTTATGTCCAGCAGTGGACGTCCATTAGTTGATGAAGAAGAAGAAGAAGTTACCACCCTATCGTCAAAGACGTGCCGCCAAGCGATTTAGTATTCCGGCACAATGGCGCTTAGAAACCGGTTAGGGGGTATGGATTGAATCTACACTGCCATACCCCTTCCAATTTAGCCAGCTACCATCTTAGACTACATCGACATCGTCACTTACCATCAGGTGAGATCGCAGTCTAGGACTATCTTGTCAACGAATAAAAAAAAACTAAACGGACCGTAATCGCGGGCAAAAGCTAATAAGATATTAAATTAAGAATAAGGAAACAGTTTTATTTCTGGTCCGTACTAGTTCCATAGATAAACATCTATTTTAGCACTCCATTTAACACGTTAGCCATTAAACGTCACTCACGTGTATGGCACATTAAAGGATAATCTCACGTGAAAGGTAGTTTACTTTTTAGCTACGCTGGCTGCCGTAAAAGCTTTTATAAATATACAAAGTACCTACCTACCCAACGGTTTGCCGAATTCGTTTCAAATTCAAATTCCCCACACACCGCTACACATACGTACGTGCTTTCCCGTCGATATTATATTTAAGATACTTCCTTTGTTGAACGAATTCTTGTGGAGCATTAAGGTAATAGAGCAGTAGCGAATCACGTTACGCCCCGCGTCATTAGGTGTCCTCGTCCGCTCGTCTAAGTGTATTACCGGCTATTTGTCGTGACACTGGGATCACCGGCTCATCGCAGAGACCAATGTCATCAAGGAAATTACCGACGAGCGCCAAATTAGCCTTTTATGGAGAGCGCCACTTAGTTACAGGCCGATAATGAAGCTGCACTTAATTGAAGTAAAAAAGTGGTTATGTTGAACTGAATGGGGTAAAACGTGGCCCAGAGTTTCCGCTGATTGCGACCGCCCGTCTTAGCTGCTTGGATTTCTTTAAAAATTAACTTTCTAATTAGGTAGGTACTTAACAGCTGAGCGTAACGTTATGACGTTACACTGCGCTACTGTACACGTTATTAAATTAATTATGTATTATTTGCGTCCTGCAGCTGCTTGCCACAGAGTAAAAAATTCGTACGAGACATTAATGGGCAGGCTCATTATTTTTGTACAAAGAATTATCCTAACTGTTCATTGCACAATTGCAACATTTCATGCAAGCTCGACTTGTATAGTAATTACATCAGGCTAGCTGTAAGTTACACTGTAAAATTTTGTTCAAAATTCACAGTCGAAGCTTCGATAGTTGTCTGAGTTTGTTCTAGTAGTGGCCAAACAACGTGGAGTGGTTACCGATGTCAGCAAATACTACATCAATAGCAAGAGTAGTAACAACATACCTATCACAGTTTTTGTAGTTTATTTCTTCGGTATACTTTAACACAACATAAAATTAGTACACCATAAATACTAATTATATATTGTATTAAATTCACACAAGTCACAATGTTAAGTAAAAAGCTAGCACTCAAAGTATTAGTAGCAATAAAAGTAATAAGTAAATTTTGCAGTTGAACTGGAAAACCTAAAAGTAGTAGGTATCTAAAGAATTCTGAAAATCCAACACGAAAGATTTTTTAATTTATTAAATTGATTTGATTATAATTAATTAAATTACTTCGGAGCTATTCGTACAAAAATAAAATAAATTTCTTATTCGGAAAATTTTGTCTCAATATTTTAAAACGAATTCGTTTGTAAATTGACGTAACTATAAAAGGTTTTTTTTTCAACTTGCTTTAATTCTCTTTGATTATACTTTTGAAAATGTCTAGTCAGTAAAAAAAGCATCGCCTGAAATAATTGTACAACGTAACTATTTGATATATTACAACACGTAGAAATACGGGCACCTGAAAAAGGCTCTTTCAATCTAATCGGGCTTTCCAGACAAGCGGGACTTCCGCCGCACACGATTCGCTATCTTTCCAACAACGAATTTTCTTGTCACTTTTCAATATACTTTATTGTGGTTTTAGCACCTTTTAAAGAAATTATAATAAACCTATTTTATTATATTCTTCTATTTTATAAGTTCGTAATATTTTAAGATTGCGATAGAGTAGAATTAATTTTAACAATGTTTAAATACATAGTAAAATATTTTTGTTGTGAATTGTATTTTGTATCAAATTCAATAGCTTAGCGTAGCTTAGCTTGTAACCAACAATGACCTAATTGACGCTGTGCGAGCTAAAGATTTAGTTTCAGACCGAAAACTCAAAGATGTAGTGACGGCATCAGAAAATCACCTATGGCGCAGGGGTGAAGGACGACAGAATTTACTTGGCTAACCTAGGATCGTTGGCTAGAGCTAGCCCACAAATTCAGTTACCTTAGTTTAGCTTTTGTAGTTCCCTGTGTTTCACTTTGACACTTCAATATGGAAGCAGAAGCAACTTGAGCTAGCTAAGCTAGTTTGGTTCGTGTTGTGGCTGCCCATTTTGAAGAGGATTTAATTTCAAGATATTTTTTTAAATGGGGACGCTGAAGCAGTTCTGAAGATTACTATAATGATTAGCATTTCTGCTCACAACAACAAACTGTTTTGTCTGACACCTCAGTTTACATTTCTGTACGACGTATTAAGAGACAAATTAAGTGTGAATATTCCGTACTCGATCTTCGCACTGTAATATTCTAGCTAATATCTTGATATCTAAATAATGATGGTTATATTCGTAACTACCCGGTCGTAGTAATACGTACCTTTGCTATGTCATGATCGTCCAAGAAAACAGGCTCTTAAAACTTTTATTTTCTTTTTCCTCTTAATCTAAACTTTAAAAAGCTGTCGTAAAGCTTGTACTATAATAAGTAAATTCTCTTCTTGCCTATATTTTACACTTCCGTCGTAAATAAGCGTTACGATAGAGTTATAGTGACTTGTATCATTATGCCACGAGTATACGCTGTATCATCTTTACGGTAGAGCACTCTGGGCAAAGTACCTGCTTAATATTCCCTGTGTAAAATAACGCCTGTATAGGCAAGACTACGTTAAATAAGTAGTTCGAAAACAGGAAGCGAGCAGTATGAGAAAAAAGATACCGGGCGAATTGAATACCTCCTTTTTGGAAGTTGGTTAAAAATAGGTAAAAAATAAAAAGCATACTTAACTCTTATTTTTAATAACAAAACTGATTTATTTTTCAAAAATTTTTCGATGATTGTTCAAAAAATTTCCACTTATTTTCATTGTACATAATAAATTTTTAGCCGATAATTCCGTTCGGCTTTTGCACAATTTTTTTCAATAAGTACTAATTAATTATCTATCATTAAATAGAAATTTTCTTGTTTTTGTAGCAATAAAGATTTTCTTATTATCATAAACCTTTGTACCTATTTTTGCACAGCTATTTTGTCTTCAAATTTCAGCCTATTTAAAGAAATTGGAGTGGAGAATTTCATATTCTGAGCTGGAATTGAGTTTTAATTATAATGAAATTAATATAAACACTTCGCTAATATTATATTATAACTTTACATTATGTATTACAACTATTAACATAATAACTTTATATTATGAAGCAATAATAAGAAGATAAAACTATCTTTATAAATTAATTACTGGAGTTTACAAAGATTACAAAGAAAAGAATAATGAACCGAAGATAAAAAAAAAAGAATTAATCGATTTGAGAGTTTTCTCAAAAAATAATCAAATTCTCAAGCTTTTTTCTTAGAAGTCAATAAAAAATGTTGACAAATGGTTCTTGAATTCTATTGTATCATGGGAGAGGATAATAAAATATTTCCAATGGCAATACAAACTGTTATTATTGCTGAGATAATATACGCTCCTCATATCCATCCAACCGTACTTCCTCGATAGTTATGATTTCATACTCCGATACATAAGTGTGGGTATCGCGCTTTCAAGGGGCGGCAGCTAAGTGTACAGTGGAGATGCCTTTTATAAGGGTTGCCATAATAATTATATAGATTTAATAAGTATTTCACTGGTAACGTAAGAGTAATATGAAATTTTGGTAACTTTCCGCAAAAACCGTTCATACGTGATTTTTGTATGAATAAATAATTGCTTTTAAAAATGTGTTTTAGTTGAAGAATTAATTCGCATGACGTCATTTCAGGAAAAGCTGACAATTTAAAGCCCAGCGGTTAACCGTGTAAAACTGTAAGGTTGCAGGTTCGAATCCCACCCGTTGCACTATTGTCGTACCCACTTCTAACACAAGATTCCCGCTTAATTGGAGGGGATAGGAGGATATTAGTCAACTTCGGTTGGCTAATATTCTTTAAAAAAAAGCTAGTTTAAATATTACCGTGAAAATATAACCGTTTCCTTAATCTATACTAATATTATAAAACTGAAGAGTTTGTTTTTTGAACGCGCTAATCTCAGGAATTACTGGTTCGAATTGAAGAATTATTTTTGTGTTGGATAGTCCATTTATTGAGAAAGGCTTTAGGCTATATAACATCACGCTGCGACCAATAGAAGCGAAGAATCAGCGAAAAATGTTGCAAAAACGGGGAACATTATCCATATTTGAGGGCTTTCGTTGCGTGCGCTGCGTAAACGGTTCAAGTTACCCAAAAAATAACTA
This sequence comes from Hipparchia sbordonii, assembly GCA_038048805.1. Classification (NCBI taxonomy): domain Eukaryota; kingdom Metazoa; phylum Arthropoda; class Insecta; order Lepidoptera; family Nymphalidae; genus Hipparchia; species Hipparchia sbordonii. The sequence continues at coordinate 7,199,479 of CM076098.1, forward strand.
AATATTTTCAGAGATAGAGGACATAACTTCTCGCGGATAGTAGCAAGTCACTCTAAACCTTTTCCACGCGGACGAAGTCGCGGGAATCAGCTAGTAAAATATAAAAGCCAGAATCACCCTTTCTGAACCAGAACATTTCTGAGGTAAAATTTAATATATTATTATTAGGTAAAATGGTAACCCTGCCTCTAACTGACTCTACGTTTGAAGAGCACTCAACACGGAGAGCTGTCCGATTTGGGAAATCACGTTACTGTTTGAGGCGTTTCACCAAGGCAATATATCTACGTGTAATGGACTGAAAATATTGTACAAAATTCTAACATTTTATTGTTAGACATTGGGTTTTATTTGATTTCAATGTGTGTTTCGAAAAACGATTTTATTGGCGGCTAAATCACTATTCAAGGGGTAGGTAGATAAAAGGTATTCATCCATCAATCTATACGTAAGTATACGCACACAACGCGTAGATTCAAAGTCAAAATTTGTTTCATGTTAGCCAACCTGTGATAAGTCAAGACTACCACTGACTGGTTCGCAAAGTAGAATTAGCTGTGAGGAGCCAGTACGAAACTCAGCAGTCGCTTTTTTAATAGTATACTCATATTTAGACTTGTGCATGACTAAGACGGAGTACGCTTGCCTAGAAAATACCTATTCACTCTGGTTTTACCCAAGTTATAGGCTCTATTCAAAACAAATTGTTCCAATCTCAATATTCAAAAATCAAAGTAAAATATTAAATCGTAAAGTCAAAAAATTATTATTAGCACCCAGTTTTTCGAATGTTTCTTTTTGAGATAGAAGTGAGTGCGTGCGTGCATGCGTGAGTGTGTGTGTGTGTGTGTGTGTGTATGCGAGTGTGTGTGTATGTGTGTGTGTGTTACTCCTTCATGCCACAACGAATGAATTTATTTGGCTGAATGGCTCATACCCAGAATTAACACATGGGCTACATTTTTCCCCGAAAAACTAGAGTTCCCGCGGGAATCAAAAAACCTTAATTCACGCGGACAAAGTCGCGGGCATCATCTAGTTTCTAATAAAAATCAATGGAGCTTGACTATTTTGTGACCTAAAAAAGCGAAATCTTTTACTTATATTCTAACGTCAATAAACCTCGGCTAGACGTTCCATATCTTCAGCTGAATGCAAAGATTTGCTTGCTCAGTGGTTTCCGGTTAGTGATATTGGCGTTTGAATCGAGCTCGCCTATCTTAATGGATTTTTTAATAATTTATAGGATTATATTACACTGAAGACTTTTATTATGGTGAAATTAGAAGCTAAAATATTTATTCTTAATAAAGATCTAGATTATCGATTAACAGTATTTACCCAGTAGATACGTTTTTTCAATAAATGAACGGACTATTCACATACAGTATCTCAGAAATTGAATTTTTACTTTAGAATTTATTTGCCTCAGCATTTTTATAATATAAAAAACATGTTAAATTACTACACACATCGACTAGGTACCAGTTTGCTATATGCATATACTATTTTAAGAATTTTTGTCTACTAATTCCATTACCCTCTAAAAGCGAGTACCTATTCAACAAAATTCATGCACGTATGGATACATGAACTTATAAGAACACTTCGTCACGTCAAGCTTTCAACGGCCTCTTTAATTACTCTTTGTGAAGTAAATTACAACGTTAAATGCTCTTAGAGATAATATTTATAACTAAATACACGACAGTAAAGTGCTTCTTATTTAAGACTGTTATAATATTAGATAATAATAATAATATGGTCCATTTTAATTTTTAATTGTTCAAATAATTTTAAATAGAAGCAGGAGCACTTTATGGAATTCGATGATACACAAGGAAAAACAATGGTACAATGGAATGGCTTATTTGGAGGGGAGAGGAGGATATTAGTTAACTTCAGCTTGGCTAATATTCTTTTTTTTTTAAAGTGCCGCCCGCCTTATATACTGCGACCATAGTAATATATAAGTCAATGACTGCAACTTTTTCTGTAGTATAACAGTTACAGGAACAGCGCTACACATTTTTAAATATAAATTAATTAGAGTAATTCTCTCCAACGTTTCAAAGGATAGTCTTAAAACATTAATTTAATTTTATATTCGAAATTTCATTTCCTTTTATAGGTATTCAACAAAAAAAAAAAACGTATTTTAGAAACAGGGCGTTTCGTCCACATTCTTATTCAGGAGTGCTTGCTTTGGTAGTGTCTGTATCACAGACTGCTCGTATTCCAAGATTCAATTTTAAAAATTTGTTCCTCTCACAGAATCGTATCCTGAATATAAATTGTGCTACGAGTTATGACTAGTGCTGTCTTTATCACGAACGTAAACTTTCGAACCATAATTCTATAATCATTCGTATAATTTTATTTTGGAAAGAAACCGCAATTTCACCCTCACCACCTGGGTGCCTGGAGCACTTCGACCATCCGTGGCTCCAGATCTTTTTTTCCACATACCACCAAATTGTGGAATCTTTTCCCTTCGACAGTGTTCCCACTTAATTACAATATGGGGTTATTCAAGGGGCGCCCCAATAAGATTTATTTATTTATTTATTTATTCCAATCCCGCTAGGATTTGGAATGCCCTTCCGGCTTCCGTTTTTCCCTCTAACTATAATTTGGGTACCTTCAAATCAAGAGTGAATAGGCATCTTCTAGGCAAGCGCGTTCCATTTTAGGCCGCATCCTCACTTACCATCAGGTGTGATTGCGGCCAAGCGCTAGTCTATATATTTAAAAAAAAAAAAAAAGTTCCTGAAATGCCGGCAACGCATCGGTGGTACCTCTGGTACTACAAGTGTTCATGGGCGGCGGTAATCACTTTACATCAGGTGACCCGCCAGCTCGTTTGCCCGCTTTTCATATTAAAAAAAAAGAAGAAAAAATTTTTATATTGCTGGAGGGGCAAGACATGCCTCCTAATTATAAGAAACAAGCTTTCGCCCATGTAGTTCTTTCGTTATTACATAGGTATATCATTATTCTTCATCAGGAGCCGGTCTCTTAACTTCTATCTTCGTGTAATGATGATGTCGTTTGGTGATGATGTCAGTCTGTTTAAAAATTCAACGAGCCCGTAAGATTATTAGCTCGTGTCATTCTTCAAGTCTTCAATGGACTTGAATTTTAGCATAGGTATTGTATGTCACGCTATAATCACATCGATTGGTTGTCACTTGCTATATTGGTGCGTGATTGAAGGACAGGCTTCAGGACAGGCCATCAACTTTCGCGTTTATGACATTAGTATTGATTTATCTCTAAATAATACTTCAATTTTTAAATATTATACTCAACAATGATGTCAACAGGATATTTATTTATCAAACTCTGGCATTTTTGAACAAAGTTTATGCTTTCGCCATAGGTATATTTTCATTTCGGCCAATAATAAATTTCGGCAGTACGCGTCGCTAACGGAAATTGAATGCGAACTACTATCGCAGCATCGGGTATGGACGGGCCATGACGGACGGACAGTCGGACAAGTGCATTGTGCGCTGACTGACACACTATCTGCTGACGGGCACACTATCTGCTATCGGTCGCGCTCACAAAGATATCCATCTCGCGACGTCACATCACCCGTTGAAACATTTCAATTACAACGCATCCCTTCAGTGGTTGCATTCCCTTGCTGCAAGTATCTACAGTATCTTTTTTGTTACACATTGGCTGGCTTCTGCTAAATTTGGTACCTACTACGAATAAACACAAATTATAAATACGAGAGTTATATATATATCTTTTTTTTTTAAATATGAGTAGCGGGCAAACGAGCTTGTTTTCTGATTGAAAACAAGTCAACACCAACGTCATTATTTGCATGAATATAGTTGTAGACGTGGAGAGTGATTTAGGGTACTTTTTTATCCTAGAAACACATAGAGTTCTCACGACATTTTTAATTGAAAACTAAGTCCACACGGATGAACTCGTGTGCATTAGCAAGTACCATTAAGTATAATAAATTCACTTTTTTTTTTAAATAAAACCTATAAATGAAATTAAGATTTTTAAGTAACAGAATAAAATTACTTTGTTAAAAGGTACCTTTTAGCGCATCTTATTGTCCATTAAGTTTACACCCACGGGAGTAATTATGCGTATGAAAATTACGCTACATGAGGTTATGAAAATTAACGTTCAAAGAGCTTAAATTATCCCAAACTTTGTGCTGTCTTACTTCAAGTTAAATTTTTTATTATAATTATAATCTCACAATTTAATGAAATTATGATTTGATCGTCATCACTATTTTTTTACACACTTCAATTAACTGTGCAACAGTTGCTTCAATATTATGTAAGCAGCAAGATTTTAACAACGAATAAATTTATTATTTGTATATAACAACGATTAATGATATCGTTGTTATATACAAATAAATATTCTTAATTTTTATCATTAGAATAGAATAACATAGAACTAAATTGGAATAAATAGTTACAAAATTCTTTTCAAAAAACAACTTTAAACTATGCAATAACCGGGATTTGAAAATTTTCATTGGGGCCCGATTTCACCAACGTAAAATAAGTCTTATCGAGCGAAAAATTTTTTTTGCACTCAGAGGTGGAATATTTTCTTCTTTAAATGTACCTAATAATCTTTAACATACCTATAATATTTTAATTTTTCAATAAAAAAAGAACCACAAAATCGATTTACAATAATTTTAATGAAATAATTTCTCAGTAAGAGTTTTTACTACCTACCACAAATATAGCCCCCTCGGGGGCTCCTATAGTTTTACCGTCTAGCCGTAGTGTCTTTGAACATACCGTAGTTGTATATAAATTTTTAGATAATTCTTTTCAACTTTGTTAACATTTTCTCCACTAAAAGAGTAAAAATGGTGTCGCAAAAGCCTTAGGTTCATGCCTGCACTCACTTTTTTACAACATCACTCCACATTTTAAATTTTTTTTTTTTTTGCAAAATGCCTTCACTCGCTGAAGTATCTGAGTATCAATCTAACCGCGGGGGTCCTCACGCGTAGTAACAACGTCCGGGGACAAGTTTCAATTTCACCACAATTTACTGCCGGACTATTGGGTGTGGATGACTAACGACTGAATGGACGTGTCCAATGTACATTGCTCGCTGACACAATATTTGCTGTCAGTCGAGAGCGTATCTACTGCCAGTTAATTAATGTGGATTGTGAACAGAGCATCGAGAGAGTTGACTGTATGTCAATGATGATCTATCAGAATGTCTTAAGCCGGTAGAAATTGATTCACACCCCTCACGGCTTAAAGATTTATGTGTACCTGTAAACTATAGCACGGATATTTTAAGGTTAAGTTTTTGTCTTTTCAAATAGTTTTACATTTAGGTTTTACGGCCTTAATCAATAATAATTGCTAATCGTTATTTAAATAGAATCTACATTGGTTCAGCAAAAGCCCTAACGAGCGTATTTTTCTGTTGTGAAAATTAAAATGAAATCAGGAGCATCAGCTGTATCAGTATACCATTAGTCCATTAGTATAGGACAGTGTCCACTTATAAGATGTCTATTTATTATATTACTAGAAGCCCGCGCCGACTTCGTCCGGGTTGAAAATTAAATATTTGTTCTTGTGAGCTTCTTATAGGAGACGATTTTTTTTTTTTTGAGGATAGGAGGATAAGATCACCACAGGAACCACACGAATATCCCGCACCGATACCCGCCACCGTGCCCCGCCGCGCCAGCCGGCACCATTTTATTATTTCGTCGCGCGGAAATATTAATTTTCCGATAACTCCTAATATATTTATTTGAATTGTATAGTGTAAAGGGCAAATATGTTCTAAATTAAATACTTACGATAATAAACATATTTATTTAGATATAGATTGACATCACATCGGTTAAAGAAGCTTCGAAAATAATTCATTATTTTTAATCAAAATTTGAAAGATAGAAATGGTTACTGTAAGTTATACTTAGAATATAGACATATGCTATCACGGACTTTTTTTTAGAACTCTTTAAAAGGAACAATTCACCCATACATCATTTTCATCCAATAACAGTATATGACCCAGCGCACACCTTGAAAACGTTTAAGAGTCAAAAAAAATTCCGACTTCTGTAACAAATTTGCACATAATATCTAGCCATAATACATTTATTAACATAATTATAGCCTATAACCATCTGGAATAATGTACCTTTGAAATGGTAAAAGAATTATAGTAATAGGTGCGGTGGTTCCAAAGTTTGCTCCGGACATACATACAAACTCACAAAATTCGCGCTCTCTCTTTATTATAATAGTATAGATTAAATTCACTAGGTTCGCAATTTAACTTAATTTTAAAATATGAGACATTTAAACTTAAATATTTCCATATAATATCTATTAAAGGAACGAAATACATGAATAATGAACGTAGTAAGACTAGAAAGCTAAATCAATAACGTAAATTGGGCTTGCCTCTGCCTAATAAGTAGCAGAACAATTGATCTTTTCTCTTATAGGTTGAAAAAGTTCTGAAAAGACCCACAAATCTCGCTCGGTAGCCACTTACTATCCCAACCAGAGAAAAATTCCCAAACTATTAGCAACTTTTAATCCCACTATTTTCTTTGTAACGGTCATTACATTGTTGGAAAACTTAGATCTATTTCTAAAGCTTTACTAGAAACGGGATTTTTTCGGCGTTTGTTGGTACGGCCCGACTCTCATTTATTTATGTAAGGTTGGATTAGAATCTTATAGTTTAAATAAGCTAGGAAATAGAAATAGTAGGTAAATATATTTGACATTAACATCTTAAAATACGAATAGCTAAGGAATTGAGGATTTCAAAGTCAATTTGTTCAAAGCGCTTCGGTATTTGAGCAAAACTTTCAAGTCAGATGTTGAAGTAAATTAATTAAGTCGGCGCCTCTTTGATACCGCAACTAATTGACCTTGAATTCGTTCAAGAGTTATGAAGATGATTAGAGTTAGTGAAGTTCACATCGAATTCTTATTTATATAATAATATAATGCGAAAGTGCATGTTTATTGGTTTGCCCTTAATTATGACTTGCCCTTAATTATGGAGAGTGACTTAGGCTTCCTTGTGTCCTAGAAAACGGAGAGTTCCTACAGATTTTTAAAAACTCTATTTATCTCTATGCCGTATATATAGAGTTGGAAGGGAAAGAGTTAGGTAATAAAAATAAATTCTTTATTTCAGATATTTAGCGAAAATACTTAACAGCTTATCTTAGTTTGTGTGTTAGTAGCATTTTATCCTTAAGTCAGTAGGTATCGTTAGTCAAATAGAAATAGAAATAGAAATATTTTTTATTCAAATAAACTTTTACAAGCACTTTTGAATCGTCAATGAATCTACCACTGGTTCGGAATGCCTTTCCTGCCGAGAAGAGCCAGTAAGAAACTCGGCGGTTGCTCTTTTCAAAAAAAATAAAAAATTTACAATTGTTATTGAACACAGGATAGTTATTACTGTCTTATGAATCACTGGAGCGAATTATATCCACGCTTTTTTATCATTTACATAGTCTTCAATTGTATAATATGCTTTTTTCATGAGAGTAGATTTAATTGATTTCTTAAACTTGTGTAGAGGCAAGTCTAAGATTGACTGTGGAATTTTATTGTAAAACGTCACGCCCATTCTCACAAATGTCTTTTGGACCCTCTTGAGGCGCAGCCCAGGAAACATGAGCCTATTTGGATTTCTACTTGGTCTATCGGACAAATCACTCTTTTTTTTGTAACTCAAAATGTTTTGTCTGACAAATATTATGTTGTTATAAATATATTGTGAAGCTACTGTAAGAATGCCTATCTCTTTAAATCTTTCTCGAAGGGAATCCCGCGGCCTCAAATTATAGATTGCGCGGATTGCCCTCTTCTGCAATACAATATATCGGTCCAGCTCAACACAAGACAGCTCAATAGTGCGTTCTATAGAAAGACTAACAACGTCTTTTCGCTCTTTATAATTAATGTTATTTCGCGTTACTATCAATGATCCCCCGCGTATAGCAGTCTTTCTTGAGAACGCACTTGACAGTGAATAATTATTAAAGTGTACAATTAACTGATGAGTATTGAGCCAATGCTCAGTGAAGCATAAGATTTCAATATCAAATTTTTTAATAAAAAGCTCAATCTCATGTTCTTTGCCAGATAAGCCCTGTATATTTTGGTGTACAAGATTAATTTTATATTGCTTATCTGTTGTCTTACTGCTTAGTTTAAATTTTTTACAAGTATTATTTTTACTTGAGTCCAAATTCACCATACTGCCGGATAGGCTCTGTATATTTTGATGTACAATGTTCAGTTTGCAGAGCCTCTCCGTTGTCTTAGTATCTAGTTTAAACAAGTAATAGGCTTACTATTACTTGGTTCAACAACAGAAATATTAGTACTTAAAGTACTTGAGTCAAAAACAGAAATATTTGTACTAGAAGTACAGTTTGTAAAATTGTCAAAAGACTTTGTTACAACACTTGTAACTGTATCATTCATTAAATTATATGCTAGCAATGAAGCTATATGTATTTTACATTTTCTAGGCAGGTACATATTATCTGCGGTCAATTTAAATTTATAAATAAATTTATTCAAGTCAAAAAAGGAGATAGCACTGTCATGATGGCTTGACAAATTAAACATATGCAAATTTAATTTATTTATGCGCTGGTTTTGCTCCTTACTTAGTGTACTAGAGTAAGGGAAGGCACATAAAGTAAATTTACATTTGGTTTTATTATGCAAATACAATAATTTTTCAAAACATTTTAGGATCTTGTGCTTTTTTATCAATAAACTGTCCCCAATCAATATGATAACATTAGTATTTATATCCAAGCTTTCTTCATTCAAGTTATTAATTAAATAGTCAAAACTAGCCCCTGGTGAACATTTATTAATCACTGGATGTTGCATATACTTGTTCATATAGGCACCAAAGTCTTTACCTAACTGGTCAGAGATAATTACAGTTTTTTTACTGACATTCACAGAGAGATTTATGTTTGAGGATGAAGAACTTTTTGTATTTACACTACACTGCGTGGGATGGGAAGGCAATTTGACTGGGAGCAATGTACTACTACTGTGATCGTTGCTAGCCATAGGTATAGGTGAGAGGTTACATTGGCATTTACTTGTCAGTGATTCAAAGCGAGCCATATTGTAGTTGCCTAGGGCTAACAACTCGTCAGCTGCCTGTAACTGTTCACAGATCTGATTTTGTGACAGCTCGTACTCCATAGTAACTTTTTTTAGGGAATCATTCAATTTACAAATCTCATTATTAAGGTTTTTAACGTCAACATCATATTTAGTGCTCATTTCTGTCAAAGATGAGCAGTATGTTTCAAGCTTATGTAATAAATGTGACCGTTCTTTCCTTAATGCAACATTTTTAGTGTGAGTCCTTTGTAATTTAATTAAATTTTTGGTTTTTTTAATTATTTTGCCAATTTTAATGTATTTTTTAATTTTATTATGACTATTTAGTTGTATCTTATCATGGTTCTGTATTGTCTTACTATTTCTAGTATAAGGGCTGTCACATGTCAGATCTATGACCGGCACAATTGAGGATGAAGTAAGCAGTTCATCATACAATGTGTTGGTTGCTTGAGCTTCATAGCTTTTTAATTGAGACTGAAGGTCATCAAATCAATTTTGACTGAAGGTCAAAAAAAAAAAAGGTCAAATCGTTCTGTGAGCCCCACTCAATTCATCCTCTAGTACAGATATCTTCCCTAGAGCCTCTTCATAAGTCTGAATGCACACATTAAAACAGCTGACTGCCTCCTGGAGTCGGTCACGTTCCTCTGACACTAAAGTATGTGAGCTATTCAGGGCAGCGAGTTCAGCTTTTAACTGTGAATTTTTGGCAATCACAGCTTTTACTTCAACCTCACTTTCTTCTTGCTCCCTCAGCAATTGATCATTAAGTTGTCGCAGTGATTTCAGTTCATTGAGGGCAGTTTTAAGTTTCAGCTGTTCTTCTAACGCTGCTGCCCGTCTTGTTTGCATTGTCATGATTGTTGTTATACAATAATGCACCTGAAACACCAAATAATGTGTAAGTGAAGGAAGAAAAAGAAAAGTGGGTGGGTTACACAGAAGAGAGTCTGAGATATATAGAATAGATTTACAAAATGAGTAGAAAGAAAGATAGTACTATTTAGTGTGTTTGTATTACTTTCAAAAACAAGATTTATAGAGCCCACACTTATTTGAAAATAAGCAGCTGTTAATAGGTAGGTATTAACCTATTTGAGTTATTTATGACTATTGTCACTTCTATTGAAGTGCTTAAGTAATCAAAAGTTGCAAGGGACAGTGTACAATCTATTATGTATGCTCGTGTCGTGAAATGTCTGAGGCAGTACAAGTTATTCTTCTACTTCACTTCCACTATTGTCAAGTGAACAGAGAAAAATTTTGCCTTTCAATGTGAGGAAGGACGTGTCTCGAGACTCGAGAATGTACCTAATGTGCGCGGATAACGTATTTATTCAATAAACTAACTGCACTAAGTAGTTATTATAATATTTTTAAGAAGATAAAGGAAATACTCCCCCGGTTTATCCAGATGTCGTTGAGATTTGAATCACGCCGTCCGTCCGACAACTGCCTTGGGTATTAATCAGGTACTTTTCGACGACAGTGGAGCTTATGTATGAGAATTATAAGGAAATCTATCACAAGATAAACTTTAACACTTATTTTAAAACATTAATTCACTAAGAAATAAATTAAAAATTAAAATTTAATGTTTCACAGCTGATTTTGCAACATTTCATAGTCAATAAACTAGCTGATTATAGAGCTGAATAACTTTTTAGTTTGTAATTTTTCCATGTTGAATATTTAATGACATCGTAATTGATATACGGTCAGAGTCACACTTAATTTTTAAAAAAAATATTATTATTATAGGTTACGGTTTAACGGACGTTACGAGCGACGTGGTTATTAGAAGGCTATTTTGATTCTGACTAATGACCACAAACAAACGCTAAAATCGAGACGCTTCCGCTGTGGAAAGTAATTGTTATAGGGATATAATAAGTCGACCAACAAAATTTATTTTTTGGCATCAAAACCTAGCTTCTAATTTAATAACTCAGCAACGGGAAAATGATGAAGCTTCTAATATACTAACTCGGCTTCTTCACAATGGCCACAAAATATTCCAAAGAAAGCATCAAATAAAGAGCCACTATTTTTATTATTGTCCACTGCCACTGCACAATTTGGTGCGAGTGAGATGGATACGACTGGCCATTTGCACGATCTCGTTGGTGCGAGTGAGATGGATACGACTGGCCATTTGCACGATCTCGTTGGTGCGAGTGAGACGGATGCGACTGGCAATTTGCACGATCTCGTTGGTTATGGCTATTTGCACCAATCAGAGAGCGCCATTCAAAACATGCATTTGTTTTTTTTTGTTGTTCTGTTGTTAGTGTGTTAATATTGCAATTATTTTTCTATAATTTTTTCTTTAAACTAAAGTTAGGTTAGGTTAGGGTTATACATGAATATTCAGGTGCCCGGCCGAAGGCCGGGCACTTAGGTTCTGTTGGGATCGTAAACCTACCTAAAACCTAAAAAAAAAAGTTGAAAAAAAATTTTGATTTTTTTTTCAAAAATGTTATAATGTTATGTGTAGGTATTTATCTTGAGTTAAATTTAAAAACAATCATTTTTTTAATTTCATTTTATCAAAAAAAAAAAACGTTTTTTTATTTAGTTAGAAACATTTTTTTTTTTCATTTTTCTCACAAAAAAATAAAATAAAAATGTGGTTGAAGATTTGGTGTATTATTTGATGCTAATATTTAAGTATTTTAGGAGTTCACGGTTTGAAGCTAAGTTATAAATATAGATGCTAAAATTATATTTTTAGAGGCTCACTAGTTGAAGCTGACTTAGTAATTTAGAAGCCAATAATGGTATTAAATAGAAGCTCGTTTAATTACATGCCATTGTTATAGAGTAACGACGAACATTGTCTGTGATTGGCTTGATTTATAGCGCTTTTACTACATCAATGCACTGTAATAATTAATAGCGAAAGTGAATCAGACAATCAAAAGTGATTGCGATCGTCACCCTGTAGCAATCTCGATGTCCGGTAGGTAAGTGTATCAGAAATAAGGAAAACCTTGTAATGAATATTTATGGGTTTAATACCTAGCAACTGGGCAATCACGGTCGAGTTGGCCGGGAGTAGATATGACCACTGTATACACCGATTGCTTTGATAATTGCCATTTTTATCGCTACATTTTTCTTTTGAAGGAATGAAATTGAAATTGCTATAAAGATGACGCTGGAGAGACTATTTGTCCCACTTGGCGCAGTGTATAAATAGCTTTGCGTCCTTTTGTATACTTAGAATATATTGTACATAAAGAACTACTTCACACTAGAAGCGAACATAAAGCAACTGACGGATGGTCAACTTCGAACTTGTAAATATAGTTCTTGCATTTCACATGGGCACGTAAACTTTACTTGTGGTTACGTCGTGTACAAGCACATTGTGTAAGTGTGCGTGCCTGTCAGGAGCCTAGGTGGGAATCAAGCTCTCGTTCACACTTATACAGATACGACACACACACAAACATGAGCCACTCGCCCTCGTGAGTTGAAGGAACTATACTAGAACTTAGAACTAGGAGCTTTATTTGGTTCATTCAATATAATTGGAATATATTCTTCATTTAAGAGAAAACCTGTTCCCCTTAATTGAACAGGAAACCTATTCCCCTTAAATGAAGAGTGTATGCCACAGTCAACCAAACTATCCAAGTATGGATTGCCAGCCTTCAACCAACTCTGAAAACATTATGGAAAACTCTCAGGTATGCAGGTTTCCTCACGACGTTATCCTTGACTAGTATTTTGGTATTATAGAATCGGGAATGCGCAAGATGAATATTTATGAGTTTTAATACTTACTGAATAGGTGTCTCGCTTTGAGTTAGCTGCACTGCACTGTTATAGCCATTGCTGGGGTAATAATTGCATTTTTATTGACACACAGTTCTCTTTGAAAGGAAGGAAGCAAAAGATATTATTGGAAAAGAAGATAATATTTATTTTTATGAGGTTGCGTTTTTAATGATTCTTTTAACCGCGATTTTATCCGGCTGCCGATAGGAACTCCTTATGTTATAAAATTTTGTCAATGATGCTATTATTATGTTGTATAAATCTCTAAATTGATAACTTAATGTGTAAACGTTTTCCGTAGGAAATATCATGAGAAAAAAAAACACTAATTCAAGAATCAACAATAAAATTTAGTTTTGTCTAGAGATTGTGTAAGGTTTTCATTGATCCAACTACTGGCGACAGTCACAACCAACGGTGGCGCTGGACCGTGTTGTTTTATACGCCGTGACAGTCCACAGATTAATGACATACGAGTTCAGACGTGGGGTTTTTTGTTATGTCTCCCACATGTTCAAACAAGCAACAAAATTTTTCAGAACAGAATTAACGTACACCTTCGAAAAAAATATCGGAAAAAATATATGGAGAAAGGAGTATTAAATAAGCCCCTATTATTGAAAGAAGGATAAAAATTTAATAACTATAACTCGAATAAGGACATGTAACATCCATTGTATTTTTTTACTACACCAATATCTCTGAACATTTTTGTGGGTGAGTAAATAATTAAAAGTCAATCGATAAAACAGAAGAAGCAGTAGTGATATCTGAGTAAATTACTCGTAACAAATAGGCCTCTGAAGCCATGCAAAGTATCTTATTTTGGTAAAATTATCAATTGAAGATCCGCTAATTTGAGCAATATATCTGTTTTTTTAACCCCAACATACAGGACAATATGTCATGGGATAACAGAACAGTTGGCAGCTATTCTACACAACCTAAGCAGCCGCAAACTCTATAATAATCGGGCAACGTCCACAATCGTGCAGCTGCTTGGTTGCTTGACGATTTTGATATTTAATTTTTGCTACATAAATACGTATAAAAAACCCGTTACTCCGATATTTGCTAAAGTCGGTACACTCCACATTGTTTGACCGTTAGAGCAAACAAAACTACTTTTAAACCATCAAACTACGTACAATACCATTCACTGAAATGGCTTTCACAAAAAAAAAAATGTTTGCAGTTCGTTTGCCTAAATACATGAAAATAATATAGTGTAAGGCAAACGTGTGTAGTTTAGAATGGAGTAACTATTTCCGAAAATTTGTATTTTTCACCGAAAACCGCAAACTATAAAATCTGGATAGGTGTTTAAAAAAAAGTATTTTAAATATTCTTTCTCTAGAAAATAATAAATTGTAAATGATAAAAGTATGATCAATGCAATGTAATTTCATGTAGTTATGTACAGGTGTATGTGATTTTTTGTTTTAAAATGCACTTATTTCATAATTATTGTAATCTATTTGTTCTTTCTGTCATTTGCCAGACCATTTCTGGCCATGAGTCTCGTCTCATATTAAATTGAAATTTGAATTTTTTTATTTCATATGGGTCAACTTGCGGCACCTATGACAAGTGAAGACTCTACAATCGGTTCTCAGAATGATAAAATGGTTTATGCCACTTACTAAGTTCTACGTCTAAAGAAAGAATATTGTATAGTTACTATTTAGGTATATCTACAATATAGCAGCGCTCAATGTACACAATGTAGTTTATCTTTAGGAAGACGGTGCAATATGTTTGTTTGTTCCGGACCGTATCTTCCTTTTTATAAGATGTCCTCCCGACTTACGAGTTACGCCTCGATTCACCTTGCAAAGTTCACGACTTCGTGAAGGCTAATAAATAGAAAGGTACCTACTATGGCCGTTCAACTATATTGGAGACTAGCTGATTCCCGCGACTTCGTCCGCGTGGAAAAGGTTTAGAGTGACTTGCTACTATCCGCGAGAAGTTATGTCCTCTATCTCCAAAAATATTTAGTTATTTTTTGGGTAACTTGAACCGTTTACGCAGCGCACGCAACGGAAGCCCTCAAATATGGATAATTTTCCCCGTTTTTGCAACATTTTTCACTGCTGCTTCGCTCCTATTGGTCGCAGAGTGATGTTATATAGCCTAAAGCCTTCCTCGATTCTTTTTGTGTTGGATAGTCATCCTGTTGGATGACTATCCAACACAAAAACTTTTTGTGTTCAAAAAGAATATAAAACGTATCAAAAATATAGAAAAAAAACACCATATTAAGGTTAAGTCAAGACTCAAAAATATTTGTTCGTTTCCAACAAATATTTTTAAAAAGTAGTTGTGGTAAAACACAAGTTAGGTTCACTTAAATCCAGATATTTGTCTCTCGGGAATACATAAGACAGTACTCCAATGACAATAGAGACTGAAGAAATTACCAGAAAATTCTCTTCATAAATAAACTTAGGTACGTTGGTGTCTTGACTTTTACACACACTTTTTTATATAAGATGTCTCTAAGTTAATGCTTTTTTTTTACACGAAGTAAAATAAATATTCGAGTTTTTAGTTATACTCATTAAGTTTCAGTTACTAATACTGGGGGGCTTATAATACCAATGCTTAAAGCAGCATCATTTAAATTTTGTTTTGAGATAATGACAACAACTATTTTAAAGGCATAACATGTCTAAACAATTTTGAAATATACTATTTTAATTGTTTATAGTAGGTAGAGGCCCAGTATTAGAAACTGGAAACTAAAACAGTTTTTTTTTAATAAAAACCTAATTTGAATGTTTTCACACTCAATGAGCTTGTTTGAATAAGCGTTTTTCACCCTTTATTTCATAACAATTGGAATAAAAATCATTTGACAGAAACTCGTTTAACAGAGGTAGATTACAAGCAAAAGTAGAACATGATACCCTATCATACTCAACGTTTAAACAATAATTTTGAGGAAATAATACAACGTACCTACCTAAATTGTGTTTTAATTATGTCTCGTATAATCTCTCGTAGTCTCGGATCTTCTTTCCAAATCGAAATATTTTAGAAACCTTATTACTAGAGTGAAATTAAATGAAGTGAAATAAATACACTTTATTGTAGGTCCAATAAATTAAAAATAAACTTTATAAAAACACGATTACATTATAAGCCCCAAAGGGTCTTAAAAGCCATGTAGACGTGATGTTAGATGTAATATTCTTTTCTCATTGTTATTGCTTTTTTTAAAATTTAATCGGAGATATCGCAGGCAATCTTGAATATGCCTATAATTGGTAATCGCAACTGTACTAGCAAAATTCATTGAAACTATGTATTCGAATTATTATAAATATTTTTGCAATTTTATCGCTGTCATAGCAAATAAATAAATAAATAAATTACGCTAAGTTTCTTAGAACCTTCGAAGGAGTGACAGTACAAGTAAGGGACGTACAAAACTCAAACAAACTCCATTAAAATCGAACAAGTAATTCTTCAAGGATGGTAACGTAAGCTCGCAGACGAACAAACATCATCCAAAAATGGGAAATTGTGTTTCTTTAGCAAACTAAATAAGTGAGTGTTCCTATAAATGAAGAGAATGATTAAATTAATAAACATAAAATTTACCGACCTTTATTATGTCATATTGTATGTCCTTAGTTAAGCGATTTAACGTCTTAATTAACTTTACAAGGAGTAAGAAAATTAAACAGGGTGTTGAAATCTTGACATGATTAAGCACTTTTGTAACTTTTAGGTTCATAAGCCTAAAGCCATTTTGTAAATTACTCCAGTACTGACAGTAATTTTTAACCACTTCAAAAAAAGGAGGAGGTTCTCAATTCGTCGGAATCTTTTTTTTAATGTATGTTCCCCGATTACTCCAAGACGCTTGGACTGATTTGGAAAATTACTTTTGTTTGAAAGGGTATTATTCTTCATCGTTACAGACATTTAATTTCAAAAACAAAAAGTTGGTTTTCAATTATTATCGAAATCCAAGATAAGAAAAATCTAACTCAGCGACTATTGTCGTTGAGTTAGATTTTTCTTGTAAAAACTAGACTGAATGTCAAAATACTTGTTTTGGATTATTAGAAAATTGGGACATGTTAGCATTTAAATTAATTTTGTAAAAAGTTAAAAAAACCCTAACCTGATCCACCCTAAATACCATTTTCTGGTACTAAAATTTAAATATTAAATACAATAACTATAACCCATTTTTAGTAGATATCTCTTGCATCTAGTTTTTCTCATCACTTACCATCAGAAATGAAACTCTAAAATTGTTTCAGAAACTAAAAACAAGTATTTGACTTTTGATGCAAAGCAAAATATGGGCATTTTCCCGTTAACTCATCAAGGTAGGTTCTAAATGTTTCATATAGCAAAAAATATTACCGACATAAATAACAATGTAATTAGGCTCGCTATAAGGGAAATTAATTTATTTTCATAGCTGATGAAAGTGTAACAATATTGCTTGGTACGAAAATAAATTTGATGGTATTTTAAGATTAAAAGTGTTACGTTATAATAAAGGTCGTGGTGTAATTTTGTTTATTGACTCGGTAGCTACACGAATATTCTGCTGTAATATATTGCTTTTCGCGAGGAACGAAATGGAATCTATCGACATCATTATCATCACAAAATTGTGATTTAAACAATACCGCGCAGTTGACCACGTCATCGTATCTATACTAATATTATAAAGAAGAAGAGTTTGTTTGTTTGAACGCGCTAATCTCAGAAACTACTGGTTTGAATTGAAAAATTCTTTTTGTGTTGAATAGTCCATTTATCGAGGAAGGCTTTAGGCTATATAACATCACGTTGCGACCAATAGGAGCGAAGCATCAGTGAAAAATGTTGCAAAAACGGAGAAAAATATCCATGTTTAAAAACTTCTTAATCGATCATAATAACAGAAATTGACGCGGACGAAGTCGCGGCCAACAGCTAGTTTTTATATAAAACAAAGTCTGGTTTCTTATAGCTATAGAATAACTGGACCGATTTTCATGGTTTTTTATTTGTTGTATTTGTCTCCGTCCTGAATAGCAGATTAACTATTAAAACATCGGAAAAATTCGCGAAAGAAAAATGTATGTTATGTAGAAAATTCATTTTCTCATACATTTTGTATGGAATAGCTTATTGAAGATATCTCGAGAACGGATTGACTGATTTCGATGATTTTTTTTAATTAGTCTTGGCCTCGAGAAGTTTCTTTGCGCATTTGAAAAGTTAAAAAATCATAAAGAGTTGAAATCAAAGACAAAAATGAACATGACTTTGTATGCCGATTCCGGATGCAAACAACGCGGACGAAGTCGCGGGCATCAGCTAGTGGTTAATAAAAGCCGTGCTTTCAAGAAACTCTTTTCATAAGTACGACTTAGTGCCCCTCGCTAGTACTTTGCTAACTTGACTCACAAAATATAACAATGTTGACATTAGAACGAACTTATGAGGACATAATATATGCTACTACGCGCAGCTGATTTGAGTTCATCTTTTTAAGAGGTATAATATAATGTCATGAAATACAAAAAAGTGATACAGAGTATTCAGGAAAAATATCTGCACCGGCTGTAGTAAATGGCTCAAAGACAAGAACTTAAATGAGACGAAGATAAAAACGACAGATTCAGATTTCGTGCTTCATGCCTGACCTTAATTTTAAATGGGAACTTTTAACAGGATTAGAATTTTTAAATTCTTCTAGAAACCTTTTATTTTGACCAATAGTCCATTATCATTTATCATCACTGTTTATATCACTCTCTCGTCAAAAATTTTCCACAAACTTTTACATAAACTAAAGCAAAATGCTATGAAATCCTTTTATATTATAATTTTATAAATGCGTTTGGATAGATGAATGGATGGATGGATGGATGGATGGATGGATGGATGGATGGATGGATGGATGGATGGATGGATGGATGGATGGATGGATGGATGGATGGATGGATGGATGGATGGATGGATGGATGGATTGATGTTTGTTACTCAATCACGCCGCAACGACTGTACTGATTTGGCTGTTTGGCACCGAGATAGTTTGTAGTCTGGTATAACACATAGGCAACTTTTTATTCCGGAAAATAAGATAGTTCCCGCGGGAATTATAAAACTAAATCCACCCGAACGAAGTCGCGGGCTGATGCCCGCCTAGTACCCACTAACTATTGCGAAATATTAAAGGTTTACGGTAATGCTGAAAATAAATACATCGAGATAGCACATACAAATTCAAATTCAAATCATTTATTTCATGTAGGCCAACTTGTGGCACTTATGTTAAGTCGAGAACCTACCACAGGTTCAGAATGCTGATTCTGCTGAGAAGAACCGGCAAGAAACTCGGTAGTTGCTGAGTTATACGCTATATTTTATCCCGGAAAATTAAAGAATTCCCGTGGAAATCAAAACCTCTCATACACGAGGACAAAGTCACGGAAACCATCTAGTATTAGTGTAATATTTCAAACATGTTCAACAATTACTGTTCTACATTATAATCCTATTAACTAATGGTTGAATCGTATTTCTATATTCTAGCATATCGTCTTACGGCCTCGACAATTACACAGACTAATTAATAACGGAGCTTTAAAGCTAATGACAAGTCATTTGCAGTACATTATAGCTGTCGCAGTATTGTAGTTATCCTTAGCTTTACGGTAATAGATGGTCAGTGCGGACCATCTGAGGACAGTTTATGGCTCGCTAAATCAACTCTCGTTTATAATCATGCTTCAATTTGTAATTTCAATTAATACTGCTGTTCAAAAATTAAATCGAAAGAAAAATGTCACTATTCTAATGAAATCCCTATTGTTGTTAGTTTGTTGAATTATTCTTCAATCACGTTTGCAAAGCAAAGGATCGACGAGATTTAAATAGAGTTAAATAGGGCTGCCCCCTCCGATTTTATTTCACGCAGATGGAGTCGAAGATAAAAACTAGTAATTTATACTTCATGATAGGTTATATTTTAAGCAGTCTCGACGTTATAGTAATCCTTAATTTTACGGTTTGTTATGGTTTAGGATGGCTTAAACCATTTGCTGCTGCTTGTCGCGAATTATTATTTGTTGTTGTTGTTGTTATTAATCGGCTTCTTTTCTAACTGAACGTTTAGACGTGAACTGTTGTATATAGGTCTTCTGTCTACTAAAGGTTTTTGAACTAAAAACCTTGCATAATGTACCTTCAAAAGTTAAACATTTAAGTTTAACATTTAAGTGCGACAGGAAAGCAGAAACTTTAAAAACCAACTTCATG
This sequence comes from Hipparchia sbordonii, assembly GCA_038048805.1. Taxonomy (NCBI): domain Eukaryota; kingdom Metazoa; phylum Arthropoda; class Insecta; order Lepidoptera; family Nymphalidae; genus Hipparchia; species Hipparchia sbordonii. Next base: position 7,219,722 of record CM076098.1, read on the forward strand.
CATAAAATTGGTCTGGTGGGAGGCTTTGGCCGCAGCTAGTTACAACCCTACCGCCAAAGATGTGCCGCCAAGCGATTTAGCGAACCGGCGCGATGGTGTGTAGAAACCGACTAGGGGTATGGATTGAATATACACTGCCATACCCCTTCCAAGTTAGCCCGCTACCATATTAGCCAGCCTCGTCACTTACCATTAGGTGAGATCGCAGTCAAGGTCTATCTTGTAATGGAATAAAAAAAAGTCGAAGGCAACAGCTAGTTTATAATAAACAACATGTTTTTCAGTAGAATCGAACCCCGACTAACCCCTTAGATAATGGTTATAGTGTAGTAGCAAATCCAAATCGACGGGCACATAAATATTGATTTAAGCTGCTGCATGCACTAGACACTGCCAGTTGAATATCAATTTCAAAATTAAAGCTATTCGAATTTCACAAAGCAATAGATAAACTAACATGCAAGAATATTTATACGTGTAATAAAATCGTTCGCCGGAAAATATTTGTTAGGGCATTACTTGTGAACTATTGTATAGCCGTCTATGCACATAATATATGAAGTACATAATATGTTGTGCAATTTAGAATTGGTCTCCCCTTCAATAATAATAAGCGAAAAGCTTGTGCTAGGGGTGCATACGACAATAATGCAACGGATGGAGTTCGTACCTGTGACCTTTTAGTTTTCAGTTTAACCTTTAACCATTGGACTACTGAAGTTGAAGCTTCTATATATTGTTATTATTATTATATGAAGTAGGTATATTGTGCATCTACTAGTACCTACTTATCTTTTCGCTTTAAACTCGTGTTTTGTTCTTTTTTCAATAGACTTCAAACTTATGCTGCGAAAAGTGAGCAAAAATCTTTAATATGTTAAAGAGTTTAAATAAAATACCTTCCTAAAAATTACTAGTATATCCTTGCCTGAATAATTCATAAAATATTAATTATATATAGTTTTCTAGCTGCGCTTTACCAAGTTAAATGCAGAATCCTTCCCTTCGTACACATTTAAAAAGTATTTTAAAAACTGATGGAGATGTCGACTATTGCACAAAGTCTCGTGTCTGGATTTTCATATGTCGAGATCTTGTGCCGCCTGTATCCAACGATTTCCTGCGACTGATAACGTCGGTCCACTTCCTGGGGGAGCTGCTAACACTGCGCTTTCCGGTGCTACGATTTTGCTACAGATTAATAAAATCCCACTTTTATTTCGGGTGTTACAAATAATGAAAATCTCGTTTCTTTGTCGAGTTTGTGTACTCAGTGTCGTATTCAACTCGTTCCGTAAAATTCAATTTTGGGAATTTGTTTCCTTCCGACGAATGCGGGGCGGAATACTAATGTTGCCTTACTTCTGGTAAAGGACTCGTACCACCTAGTTTTATTTTAATCTGTACACCAAAGCGTAAATTCACTTTAACATTCCTGACTTTTTACTAAATAATTATAATGCTTATTATTTAGTTACTTCAGTTTTATTGAATTCCATATTATATTTATTTTGAGCTAGTTTGTACCTTGTATATTTTAAATATTCGTTTGGTATATTTATTCTTTTAGATTCTAGAAGGTTTTGAAGGATTTTCTCATTAAGAGGAAATTTCAGATAACATTAAGAGGAAATCTGCATGCCAGAATTTATCATAATGTTCTCAAAGGCCTATGAAGTCTGCTAATCCGCCATCACCAGCGAATTGGCCTATGGCCTATGACTAAGCTCTTCCTACTCGGAGGTCTGTATCCTGTAGTGTGTTGGTGATGAGTTGAGATGAATGAATTAATTTTAATATTACTAGGTATTCTTTATTTCATTAATTTGTTTTATTTATACCTACTATATAATGGAATTGTTATACTTTCATGGATAAATTTTATTAAAGTAACATTTTACAACTCAAAAAAACTTTTCTAAAATTTAAAGTATCTACAATTAGGTATAAACGTTAGTGGATATTATTTTTTCTGTTTTTCGTTCTTGTTAGTCACGGAAAAGTTGTCGCCAACTTTTCTTTTTTACGCAGCGCAAATTCACAAGTTTTTCAGTAACGAAATACCAGGAAGTACCAGTCATTTTAGAATGTTATTACTTTATTACATAATATTTTCAATTCAAAGTGCATCATTATCACCTCAATCCTCTAAGAAATTTAGAATTTTCCAAAGTTATTATTTGTGTTATGTCCATTATTATGATTTTTTTTTGTTTATCCACTATTTTTATTGTTAATCAGTTTTATAATAGGATATAATCTATTATATGTGATCAAATGAACTTCTGTGAAGTTCGATCAATATTATATGAGTCGCTTTATTCGAAGATACTATTATAAACACGTAGTACTTTTAACTTACTAGGTAGCTTCGCACGTCTTAAGAGATTTTTGGAAATCGATATTGTGTCGATTTTCTACCAACCACACCGGATCGCCTAGATCTGGCCACACCACGGACTAGCTGTCATTCTTTTTAGAGATCAGTGAGACAAATGCAAAAACATTGTTTACGGGTTTGGGTTGGGAGGGTTCTTATATCTTCGAATAAAGCGACTCATATAATATTGATCGAACTTCACAGAAGTTCATTTGATCACATATTATATTTCTTTCGCTTTATTCGAAGATACTATTATAAACACGTAGATGTTTAGAGATTTTTGCATTTGTTTGCGATAAAACAATGGTTTTAGTAGGCATAATATAGGGTTTTAATCGGTATGGTTATTTCTTAGTAACAAAATATAGGTAATTACATATTTTTATGCTTAATTAAGTAAACTTAAGCACTTATGCCTAATTAAATTAAATAATTAAAAATTAAAAATAATTGGACTTCTATTTTTAATTCAGCTACTTTTAAGCAGTTATCTTAAAGAATCATCTAATTATTTACGTTTTGTAAAATCGATTGGACAAAACTATTATCGTCTACGAGTGGACGAGGGTAAATGCCAAAGACCTTCAATGTATGAGCCCATCTCGCGACCTTTCTTATACCTAGTGTCAACGAGTAATGTCTGCGGACGTGGTCTGTTCACGTCCGCAGACATTACTCGTCCAAGCCGCTCTTCGCCATCTGCTTATTGACTGTGCTGATGCGCATAAGGGCGCTTCACAGTTATTATAAGAGATTGGATACATTTGCAGGTATTTGCAAAAGCATTTGCTTCACTTGTAACATAGAAATAATCCTTGAAAGTGGTCGCGGGACAGATTTGGGGTTTTCCACGGACATACAGTAGGAAAAAGATAGCTGACCGCGAACTGCCGCGGCCGCGTATAAAATATCTTTGATTGTTATGATGGTTCCGTTAAAACTTGTAAGTACTTATATTTTCAAGCTTTGTCAATGAAATCATTTACATACATAACCGTTGGGCTGTACAATATATTACAAGTAAAATTGCCAATTTCTTGGTAATTCCTTTCTACTGAGCTCTCTATTGGTACGAGTGCCAGGTAAAAAGGAGATCGAGTTTTTTTTTTTTTTTTTAAATTTTTTACGATGTTACCTTATTGTACTGCTCACTTAAAAAACTCAAAATCGTTGGAACAGAATAATCAAAGGTATGTATTATAATAATCATGTTGTGATGGTACGCAGCTGGATCGTCTAGTGATATCTAGTGGATTGATTGAGTAAAGAAGAATATTCTAATTATAGGTAAAACACTTCAGGATCGAGAGACATATTGGCTTCTGGCATGAACACTGTTATGTACTAAGCACCCTTCGGGTTCGTTCATTTCGTTCGATGGACAAAGTAGGCTACCAAATCATTCTACTTTAGCTGTCGCGGATTAATTATGAACAAACTTCAAAAGAATTATGTTATGCATTCTCCAACCTTCAGAAAAACAGGGAAATCCTAGAGAGTTAAATTATCAATTTAAGTTTAAAATACGAGTAGAATGAATGATTAGCTGGTACAGTGTACGAATTTGCCTCTTTTTGGGCCGTCGTTCTGACCGAATTCCCTCTAGCACGGGGGAAACCCTACGCCGCTCCACGGCCTTTAATCATTGTTATGGGGGCACAGCCGACTCCCTTTCGCTGCGAAGCGTTTTGGTGTTCCCATACACCCCGAAGGGTTGGTACAATTCTTTTCATTGAGCTTATAGCTCGCCCCAATACCATGGTTTTATTTATTTGTATTCATTGTTCAGTTTGATATAGATTTGGCCAAATCTAAGTTCGGGAGCCGTGCTGCAAGACATGGCGTGTTTAGGTGTGCCGGAAATTCGCCGCCAAAGAACGCCATCGAACCGTGTACCACTTAGTAATAACTTTGACTCATCTGAGTCAAACATATTAATTTAGCCAATACTCAATCAGCCTCAGTGTCTCAATCCCTGTAGTATTTCATCATGGTCACCCTACCTATTACCCTATCTTGTCCTCTATTTCGAAGTAATATCATGGTCACCCTACACCTAAAGTTTGTAAATACAATAAACAAAAGATTCTAATTTCTTACCTGTTTGTAGGAAGTACCGTTGACCCACACCCGTAGCTCGAAGGTCGCTCTGGTATCTCGGAGTCTCGTACATTTGAAGACTTAATTTATAGTGAATGATTTCTAAAGTTTTCATTCATACCTAACTTCTAACCCGAAGTGAGTCTAGAATCTAGTCTATTAGTTATGTAAAACAAAATAAGTCAAAGTTTCTTTAGACTGCAATATTGTTCCATCTCGTTCACCTATCTGCTTTGTTTATGAAAGAAATCAGACTTCTCTATCGTGATAGAATAAACTGACCCTAAGTAATTTAATGTCGCCTATTGACCTAAATTAGTGCACTAGTCTGCACTTTCTAAACTGACTGCCTACTGAAGAGTCGTGACTCAATTTTGGATATAGTATTTCACTATTGGATTGTTCGGTTCAGCCCGCCACACGTTACAGATGTTAAGTCTAGGGTTCAACTGAATACTAATAAAACACTAAATCAATTTATGTAGACAGAACCTTTGAGAACATTCCATTATTGAATACCTTAGGAGAAATATTAGGGTTGTTCAGTAAAAGATGATAATTATGACTTCATAGATTTATTTTCCATTTTATTAAATCTACTCAAAAGAAACTGTTTGATTATTTAGATTGGTTCCAAATGGGGTCATTTGGGAACCAACCGGGTTTTCCGTTCCTAGCAGCCATTCTAAGACAAGGGAAAACGGAAATACCCAAATGAAAAACCCTTGTGGCATTCTAACCTAAGACATCTTAGACTAAAATATACACACATGCTACAAAAGGTGTTAAATGCTTAAAAGAATATGTACACTTTCTACTAGTGGTATCAGGGAGACAAGACATTTTATAGTTTTAGTAGAAATTACAACACATAATACATTACGTTAAATAGATTCACAGATAATAAGTTATGTTTTATTCTCGTTTTCACAACTTCCTGACTATATTTTATATAAATGTTCCCCTTCCAAAGCAAGTGGTATGTGTGCCAAATTATTACATTTCACTCTCTCAGATTTGACCACATTAATCTGATTAATAAAAAGAGCAGATATAGAACAAATGTCAGAAATAAGATATACATCATAATAGAGAACCCATCGTCTCGAGATATCTCTCTCACACGTCTCCTATCCCTTTGTTCTTCTGCATACAAAGCATCGAGAACTATATCTGGATACATTTTAATTTCTTACAATAATGAACGCCTAAACCCGGACGTTACGGAAACCCTTTATCTGTGAATTTACTTATCTCAAAATATAATTATTGGAATATTTGTACATTACCGGGAATATTCAGGCCTCGTTGCGCACACACACTTGCTTATAAGCTTAATTATAAACTATTGCACTGATTCTACTTTTATGTATAGATCTATTAAAATAGGTTAAAATTTATACAATCTTAGGATTAATTTATTGGAGAATGGAGTCGACTCTGCTGGAAGAGCCCTCAACCCGGAATGCCTTCTCGAAAAGCACCCCCGTGTATCTCCCCTTCCGAGTCCTTATCGCCCCTTCTCCAAACTGAAAAATAGAAAATCCCCACCAAAGTAAACTGCCTTAACTTGATTCGTCATTTTAGGTTTCCGCCAAAACGTTTAGGCCAATTATCGATAGCGTCATTTACTATAGTCACGCCCATTTAAGATTCCCGCCAAAATGTTTCGGCCAATTATCGAAAGCGTCATTTTACGGTCACGCCTTGCTTTTTTGTTTATTTTCTATGCCCTTCGCCTCGGTTCGGCTATGTCAATCTACACATCTGGTTTCAATATTTTGTGAAGGCAAAATGTTTCAACTAGATTTATGATCTGATTCTAAATGTTTCCTTTTAAAACGTCTGCACTTCTATTGCAATTTCTAAAGACCCTTTTTTGTTCTAATCTTAATGTGTTTCCAAAATCCCTATGCTTTGTTTTTTAAAAATAAACTGCCTGCACTTTGAAATATTTATGAGGGTCCAAGTGTTCACTTAGAAATTCTCTTTTATTTTAAAACAGCGTTTCAAATTTATTTTTAATACCCATGCAAGAGAAATGGGGAAAAAAAATATGAGCTATGTCTGGCCATCTCACACTCCCCCAAATAGATTTTTAATACACCTAGTATTTCTTATACCTAACTCTCTACTAGTTGTTTGAAAATCTATTTCCTCACCTAACATAAACTGCTATCTATGTTGATGCCGATAGGTCTCACTAATCTCCATTGTTCGCGCTAATCCTTAATGGAATTCATTCCTTTACGAGTTTGCATAATAGCGGAACAAATGGATCGCATTGTAATTCCCTCTTATCTCGTTAGTACGAGCGTCAACCAAAGTGTATACGTTATTGTATGGAATTGCCCCTATCACGTAAGGTCCCTCATAAAGTCGCATGAATTTCTTTGTTAATTTTTTATCAGCGTCCGACCTCGCAAAAGTCCTCAACTTCACCAAGTCGCCTATCTCAAACTGTATTAACTTATGATTCCTATTATAATAGAGCTCTCTATTCTCCGCCGCCTTTGTTATGTTCCGACGCGCCTGTCGTCTAATCTGTTCTAACGTTTCTCCTTGTATATCGGTTCCTTTCGCTATGTCTTTGCCGAAATCAGTTGATAGTATGGTCCGCTTTCCCCAAACTAGCTCATTCGGTGTATAACCTGTTGTGGTATGTACTACCTGGTTGTAACAATCTTCTATGTCCGGCAATAAATCTGCCCAAGACCTATGAGATTTCTCGCAGTATGTTCTGAATAGTCTACCTAATTCCTTGTTAACCCTCTCTGTCGAATTTGGTCGCGGATTCCTAACAGATGTGTGCGTCAATTTGATACCTAATTGACGTACACCTAACTCGAAAACCTTCGATGTAAAATTCGCGCCTCTGTCTGAGCATAAAGTCTTAATCTCAACTTGTTTGTGAAACTTCTTCACACATGTGAGTGTAGCCTTTCCGCTTGCCTGACGTAATGGATATAACCTGATCAGTTTACTATAAGAGTCCTGCATTACAAATATGTATTTGAATCCGAAACGTCCCGCCGGTAAAGGTCCATAAATATCGCAAAAGACCCGTTCTCCTATATCTGTCGCTATCACAGTTTTGATCGGCCCCGTGTGCTTTTCTAACGCGTGCTTTGACATTTGACACTCCCCGCAAGCCCTTACAACACGACTTATCACGCGAGACATATTCGAGAAATAGTAACGACGTTTCATCAGCGCATAAACCTTGTAGCGTCCGAAATGACCTATTTCTTCATGTATGCTAACGATCAAACTCCTTTGTAAAACCTCGGGAACATATAGTCTCAAGGTATCCCTATTTATGTCTGACCTATAAAGGACCCCCTCCTTAATCACATAATACTTTGATTCAGATGTACCTGATATTTTCATACGTTTAATTATTTCACTAGCGACCTTGTCCCGTTCTTGTAGACTACCTATCTCTTTCCATCTCGCTTGTACTACCTGTCCTAGCGATGTTTTGAATAAATTCATCTCAGGCCCCACAGACTTGTTATTCAATACGTCAGTTGTCCCTTTTATATGTCGGGATAATACGTCAGCTACTGTGTTTAATTTCCCTTTTACATGCTCGACCGTATAATCAAATTGTCCTATGTAATGTACCCAACGTATCATTCGTGCGCTCAACAATTTACATGTCTGTAAGAATATCAAACTTTTATGATCGGTCCTAATCACTAACCGTGCCCCCCTCAAATACGTTTCAAACTTCGACAAGCTAAATATGATAGCCCACAACTCTTGTTCTGTGACTGTCCACTTACGCTCCGCCTCAGTCAACGCTTTACTACAAAATCCTATTATCTGCTCTTCACCTACTTCGTTCAATTGATAAACATACCCTGAGACTCCTAAATTACTGCTATCGGTTTGTAGGTAATAAATCTCTTTCGGATTAGGATGTATGAGAAGTAATGTGTCTACAAATAATCTCTTGACCTTTTCAAAACATTCATTTACCTCATGTGTCCATGACCATTTTGTATTTTGTTTTAATAGATCGCAGAGTGGCCTAACCTCTTCGCTATACTTCGAGATAAACCTTCTGAAATAATTTATTAATCCCAAAAATCCTCGTAATTGTTTTATTGTTCGAGGGACGGGAAAATCTAATATAGCCTCTACTCGTTCTGGGTCCATCCGTACGCCTTTCGTATTTACTATGTGTCCTAGCAGTTTTACTTCTATGCACAGAAAACGACACTTTCCTAGCCTTCCCGTTAAGCCTGCTGTTTCTAGTCTGTCTAGCACTTGGTCTAAATGTTCCAAGTGTAATCTTATGTCTCCTGTGGTAAATATGACAATGTCATCTAAATAGTTAACGCAGAACCCACGCACTTCTTTTAATATAGAATCCATTGCCCTTGAAAATCCCGCGACAGATGTCTTTAGTCCTTGAGGTAAAACATTATAAGTATATGTTCTCCCCATAAAAGAAAAACCCGTATATTTTCTAGAATCCTGACTCAAAGGTATTTGAAAGTAAGCATTATTCAGATCAATTAAGCTAATGTAATTCACTCCATGAAAGGATTGTAAAATTTCCGATGTGAGTGGCGGTGACCCCGCATCTCCCACCATTTTCTTATTAAGTTCGCGCGCGTCTAACAAGAGCCTTATTGACCCATCTCGTTTCTTAGTAAATGTGAGTGGGCTACAGTACGGCGTTGCTTCCTGCCTGATCACACCTAACCTCTCTAACTCCTCTAATTCTTCTTTAACCTGATCTCTATACGCTAAAGGCACTGGATAACTATGCTTTATAAAAGGAATCTCATCGACTAACTCAATGACGTGCTCGTACCTGTTAGTCAATCCTAATCTATCTGTAAACACCTTACAATGCTTATTCAACACAGGTAACAACATTTCCTTTTGTTCCCTACTTAAATTTGAATCATTCAAACAATACCCCTTTCTGTCCTCGCCATTCGAATCCTTAATAGATAAGCTACGTTCCTCGGACCTAGTACCTTGATTCAATATCGAATTAATTGTGGCGGCATTCGTCTCTCCCCCTAACCTTTCGACCTTACAATCCGAGTTCAGCCTTACGCAAGACTTGACCCCTAAATGCTCGATGGTCAGTGTCCGTTCACTGCCGCAATTTACTACTCCCTTTACTCGTTCTAACCAATCATATCCGAGTATCAACGACCTAGGTAACCGTCGCATAATTAGTACTGGTGCCTCAACTAATGTACTCCCTAATTTGAACTCTATTAATAACATCCTATTTGTACTTTCGCTTCGTGAACCGAATGCCCCTTGTATTTGAATCGCTGGGATGGCGATTTCTGACAAAGTATTATTTCCAATTAGAATAGATTCGTATAATTCCTTAGTTATCCCGCTAATCTGACTTCCCGTGTCGATAAGTGCATTTATACTCCTCCCATACAAGCTTACATTCACTTCAGGTAACTTAGGTAAGGAATAATCAATTCCTTCGTCAATCGACTCGTCAAGTTCATGGTACATCGTGTACACGTTTATTCCTCTCCTTACACACAGCTCACACTCAATACCTATCTCGCCACATTCTACTACGTTGCAAAACTGATTTTCCAATAAGATTCCTATGCTTCTAGCTTCAACCTGACAGCTACTTTCGTCGCTAACCTTTCCGCCCTTTATTAAACGTTTAAGACCTTTATCGCCAATGCCCAAACTCTGACCCGGTCTCCATCCTTTGCTAATTAAAATATCATAAGCCACGTTCGGCCTTCCGCGTTTCGAGGTCTCTACTTCCCCCGTTCTACACAATTCTAGATTATTGTACCTCGCTTGTGTGGGGATACCTAGTTTTTTGAAGGTCCCTCTCCCCCTCCTTCTTTCGACAAAGCAGAGTTTTCGTCCTCCTTTACAAAAGTAATAGCCGGTCTAGCTCGCTCAGCCCCAGAAACCGCTGGTCTGTTAACGTTTGACCTGTAACCTGACCTACTCTGGCGATAACCCCGTCCTCGGGTCGTGTTACCTCTAGTATTCCACTTATTCGCTGAAATGGCCGCGACAATAGGCCGCGCTAACGATGGCCTGTCGTAACGCCTACCTCTAAAATTATTACCTACTACCTCTCTCGCAATTCCTCTCGGCTTTTCAACAATATTTTGCTCTATACTTCTTAGAAACTTTGCCCCGTTCATGATGTTAACTTCCCCAATCCTAGTAAACCACAACCGCTGAATATCTATCGCATAATGCCGCATAATAGAATTTACTAAGTCACTCTCGCTAAACGCAATAGTTAATGATTGCATCGATTCTACCTGTACAGCAAAATGTTCGGACATCGTCATTCCAGAATCGCTCGAATATACCGCATTAATCAACCTATACCTCACAGACTCTTGGATCTGCTCGGTCCAATAAGTTCGTCTAAAATCGGTCTCAAAATCGGCAAATGTAGCCCAGTCCTTCGAGTATAACTCCATGACCTGACGTGCGTGTCCCGTTATACATCCTAACGCTATATCGATCTCCCGATCCGACCCATTTACCGCTCTAATATACTTTTTTAATCGCTTTAAAAATGCAATAGGGTTTGTAAATGGTTTTCCATCGAAATTCGGCTTGATAACCGAAGGCTGTACTACATAAACGTTCCGAGTCTCAGAAGGAGATACACTAGATCCCGCAGACCCAACTCTAGGCCCTGGTCCATCACTACTACTTTCATTGCTTACTCCAACCGACTCGTGTGACGTAACACTCGCGCTTTCATTTGGCAATGAATTCACTTTTGAACTCAATTGTTGCAACTTTCCATCGAATTCGTTGATTTTTTGTAGAATCAACTCTAACGTCGAGTTACCTACAGTTTCCGTTTGTTCGTTTGTTTCTACCGCACCTTTATCTAATCGATCCGTTGCTACCCGCTTTGTATTCCGTTCCTTTTTACCTGCCGGCATCTTTAAACAATTCGCTTTAAAACGCTGTTCCTACCTACTTTCTAACTAATAATCGATCAAGTCCGCCAGATGTTATATTACTTGTTTACTAAGTCGCCTTTGCGAGCCGTCTAACGAAACACGTAATAATGGCACAATTTTAAAACCAGATGTGAAATGACAATGGGGTTTGGCCCGTTCTATTGTGGGATCTCTAGGTTCAACAAAATAAATTGCAAGATAAAGCAAGGATAAACAATTAAGTCTAAGAAATAAGCAAGTGTAATGCTCCGTTCACTGCAATCTCCTCCTAGAATCCTGTAAATTGTACATTTATAAAACATACTGCTTATTTCTGCTTCTCCTATACACAAAGTAAAATAAGTGCACAACATATAATTAAATGTACAACGTAATAATAACATGCACAGTGTGTCTTGTCTCCCTTCTCCCTTTTCATTGTTTCACCTAAATATTTCTCCTATACCCAATCACAAGTTTCTACGTTGTGTATTTTTTTTTTCTCTAATAAGGATTATTAATATAGATCTAGTCGTATCGTTATTTCGAATACGTACATAGACCCCTGGTCACCTCCGGCATCAAAATTCCCAGGCTTTCAAGATTTTCCAGGATTATATCCTGGTCACGGCACCAAAATTCTGTGATGGTACGCAGCTGGATCGTCTAGTGATATCTAGTGGATTGATTGAGTAAAGAAGAATATTCTAATTATAGGTAAAACACTTCAGGATCGAGAGACATATTGGCTTCTGGCATGAACACTGTTATGTACTAAGCACCCTTCGGGTTCGTTCATTTCGTTCGATGGACAAAGTAGGCTACCAAATCATTCTACTTTAGCTGTCGCGGATTAATTATGAACAAACTTCAAAAGAATTATGTTATGCATTCTCCAACCTTCAGAAAAACAGGGAAATCCTAGAGAGTTAAATTATCAATTTAAGTTTAAAATACGAGTAGAATGAATGATTAGCTGGTACAGTGTACGAATTTGCCTCTTTTTGGGCCGTCGTTCTGACCGAATTCCCTCTAGCACGGGGGAAACCCTACGCCGCTCCACGGCCTTTAATCATTGTTATGGGGGCACAGCCGACTCCCTTTCGCTGCGAAGCGTTTTGGTGTTCCCATACACCCCGAAGGGTTGGTACAATTCTTTTCATTGAGCTTATAGCTCGCCCCAATACCATGGTTTTATTTATTTGTATTCATTGTTCAGTTTGATATAGATTTGGCCAAATCTAAGTTCGGGAGCCGTGCTGCAAGACATGGCGTGTTTAGGTGTGCCGGAAATTCGCCGCCAAAGAACGCCATCGAACCGTGTACCACTTAGTAATAACTTTGACTCATCTGAGTCAAACATATTAATTTAGCCAATACTCAATCAGCCTCAGTGTCTCAATCCCTGTAGTATTTCATCATGGTCACCCTACCTATTACCCTATCTTGTCCTCTATTTCGAAGTAATATCATGGTCACCCTACACCTAAAGTTTGTAAATACAATAAACAAAAGATTCTAATTTCTTACCTGTTTGTAGGAAGTACCGTTGACCCACACCCGTAGCTCGAAGGTCGCTCTGGTATCTCGGAGTCTCGTACATTTGAAGACTTAATTTATAGTGAATGATTTCTAAAGTTTTCATTCATACCTAACTTCTAACCCGAAGTGAGTCTAGAATCTAGTCTATTAGTTATGTAAAACAAAATAAGTCAAAGTTTCTTTAGACTGCAATATTGTTCCATCTCGTTCACCTATCTGCTTTGTTTATGAAAGAAATCAGACTTCTCTATCGTGATAGAATAAACTGACCCTAAGTAATTTAATGTCGCCTATTGACCTAAATTAGTGCACTAGTCTGCACTTTCTAAACTGACTGCCTACTGAAGAGTCGTGACTCAATTTTGGATATAGTATTTCACTATTGGATTGTTCGGTTCAGCCCGCCACACGTTACAGATGTTAAGTCTAGGGTTCAACTGAATACTAATAAAACACTAAATCAATTTATGTAGACAGAACCTTTGAGAACATTCCATTATTGAATACCTTAGGAGAAATATTAGGGTTGTTCAGTAAAAGATGATAATTATGACTTCATAGATTTATTTTCCATTTTATTAAATCTACTCAAAAGAAACTGTTTGATTATTTAGATTGGTTCCAAATGGGGTCATTTGGGAACCAACCGGGTTTTCCGTTCCTAGCAGCCATTCTAAGACAAGGGAAAACGGAAATACCCAAATGAAAAACCCTTGTGGCATTCTAACCTAAGACATCTTAGACTAAAATATACACACATGCTACAAAAGGTGTTAAATGCTTAAAAGAATATGTACACTTTCTACTAGTGGTATCAGGGAGACAAGACATTTTATAGTTTTAGTAGAAATTACAACACATAATACATTACGTTAAATAGATTCACAGATAATAAGTTATGTTTTATTCTCGTTTTCACAACTTCCTGACTATATTTTATATAAATGTTCCCCTTCCAAAGCAAGTGGTATGTGTGCCAAATTATTACATTTCACTCTCTCAGATTTGACCACATTAATCTGATTAATAAAAAGAGCAGATATAGAACAAATGTCAGAAATAAGATATACATCATAATAGAGAACCCATCGTCTCGAGATATCTCTCTCACACGTCTCCTATCCCTTTGTTCTTCTGCATACAAAGCATCGAGAACTATATCTGGATACATTTTAATTTCTTACAATAATGAACGCCTAAACCCGGACGTTACGGAAACCCTTTATCTGTGAATTTACTTATCTCAAAATATAATTATTGGAATATTTGTACATTACCGGGAATATTCAGGCCTCGTTGCGCACACACACTTGCTTATAAGCTTAATTATAAACTATTGCACTGATTCTACTTTTATGTATAGATCTATTAAAATAGGTTAAAATTTATACAATCTTAGGATTAATTTATTGGAGAATGGAGTCGACTCTGCTGGAAGAGCCCTCAACCCGGAATGCCTTCTCGAAAAGCACCCCCGTGTATCTCCCCTTCCGAGTCCTTATCGCCCCTTCTCCAAACTGAAAAATAGAAAATCCCCACCAAAGTAAACTGCCTTAACTTGATTCGTCATTTTAGGTTTCCGCCAAAACGTTTAGGCCAATTATCGATAGCGTCATTTACTATAGTCACGCCCATTTAAGATTCCCGCCAAAATGTTTCGGCCAATTATCGAAAGCGTCATTTTACGGTCACGCCTTGCTTTTTTGTTTATTTTCTATGCCCTTCGCCTCGGTTCGGCTATGTCAATCTACACATCTGGTTTCAATATTTTGTGAAGGCAAAATGTTTCAACTAGATTTATGATCTGATTCTAAATGTTTCCTTTTAAAACGTCTGCACTTCTATTGCAATTTCTAAAGACCCTTTTTTGTTCTAATCTTAATGTGTTTCCAAAATCCCTATGCTTTGTTTTTTAAAAATAAACTGCCTGCACTTTGAAATATTTATGAGGGTCCAAGTGTTCACTTAGAAATTCTCTTTTATTTTAAAACAGCGTTTCAAATTTATTTTTAATACCCATGCAAGAGAAATGGGGAAAAAAAATATGAGCTATGTCTGGCCATCTCAATGTACTGCGGTCAGAGGCACCCGGAATAAGCGGATTTCTGTTACAAGATTTAACGCGAGTATCGCGTTAGGATCAAACCAAATGATATCAGAAACAATTATTATTTTATTAATTACTTTGGTTGTGGATACCAGGCCTAAGACTGAGAGAAGAAGAATCCCATTAGCCTTTTTTTTTTTTTTTTTAAAGCAAGGCAAGAATAAGTGGAAACGGGGGAAAAGCATACGAGAACTTTGTGTTCCAGTTTACTGTTGTCTATGGACAACGCATCAGGATATTTTTCTCTGACATATAATATTTGTTACAATGAACATAGGACGATCAAGAAGCGAATAGATCTATTCCGGTTCGTTCTACAAAATGTTTATCATTTCTAAAGCTAATTTTATCCAAATTACCTTCAGTGTCGGGTTTTTTTTTTTTTTTTTGTTTATGCAAGAAGCAAATGAACAGATACTTATTAATATATAATATCTTTTTTTTTTTTTTTTTTTGACTGACTGACCACTATTAAATTGCCTGGATAGATAATTTAGATGAGGGTTGTATGTCGCCCATTCTATTTCATAGCTGATAGCTGTTGTGTTGTCCATGCGCAGTAAAATGGGAGTTAGATTTCTCGCATTGCAAATATTTTAGAGCTAAGAAAACAGCTAACAACTTAACAACTCTAAATAGTTAATATGTGATTCCAGTTCACTATTTTCCCTAGTTCCATGAGCTCTTTAATTGTTGCAAACCGCTCTTCAACCAGTACGGGATGTGTCGTATTTTCTGAATCGTAATAAGCTGTTTTCAAGGCGTTACTGGTACTAGTCAACACGTTTACTTTCTACCAGTTTAAGTCATCTAAAATTACAGGATGAAAGAACTGTGCTTCCGTATTTTTGTAAGGCAAGAAATTTTTGTCATTCAAGAATTTTAGTATACAACCAACCGCATTTGGCTGCGGGATATGCAGCAATAAGGATGCTAACTAATTTAGCGAATTTACTTTACACTTTCGCAGTGGTAAGAATACCTACATAGGTTTAATGATTTTCTGTCATTTTTCTGGAAGCGAGAAAATGGTTTGATTTACGTAATTAAACATAAAACCCAGGCACTGGCATGATTGTTTTGGTATGAGATTGACATGAATCCAAGACATACAAGCAATTTCAATATAAGTTTAACATTTTTATAATATTTATAGTAATTATCTTCTATGCAGAGTATATTAATTATCTAAATAAACACATTTTTAAAGCCTTAGTACCGTAAGACTTAATTAATAAATTTCGTTCATTATCTTAGTGAAGACTTTGAGAGGTAACGAACGAGTGTATGGCATAGTATTGAACTCATAAGTTATGAGATCCCGAGGCTCAACTTCAAACGGGAATCTCAAATATTATTGGTCCGATTCTCAAATCGGCACTAGAAAAGAAAGGAAATAGGCTTCTCGTAGATCAATGGTAGCCATGAACTCTTTAGCGGGTATCAGTCTAAAATCCAGCAATCTGGCTTTCCATCTTATTTTTTATTTTTTTTAAATGTAATTTAGAAACATTATAATTTAAGGTATAATAAATTTAAAATAAATCGTGTATCACTCTTCAGTTTTGCGGCCAATAATGCCTTCAAAATAAACTGATCATTGGTGGGTATATAAGGGCTGACACCTGTCTGCACTTTTTTAATAGCTACGGTCATGTCTATTTTTTCGGAGACTGACAAAGAAAGTTTTGGTACATATGAGTTTGTGTAACGTTAAATTCAAAAGATATAATACGGAAACCGTTACGTATCCAATTTAAAACTACAGAACTCGATGTAATATTGAGCCAGCCACTGTAAGATTGCACCACCATGGTGTACCTGATGCATTGACGCGTCGCAGACTGCTTCTGCTTGTTCGGGCCGGTTGCAACCGCTGTCTGATGCGGTTGAGGCGTCGGCCAGCGGCTCGTTGCAATGGCGTAAGTCCTGCCCGACCCTCTACGCCCCCCCTGTTCTGCTGAAGGCGTGAGGGCCCGGACCAGTTTCCCTGGTACGTGCCTTGTTGTAACTAGGGGTCACCTATTCCGTCATCGCCTCTGTGGTAGGCTCAAGAGTAATCCCGTATGGGGCACCTGCAGCATCGGTGTCGTATTACCAGCTGTTCCGAGGACCGAATCTGGCCTTTGGCCAGAGTCTGTGACTCTGTAACGCATATATCGTCTGAAATGTACAAGACGAAACTTTTAGCATTTATTAAACTTTCGTGTCAACTCTCAATTAACCGCCAGATCGACCGGTTGAAAAATTTTCATATGAAACGTAGGCACAAGATGAAACTTTAATATCTATAAAACCCTCGTGTTAACTCTCGGTTTACCACTCGGTCGGTTGGTTACAAAACATTATCATATGAAACATACTAGACAAAACTTTGAGTGGGCATGTAACATCTATTAAACCTTCGTGTTAACTCTCGGTTAACCGCCAGGTTGTTAGGTTATACAATTTTATAGTATTAAACATACAAGGCAAAATTTTCAGCATCTAATATCTATTTAACCTTCGTGATAACTCTCGGTTAATCGCTTGGTTATTCGATTACCCAATATTATCATATCAAACGTAGGTATAAGACCAAACTTTAAGTAGTATCTATTAAACCTTCGTGTTAACTCTCGGTTAACCGCCAGGTTGTTTGGTTAAACGCCATTAGCGTATGGAACCTAGGTACTCATATTAGACCGAACTTTTAGTAGCATCTATTAAACCATCGTGTTAACTCTCGGTTAACCGCCAGGTTGTTCGGCTACACAACTTTATCTTATGAAACGTAGGAATAATACCGAACTTCTATTAGTATCTATTAAACCATCGTGTTAACGCTCGGTTAACCGCCAGGTTGTTCGGTCGCATAACATTATCGTCTGAAACGAAGACATAAGACCGAATTTTTAGTGGTATCTATTAAACCTTCGTGTTAACGCTCGGTTAACTACCAGGTTGTTCGGTCACATAACATTATCATATGAAGCCTAGGCATAAGACCGAACTTTTATTAATATCTAATAAACCTTCGTGTTAACGCTCGGTTAACCGCCAGGTAAACCTTCGTGTTAACGCTCGGTTAACCGCCAGGTTGTTCGGTCGCATAACATTATCGTCTGAAACGTAGACATAAGACCGAATTTTTAGTGGTATCTATTAAACCTTCGTGTTAACACTCGGTTAACCGCCAGGTTGTTCGGTCACATAACATTATCATATGAAGCTTAGGCATAAGACCGAACTTTTATTCGTATTTATTAAACCTTCGTGTTAACTCTCGGTTAACCGCCAGGTTGTTCGGTCCACAACATCATCCTATAAAACGTAGGTGTAAGATCGAAGTTTTAGTTGTATTAATAAAACGTTCCTGTTAACGCTCGGTTAACGGCCAGGTTGTTCGGTTACACAACATTGTCGTATGAAACGTAAGTACTCATATTAGACTGAACTTTTAATAGTATGCATGAAACAAGCATGAAACCTTCGTGTTAACTCTCGGTTAACCGCCAGGATGTTCAGTTACACAGCATTATCGTATGAAACGTAGGTAGGTACTCTTATTAGATCGAACTTTTAGTAATACCTATTAAACTTTCGTGTTAACTCTCGGCTAACCGCCAGTTTGTTTGTTTACACATCAGTATCGTATGAAACATACCGGACAAAAATAGTATCAGTTAAGCGTTCATATACCCCACAATTTGTGATTTATCGAGAGAAAGTTTAATAAAATGGTACACTAAAACGTAAAGTAGGGTAGGTAGGTCGGTAAAGTATATGACCATCGCCATCGTGTTAATTCAACTGCCAGGCGATTATTTATTCATATGAAAAGCAAGATTTCTGCTTTGAAAGCGATGTAATTTAGCTTTATTGGAATGCTTAATTAGGTACATTGAATAATTACGTTTAATTACGATACTGAAAAAATTATACTTATATGAGGGTAGGTTGAATAAGTACATATACCGGAGTCTGATGAGAATTGTATTATAATCCCCGAAGGATTATACGTCACGTCTCTGCTGTTCCTCGAATTTCTTTATTATCCGTCGATAATATTCCGTTCAGTTTTCGCAATTTCGTTTCGGCATTTTAATATTCACTTTTATATAAATAGTGCGCGTGCGCTTGCTACCTCGCACGAAAAAAGAATGACAGCTAGTCCGTGGTGTGGCCAGATCTAGGCGATCCGGTGTGGTTGGTAGAAAATCGAGACAATATCGATTTCCAAAAATCTCTTAAGACGTGCGAAGCTACCTAGTAAGTTAAAAGTACTACGTGTTTATAATAGTATCTTCGAATAAAGCGAAAGAAATATAATAGAAAATCAAAAAGTCGATGTTACCTACGATATTTAACGTCAAACTATGAATAGACTTTTTGTTGTTATTTTGCTAAAGTAAATTTTATATGTGCATCATTATTTTCAAAAAGGCAAGAGTTAAGATCTATACCTATTTGTAACCTGAACACAGCATCTACTAGCTAACGTCTCCTACTATGAATAGCAAAAAAAAATTATTAGCGAGATAATTCACATAGGATTTTTGTAGCTGTCAGACTTAGTCTGAAAACCTTCTGAAAACTTATTGAAATTTATTGAATTACAGACATTAATTATGATCGTTGGTGGGACTGCTTTTTCCCAACAGTTAATGTTTAGGCTTGCATCAAAGATTCTGATGTGGCTTTGTTATCGGAATGAAACAGTTGTAAACATTTTATAGCTATCGTAGAGGGACTTGCACTTCTTATTTAGACGCTCAGGCTGATAAAGTAGCGAGACACTCGGACGATATTAATCAATGTGAACCCGGTTTTTAACTCGCATCTGAAGCTCTATAGTGTAACTTTTTAAGCTAACTTTTAACTGTGCGTTAGAGTGGGATGGGAAAGAGATGAATTTATTTCCGTTCCTTTCTCGTCCATACTAAATAACAGTTTTACATTTAAAGCATAGTTAACGTCAACTTGAAAGTTACACTAGAGCCTCTGGAGTGGGTACTCTGTTGGCTTGTTCGCAGTGTTTGTAAACGCGCATCGTATCGTATTTCCTTTACGAGCAGTTGGATTTTATGTTTTACGTAAACAGAGATAGGGAACCAAGTTTAATAAAAATACTTAAGTAGAGTTTACACGAAGCCAGTAATGCTGGCGCCAGTCTGCAGACAAGCCAGCGTTGGCCTGGCCCTTGTTGTTTAGACGCGGCCAATCATTCACGGATTTTTTCTTCTGGTGTGCACACGTTTGGAAAAAAATAATGAATACGCGGCAAAGGCTGTTGAAAAAGAAATGTTTAAGGAATATCTGATATCTCTGCACTATTAAGAGAAGAGTTGATTGATATATTACAAAAAAAGGGAGCGAAACGACTTTGGATAAGAAAATGGTTAAGCGATAGACCTGTAACTGGAGCTTCTGCCTTGTTGCTGAAACAACTAAGTTTAGAAGATCCTTCTGAGTACAGGTTGACGTTGCGGGTTACTGCTGAAAACTTTCCAAATAAAACAACAAAGAACACACACCGTACGGACGTTCGCCAGTGACTGGCGAGACTCGTCTACACGTGTCCGCAACGCTGGCGCGGGGGTCGAAGGGTATGCGGGCGGAGGTCACTGGCTAGAAAAATAGACGGTCGCTCTATTCTCGCCAGCGTTGGCAGCCAGCGCTGGCTTGGCTTGAAAAACTGTTTACACAAGGCCAATACCAAGCCAGCACTGGCTGCCAGTCTTATTGGCAGCCAGTGTTGGCTCCGTGTAAACTATGCTTTACGGTTTATAAAACATGTACAAAATTGATTATATATCAATTTTGTACATGTAATATAATATGTACTCTCTATATTTTTTTTAAACTACGAGTAGTTCATGCCCGCAACTTTGCCGCGGGAAGTCTCTTATTTTCCGGAATCCAAAAACACACTCACAATATTGTTTTAACAAGAAATGGTTAGATACGGATGAAGACGTATAGTTTTCTGAGGCGTTGAGTTTGAAAATTGAAACTTTCCATAGAAATAAATAAAATAAACCGTAACCAGTTCACTCTGTTAGTTACTTGAGAACTACTGTTGCTTCAGCTTAACTCATCCAATTAATTGTTTTACTGCAACTTTCAACACTAGTTCATTAACGAATACAAAAGTGTAGGTTTTGACTGTATAGTTAGGTAACTCTGTAAAAGAAAACATTTTATTACACCAGGTCTGAGTTCCCATTGAAATTCTGTGCATTAAACTAACAAACTGTTCAAGTTAGTCCGCAAGAGACTATTAGTGTGAAATCATAACGAATTATATAATAGGTACCTTCGACCTACTCTCTCTTCATTAAGAGAGAGTAGGTCGAAGGTTGTAGTCAAAATTGAAATGAATTAGTAGGGATATGAATGAATAAACTTAAATTAAAAGTTCTCCTAATTCAAACATACCGACCGACACATTACCGACTGTGGCACTCTGTAATATTTCAAATCAAAAATTATAGCAGACATAGTTAGGATTTTATTTCTTTCTTCAGTATGTATGGTCGCGGACTGAATATATTTATCAGTTTTCAAAGTAGATTCTATATCACATTGCGTGCAATAAGGTCTATAACGCCATAGAATATCGAAAGCATATCGACTGTCAGGCAAAGACGTGTGCATGTAATTATGAATCTTAAGATGGTAAACATTTTCTGTCCGCGACCGTACCTGTAATATTTTTACAAGCATAATTTGTCAAATTCAAATACTCGACGATCCATAATATTGTTACCGTTGGTTTTATTTACTGAGTTTCTTACCGGTCCTTTACCAAAGGTTTTCCAAATCAGTGGCCGAGTCTTGGCTTGTGATAAAACCAGCAAAGCATGTATGAAATAATAGTTCTGAAAGAGACTAGTTCCTCAAAGATTCTGAGAAGACTAGAAATTACGTGCTCTATTGCACTAGCAGCTGGAGTGCACTCCGTTAGCATATGCAAATGTTTGTAAACGATGACGCGATGCATCACATTTCCTTGAGAGGACCAAGAGTTCAAGCAACAGTGCAGTGAAAATATTTTTCACAAGACGTTATATTAAGCAGATGAATGAACGTTATTATTTTTTGTAATAAATAGCGAGCGCATATTATATACTATGCTAAATCGGTCACAATATATGAATATGATATTAAAATTGAATGACATTAAAAATTGTAGACTTTATAGCTAGTGAATGGATCTGGTATCGTAAATATTTCTTGGGTATCATTGTTATAATATGGTTATATAAATAAATACAATGTATTGATGTAATTAATTTGAGTACCATTATAACGTCTGAAATCTTTATTTAGATATTATCTTCCTAACTACCTATATTCTAGATTTTATGAAAGAAATAAGATTTGAATAAATCAAAGCTCAGTCGAAGAGCTCTAGCAATGTCTGTGATGATTTATATTCGGGGTGCGATTTGGTGAGTAAAATCAAATCTTGGGTAAGGACTGAGGAGCTGTCTATATTTATAATATAGTTATATACTGTTAAAGCTTTTGGCCAATTAAATTAAAAATTATTGTCTGAGTTGGTTTATTTCGCAGAAGATTCGTGTTATTATTCAGATGAACTGCGGACTAAAACTTAGCTTGCTTCAAATATAACTTGTTTTGAATGAATACAGCAGTACTTATACCTGTTTTCTTTCTGATAATTTTTTATTGAATGCTTTTCGATAAGGAGACCCATATTTTCCATTACCTACTTACCGTTATTCGTCTCTTTTAAGTCAAGTT
Source organism: Hipparchia sbordonii (assembly GCA_038048805.1). NCBI lineage: Eukaryota > Metazoa > Arthropoda > Insecta > Lepidoptera > Nymphalidae > Hipparchia > Hipparchia sbordonii. The sequence goes on from CM076098.1 coordinate 7,242,541, forward strand.
TCCATAGAAAACTTTCATCTAGGCAGCATACACTTCAACGGCTCCGCCGAAAAGAGCCTCGAATCTTTCACGCAACTTGAAAACCGACTCCGCAGAAATTTAAATGGAGAATTTGATTGTTCCGAAATGCGACAAACTTCGAAACTACACTGTTGATCTCAAAGATTCAAATGGCTCATTTCAAATTAAAACCTTATTCAATTCGGAAACGAATTCAGAATGTTCCAATTTTGTGCCAGTGAACACGTTAAACTTGAATTTAAATCGGTACATTTGTCTATCAACATTTTAATTTATCATACATTTTCTAAAAAAATTATTAGGTACTGTGAGTAGTATTGTAAGGATATACAATTCGTAATAAATAGTAATCTATAAATATAAACAAGATGCAAGAAAGTTGTGTCGTACTGACTATTTTGGTGTTTTGGTGGCGGGAAGGTACCTTGCTTGAGGAAATTATGTACCTATTTTTATTTTTTCTATTTAAACAAATGATCTCCATGATCATTTTAAGAAAAGATAATTATGTTTCAAAAAAAATTAAATTCTTACTCCCTTATTATCTTCTTTTATTTATCAGTATGTATAAAACACGCTTATATCTGTATAAAAGCTCGCTCTTTCAAATCCGCAAATAAATTTCCAGTTGACAAATTAATAGGACTTTATTAGACACTAGGTAATCCCAATAATTACTCAGTTTAATATGATTATAGGCTCAGGTAGCATCCTAACTGGATGATATACAGCCACATAAGCCAATACATCTGCTAATAACCTCATAATAATATACTCCATTGTCTTATATGAGATTCAGTAGGGATTTATATAAGCTTAGGATATAATAGATATTAGCACAGGCATTTAGGCAGGCATTTATATCTATGTAAGCATGAATAAAAGTGTTATCGCCTAAATTATGGGTGATTTATTTTTATTTTTTGAAAAAGAATATCAGCCAAGCTGAACTTGACTAATATTCTCCTCACCCCTCTAAATAAGCGGACAGCTTGTGTTAGGAGTGTGAATGACAATAGTGAATCGGGTGGGGATCGAACCTGTGACCTTTCAATTTTCAGTCTTAACCTTTAATAACCGTTGTGCTATTGAGGTTATAAATTGAGGAGGATTAGTAAGTAAATTAAGATTTTTTATTGGGGAAGCAACGTTCACACAATTCGATAACTGATGGATTAGTGTATACAGCAAATTCTATGTTTGTGTATTACATATGTATTCAGATCATAATGCGACTGACATTTACCAACGTATAAAAGCCTGTAAATAAAATATAAAGAAGCAAAAAAAGCAAGTCTTTCCTTGACGATAGAACGATTGTTTAAAGATAAATATAAGTGGCCCAGATTAGAATGAAATAGGTGTAAAATCTTGTTCAAATGCATGGTCTAAGAAAACAAATACCTATGAGCTAATTACCTTACAACAAATATTTCAACTTTTGGTTTGTATTTGCAAGTAAAAGGCTCACCAGAACACGAAAAGTCCCTAATCAAAGAAACCGTAGCTCTGTAAACTTTTAACACAACTTTAAATCCCAATTTGATTAAATTGTACATCTACATGTACTAAATTGTTTTTGGGATGTCCTTACAGAGTACCGTTTTAATGCTCAGTATGTGTAGTACCGAGTATATTATATGTTTCAAATTAAAGTGTTTGAAAAGACGTTGGTGGAGTGAATAGGATCACCGAATGAACAAAATCGGTTTTCAATTTACTCGTAGTGAATTTCAATTTCACAAAATAAATAAGCTAATCGTTACGAACTGTAAAAAAAATCTTACATTATTATTATATCAATACAATCTCCAAAGATAGGTTACACACCCGATTCACATTTGTGGATAGCTCTCAAGTTAACCTGAACTTCGAGTGCACTTTTCTCAAAGACTCTTATAGTTTTATATAACGCAATAACCGACATCTCCAACATGATATTACCCCTTGCTGCGGAAACTTTTACAATAGTCGCAACAGACAATAAAAACCTACCTATATGTGAGTTCGAATAGGAGTTTAAAGTTACCGAACTTAGGTGTATAAGTTATTTGTTATTTGCTAGATAATTCTGAGATTTGATTATGTGTTCGAATGATGAATTTTTAGAATAGAGTGCAACTCAGACCTACGCATACGCAACAAACAAACACACTTTCGAATTTATACTCATAGACTAAGAGTCGTAGTATTAGTACGGATTGTAAGAGAAAATGAAAATCAGGACTCTTGATCAGGAGCTTATTAGGATATTATAATCTAAATTATTAACTCGTCAATAAAAACCGTCCGTGAAAAGATAGTCAATATCTTGCAAGGGGTAGCTGTTGTTGAGACAAAGTTGAGAAGGGTAGATAAGGCAGCCGCATATAAACACTCCATACATAAGTTAGTGTCAAATTGTACTCGTAAACTTTATCAACGAAACGAGGGATTTTCTCCGCTATAAATTTTAGGTGAATGTACATAATATTATTTTGGTATACCGGGTAGGGTCCCAATTCAAGGCTGGGGACTGGGAGATGGGCAACTGTTGAGTTCGACTCGGCTGGACAGCTCGGATAGCTTCAATTATATTATACAATATCAGACACATTATAAATGAAAGAAGGCAATGTTGTGGAAGTTTGTCCCTGGTAAGAACAATAGAGCCTTTATTGAAATTGCTTCCATGTCGAATCTGAAGCCGTATAAAAGACGGCTCTTTTGAGCGTTTCACTCTATTGATGTGCAGACAGGTGCGCTGTTGGTTAAACTTTTTCAAAGGAAACTTAGCAGACAGACGGAGACCGCACTATATCCATACTTATCAATGCTTGCTATTTTCAAATATTTTCTCCATTTTTTATCCCCGACGACGTAAAAAAGGTATGTTATGTTTTATAATTTTGTCTGTCTATTTACATAAACAATGTATCCGTTTGAGCGCTACGATAATAAACATATTCTGTCAAACACTCAAACTAAATTATAACCAGATCCTCACCTAATTAGGAGTCTCTTAGCGTAGGTAGCCCCTGAATGCAACCCTTAGGGGTAAACTATAAAGCATAAAGTGACCTTGAATCACAATAAAATGTATTCTCATAGCTGCCTTCCGGTTCTACAATCAGAACCTGGATAGCATATTATAAGACCAGATACATATCAAGACAAATTAAACGAGTCCAAAGTCGATGGGTTATATTGTAACCCCATTACTAAAGCCTACGCCAGAAGAGGCAGCAGAGAAGGGCTTGCTTCGTCGCCCCTTCATTCAGTTTAACTTACTCGACCTTCGTTTGGCTATGGAGATCGCTGGCTTGCTTCGCTCGCCTTTCCCCTTCACTCTATTCGTTCTCATAGGCTCACTTCATTCAGAATCTCCTTCGTGAGCTTCCGGCTCCATGCTTTAAAAAAACAGTCTAGTTGGTTTTGACATATTTACTTTCAAACATTGCAGCGATCGATCTTCTTTTCAAATCAGAGTTGGCATGCTTTTAGTATTTTTTTTATTAAAGTGTTATAAACATACCTACAGTTAAATTCTTGGATTTACGTAAAAGTAGTAGTTTCAAAGTTACAGGGGCTCAAAGATCTTTGAGCCGTGTAACTTTGAAATATAAACTTCCCTCAAGAAACGGGTACGAACTCATGTGACAAGGACTTTAACGAGTGGGCCGGCCCGTAGTAATTTACGTGAAAGTCTATGCATGTAGAGTTCTAGATGGTACCTAAAGTCAGTCGAGATTTGTGGTAAAAACACATTTGCTACTCAAACTGATGCGTCAATTAAAATATTCCAAGTTTAGCGTTTTCATTTACAACACTCGACATCAATCTAGCTACATATATGCAAAAAAAACTGACGCGTGACGATGATGCTCTCTAAAAACAACTATTTTAGAGTCATCGGGTGACAATTTTTGCAAACGCTTGGTAATTAATGGTTTTAACAAGACGTGATTTTAATGAAAAGAAAACCAACCAGATTTGTTTCAATTCTTGTGTGTAGCTTGACTAGTAGCAAATGTGTTTCTACAATTACTGTTTTGATAGATAGGGAGTAGATGGTGTACTAAAAGATTACTGAAGCCTTGAATAAAATTTCTGGTAGGTATATAGGTACTTCTGTATTTTAACGTAAATAAAAAAAGGTTTACCTGAATAATTTTCAGTATTTCCACTGATTCTCCTTGATAAGACTTTGCCTGACTTTTATGTATCTGCGTTCATCACTGGTTAGAATTTTCTGTGTATAAAACTGATGGCAAATTATTTTATGTATATTTTATTTTTATATAAAAATTAAATTCCAGGTACGGTTCATCATTTAGCTTTTATTTGCATAAATCTTAAAACTGTTTCAATTATTTATTTCACATCGATGTTTTTTTTTTTCTAAAAATCAATGTCACCTGACCTTGCCCCCGTGCTTACCTGGTTCAAAACTTAAATAGTCTATAACGTACCAATCTCATTGAAGTAAGAATCATATCGTCGGGGATAGTGCAAATCATACTAGCATTAGTACATTAAACTCCATTTTCATACGTTTGTGGCCAAATCAAAACCGCGTAAGTGTCGTAACGACTAAATTAATCACTTTAAAAGATATCTATTTTTAAAGTGATCAATACAAAACAGAACACATGAATTAATACTCTCTGTGTAAAAATTAGCACAATAGCCGTAGAAATAAGAAATTTATTAAAGTTTTAACCTTCCCCTATGAAACATGGTCTAATGTAGATGCGCGGTTTTTACCCATGGTACATTCGCGGTTTTGCACCATCACCGACATATACCAAAATTACCACCAACTCTCTTGCTATAAATAGTTTGCGGAGGCTAGGGCACGCCTTCGTTCGTATTCCGCATGAGGAGCATTCACGAAAGACAGCTTGAATAAACCCTCCTTGTAATTCAGAAATGCTTAAATCAATTAGAGAGATTCAATTTAAGGACATCGTGAAATTTATAAGATGATTCAATAATAGATTCGTACCGTACAATAAAATTAACGATGCTTAGATTTTAGATTGCCTTGAATTAATAATGACTTAATACCTAGTTTAAGTACTCGCCTTTGCCTGCGTGTAAGTGACTGCACGCTTTGTAATTGAAAATAATGAAATACATTGTACAATCTAATTGACAGATATTTTTAAATCTATACTAATATATAAAGCTGAAGAGTTTGTTTGTTTGAACGCGCTAATCTCAGGAACTATTGGTTCGAATTGAAAAATTATTTTTATGTTGGATAGTCTATTTATTGAGGAAGGCTTTAGGCTATAATATAACATCACGCTGCGACCAATAGGAGCGAAGCATCAGTGAAAAATGTTGCAAAAACGGGGAAAATTATCCATATTTAAAATATATTCTTTAAAAAACTTCTTAATCGCGATCATAATAACAGAAATTGACGTGGACGAAGTCGCGCGCAACAGCTAGTTAAACAATAAAACAATTGCTAATAATAAAATTTTGATAACTTTGATCTATATATGTGTACGTATATCATGCTGCAAATACATACTGCAAAAGCAAATTTTAACTAATAATAGGTAATATATACTCGCAGGTAGGTTGGTACTTTGTCATAAATGTGCAAATAAACAAGTTTATTGAACTTTGTTTGACTTACCACGCATGTTTGTACGTTGATATTATAGATTAGCAACTAGTAAGACATGATTTACTGTATTATCTCGAATAATCAGTCCAGACACGGACACGAAGTCATTCCTACTTTGCATAATGATCTCCTTGGAATTCACTGCAGCGATAATCAATTTGACTGTTTGTGACAGTTGTTAAATTTATTAGTTGTAAAGCTCCACTTGCACCAAACTGTTGTGTTTAATTATTTATATATTTACTTTACCTCTGTTTTTCTCGTTATTCTTTACTAATATTATAAATGCGAAAATGTGTTTGTTTGTTGATTTATTCTTCAACCACACATCAAAGGAGCAACTATATGTCGTCATTTTTGGCATGGGTAAAGTTAAGGACTTGGAGGAGTGATATAGACTACATTTTATCCTGGAAAAACAGAGAGTTTCCACGGATTTTTTAAAAACCTAATTCGAAGGGAAATAATACAATTCTTACGTTACTTTAATGAAACTGAATTAGGTTTTATAATTATTATGATAATCCTAAATAAGCTTAATGACAAGCAATTATTTTGAAATCATCGGTAGACACTAAAATTTTAACTTTATGCATTTTTTATATTCGAATTCGTTTTATACGTCTTACGTGTATTGACAAAATTAATTCATGAAATATCAGCTATGTTCAAAATTATCAGTCAACAAATACTTGTATTTTTGAAATAGAGCAAAAACGCAAAAGAAAAATAATAATTAATCAGAGCATAAAAAAGAAAAGACAGCGCATTAAGATATTTGAGCAAAACAGAGTTCTGAATTTTACATTTCTTGCAAAATCAAGTGAAAATTTCAATGCAAATTGGGGATTTCGTTAAACAAATGAAAGCAAAAACGAGTTACTAAGAAAGGAATGTCCCACGTGACAAGGAGTAAATTAATGAGCGAGCCGTCTCGTAGAAATTTACGTTTTAGATATAGTTAGTTCTATAGTATAGTAAGACAAAATTTACTATCTTGAATGTGTTTCAGATTCTAGAATACGCCTTCGAAGTAATTTCACTTAAGGATCAGTAATTAAAGAAGGCTCGAATGAATTCTACTGAAAATTCAGTGGTACTATAATCATACTGAGCATTGACTAAGGGCCATTTTCATCAAAACCAAATAAGTTTTATGGTTTTAACCAACAAATAAAATCTGAAGTTTGAAAGTTCTTGTATGACATTCGGTCGGAACGTATTTATTGATTCGATTAAAAAGATAACTCAGATTATGAAATACGCCCATAACATACGTCTATTCTAGTTGTGAAACAAGCAAGTTGGCTTACTTTAAGAATTTACCTTATTCCCGAGATAAATAAAATATATAATCAAGGAGCTCAAACTGTTCGTTGTGTTGATGTTTGTAAAAAAGCGAACAATAAATCATGAGATTCAGTGGCAGGCTGCGGCAAAAGAAGCCGATCTAAGGAATTAAATTATTTATCTGTAAACAGATACCGAGAGTGCCGTAAACAAATTTAAGAGGAAACGTAAATTGGCAAACTTAAATTAAAATCAAGCTATTTTCGATTGCGTCTCGAACTTAAACGATTAACTAATTTATCTATTTGCTCAGTACCCATTTAATGATTGGATTGCTTTAAGAGGAGGCTGAAATCGCATTTCAAAGTAACACAGCACTGCAAAGCGCTTACCATACATTTCAATTCAAGTAAATGCTGTCTTATCCTGGCATTCGCATCGTGTATCGTGCAAAGCTTTGCATATATTATTTTATTTTCATCATCGTTGCATGTTGGTATTTAACAGGGTTATATTACTCATTTTAATTGTTAATCATTTTAATTTAATTATTATTTCCTGATCAGGTTACAGGATTGAATATGCAACTGATATATTATACCACTAAATAGACAGGCTTATCGTTATTAGTAACTAGTTCTTGCTCACAACTTCATCCGGCGATACTAGATGCCGTTGGTTAAAAGCAGATTGCAGATTGAAAGGAAATGGCAAACGTACTGGTTTCAATAACTTATCATATTGAAGAACGAATGGTTTCAAAAAACTTACATATTTCACTACACACTCAATGATAAACTACTTAAAAAAAAAATGATTAATTGAGGATCTGGTGAATGATTCCGGGAAAACAAAATATTCCGCTAAAAGCTGATCTCAACAGATATTAAATTAGGTTCGCATCACTTAAAAGTATTTTTGGAATACGATCTATTATTTTTCCTCAATTAATGGTATTATGTTTAAATAGCCCTTATTATTAAAAAAAATAAAATTGCATGAGTTATTCAAAATGCTAACGAGGCTAATGATGGGTGAGTCAAGATTAAATATAAAAAATATATGGCTACGGATAAGCCCTTTTGTATTTACTCGTAGTAGTAGTTTCTGTCTAACTTTGTCCGTATGGAGCTAGGTTTTTAAAAATACCGCGGAAATTCTCAGTTTTTCTGGAATAAAAGGTAGAATATGTCACTTACCAAGTAGCTAGACCCACCCAAAATTCAAGTCGATATTTTTCCGTTGCTGAATGATTGATGAAAAAACTAACACAGACTCGCATTAATTATCAAAAAAAAGTATATTGCTATTAAAGAAATAAATATACAGCATTAGAAAGACTTAGCAATTTTCTTCAAAAGGTGTTGAACGAAAAAATAAAAGGCTTACTTTCAAAATAAACCTTTGTCAGTATCAGTATGTAGAGCTGCCGCGCGGAAAGGCAAGCGGAAGGAACGCCTTCGGAAACAGGATGGTGTAAGATAAAGAGAACATTTCCTGTAGCAAATCTTGGGAGATTTAGCAACATTAAAAGAACAGGACCCTTTCTGTAAAGAAAAGGCCTTGTTCTTTTAATGCGCCTTCGGCTGTAAATAATTCGTTGTTCATTTTTTTATTGGTTACTTTCCAACAATACTGCGTATATTTAGCTAACTGTAGATACTTTTAGTGTAGCTTTTATCCCTCCAGACCATGGATTTTATTTATTTTTTGATGAGCATATTCAGCTTTATATTATCAATTCACACAACATAGTATCTACTTGACACAGTATTTAAATATACCCACTTAACGGGGCATTACGCCAAACACGCTCTCTGCTTACCATAGTTTAACCCAGTAAACAGATATATTTTCAAGAAAAAAAAATTTGTTCAGCTATTTCGATAGTTGAAGTTTATTCAACAACTTTATATATGATACAAGTATAATACTTATTGAGAAAAAAAATTTCAAATATCACTAAGAACTCACTTTTACTAGAAAAACGACTTGTGGAATTCCTAGGAGCGTGAAATGTTCTACTGATATAAACCAGAAAAATAATTTCTTTTTCAAAAGTAAAGGAATCAAAGTATATTCAGCAATTTTTATTTTAGACTTACATCTTCCCATTATTTAATGAAAAATATAATCATAAAACTCTCCTACAAATTCGTATGGGAAGCGTTATAATGGACAGCGGCAGCCCTCCAATTTCATTCCCATTCGGGCTTTCAAGGAGGAAGGACGCTTCTCGGCGCAATTTTTTTTTTCAATTTATTTTAGGTACGAATTTGTATGTCGATAGTGGAATCCGTACAGTGCGTACGGAGGTAGGGTTATCAAAATCGAGGAGGAAGGTTTGTATTTTTATAAAATTTTGACTTTGTTTTTTTCTTAGGTTTTTATGTATTATTATTATACTTACATAATAATATAATATATTATACCTACCTATACATTTCTAGCGCATAGCGTAGCACCTGTGATGTGTGACGTTGTGATGTAGACGAGGTCCGAGGTTCGATTCTCGGGTCGGGTCACAAAATGTACCTACTTATTGGATTTTTCTGTCAAGAAATGTGCAGTCGGTAGGTACCTAGCTATTAGCCCGCAGTTTGAAAGTTGGCGGTGATCCACCGCCATGCCTCGAAGAACATGTAAAGCCGTCGGTCCTGCGCCTGATCTCTCTCCGGTCGTGTCAGATTTCCGTCCCATCGGGCTATGAGAGTGAGGGAATAGAGAGTACATCTGTGTTTGCGCACACACTTGTACACTATACCTATTATCTCTCGCGCAGAAGGCTAGCCTCTAAGGAAGCCACCATGATTGGATTCGGTCGGAAGGACATTATTAGGTAAGTATTACAAGTATAATTTGCTCAAATGTGTTCACTCTATACCATCAATTTTATACTTTTATTTGATGGTAATGTGACTTGAAAGAGATCAGGCGCAGGACCGACGGATTTATTACCGTACCGTACCTACCCACCTACCTACCTACCTACCTACCTACCTAAGTACCTACCTGGTGTATACAGGGAGGATATAACCAATAGGTGTATATCACTGATAAAGATCGTACCTACCTACTTAGATTTTTTTTATATGAATAGCGGGCAAACGAGCTGGCGGGTCACCTGATGTAAAGTGATTACCGCCGCCCATGAACACTTGTAGTACCTACCAGAGGCACCAATTTCTTTACGAACTGTCATTTTCTACCTACTACCTACCCTGATCTGCCTGGTCTTAGTTTAAACACAGAATACCTAATAGTTTCTACCTAATTAAGTTTTAATTCGATTGATTGTATAAGAATTTGATGACATTAGTGTCAAAGTAAAATGAACCTAATTTGTAAAATGTTAAAGTCACAAATTCAGTACAACTGATTTTAATTTGGAACGTATAAGAATGCATACATGAATATTTTTATTCGATGACAAGATAGCCCTTGACTGCCGTCTCACCTGATGGTAAGTGACGATGCAATCTAAGATGGTAGCGGGTTAACTTGGATGGGGTATGGGGTATTGGAGCAGTGTAAATTCAACCCATACCCCTAATCGGTTTCTACACGCCGGAACGCTAAAACGCTTGGCGGCACGTCTTTGACGGTAGGATGGTAACTAGCCACGGTCAAAGGCTCCCACCAGACCAGACCAGAGACGATTTAGAAATTATAAATTCCTAAATTGCCCCCGCCGGGAATCGAACCCGAGACCTCCCAATTATAAGACCATAGACCATAGCATAGTCGGGCGAGCATCGTGTATCGGTTTCATTAAACGTATTTATTTGAACTGGGTAACTTGCACGTGCTCGCTTTATATTATACTTCGCATCTTTCCCGAAGATGATTATTGTTTACAAGCAGCAGATCGCGAGGTTATGCTGGAGAAACAGAATCAGATTTCGAGTTCTATGTCTATCTGTAATTGGCCAAGAAGTTATTAAAATACTAAGCGTTGGAGGGCGATTGCTGTAAGCAAACAAAAACAAGATGTATAAAATAATAATTAAAATGCTATAAGGCCATTTCTACTTCTCAGAATTGAGATTTAACAGCGATAAACCAAATCAGCTGCGCTCTCAACCGAGTGTTTCGATTTGCAACCCGGAAACTCTAAACGCACGGGGGGCTCCGCGTCGAGACGCAATTATACTTGCACTAGTATCAGCATCCCCTATGGCGGGTACCACAAGCGTCTGAGTCCGCGCCATGCGAGTGGGACGGGACACTTTAGCGTTCGACCCTACGCGCAAACTCCAAAGGTCCTTTGTCACAGGTACAAAAAACAGAAAAATGTTTTGACCTATCGCTGGCAGACTGCAGTATTTTCATCATGACTGGGAATGATAAAATCATTTTGGATTATAAAAATTTTACCCTTATAACCTATAAAAATTAAAAGGTTAAAAAATTCCATTTCATTGTTCTAGAACATCAAACAATTAATAAATCTAAAATAGATCGTATTCTCTCAAAATCAGTGAATGCATTACGGAATTGTTATATTCAGGTTATATTTTGATTTGCCTTCTGGGTAAATTCATCACACAAATCTTTACAGTCCCTAAACCCTTGGTTTATGAAATTTAAAAGATTTTAATAATCTATGCCATTCACTTGGAAATTGATACGGCATTAATGTTGATCTATAAAATTTGCTTCATGGCCACTTTAGACAAAAAATGCATATTTTTTACTACCAGTGGCTACAAGTGATAGAATCTTCGATTTAAATGAAGCAATCGACTGTATTCTACCCTCCTCAAGCTATAACGCCGTTAACCAACATTTGACCAAATACGATTTTTTTGTTTTTTATGCTATCTTACTTAAAAAATTCTCTACCAATCCATCTAATTGGCATTCTCTTTACTGCTGTAGTTTTTGATATAACAATTTGAAAAACGCAATTTCTTAATAAATTGCAGCTTTTTGGATCATAGATCGAAATACGGTTTTGGTCGTTAACAACACTAGCTTTATTATTAACTGTATGAATTTAAAGTTTGATTGTTTTTCGGTTGTACTTTACTATCTCTTATGTATATTACAAAAGATAAAGTTATTGAAACCTTTCCTCCGTCTTCAAGTTCGTTAGGTCACTTATCAATAATTCTTTTTTGACGATTTCTTGTGTATTGGAAATTTTTTACGCATAATGTAAAAACAATAATTTTACCAGTATTATTTTATTCAAAGATTCATAATGTATACAAATAAGGTTTTTTAACTAATTAAGAAAATAAAAAAAGTCAAACTTGGCCCACAGAAAAGATATTTATTTGTGTGTTTTAAATTTAAAAAGAAAAAATGTATAAGTACAACGTAACGTAAGAATGCGTACCCTTGAACTATCCAATACTGAACAATGTACCTACCATCAGAAAACTAGCTAGTTATGTTGGTTTGCTGACGCTAGACAGCCCAGTGACTATGGATGGGTTGTTTATAAAAGGAGAATTTTTTGGCACTCAACTATTTTGACAATTATAACAAATAATATATAATATATATGACTCTTTCCGAACGTTTAACAGATGATTTCGTATGGCGGAAGGACTGGAAGGATTATATTGATTCTGCAGGTTCCTCATTTTAAGACTTTTCCCTAGTAGAATAATTCACAAAATACATATATCGCCTTCTTCTCGTCTCGCCTTGCTTGTAGCCTTTAAAGTCTTAGTCATGCATCATGACTAAGTAATCGCAATATCTTATGAGGAATAGACAGCTATTGCCTATATCAATAAAATGGGCGCTATATTCTCGCATCAAGCGATTTAGCGTTCCGGCACGATGGCGTGTAGAAACCGATAAGGGGTATGGGTTGAATTTACACTGCTATACCCCTTCCAAGTTAGCCCGCTACCATCTTAGACTGCATCGTCACTTACCATCAGGTGAGATCGCAGTCAAGGGCTACCTTGTCATCGAATAAAAAAAAAAAAATCTTTCAAATAAATTTGGGTGCCTTCAAATCAAGAGTAAAAAGGTTCTGGGCAGGCGCGTTCCATCTTAGGCTGCATCTTCACTTACCATCATCGCAGCCAAGTGTTAAAAAAAAAATACCAACACAATCGCACGTAACATATGGGAATGGTGTGAAGAATCCAATTTATACTTTTATTGCGTCAGTCCAATACGAACCTAATCTCAGATTTTGAATGTCGTCAAACGGTTAATATAAACACTGAATAGATTACGCGTTTCGTCAGATACAGGAATTTTTTGATACACCTGATTTGGATTTATTTACCAATAATCAAAATTATGAATGTCAGAGATACGCTGCATGGAAATTAAGCTTAGTCTGAAATTATTGATGCATTCAACTTAAATTTTTATGTTTTTTTTTTTACAGATAAATCTAATTGCTACGCCACATTAAATGTGTCAAGGCAGAGGGCTTTGTCGTACTGCTATATTGGCACATTTAGCCTTGTGCCCGGTACAGATCAACCTGCGGGTTTCGAAACCACCTAACCTATATTAAAATCCTACTTATCTGCTCTTTCAAAGAGCATCGTCCTTTCCATGTTAATCTAACCCTAGTGGCAGGGAAATTATTAGACAGTCACTACTGAGGCGCGATGTCTCTAATGCATCGCTAGACATAGTAATGGTTTCATTCCTAGTACGATTAAGTCATGGTTGTTTTATGCAAGAACAAAGGTTTAAATTATTGTGGTTCTAATTTTTATTTCAGGAAAACAGTTATCAGTTCGCGCTATCTTTTTATCTAGCCAAATAAGCGAAATCTCTGGTCATAATACTACGGTATAAAGGTCTTTAAAGGTGTCTTGATTTCCTAATCTAGTATCTATTAATGTATCTACAGAATAATTTCCCTAATGAATTAATCTCTCTAAAAGACTTGTCTTTAAACACATTAACTCTTAAAAAAGAATGCAAGCATCCTTAGCCTTATAAATATTCAAAACATTTCCTTTTGAATCGGAAAATATTCGTATTAAAATAATATAAATTATTTATATAAGATTTTAGAAAGGCTCAAAACCAAAGGGTTTTTAACCGTTCATTGTTTTGCCATATACTTATTAAAGAAAATTTTAAAGTGTATCCAGTTCTCCCTTAAAACATTTTGAGATAAAACCTATTCCTTGCATCAGTAGGAAGGTTGTCTTTTGTCAGTTAAAAAAAATCTCCAATTTTATCTCATTGTGTTAAATCAATTCTGGATATGTGGCATTAATTACGTATAACATTAAACGGTGCCCCTAACACGTGACATGCGTCGAAGTTAACTGACCGCAAGGCAGGTGTTTCTAAAAGCAGCAAGTTAGTCTGAATCCTCTTTTAATATATTTTAAAGTACTATTACAGTAGTACAATAAAACTTCTAAAAATCAGGTAAAACTGAATTCTTCGATACTTAATTTCAAAGTAAAATTATTATTCAACAAATAACTAATTTCTACCTTAATACAAGAATAATGTAGATGTTATTTAATGACTTATAGTTTGGTATGTAAATTATTTCTGTCGATTAATTTGTCAAGTATCAACGAACAAGAAATAATTTATGTAATGTTGTTGCATTTTTTCGATGCTCTAAACATCTGCTTGTAAACAATAATCATCTTCGGGAAAGATGCGAAGTATAATTAAGAATCAAACGAACTTACCTTGTGAAGTTTGATATCTAATTATACGAGTGTCTTGACCGAAGATGATTACAAACCCACCCACCCTAATTTTTTCAAAATCCCTCGACCTATCGAAAAAATACGGCTCTAAAGAATGACACTAAGCGGGATTTCAAGCGGCCGGATGGTGTGTTTGGTGGGAGGTTAGTAATACTCAGTGGAAGTAAATAAGAAACTTTTTTATCATAATAAAATTTAAAAATAATAATAAAATTATATATTTTATATATATTAAATAGCTCTAAATGTGTGATAAGGACAGCATAATCTCGCGATCTGCTGCTTGTAAACAATAATCATCTTCGGTCAAGACACTCGTATAATTAGATATCAAACTTCACAAGGTAAGTTCGTTTGATTCTTAATTATTTCTGTCGATTAATTTGTCAAGTATCAACGAACAAGAAATAATTTATGTAATGTTGTTGCATTTTTTCGATGCTCTAACCATCTGCTTGTAAACAATAATCATCTTCGGGAAATATGCGAAGTATAATTAAGAATCAGTAGGTACCTACAATAAATACTTTAAATTATTATTTGTATAAGTATGTCATTTAATTTTAAAAGTGTATCTACAAATCTTAGTTTTAATTTATTAGGTGCTTGTTTCATTTACCGAGCATACCTGGACATGAGTAAAAACAGATAAAATGCCCACCATTTGAACAAATAAACTTGTATCGTCGTACCTACCTACCGACTCAGACTAACTTTTGTGTTTTATAAATTCCCGTGATTTCGTCCGCGATTTATTTTATGATTATCATTATCATAACATTGTCACAATAATACTCCGATGTTGCAGGATCTAAGTCTAATCAGAATCTTAAAATATCCACTGTATCTATTACAATGAATTCAGAAGAGTCATTTTTGCATTAACCTTTGGTAGGTACCTACCTATATTACAGACACAAAGATAAATTTCTAAAAAGTCAGAGATGCGTGACCGGGATTGAACCCGCGACCTCCCGAATACCCCTAGGTAGTCTCCTAAGACTGCAGTCCTAAACATGGCTATCACAGCTTTACTAGCTAGTATACTTGTTTCATTACTATAGTATAAAAAGGAGCCTATGTAACTCTCCCGGTCCTCAACTATACCCATGCAAAAAATCACGTCGATCCGTTCGTTGCTTTGTTGTGGCGTGATTGAAGGACAAACCAACAAACACTTTCGCATTTATAATATTAGTAGGATATTTAGGATTTAGTTTTAATTTTTATTATTAAAAACATTATATGTTTATTTATTGTTATCATTATATATTTATTGTTTTTCAGTAGGTGGTTAAAATAAACTTTCGAAAACTTCAGTTTAGGTAGTTCACCTAGTTTTTCCAAACTTCGGAAAATGATAATAGTTTTATTATTTGTCAAGTCCCTGGTTTTGTACGAGTTCAATGCCCACTGTTCCTGCATATAGTGTGAGCGAGAAGGAGCGAGCGCGCTGTGCTGGCGCAAATATACCTAAAATCGACAACGAGCCGCGCCGTAATGTACCCTTAAGTAATCATTATATTCCGTTTCTGAAAAAATTTGATTAAAAAGCTGCTTGTTAATTGAAAATCCACTAGTATTAAGAGTTCCAAAATGCTAAAAAGGCAATCCCACAACAAAAATAGTGACATTATGTTCCCGACTAGGTCGAAAGAAGAGTTCAGGATTAACTGGGAGTCGTTTGACATAAACAGCACAAAACCGTGTGCTAAAACGAACTTTATAATATACGTATTATGTTGATGTTTGATTTTTACTTTTCAAGTATGTATTTTACGTGAAACAGTTAGTAAAAGGAACTTTGCATCATCTAAAAACTTTTTCCCGGCACCTATATTTCAAAACAATAACCCGACAAAAACCTGATACGAGCAATTAATGCACTGAGAAAATTCGTATCGTTGTGCATTGTACAAGCGAATGTTGCGAGTGCATTGTTTTGCGCCCGTGCAGATGTGCAGGGATTATCATCAATCACCAGCTGCAATTTACGCAAGGCCTTTTACAGCGCACGCCCGCCATTTGTGTGCTACCGATCAGGATTACGTAGCATTAGTTGAATCAAATTGCGTTCTAAGTGCTCTGCAGAGCTATGTGTTATCTGAAATTTGGATTCAGCTTTTTGTCATTATAGATTGAACATAAAATATCGCGCGTTATATCTTTCCATGCTATATCTCCATGCGTTCCCTGAACCAGTGGTAGTCAGATTCATTTGGCGATTCGAAAGCACTTTGTAGGTAAATGTTCATTTGAATAAAAAACCTATTCTATTTTATTCTAAAAGCATGAAGCCTTTAATTGGCGTGTAATCGAAATTTAATTCGCTTCATTTTGATTTGGCATAACGCTTTACCATTTCTTTATAATGTAAAGTCATCTTTTAAGTATGAGAGCTCTCCATCTGAGGCTGCATCGGCAGTAACCGTCAGATGTGATCGTAGTCAAGCGAGTTTTGCTTAATTAATTGAGAAGAAGGTCTAAAATAACTAATCCCGACATTCCAATTGGTCAATCTCAATAGAACCTATAATACACAAGAGTGTACGCAAGTATAGAAACACTATTTGAATCCTTCATTCTTGTACTGTAACGGAAGGCTTTACGTGCCCTCAAAAGCCATGTCCATATGTCCATTAAAATATTCACCTTCTCCTAGTGCGATAGATAATTTTAATTTAATTCGGATTAAATCAAATACATCAATATTGAATTGACATTTTTTAAGCAAGCGCGCAACTTTTGCTGCATCTTCACTTACCATCAGGTGAGATTGCAGTCTTTCTGTAGTCAATGAAATAGAAATAGAAATATTTTTTATTCAAATAAACTTTTACAAGCACTTTTGAATCGTCAATGAATCTACCACTGGTTCGGAATGCTTTTCCTGCCGAGAAGAGCCAGCAAGAAACTCGGCGGTTGCTCTTTTCAAAAAAATAAAAATTTTACAATTGTTATTGAAACTATGCTATGTATTCAGTGCTTCCACGATGAATTTTCCTGAGTACAATACAAGTAAAAATAAATACAATACAAATACAAATAAATACAATCCAATACATGTTAACACAGGCAGGCAAAAGCAGACCCATTCCCGTTGGTGGCACCCGTTCACGAGCATGACGCATGATCCAGCCATTGCTTCGCTCAACCATATTTGAGGGAACGTAACAACCCGCAATGTATATAAAAATTCTTTTCAAAAAACCGACTTCAAACGCCACTACAAAGTATAAAAATAATTTTATTTTGTACACGTTTGTTGAAGTCGGGCGGGCTTAAATAGAAACGGTGAATCCGATACGCGATGCTCGCCCGATTTCAATAAGCGTGTCTTTTATATGTCACCATAAGATAAGCGTCGCGCATCGATTTCATCGTTTCTAGTTAAGCCCGCCCGACTTCAACAAACGTGTACAAAATAAAATTATTTTTATACTTTGTAGTGGCGTTTGAAGTCGGTTTTTTGAAAAGAATTTTTATTTTAAGCTTTTTAGTGTAGCTTGTTCCTGCTCTCTTTGTCCCCTGCCTCCAACGCTACGGTACTAATGTAGTTCTACACTTGGTACCTACAGTACTTATTAACAATACACAAACAGTTCCTAAATACTAACAGTTTAGGTAGGCAGTACCCCTGCAGCATCAGTATTGAAGAGCGAGGACCTTGAATTCCACGATGTAGAATATGCTTGATACTAACAATATCAGTTCGCAAGCGAAAGTTCCTAAATCCTCACAGTTTAAGTGGGCAGTACCCACCAGCATCAGGATTGAGGAGTTAGAACCTAGACCTCGATGAAGTAGTATATGCTTATTACATACAATAACAATTCATGATTAGCAGTTCCTAAATCTCTACAATTTAGGTGGGCAGTACCCTGCAGCATCAGGATTGAGGAACTAGAACCTAGACCTCGATGGTGTAGTATATGCTTATTACATACAATAACAATTCATGATTAGCAGTTCCTACATCCCTATAATTCAGGTGGGCAGTACCCTGCAGCATCAGGATTGAAGAGTAGGACCTGGAGCTCTATGATTTAGTATATGCTTAGACCAAGCATACCAATTCGTAAACGATGGTTCCTAAAGTCCCATAATTTAGGAGGGAAATACCCCTGCAGCATCAGGCTTGAGGAGTTGAAGGTAAAAATTTTTATGGGACCATTTCGTGAGCTTCTTCTGTCGATTAAAAAAAAAATCTCGTGAATCGGTTCAGAAACCTCGGAGTAATCGGCGGGCATACATAGAAAAAAAAAAAAAAAAAAAAAAGATACCGGCCGAATTGATAACCTCCTCCTTCCAAAAATGGAAGTCGGTTAAAAAAAACATGAATTTAGTAATACGAGTATCATCATCATAATCATTTAACCCTGTTTATTTTTAAATTACTTTACCTCTCTTTATTTGTCAGATAACACAGTGTATGTTTCCGTATCAAGTGCTTTGATATAATATATATATTGAGGAAATTATTGCTTGCATAAACATGTTCATGTGTGTTGTATTAACTCATTTCGGACAGTTAAGATAATAATAATTGTATTATCATTTAATGTAAGAATGTAAACATCAATTATTACGATAATTACGACACCAGCCAGGATTTTTTGTCGAGGTGGAAATTTTTTAATAATGTTATTTCTCTAATGTGAGTGTTAAAGACAAAACTACAATTTTTATTAAATTTTGTCCACGGCTAATTTTGTTATTAGGTACCAAGGTTATAAAAAGTAAAGTATCAAATTAATTTCATTTCATTTACTTAAAAAAATAATAGACCTCAATTCGAAATTTTTTACTTATGATATTAATTATTATTAGAAAACTTTTTATTTCAAATAAACTTAAAATTATGAACAATGACATAAAATAATACACTAAACTAAATTCTATAATAAACTTAATACTATAATACACTAA
This sequence comes from Hipparchia sbordonii, assembly GCA_038048805.1. Taxonomy (NCBI): domain Eukaryota; kingdom Metazoa; phylum Arthropoda; class Insecta; order Lepidoptera; family Nymphalidae; genus Hipparchia; species Hipparchia sbordonii. Next base: position 7,262,071 of record CM076098.1, read on the forward strand.
ACTAAATTCTAAATTAAAACAATTAAACTAAACTAAATCTAATAATAATACATTAAAATAAACTCTAAATATTGGCGTCCACATCGACGCCAGATGGTAATGTCCCCAGAAGGTTGGCATTGCCTCTTTGGATACATATACTTATTTTATTCTATTAAAATAGAAAATCATTAATTATTTAAAATATGAACTTCGAATGTCAAATAAGTGAACATCAGGACTTTATCGTCCTATTTTATTATTATCAGATAGACGGTTGTAGGATCGGATAAGGTTATCTATATAAAAAATGTATAAATTGGACCTTATCTTTATTAACATAGCGTCTTTATTGAAAGATAGCAAAATTATCGTTACACAAATAGTTATAGAGATATTAACCGTTCCGCGTATGTCCAAGCCATTTTTCTCAGAAAATGGCTTTTTATATTTATACGAATGCTAAAGTCAAGTTTATTTCTGTAAAATATTTAAGCTTTAGTAAGTTTATTTCTGTAAAATATTTAAGCTTTTAGTAAAATGCAATAAAAAGAAACAATCTGCGTTGTTGAAATTCATTTTTAACTCCGCATCTATTTTAGCAACGTCACTGTTGATTAAACGCTTTACAATTTCCGGAATAGATTTCAAAAACATCTGCAAATATATGGCTTGAAAAGGGATTTAAAAGAATTGTATGTTGGTAAAGTATTTTTGTTTTTCTTTATTGTATTTTCTAATCGAAGAAGATATCGATTTTTTTATATTAATATAACTAATGTTTGCTTTTAGATTCCATATTATAATTATCTGTCAAATTAAGGGATATACTTATTAAGTTATTGTAGTATTAAGTATAATGTTGTAAAATAAATAAATAAATAAATAAAATAAATAAATAAATAAATAAATAAATTATTAAGTAGTGATATCAAGTATTTTTTGCTTAGAACTGCAACTACGTAAAATAGTCACGACACCTATACCTACATCATTTTTCTTTGATAGCACAGTTCGGGATATTGATAAGATTTGTGGTTGATTAAGTAAGTTATAAATTATTTTTATAGATACTTCTTTCGCGTGAATGATATACCAAAACGTAAGTGAGAGTATATCACACTGCATTTATATGGCTATGATAAAACCATCCGTTGTAAGATTATAATCATAATCACAAAGGTAATTAAGATGTATCAATTTGTCAAACTGGAACAAAGTAGGACTAATCTACTGTCATCACTTATCATGCCCGTATTTTCTGCAGTTATCTCTATTAATCTTAAAGTATATTATATTAGTAGTATCTACTTCTTCTTACATGTATTTGATCTTGTAATTCCTTATATGTACATAAAATAATATAAATAAATAAAATAAAACAAGCTTTTAAAAATAATTTTGTATAGTACCTACTATATAAATACATAAACAAAAAAAAAATATAGATAAAAAGCGTGTGAATTCTGCCATTCACGCACCATGGAGGACAATGGCCTAAACCCAAGCCAAAACAAAATTTCATTTATAAACGTTTCTTTGGTGCTCAATCTAGTTGTGATGAAGGAAGTGTAATACCTGCTTACATAATCTTAAAAATAAATTACTCTTAACGAAACGGATAGCCACCAACATTAAGTGGTTATCGTTTTTATCTTTTTGAAAGCCGGGATATGCCACTATCGTAGTACATTTCAATGATATCTTTCACTCATGGAGGAGCACGTTTTAGCAGTGTGACATCCCAAACCGCAAAAATATAAATAAAAAGGTGTAACATAATAATTTAAACGATATCGATTGCAAACCGCGAGGTAACTTTACCTACTATAAAAAAATTTTAAAAGTTTGTACTTATTTCGTTGTAATAAAGTAATGCATTAGTAAATTTAAGGTTTCCAAAATAGCACAATAAATTAAAGTAATAACTAGAATTAATGTAAAAAGGGAATAATAATTAATCAAAGTTTGGAAGTTTTCGCCGGCGTCTACCATATTATTTATGTAATTAAAAACTAAAAGCAACGAAACACTGCGGTGGGAGGCTTTGGCCGTGGTTAGTTACCAGACGTGCCGCCAAGTGATTTAGCGTTCCGGCACGACGGCGAGTAGAAACCGATTAGGGGTATGGGTTGAATGTATACTGCCATGCCCCTTCTAAGTTAGTCCGCTACCAGTTACCATCAGGTGAGATCACAGTCAGTCATGTTATCGTTTAAAAAAATCCACGTGGTTCCTACAGCCTACCATCAACTATTTCTATAGACAATAGCTTTTTCTAAATCGTTTTCATCATTCAATACTAAGTAAAATGCACATACCATTTTTTAGCTTTTTCGATGCCACGCGATCCGTAGCTCTGTTGCGTAATTGGAAGAACTGAAAAGGAACACTGTAATATTTATTGTATTTATTTAAAACATATTATTAGCGAGCAATCAAGCAGGCGGGTCACCTGACATTAACTGATAACCGCCGCCCATGAATATTTGTAGCATTTGAGGCACCACCAATGCGTTGCCAGCTTTTCAGGAATTTGTTGGCCCGCTCATTGAACAATCCCATGTTGTAATTTATTGGAAAAACCGTCTCAAGAAGTTCGCCCACAGTTTCGTAGTATGTACGTGGAAAAAAGATCTGGCACAACGGATGGTCGAAGTGCTCCAGGCACCCAGGTGGTGAGGGTCAAATTGTGTTCAGTGGTGAGTGGTTCGGTTGTAAAAGAAAGAGAGTGGGTTAAGGTTAGCTCTTCAGAACACTCCCCGTTATATAGCCGATAGAATACGCAAAGAGAGCCTACATATTACTTAAGAGAGCTTTAATGTTACTGTGATTATGGTGTTTAATTGATACTTTTATAGAAATTGGCTTAAAAAAGCTTTAAAAATAGGAGGATGGTCAAATACCTGGAAAACTCTTGTAAGAGCATCATGTAAATTTGTATCCAGTACTAATACCTATTTTGAATAACACCGGTAAACTAAACCGATGCCTGCATAGTAAAAACTGTTTTCCGCAAAATCGTGTGTGCTTATAAAAATAAGAGCAGCTCTCCTATAAACTGGAATACCCAGTTTATAGGAGATCACTGAACGATCAGTTTACATATCTCATGTTTAATTCAGGCGCGGACGCCTGGGTGCTGCACGCATTGAGCGTCGCCGGCAGCCGATGACTAGCATACGGGATAGTAGGTGCACCTAAACCACATAATAGACAAAAGCTGCCAAAAGTGTACTTAACAGTGCTCAAACCAAACACAATTCTCTACCAGTCTCATCCAGTAAGTTTCCGCTACCATTATACAGCGAGCTAGTAGTCTTCCTACGCTGTATTTGCCGATACACGAGCTGAAATCAGATATAGATCGCACTCTCCATTTGGGGAGCTATTTTCTATCTCAGGGGCTAGCTTTCAGTTGCTAGCTAAAACTGCCAAACGCGGAATGTGTATGAAGAAATGGTTTGACAATTCTTAGTTGACAGCTCTCCATTGTTTTCAAACTGGCCATTGGAAATGCAAAAATACAGAATAGCCCTGCTAGTCAGACACAAGATACTTAAAGTATACATTACAGATATAATCAAATATCGACAATGAGTCAGGACTTATTTGCGACTTGTTTTAACTCTGTCGGACTCAAGTCGATGCCACATCAGGGCACGCTCTTTAGATCGCACCCTTAGGCTGAAATCTATAGACTGCACTCTCACTCAGCTCAGACTCAAGACAGAGTTAAAACGAGACAGATTAATGCCAGAGCATATTTGGGTCTCGTTTTAACCTCTATCTTGAGTCTGAGCTGTGTAAGAGCACGCTCGATAGATTGAGATCTATAGAGCGTGCTTTGCATAAGTCTCCAATATGGAACAAGTCCGCTCCAGCTCCTTATTTTGAATGAATGAAAAAACTTTTATTGTACACCGCTTTAAATAAATAACAACACAAAAACAAAACAGTGTTTGTATATAGATTACAGACGTATCGTTACATAGCAATCTTTTCCAGACAGCTAATAATTTTCAATTTCATAAAACTCTAGTGAGTTTGCAGTAGTGTACTATGAACATTGTACATGCATACTTAATCAAATAGAAACTTTTTTAAAATAAAATTTTGTTAGGGTTTATTATTCCGATACATATTAATTAATATGAATTTAAGAATCATTTAACTTTTTATTTTAAAGTATTTGAAAACATTGTGTAGAGTTTCGATAGACTAGTGATATAAGTAGGTCACTAGTAGGTAGGTAATTTTTTTATCTTATAGTAGTCGTTTATTATTCGAGATTTAGCTGACTCTACCTAAGGCGAGAATGTAGCGTTTTCACCAGTTATCTAAATAAATCTAACCTTTTTAGAAAATTTTGATATGAATTTTCATATTTCACATTTTTGTAAAAGAATAATTGTTTATACGTGGTTCATACATATTAATTTATAACACTAGAAAGCTTTTAATACTCAAAGTTAGGAAGAGAAAGTAACTCAAAAAAAAAAAGCGGTCACTAACCTATGGACAGCTAATAATAAATAATCATCAGCCATTCTTTAAAGTTTTGGATGGACGACTATGAATAAAAAGTATAATACAGTTACCTAATACAATCTATTTAATAAAAAATTTATATAATAATTCTTAATTTTAATACATAATAAACCAGCTGATGCTCGCGACTTCGCCCGCGCGTCCTACCTAATCGTAAGTGAAAGTTTTTAACTTGTTTTCCTAAAGCAACCGAGAATTTGACCATTTTTGCAGAAGTATTTGTAACATTGCGCCAAAAAGGTCAGTTACCCGAGACGAATTCATACCAACTGTTGTCATTATCACGTCAGCGATATACAGTGTTATGCTATAACCTGTTGGACACGCTTCGTATTCTTACATCAGCCACTATGGACACTCTTTACCTACAGTCTCGACTCTCGACCGTGGCAGTGTGTCATTAATCATTATCATACAAAACATTTCATCAGTCCATTAAACAAACAATAACCCGAATCTTATGGCAATTTCCATAAACGTAAACAAATGATTACGGCATCTGACGGTAAAGCACTTAGTTTTTTCGTGTAAATTGTTGTTGAATAGAGAGTTATGCAGATTTTAATATGACGAAATTTCTATTAAACATTATTTCGTTTAGATAGATGGAATTTCCTTAAAATCAGAGCGGTATCTATACGTATCTATGAGTATTCAATTATGTAGGTAACCTAAAGTATGTGTACTTTAAAACGTGATAGTTATCGGTTGGTTCGGTTCGATTACTCTGATCTAGTGTCAATTCATTGATGTTTGTGTAATTGTAGTGGGCGGTCGTTTGTACGGAAAAAAGAAATGTGTGTTTAAAAAATTTGCGTACTTATCCAATTGGGTTGCCATTTTGAAAGTCGCCACAATATATAACATTGCCATGACGTGTAGGAAAGTTTGTTGGCTGAGGTAAGGAATGAATTATTTTTATTTAAATAAATATATCTAGTGTTTTTTTAAGAGCAATAACGACTGACGACTGTCAATGAACTCTACTGAGAGTATTACAATTAGATGAAGTTTAAGTAATATTAAAGGTTGCACTTACCAGTTATAATATTGTATTTGATGCTTCTTGCAAAAATTAAGGAATTTATGATAGAAAAAGAAGTAAATAATCCTAACTCGATTTACAAAAATGGTAAATGAGAAATATAAGCATAGTAATAAATACTTATTTCATACGGAAACAATTGGCAAATAGAGGAAAATAAATAAATACAGGAAAGTGCATATATTTTGTTTGTTTGAACCAATGTTACTAAAATTAAAATTGATTTGTTCGAATGAAGGAGAAACTCAGTGAACTATACAAATCAATCTACAAGGGCAAAAAAAAAAAAACAAAAGAAAATTACATGTAATTAAGACTAGGTACCGCTTAAGAAAAACAGGCGACATAAAAAAGAGTGTTCAAACAATTAAAAAATAGATAACCAATATTGATAGTTACAAATCGAGGCGATTTAATAAAAGTTGCCACCAACTTTTACACTGAACTCTAGAAAAATTATGAACAAACTTTATGCCTTTAACTTCAATAACGCAAAATCAGTAGAATTTATAAAAAACGAAACACAAATACCAAAATACTAGATGTTTAAAAAGATAGTCTTACTATTCAAAAAGGGTGGCTAAATAAAAAAAAATAGTGCAAGCTGAGTAAAAATGAAATTTTTCCACTGTAAATCCAATGAGCTTACAAAAATGCAATGATTAAGATAAGCCTTTGGATTATAGGTAATATGGGTAATATTATATGCATACTTTTGAGTACAATCAATTTGAAGAGTGGGATACATCACTACGAAGTGGCGTTGCCATCGTAATTTATGAACTATCACCATCGCCAAATTTTTTCATCAGCTAAACTCTTAAAGTACTACTAATACTATACATACTATTTCTATCTATTTGCTTCTGTTCTATTAACATCGATGTGTTGACATTCTTTTTTTATTGCACGAGCCAGCTTCATCAACATAATCAAACAAGGCACACCCCCGTGATGATGTTTTCTGACCCTATAGTGTATTTTACGCGTTATCTAAAAATATTATCTACACGTGCGTTTTAATTACTTTAAAACCTTTTAATCTTCGTAATGTTAATAAAGAATAATGATATGATAAAAATAAAACGATAATCGTTTCATTATTTAGAGATTTTTATTGAAGAATTGCCATGGGACTAGATTACCTAATAACCCTTCTTAAAGAAATTTAGTTTTTCAGCATTTCACTCGTAAAAAAGCACCTGCCATCCCATCCCATGTGTGATATCCCAAACCGCAAAAAATATAGATTTTTATGGTGTAACATAATAATTTGAATGATATTGATTGCAAACCGCAATTTCTATGCTACTAACTCCGGCCACTTTGCTACCATTAGACAAAATCTTTAAAATAACTAAGTACTTACTTTCCGATCCTGTGCCAAAAGGCAGAAATATACGGCGTTTTGTCCTATGGGAAAAGCCTCAATAGCTCAACGGTTAAAAGTGCGGACTGAAAACTGAAAGGTCGCAGGTTCGAACCCTAAACTTTGCACTATTGTCGTACCAACCCCTAGCGCAAGCTTTCCGCTTATTTAGAGGGGATAGGAGGATATTAGTTAATTTCGGCTTGGCTATTATTATTATTTTTATTAAAAAAAAAAAAATAGGGCAAAATGTCGTTACTGAATTGAAAAAATGTAATAAGGACATAAATCCATGCATTAAAAAAAGGTCTGGATATTTTGGAATTAGAGTTTGTTTCCTTTTTTACTCCCTTTCTAGTTCATATCCAAATAGAAACCTATACCTAATAGGCACCACATTTTAGATTTCTTTAACCTTCTATTTCATATTTAGGTATGGTTCATCTTCATCTTCAGTGGGTTAGTATAAGATATAATTCGATTGATAGATCGTTCGATGAAGATTATTCGTATTCGATGACCTTAGCGTTAAATTAAAATGAACCATAATATCATTGAATTAGAGCAAACTTTCGTGCACGCATTCTCATACGTTTACTTATTTTATATTCGAGAAAAGGTGACCACATGAACAGGGGCTTTTCCTGTAAAAATTACTAAAATAAGCAGTAGAATAAATTCAATGGACTATGATCGAGGTTAACTCAAAGAAAATGATTCATAGTGTGAAAGTTTGCCCGTCTACCTTTTATGCTATTTATGCAACAAAAAACAAACAAAACCTCCTCAACACACTTGTCTCAACAATCGGCCCCTCATAATCTCTGAATGGAATACTGCGGGTATAAAAGCTAAAATAATAAAACTGTTGACAATTTACGTTTACACGAGTATGAGTAGGTATCTAAACAGGTAATTACAAGATAATTAAATACCTGCTATATACTACGATTACAGTATTGAAATCAATTTATATTAAAAATGTAACGGTTTTTGTGCAAGGAAATTTTAATAGAGGCCTGTAAAAATTTAGCCTGTAAGTTAGTTAACACCATTTAAGATACCTATTGTACATAAGTTCTTGTACATTATATACATATAATAAAAATACAATAAATAATACATAGCATTGTACCTATGTTTGATATAAGTATGTTTAACGTGAATAAAGAATTTATAAAATCAAAATCAATTAATTATACCTGCTGTTTCTTCATTATTAAATAATCTTGAAGTTTCAAGGTGTTGAAATTATAATATAAGGTGACCTATATCCAAATAAAATAAAATAAACAACTTACCTACTTATATTAATATAATAGTAAAAATTGAAATTCTTCATGAAATGACGGTATCGTAGATAAATAATATGAGTTAAAAATTTTAGGGAATGATGGTCGCTGTGGCCTAAGTGAGCGAGTGACGTCACTATACCCTATTCTTTTTTAAATATACCTACTAATTTTGAAATATTAAATTATCACTAATAAAGTAGTTATACAAATAATTCTTGCACTGTTTTATATGATTTTGTTTCAATTCTAATTAAATATTTTTAAAAAATTAATGATCCAGGCTAGCCCAAAATTTAAAATAATCGCGTATTTGGTTTTGCTGTCATAATAATGACATAATTTGATAATCAAATCATTATAATATATAAGAGAGGTGGTTATTTCGAAAATATAAACGGACATTCCTTTATATTTTATTTATATAGGTAATGCATACTGTGTCATTGTTAAATTATTTGCTGAGGGATTACGCGATATCTGATAAATATACATTTTTAAAAATTGCTGACAAAAAGATAGCTTGCACCTTTCGGATATAGAGAGATATAGATAAATATAGATAATTTCTACATAGCTCTGTCGGTATTTAACGTAAAATGTAGCATTTTGAAGAAAATAAACGGTGAAATCAGAAAAATGTTTAAGTGAAATATTTAGTTATTTTCGTGAAGATCATGATTCTCTTGAAAGTAATGTTTGAATTCAGTTATAACCTCGTAAAATGTCGTCATTCGCTACGTCACTGAATATTTAATACTTAACTGCCACTTTTTAGAACTGAAATGTTTCTCTTTCACGTAGAGCAAATGACGCAGTATCATTAACTTTGATGGTTCAGCTTCCCCACGGAAAAAAGGCAACAGGCGGCCTCTAGTCAAGTATGATTAGGGGTATGAGTACACTGCCATACCCCTTCCAAGTTAGCCCGCTACCATCTTAGACTGCATCTTCACATACCGTCAGGTGAGATTGCAGTCAAAGACTATCTTGTCATTGAATAAAAAAAATTAAATAAAAAATATTATCATCATCATCACCAGAAGGAACCCATTAACGTCTCACTAACAGTAGTACTAACAGTAGTGAGACGTTAATGGGTTCTTCATGCCGACGATCAGGGGAGGGTTATAGGCGATAGTCCAGTACGCTGGCTGAATGCGCATTGAAAGACGTCACACACCTTTAAGAAATCTCCATAATGTTTATGGAGAATTTTCAGGCATGCAAGTTTCCTCACGATTTTTTCCTTCGCCGTTAAAGCACGTGATATATAAACGCACATAACTTCTGAAAGCACGGGATCGAAACTGCGACCTCCGAATAGGAGACCGCCGTCCTAATCTCTAAGCCACCACAGCTCCTCAAAAAATATTATTATACTTACCTAATTATAAAAAATATTCCTCTCTTCATATCTCAAAGCCAAAGGTTACGAGTACTTTTTGAAGAGTTGTACTTAAAATAGGTTAGATAAAGATATTATATTAAAATTCATCCATTCATTTCAAATTTCAACTCATCGCCATCCCAATACTGGGCACCGGCGTGATCTCAAATAAGAAGATTGACATACCTCGCACACCTTTGTGAACATATGGAGAACATTTCAGACGTGGAGGTTTCCTCACCGTGTTTTCCTTCGTCGTCAAGACGTAATATTTCATTGCGGAAAGTCAGAAGTGCGTGCCTTGAATCGAACCCCGGGCCGTCCTAAAAAGAATGATGAAGTCTTAATTCATTGAAAAAAAAAAAAATTGATAAATATTATCACCTACCTACTAGGGATTTTTTAAATATTAGAACTCACCATAAAGTTAGCATTTCTCACTAACGGTAGTAAGGAACTCGGAATGCTAATTTTATTGAATTCACATGGTTTTGTATTAATCAGTTACTATGGAAATACTCAACGATAATTTCCTTGAAATCGTTCTTGTTACCGTGGGAGTGTTAATCAATGATTTCTTGCATGAAGCAATATTTTTAGTACGTAATAAACGGTCTTTGATATTATGAAAAATCCAATGTTTGACATTTTAGTTAGTGGTATCGAAAATTCAGTATTAGAGTCTGCGAGGTATACCTAAGCTGAGCTAGACATTTATGAGAGTAATTTCTCAGCCAAAAGTAAAGAATCGTTTAAATCGTGTGTAGTATGTGTGGGCCTCAAAAAAGGCCTCACTCTATAGTAGTGTTGTAATTATGTACTATGTACTCACGAATTAGAAAACTAAAATTTGATGACAATAATTCCTATTAATTTACTTCTTCGTCAATTCAGACAACTAGATGAATTTTACACCCACCTAAAAATTGTATACATAAGCTTTTACTAGAAAAAATTACATTCTTTCTATGCATTCATTTGTTCAATTATCTCGATGTATTACTGACCCATTTTTGTACACAGGTCTCCTCTAGAATGAGAAGGGTTTAAGACGAAATTCACCTCGATGGCTAAATGCGAATTGGCAGAGTGCACACACCTTATAAAGTTCATACAACTCTTATACTTGCAGGTTCCCTTACAATGTTTTTCTTAACCGTTAAAACAAGTGATTTAATTGCTTCAAACTCTGGCACGTCAGAGTTTAATGCTTCGATTCGAACCCTGGATCCCTTGAAAAGGCGACCACAGTGTTAACTACTAAGCTACCAACACTTACTTAATCATTAAGCTACTACCACCCACTTAACCATAAGGTTAACCATAACAAACAATCATAACATTGCAATACTTACTTAACCATTAGGCTACCACCACTCGCTTAACTATTAGCTACCAACACTTACTTAACTATTAGGCTACCACCACGCAATTAACTGTTAGCTACCAACACTTACTTAACCATTAGGCGCCTACCACTCACTTAACTATTAGCTACCAACACTTACTTCAGCATTAGGCTACCACCACTCACTTAACAATTAGGCTACCAATACTTACTTAATGCATGATACATACTTCAAATTTGTGATAAAAATGGCGTTTAAGCCATCTATAAACCTTGCATTTTTCATCAGCAAGGAGCTTAATTTGTCAAACAGGCACATTAATTTTTGCACAATAACTTTATAATACACATAAAGATATTATCTATTTATTATCACGTGTAATCTGATAAGTTGTACATGTTTGATTGTTAGCTAAGCCTTGATTATGAAAAAGTACTTGTATACCTTCTCTGATGATCTTCCTAATCTTATTTGAAGAAAAACTAGACAAGTGCCACTCTAAAGTACGTTAGGTACTTTTGAGTGGGACCTCGTTGATTAAACCTAAGCAGCGAAAACAAATAGTTGTAATTGCTACAGTGAAAGTAGTATCGATAAACAAACAGACCGTAATATACTCGTAAGTATATTCATATTTTTTAATGTGGCACACTAAAATCATCCCACATAAATAACACTTATATCTAACCATTGCAAAACGTCATCGTTATGATATTGGTCAGCGTCATTATATTTTTAATAAACAACTGATATTGGTTATCTATTTCATAATATTATAAATGGATTTCATTTAAAAAACAGTTGTTAAGAAACTGTATCTAACCGATGTATGCTACTTTTGCTTGCGAGCATACAATACAATATATAGCACCTACTGCAGGCACGCCAACGTATACCATAAATAATTATATTACCTGTTTCTGTTCGAATTTTACACTTCACATTTCTTTACAATCATTTAGATAACACATATCTGCATACATTTAGTGTATCTCATAATATTAATATGAGAATGAGATGAGACAAGATCATAGTATCGGAAACAAATTATACAATTTTATAAATAGAAGTACCGCTGCCAAAATAAACGGTCTAAGTATAGATTGTAGTAAGAAGAATTCAGGTCATTTGTTTTATACTACAAGTTTTAATATTGCAACGTTATAATATTATAATAAAAAAGGGAAAACATTGACGAATATGCATTTTGTTTCAGATAAATATTATGATTATATATTCATGACGTGTTAAAATATAACACTACAGTGTGAAGATGTCGAAAAGAAACTCTTTCGTGTTAATACCACAAACAGACAAGAAAATAGAGAAACGGATTAAATTAGTACCACCAGATGGAGGATGGGGATGGATGGTGTTATTAGGAACTGCCCTTTCAAATGTAAGCATTATCTTTACTAGATATTTGATTGCTCTACCATTATAAATATTATTATACCATGATATATCATAAATGATATAATATATTATGTTGTTATTTAAATATTATTATATTTTTCTGGTGATAACGCGCGCGATTTTAAAATGTCTTTGGTATATTATAATGTATACAAATTGTTTCTTTGTTTTAGATCTTCAACCAATCGATGCTATCATTATTTAGTTTGTTATACGGTGATGCACTGGAAGCAATGGGGCACAATACGCAAGGAGCAGCTATTGTGCTAAGTACAATGTTATTTGTCTCAAATTTCGGTGGGCCAATAGCCGGGGCTATAGTTAAATTAACCAGTCCTAGATTTGTGTCAGTGACAGGCGCAGTCGCATGTACATCTGGTATATTATTAAGTGGATTTTCCACTAATATTTGGCACTTAATATTGACTTATGGTGTTTTACTAGGTACAGTATATTAAATTTTTTAACATATCAACAGTTTATTTAAAGATTATTGAAATGTTTTTGGATAAACATAATATACTTTTAACTTTCTTAGTTTTTTCCAGGTCTTGGCCTGGGATTTATACAGAACGCTTCATTTGTGGCTATCAATAGCTATTTCAAAGTCAGAAAAAGTCTAGCAGTTGGTCTTGCAATGGTAGGAACAGGTGTGGGACAGACTCTCATGCCTCATGTCGTGCAATATCTCCTTGACAGTTTTGGATTTAAAGGAGCTTGTCTACTATTAGCATCTTTAAGTTTACATGGGGTAAGCTTCTATGTCTCACATAGTTTAGGCAATCCTGTCAGCTAGATTATATTACACTAGCAACTCGCACCGGCTTCGTACATGTGCAGTGTATTAATGTGGCTTCATAAGTTTCTGAAAGATTTAGATACCTACATATACCTACTATTCAATCCAATTTATATAATCCAATAATATGCAATTATAATAGCTAAGAGAAAGTTACTAAACGGAACTTATTAAATTATTTTAATTTACAACTCATGCATTTATAGATAACTCTGTCTGATGTTGCAGATATGCGGAACGCTTTTGATTCAACCGGTAGAGTGGCATATGAAACAAGTAGAAGAAATTGTTGAAGTTGATGAAAAGATGCATTTGCTGGAAGAGAATAATACAGATCCCGTTAAAAATAAAGATTATAATGCTAACGGTAATGTAACATTTAAAGGCACAAGACGTGCTACAGAACCTACGCTTACTTCAGAGATTGGAGGTGAAAAGCTAGGCAATGATAAAGCTTTATCACAAAGTTACAAAGAGTTACAAGTGAACACGAACAGGAAATTTGCCAGTATATTGAATAGTACGTCTGCATTATAATACATTACTATTAATAATATTTTCATTCTGAGAGGAGACCCGTGACAAGTAGTGGGCCAATTCAAGGATGGGATTAATATTAAATTTGTTAACGCTCAATACAGATTAAAAACTGATAGAGTATAGATAGCGTGAGCCGGTAGACCTAGATATTTGTCTGAAAGAAGTATATCTTGAGTATCCCAGTCGAGTGTATTGTATTTATAATAATGAGTGTCTTCTACATTATACGACTCGTGCTAATAATTCTCATTTAATTTTTAGGAAACTATGAAATAGCGAAACCCAAAAAGACTGTATTACGAAAAATATATGAACTATTCGACATATCTCTTTTGTCGAATCCTCGTTTTTTGAATGTAATAATTGGAACTGCACTTACAGTAGTTTCTATTCAAAACTTCAGCATGCTGTATCCATTCTTCCTACAGGTATGGTAAAAACATAGCTTTTCTCAGCATTTGTTGAATATTATATTGTTATTGTTTCATACTATTATTTTCACTTTTTTAACAGTAATCAAACTAATAATAATTTACAGAACCATCGAATGCAATATTAAACTCGTGGCATTTTTCGTGATAGCTGTACAGATAAAAAAAAATAACATTTCTTTATTATTTTTTACAGAAAAAAGCATCGATGAACAAAAAACAGACTGCTCTCTGCATGTCAGCAGTTGCTTTGGCTGATATTGTGGGCAGACTAACGTTGCCGTCGCTGCAAGATAAATACCATATTAAGGCCAGAATGACGCTGATCATGACTAGTATTTGGTTAATTGCAGTGAGACAAAGTGAGTGGTACAATTTTATTATTTCATACCATCGATGTATAATAAACCATCGCTGTTTCATACTCATAACATACTTTTGTTTATGCTATATCAATATTTTTAATTGATTCATGGAAATAATTAAATATTGCTATTGCATTATTCCTTCTATATTTATATATAAACTAGCGGACCCGACAGACGTTGTCCTGTCTTAACTATGAATATTGAAACTCCCCTTTTTACCCCCTTGGCGAGAGAATTTTCAAAAAATGTAAAATACGTAATTCTTTATTTTTGATCAAGAGCCAAAATATCAAGTTTCATAAACATAACTTGAAAAATAACTTGAAGAACGAAGGACTATCATACAAACATTCAACCCCTATTTAATCCCTTAGGGGGTAGAATTTTTAAAAACTGTGAAACACGTACTTTTTTGTTTTCAATTTAAAGCCTAAGTACCGAATTTTATGGGTATAGCTTGAAAAATAACGGAGTTTCATACAAACTTTAACCCCCCTTTTTACCCCCTTGGGGGGAGAATTTTCGAAAAATGTAAAATACGTAATTCTTTATTTTTGATCAAGAGCCAAAATATCAAGTTTCATAAACATAACTTGAAAAATAACTTGAAGAACGAAGGACTATCATACAAACATTCAACCCCTATTTAATCCCTTAGGGGGTAGAATTTTTTAAAAGTGTGAAACACTTACTTTTTTGTTTTCAATTTAAAGCCTAAATACCGAATTTTATGGGTATAGCTTGAAAAATGACGGAGTTTCATACAAACTTTAACCCCCCTTTTTACCCCCTTGGGGGGAGAATTTAAAAAAAATGTAAAATACGTAATTCTTTATTTTTAATCAAGAGCCAAAATATCAAGTTTCATAAACGTAACTTGAAAAATAACTTGAAGAACGAAGGACTATTATACAAACATTCAACCCCTATTTAACCCCTTAGGGGGTAGAGTTTTTTAAAAACTGTGAAACACGTACTTTTTTGTTTTCAATTTAAAGCCTAAATACCGAATTTCATGAGTATAACTCGAAAAATGACGGAGTTTCATACAAACTTTAACCCCCCTTTTTACCCCCTTGGGGGGCGAATTTCGAAAAATCCTTTCTTAGTGCTCGCCTACGTCATAAAAGGAACCTACTGTCAAAATTTCAAGTTTCTAACTTCAGTGGTTTAGGCTGTGCGTTGATCGTCAGTCAGTCAGTCAGTCAGTCAGTCAGGACAAGCCTTTTTATATAATTATAGATTATGTTGCACGATTTATAAAATATGATGTACAGGATAAAATAGATAAGCTATTATTTCCACAATAGAAGAGATGTTCAAATATATGGGCACTACCGAAATTTAACTATATCGGCTTATAAATAACCAATATAACATAACACTTTATATAAAAAATACTAATAATGTTATAAATACAAATAAAATTAACGCAATATTTTATATATACTTATTATGATTAATAAACGCTATTTTACGAATTAAAAAAAAACACTTTAAAATGTAAAAAAGTGTAAACTTGCCAAAATGTCGCCTGGTAATAATTCTTGCCTTTCAAGCGTTGACATACATACATTGCAAGTTAAAAAAAGCTTACCAAAAGCTTACCAAGCGTAAAAATACCAGTATTCATTAGTTCATACATTAGTGTTTCACGCAAATTGTGGTTCCGAACACATGGCAATAGCAATTGTTAACCTTCCTTATGGCATGTGTCCAGATCTAAGTCTAAATCCTACCACTAACTTACGAATTATATTTATTTTACAAGTACTAAGTTTATTCATATGTTTTTGTTTCAATTTCAGTTTTAGTATATCAAACTGACTTATACGTGCTTTTGACTATGTCCGCTCTTTATGGATTTGGAAGAAGTATGGTGATAGTCGCCAGAAACATCGCCATTGCAGATGAGTGTAGGATGGATCAAGTACCGTCAGCCGTTGGTTTGGGCATGTTGAGCATGGGTATTATCGTACCCCCCGCTGGATACTTCCTTGGATGGATCAGAGATTATACTGACAGTTACATTATCTGTATAACGGCGCAGAATTTACTACTCGTAGTCTTCTTGGTTATGTGGATTCCAGACATGATATATTTATACTACAAGGAGAAAAAAGAGAACAGAAAAAATATCGAACAAGCGATATCGCTGAAGTGAAGTATCGTTGTTTACTATGAGATTCAAGTGGAAATGGAAATGGATACCTATTTGTTGAATGTCCCAATATTGTACATCCATGTACATTGTGCAGGGTATACTCGCGCACAAAGCTTGAGACTTGTGCCAATATTAATTTTTTTTATAAAATAACATAAAGTCAAGACTTATTGGCTGTGAGATTTTGAATGTTGTCAAATGTAAATAAAAGTAAGTGCCTGGTTTGGATTTGTTATTTACACCCATTTCAGCATTAAAAAAGAGATGTTGAGACTGGTGAAAGCCTTGTTGTACATAATATACTGATTGTATTTACTTATTTCTATAGGTAGTGCCATATAATAATCTCTAGTCTGATAAATTATTTTAGTAAGTAATTATACTTAGTTCCTTTTTTAGGTTTCCATATCTGTGCATAAGGAGCTTTGCTTTATTTTTAACTAATAAATAATAATTGAATAACGGTGATGTTTGTTTTTATGATGTAAATTACTATAGAAACGTGTTTAAAAATTATGCTTTTGAACAAAAAAAAAATAGACACCTGGAAAATTCTTGCAAGAGAATCATGTCAAACTTGTATAATACCTAACCATTACCTAACCTAATCTGAATGATATCAGCTGTAAACTAAACCGGGTTCTGCATAGTAAAAATCTGTTCCTGAGAACCGTGTGTTCTCATAAAATAAGAGCAGCGTATTACAGTTTATAAGAGACTAGTTGATGCCCGCGGCTTCGCTTGCATGGATTGAAAATTTTTAATTCCCGCGGGAACACCTTAATTTTCCAGGATAAAAAGTAGTCTATGCCACTCTCCCGGTCCTCAACTATACCCATGGAAAATATCGCGCAGATCCGTTGCTTTGTTGCAGCGTGATTGAAGGGCAAACCGACAAACCAACAAACAAACACATTTTCGTATTTATAATATTAGTAAGGAAAGTAAGGATAGTTGGTGTCCGCGGCTTTGCTTGCGTGGATTTAGTATCTAAAATCCCGCGGGATCTCTTTAATTTTCCGGGATAAAAAGTGGCCTATGTAACTCCCCCGGTCCTCAGCTATTCCCATGCAAAAAATCTTGTAGATCCGTTGCTCTATTGCGGCGTGATTGAAGGACAAACAACAAACAAACACACTTTCGCATTTATAATATTATAGATAGTAAGGATTACCGAACGATCAGTTTAGATATCTCATGTTTAATTCAGGACAACGCCAACGCGTTTGAGAGCAATACGCATCGAACATTGCCGGCATACTGTTGATGACCACTGCAGCATACTGATGTTTGGTACTACCGAAATTTATATTTACATAAGAACTAGATCTGGATCTAAACCTTTGATAAATCAATATGACAACTTTTACATACAATTTTTCTTAGTCGGGTTACATTTTTAAACTTTTTCTTGTTTTATATTTCCAAGGCAAGGCTAGGTTGCTCTCCATTTGTAGATTTTGTATAGTATTTTGCTCTTTGTCGTCTAAAAATATTGTGTAACGGGCCATTGTATAAAGGAGCATTTTTTTAATTATTACTAAGAGAAATTAGGGCGTTCGTTTAAAGAAATTTAGAGAATTTGTAGTTTTTTTAAACCTATATATACTCTTCCTATGTTTTATACTCTTTACTTATTATATACTGTCTCGTGTATTTTATTATTTTTACTCGTATTTAAAATGTCTGCACTTAATTAGTCATCAATTATAATAAGCTTTTAGGTTATGAGTACTTCTATTTAGGGCCAATTTTATTAACACCGAGTTGCATTTAACCGAGGAATTTTGACATTCTGACAGTTTTGTATTGAAAATCTGTCAAAACGTCTTTATTCGTCGATTTAAAGTAACTTAGATACTTTAATGTCCTTTACAGTGAATACCTAGAATAAATTTTTTATTTGTATACTGGAATTGCCTTTTAGCTCCATTATTAATTAAAATTGAAAAAAAAAATCAACAGGCGTAAGGAAAGTGTTTAGTCCAATTTCAATTTTGCAAATAAGGTATTATGTATGCATATTGTGTTCACTACACTGGCTGGCTTAATACGAACGAACACAAAAGCCCAAATTAATCGAGAATTTCAAACTGTAACAGTAAAAAAATAAAGTTGTGAACAGCTAGCTATAGGTCTTACCACAATGTGACTAAAAAAATATTCGCGGGCTCACATAATATTATTTCCATCAACAAAACAAAACAAACGATACCATAAAATATACCAGTTCTAACACATTAAGATTTACACAAACAAAAATCACGGTTAAGTTATACAACTTGAAGTATTTTAACCTTTTAAAAGTGTAAGAGCTGTTGAAATTTTCATAGAGCGGAGAATAATTTATACACTCGCACATAATGTTAACTATTCAACGAGAGAAAGTAAAGCTAGGAACACACTTTCTTATAGCTGTCAGAGAAAATACTAATAAAATTTTGAATCGAAAACATTTTGTTTTCTTTTTACTTCAAATATTTTCTGCAATATCAGGTAATTAGTTATATTAAATTAACAAACTAATTTTAGTAAGACTGGAAACAGACTGTTTCTAAATGGAAATTGAACTCATGACTTGAACATAATTATAATAGAATACTTTCAATCTAGGTGCCTAAGCCAGCGGGGCTTAGGCACCTAGAGACTTGTAGTTGGCAGAAGACCGAGTCGAAAGAAGAGCCTAATCGAGTTATCTAAAACGAAAAGCCCTGTTGGACGACTCAGATATGGCTGGTCGATGAAGCGAGCAAGTAACTACAAGCCCCCTATAAACTCGATTGACGTGAAGCGGCGCAAGACAGATTAAATAAAATCAACTCCTGAAATGTGGATACTGATAGTGAGGGATAAAATCCGAAACGATGCTATTTGACAAAAATCTCTCAAGGCTAGCACGTTGAAGACTTGAAGTGACAGTGGGCTGGTCACATATCGGAGCAGCGATGACGCTCGAATTTAAGGTCCTCCAGTGGAGACTTATCTCGGCAAATGGAGTTAGGATGCAAGTGGAGCGATGACTTCCGTAAAGTGGCAAGCATCGATTGATACGAAAGACCGATGATAGGCAATGTTGGTGTTTCCTAAAAGAGTGATATAATTAACTACTGCAAGATAGTGTAGCCCTGGCACAAAACAAAACCCGTGCCGGCACTCGGCAGGACAGTGAGTGCAATGGAATACAAATTGCAATATTAAATGCAACTGTTTTCTCAAAATTAATTACTTAGCGTGTGTCGCCACAGTTGTTCTTCGTGTCTGCTAATAATGTTTGTGAATACAGCCGAAACAAATATGCATGTACGAGAATAATAACTTTGTCTGCTTAATAACGCGTTTATGCCTAAACTATTTCAAGAGAAATCAGTATCCATTAGCAAAAACTAGATGGGAATTATTAATGCAGCTTCTGAGATAATCGCTTACTACGTTATCGGACCACAACGTTTGAGCAAACATTTGATTGATTGTTTGACGATTGAACTTGGACTTGAAGTTATTTAACTTAAATTAACATCATTATTCATCAATTCAACCCCCGCTCTTTTTGACTCATGAAGAATATTTAGAATATTTTTAACCATACTGAACATCACTAATATTCCACTTTTCCTTCTTCCAATTAAGCATAAATCTAAATATATAAAAGGCAAAGGTGACTGACTGACTGACTGACTGACTGACTGACTGATCTATCAACGCACAGCTCTAACCACTGGACCGATCGAGCTGAAATTTGGTATACAGGTAGCTGTTAGGACGTAGACATCCGCTAAGAAAGGATTTTGGAAAATTTCAACCCCAAGAGGGTTAAATAGGGGGTTAAAAAATCGAACCTAACGTGAGCGAAGCCGCGGGTTAAAGCTAGTCTTATCATAAGAGTAGGTACAAAAATAGTGCAATGCATGCGTGGGCTTTAAACCGTCGACCTTTCAGTTTTCAGTTTACGCTTTGTACCGTTGCGCTATTAAGGCTTTGCATTAATAGAGCCTGCAAACAATACAAAGTCATCGTACGAAAGGGCAAATTGTTCGCCGCAGGCTATTCGCATCAGTCTGAGGACCCATATGGCGAAGAGTGCTCAGCCGCCCTTTAACGACCAAATTTAAACAGTTTGCCAATGTAAATGCTCCGTTATTTCTTCAGCTATACCTACTCATAGCTATGGCAAATAATTATTTGAAATTCTGGATTATTTTAAATATTCCCGTACGTTACACATAACGTGAATAAAAAAAGCTCGCTAGACCAATGAAAAAGTTAGAAATTTTGTGGATATGAATACAAAATGGGAGCAAAATAAAATATAAAAATAAAACAAAGAATATTTTATCCCAGGAAACCAAAGGGTTTTCGCGGAATTTTTAAAGTCCTAATTCCAGACAAAGTAGGTACGGTTCGTTACGGGTACCTACACACAAATTCTTAATATTAAGTCTTCAATAAATAAGCATGGCCATCTACGATATTTAATATTTAAAAAAATATATTTACCCATACAAAACTAAAGTGATGTACAAACATTTCTTAGGCAATGAAAACGCAAGAATACAGAAAAATCACACCTCTCTTCAACCCTGTAAGGTCTGTTGCTGCATCGTTATGTTACCAAGGAAAAATAAAACCTCAGTCAAAAAAACATCAAAATCTCATTAGTTCCCATTTCATGCCGAAACGACACTACGGAAGCAGTATAACTAATGTACAGTAATAAACACAGACGAGAAAATGTCGTTTTTCTTTTTATAACTTCACTGTTTCATCCATTACTGGTTTAAAAGGTATCTCAGTAGAATGGAATTATTATAGAGGTAATTTCGTTGAACTTAATTAGATTGTGTTTATTTTCTTCACTTTCTTTATTTCAAACTTGGTTCTCTTTTTTTTGTTAATTTAACCTAATGGCGACCATCTTATGCAATTTTTAGAGTACTATGAAAAAAGCTTTTAAATTCCATCACGTGCACGTTGACATTTTTAATTAACCATTTTAAGTATGGAAGTAGTAGCATGAAACCCTGTCTAAAATAAAAATTGAGTACATCTATATTTTATCCAATTTTTAACCGACTTCCAAAAAGGAGGAGGTTATCAATTCGGCCGGTATATTTTTGGTTTATTACAATCATGTATGAGTGAAACAAAACATAGCCGTTTATGTTTATTCGATTATCAACTGGATAAGTTCAAATCTTGTTCAAATTGTCAAATTACCACCGTCACCGTCGTCTTTATACTGTCAAATTCAAAATATCATGTTCCTGGTCAAACTACACGTGTCTTTCCATAGACTTAATTTTGTCGCATAATATTATATCACTTGGAATTTTAGTTACAAACTACATAGACAATCTTACTTCCATGCTTTAGTCCTACTTCCATGGTTGGAAGGAAGCAAGAAGGAAGCAACCTTTAATGAAAGAGTTTCTTGAAAAAAGTTTTATTAATAAAATATCTTAAAAACATATTTGCTAACATTATTATTAACGCATGATACCTCGCACGCTAATGTGAGTATATCGAGCAATGATGTAGTGGTATTTATTATTTTTGTAGTAAAATGGGTTAAGTACAAGATAGTAGCGCACTTTGCTCTCTAGATAAAAATGTTTTCGCGATTGATGTAATGATAAATGGAACTTAAAATTTGTGTTGGTCAATGCTCTTATCACTAAGAACTATCGTAGACGATCGGTTTTTGTTGGAGTCAGATTTTATGTGTGAATGACTGTTTTTATCTGTTTTAATTGTTAATATTAATTAATTGGCTACAAAATTGTTCAAGGAATATTGTCATTCGCTGCTTGATCTAGTATTCACTAATATGATCTATCCTTTAATACGTTTAAAATAATCCAATTTTAAGAATTTCGCTAGCTCTATCTAGAGCTGGCGAAATTCTTTAAGTTGGATCCTCCATGATATTCTTACAGTGAACTAGCTATATTATATCAACATGTCAGTCTGTTTCAGTCAATTCAAACCAATTCAAAGTGATGTGTCGAATGTCGTGGAAACAGCTTATCCCAATACAATTTATGACTTCACTTCTTTTATTATCAACAAAATGGCGCTATATTTTATGTTACTTCATTATGACGTCACCATTACAACCTGTCCAGGTATACCTAGACAGGTATACCTGGACAGGTTGGTTAATGGTGACGTCATACCTGGACAGGTTAATATATAATAGGAAATAGGGGTTAAAGTGTGCTTTAACTAGGTATTTAATTAGATTTTTGTAGACCAGCGTGCTATTCTCTAAAATTGATTGCATCAGCTTAACGATCGCAATAATCTCTGATTTAATTAGCTGGTGCTCTCTCATTATTGGTTAAAATGCTTTGATGCACCAAGAATACTATAAATTCAGTCAGAGATTATTGCGATCGTTACACTAATGCAATCAACTTTAGTCAATATATAGAATAGCAGTTGAATATTTTATCGGCTGTCTGCGATACTTTTTAAAAAAACACAATACCCTTTTTTCCTGTTCTTTTTAAGCCAAGGTATAATGACACTGCCAACCTTGATCTACTGAGATTTTAAGTAAATTCATATTATTAGCTATAACGCTATGACTGAAGGTGAAATACGTAAACAGTTGAAAGTCAAAGAAACATTTTAGTGTGTTTATATTTTGAACACACAATACGAAAATGACAGAAACATTTAACCCCTTAATTTACCCCCTTAGGATCTACCCCCTTTAGATAAAATTCTTTCTAACATGATGCCTACGCCCTAAAAGAAACCTATTTTCTAAATTTCAAACTTGTAGACTTAGTAATAAAAAAATTCAGCAAAACTGTCATCCCATATATTACCACCTTTAAAAGACAATATTCGAAACAATTTTGATATACATGGTTTTTATTTATTAAGTGTAGGTACTAACTAGCCTTAAGCCTAGAAAATAGTCACTCTTGATTCAATTTTGTAAATTTTATTTTAGGTTAGTTAAATTATATATAACTTTTACGAATATTACGTATGTATGTTATAATATACAATATGTTATGACAAAGGTGGTTTCTAGCATTCGTAATGCAATATCGGCGATATTTCTTATACAGTTATCTGCTGTCACCTTGTCATTTTTCACTTATCCCATTTGTCTTGTCGATGTTTATTGAGTTCACTCGAAACGTATCAACCTTTCACGAGCTAAAAACTATACGAGCAGGTAGATATATTCTTTTAGAGGTAAGATTTTCTTGGCAGGAAAAATACCTATAACGTATACAATAATAAATATAATTAATGAATGCTCGTATCGCAAACAAAATACTGATTTAAGGATTCATTTAGTAAAATGTATCATAAATAGCATATTTTATGGAATATCGGTCCATTTCATAAATGCAGAGTAATTTTTATTATTAGAAATTACAAGCTTTTATTTGACATCCATGCATGTTTAGATCAAATTTTGTAAGCAGTATAAAACAACTTCCGATTTCCGATTGAACTGAAATTTTGCATGTACGTATATAATGTACCTATATGTAAATCAGATGATAGTGTATCCAGGAACTCTGTTTTAAAACGACGTAACACCATCGGGCTAGTTTAACAAGTCGTATTAGCATGTACTCTGGCTCTAGATGGTATCCAAGGTCTGATGATGGAGCCGGAAGGCGGCAATGGGAGCTCTGTAATAAAACTACGTCTACGCCATCATATTGATTCGTCTCGACAAGTACTCTGGTTCCTTGGAAGTCGCCTATGGGAACTCTGTAATAAAACAATGCAACCATAAAAGCTTGTATTAATAAAAAAAATAATTTGCACTAATTTTTAACTGAGGAATTTGATGTTCTGACAGCTTTTGTATTGAAAGTTGTTAAAACGTCAAACTTATTCGTCGACAGGAAGTTTTTCGGTGATTCAGAAATTAGCCCAGAATTCAAAAACCATCTCGCCTGCTAAAAAATAGTGTTAGCTAAACAATTTCAACACGTGAGCACAGAAATAGAAAAACGTGAAAAAGAAAATAAGCTAAACATTATTTTAATCTTCGTACGTATTTAAAAGAAAAATTCTATGTAAAATATTCTCTGTAATCCGCCTTGAATACGCAGATGGAAGGTCAAACGTGCAATAATCTCGAAAGTCTTTTTAAACGAGCTCAAGAAAGTTGTTCTCCTTTTTTCTAATGTTACTTGTTCTTTTGTATTTAAGTGAAATAACCTTGATACAAAGGGAGGTTTAAACATGTAAATGGGCTCTTATTAACCCCAGGCAAGAAAGAGGGTGTTATGAGTTTTCA
The DNA here is from genome assembly GCA_038048805.1 of Hipparchia sbordonii. NCBI lineage: Eukaryota > Metazoa > Arthropoda > Insecta > Lepidoptera > Nymphalidae > Hipparchia > Hipparchia sbordonii. The sequence goes on from CM076098.1 coordinate 7,287,042, forward strand.
TTTTGTTTTAGATAAAGTTAGACTCTAATCTTTACAAAGTGATTTTAAACGCGCTTAGCTTAAACAAAAAGTGTACTTAACTGATGACTTTTTGTCAATTTTAATGGTATGTTTTTAAACAAATACACTTGTTTTTTTCCTGCTAAGTAATACTTACTGTTTTTTTAGGTCTCTTTTAAGCTTAGTTTTGAAGCCAAGTTAAATAGGTAGCAAAATTGGGTTTGGAAAGGAAAATTAAGGTTTTTGTCTATATTGTCGCTATTTTGAGATTTATTTCATGTTTCCTCTAAAATGTAGGTAATAATAATATCATCAACAGGGCGCTCTGCTAAAGAGGCGTAAAATTAACTGTTTTTTTATAAGAATATCAGTAATAAGCAAAAATTCAATTCATTTAAATCCCTTTACAGCTTGCGAAAGTTTTTCGCTGTAACGCTTGGAGGCTTTAGGTAGAGGTGCAAATTTAAAGTGTGTAACTAAAGCACAGAACTGTCAGCGGGTGAGCATGAGAATTCCATTACTGCTTTTGGATTCACACGATCTTACTTCCACAGTGATGTACTTAGAACACACTAAGAGTTCATTATACAACTACTCAAAATCAAAGCAGTACCAAATTATTATTGAAAAGACGAGTAATGGATTAAAATTGCTAAACGACAGTTAGTAGGTATATAAAGAATGGATTGGAACTTATCAATATACGTACTCGTATACATTCATAGAGATAACGTAATGTAGTTTTTGTAGATTTTTTAAAAATTCACGCAGATCAATCATTTCGATCACAGATATAACACATTTTATAGATATTTTACATACTTATGTTCAAGTAAATATTTATAATATGGTGTTATCTACCTAGAAAGTAGATAAATATAAACGTAATTGGGTTTCCTTATAAACCTATGCAATGCACATTCACTGTTCGTCGAACAGAAACGACGCGGTGAACTCATAAAACCTTATCTTACTCCTTCGGGGAGCGTTTAAATATTCTGTAGTACTTGCACTTATACTCTCCCGATACCTACTCTTAGTTTCAGCACCTTAATCCATTTGGATTTAAATAAAAAGTCATTTTTATCAGTCATCTTTGAATTAATTATTATACCTACTACATAGCGTCGCTTATCGAACAACACCGCGCAAGTCGAAAACTGGCGGATTTTACTTTTAAAGTCGTTGAATAAAACTCTACTCCTCCCACTAATTAATATTACTTATCATCCATAAAAAGAACATTTATTTAAGTAAGACTAACTTATTATAATCTCTTGAAATCAATAAGTAAGTTTTTTCACCCTCCTATAAAATCAGTCAAAGTGATTTGAGCGGTGTTGATTGATAAGTGACGATAGGTACGGTTTCGATTTTTTGATGGGTTCAGTTCATCAAAAAATTAAAATTAATGGTTCACATGGGTTTCAAAAACCTCATTCCACGCGAACGAAGATGTGGAGGTAAAAGCTATAAAAAAATATGTCACACATGGGATGCCTAATTAAATCTTGATTAGTATTATTAATTTTTGTTAGTTTACCTACCTGTATGTATATCAAATGAATTCGAAACGAGTCGAGAGTGTTTTATAGCGTATGTAGGGAGTAGCAGAAAGGTTTTTACGCAAGAGCTTACCAAGCTACGGTTAGAATACGGCAAAGAGCAATTTCGTCAATTATCACTCATAATATGTAAAAAGCTCTAATTTAAGAAGAAAAATATAATCTTTATAATTGCTTAACTGAACGAGACATTTCACCGCGGATAATTGCCTTATCTGGTAATAAATTTTTTTTTTAAAGAGAAAAAAAAAAGGTTGAGTTTTTTGAGCAAAGAACCAGCCTGGCGGTCCAGCCAGTGGTGAAAATGCCACCAGTATTTTTGGCTTCATTTCACATGCTAGCATGGGTTGTATAGTAATCAAAGTTTAGCTATGAGTTTAATAATAATATTTTAATAGAGAAAAAAAAAAACAAACTTGTACCTTGTAAAACATAAATAAAATATAATTACTGTCAATACTATTTAAATGAATAATTAGTTATGCTGAACACGACTGTAATAATAATATCACAAACTAAGTGTACCTAATACTTGTGCTAGTACAATCTGCCTATTCATCGATCATTCTTCGTCGATCGTTCCATTTTCAGTCTGGACCTTGATCATCGCACTAAGGCGTCTTAGTACAGTAGATACGTATTTTCTGAGAAAAACTCATTATTTACTTATTTAGTTAAGTAGGCTTGCCGCACTAAGCGCTTCATCAAGTGGATCCTGGGATTGAAGTACCCGCAACAATGACGGTCTTTGGCTTTTGTAATACTTTATTATGTGACGGCAAAGATCCCCTGACAAAACTTTATTGGGACATTGAGTATGAACACTCTGGCTGATATGAGCACTAGTTATAATGGAGTAGGTACTTATTAGATATTAAAGAAGACTTACATAATAGAAATCTATATTGAAGACTTTTTTACCTTTAGTTGTAGGTGGAAAATAAAATTACTTAATCTCATTATGAATTTAGGCCTCAATTTTATAAAAGAAAAAGAATGATTATATTCAAGTATTAAGGTTCAACAAATATTTTTGTAATTAATACATGTTTTAATACTCGTAATAATATTTTTAAAAATAGAATACTCTTAATAAAAATCCTAGAAAGTCCAGATTAATTTTCTTACCAATTAAGCAAATTGCTACCAACGCAAAACTATAAATATTTAATGCTAAAAGAATATCAGACGTTAAGTGCCTCTGTGGAATCAAATTAGTCACTGTCATCTCGTATTTTCGGATGGAGTATTCGATATTCTTGTCTAGTGAAGTGTAGTACCTACTTCCTCTTTGCGATGGCTGGGGTTCAATACAATATACTAAGTTCAAGTCTAAACACACTCCTCGGTCCTCGTACACTTAATTAAATAAAATTATTCGCTAAATAAAGTTATACTAAATATGCATAAGATATATCTTATTCTGGCTGGATTTCTGGCTTCCAGCAAACTATTTAATTGAAAATACATTGTTAATTTTCATGACTATATTGTATGTTTAGTCAGTTTTTATAGGATTTCGGATGCACTGTTCATTCTGGTCAACTTATCCTATTCCTAATTATGCCGGACAGAGATCGATAAAGCCGTCTATTATATGCTACATTTTTCTTCTTTTATTAATATATATGTATTTTGAACTGTGTGTTATGGTGTACAAGTAATGAATTAAATAATAATTTAGATGGGTATATATTTATTTGTTTCAAATATATTGATGGACTTTTCGATTACGTTCCCTAATCCGAGACTTATGAAACTTTCACAAAAGTTTTATCAACTTTGAGTTCCAACGTCTCAATCCTGATCAGATGAGGTAATGCCTCAATTGATGGGGATTTTCCATTATTTCTATTTGATATTGTAGATGCAATGTATTTGGCTTATTCATTCGTGTTCTAACTTCCCAATCCTGATGGTCACATAGTACTTAAGTAAGAATTGAGACAATTAGTAGCTCTTCTTTGCTGAGGTTATATCCATTATAATTTAGGATAATAATATACCTCTAAGGGTAAATATAAATTACCTTAAAAAGTGATTATATTTTCCTTAATTTAAAGCAAATTATTGAAAATCAACAACTATAGTAAAATACTAAAAACGATAAGAATGTACAACATGAAATAATGTGAGAAAAACCAACCCGTGTGCACCGAATCCCGTCAAAACGGTTCCATTGCTGCCACTATTGGCTGGTCATTCCTCTGTTCGGCGTCATCAGGTCTCGACTTCTACAATAGGTACATTATAATGTACCAAATTGTCCATAAGTAAAGAGAAAATAATGTTTAGCTAGCAAAATACTATAAACAGCGTAGGCTAAAATTAAGGTGGTAAAATGTACCACCTTCAATCATGCTTTATACTCAAACAAAGCTTATTGCGTCGCAAAGCCGAAGCGGTAATGGACAGAGCACATCGAAGTGCAGAAGAAGAGCAGTTCGAAGAATACTGAGACATGCAAAAGTCCAAAAGACCAAATGTCCAGCAGAGATCGTCTATCGATTGTCAAAGAAAAAGCACAGCACAGTCCATGCAAAATAAACAAAATCAGGCGCTGACATACTTTAATTAATGTCACTTTAGATTTATATATTTCAAGTGTTCATGGGCGGCGGTAATCACTTAACATCAGGTGACCCGCCTGCTCGTTTGCTCGCAAAAAATAAAAAAATAAAAAAAAAATACCTGAAATTACCTTACGGTACTAAGTAATACTATGTTTAGGAAATTGCCTTAAAGAAAATATTATAAATAACACAGGGATAAAGAAATATACGAAATAACGTCATTAATTCTGAAACGCCACCGTTAAATTATTAAAAATGGGGTAAATGGAGTGATATGTACTGAGTTTTACAGCGGCAATAATTCATAAGCCGGGGGCGTAATGTGCGTGAAATAGATTCAATGCGCGCCCTTTTCTAGAAGAAATGTGCAAATTTGACTCCGCCCTATTCGAACGTTAAATTAATTTTTATCGTAACCTTAACATAAACTTCAAAGGAATTGGTGAAGAATGCCATTCTTATAGGGTAAGGATGCTGAATATGAGATGGTTGCCAAATATGAGATAGTGAGGTTTTGGCGAAACTAATCGCCGCAGCTATTTGGCGATACTGTCACCAGAAGCCGCGTGGCAACAGACTGAAACATGTGTTGGTGCTTCCCAGTTCGAGGCGAAGTCAGGTTGTGTACGTGCGGATTTTTACGAAACCACAAAATCCGATTTTTGACACCAAATATTAACGAGGTATGTTACAACTTTATAGTCACACTAAATGATTTAAATTTACAGTAATTGTATCAGTTATATGATTAATTTTACAATGCATTTGCAGTTTAGTTGTATTTTCTTCGTCAAGAAAAATATTGTAAAGTCGGACTAAAGATTTTATGGGTTCATCAATCAACATCTGAAGAACATCAAGCACTTGGCACAAGCACATGATAATATATTATTAAGTTGTTACTAAAACCTTTTTATTTAGTAGTACGATGTTGTAGATTAATAAATATCGCCAATAAAAAGCTTTTTGAATTGATTTCTTTCCTTTTTCTCTAAATCTATACTATCTCATATTAAAAACCCTTGGTATCTCATAATAGGAGACCATTTCCCTGAGACGTAATTTCTGACTTTTCTAATATTATCTGATATAACAAAAAATCTATTATACCTAGCACTAAACGGTCTTTCAAGGATAAACTTCATTAAATACTTATCGAATATAAATAATTTTCATAGTCATTAGTGCAATAATTTATTTTTTATGGCCGAATATGTAAATGGTATCTCATATTCGGCATCTTTACCCTACCCTTTTTCACCAATAAACGCAAATATGTATCTACTGCTTTTGTTCTTTATTGGTTAATGTTGTAGCAATCTATTATATTCTTCCACACCACACAAAAATTAACACTTATTCAGACACTATTTTAATGGCCATACAATGCTTTTTGTTAAAGTTTGATGACTGGTAGCGACCTCTAAATCGTATCAAGAAATTAAAAGAAAAAAATCTGTTTCATATTTAGATGTAATAAAATTGAATGACAAAGTGCCCCGATGAAAATTAAATAAGTCAAAAAATAAGGACCACCCTAATACCCACTAATATTTTATGAGCCATTTTATTTCCCATTTGACATGGACACGTACGATCATTCTTATGGACATTTAAAAATAATGTAGAGCAATAATATATTTCAATTTTTTTTTTAATTTTAACTTAATTATTTGAAAGTAGAAAAACTATCGCTTTACTGTTTTATTAGTTTCTCTGTCTAACTTTTTTGTACGTGCTATTATAACGCAAAAAAAAGATTGAAAAAAATTGAATTTTTACGCCTGGAATTAGTCAGCTGATAGAAATATTGAGCATTTATTTTTGACTGGGCTCATTTTCTTTTAACAAGATACCTATAATATTTTAAGTAGGTAAGGTAAGTATGTATTTAAAAAAAAAACTTTATCTATTAATCAATGTGTGTGAGAATTAAAAGAAAAAAAAAGGCGAGAAAATGAACGCGTTGGATCGCAGTGAAGTAGCCATGAATAATCCTGCCGTCAGCGCCACGCGAGCGCGCTGCCCAATTAAAAACCTACTCTTTCCAGGACTTTTAGCTGAGAATATTGTATAATAAGCCAGTAAAATACCCCACTCGACGCCCACTAGGGCCGGCTATGAAATATACACTCGCCTTTATTACGGCGAAATGAAACGCTTAAGCCGCTTTATTTGATTAGATTGAATTTAACCGCTTTTTATCAATACACTTTTATTATCACATATTATTCTCATTGCAATGACAAAATAATAATAATATGTTCTTTCAAATTTATGAAGAATTTTAAATCCCTGGATTTTTTTACGTCAACTAGTTAATCTTAAATAATGCTAACTGACTTTAAACAAAACAAAGTAAAGTAACTAATTTTATAAATGCGAAAGTGTATTTTTTTTTTGGTTTGTTGGTTTGTCTTTCAATCTCGCTGCAACAGAGATACACATCGACGTGGTTTTTGGCATGGGTATACTTGAGGACCTGGAGAGTGATATAGGCTACTTTTTACCCTGGAAAATCAAAGAGTTCCCCCCGGATTTTAAAATCTATATCTACGCGAAGTCGCATCAGCTAGTATTATATAATTTGTAAAGCCTATAAAATACTCTAAAAGCCCTAAGGAACCTCCCTGCAACTGGAATAATGACAAAAATATATTTATAGACAAAATAATCTATGCCTTTATCGAAAGTTATCATTAATTTTGTTTGAGTGCCTACTCGTACTAATGTTACTAACTATTTGCTGAAATAATGGTTTCCGATGTACAAAAAGGAAGTTATCTGTTTAAATATGTACATAGCTAAGGCGTTCCTTTTAAAATGTTTTTATGTATAAATAACGTAGCAATTTTGGTTAAAAGACGGTTCAAGAAAGGAATACTTATTCGTCTCAATCGTAAAAGGTTCGACGGAAGCTTCTGACTTGTTCGTGGCGTGAAGTGGCCACTTATATTGAATCTAACATAAAATTTCAATTTCAAATTCTCGATAGGCTTTTTCAAATTTCTTTGACTGTTTGAATTTCGCGTCTAACTACTGCTTTCAGAGACATTCATTAAATTATAATACTTAATTAGTATTTATGAATTTTTTATTAAATATTTTAATGAGTTGTCATTTGTTGAAAGTCAAAGGTTTAGTACCTACAGTTTTGCATATAGATGACTCTGATAGTGATTTTTTGAAATCTCATCTACGGAGAACCGGCTATTAAAAATCAAACAAAACTCATATACGTAACAATTATTAATGAAACTAAAAATATGACAGATAGTATCCACATTTATCAGGAGTCTGTAAAACAAACAATCATCCCAGCGTATTGTTTATTTTTCTAAGCTATTTCGTTACCGTTCAACAAGTGGCTTACAATAAACAAACGCTCGCTTATATAATATGAGCGTTGCAGACTTGAGACATATCTTTTGAACAGATAAATAATGAGGATAGTTTTAATATCTTTATGCAAGATAAAAAATATATCTTGCATAACTATTTATAACTAATCTCTATATGTTACGGTACGAACAAATTTTTAAAAAAATATTTAATTAAGTGATGTTTGTTCGATATATTTTCAATGGAAAAGTTCTAATTTTATTTCTTTTTTCTTAAGTATAAGATAACTTGTTATACTTAGATAGCTTATACAAGTATATTTTGTAGCTTTATTTTACACTGTAAGTATTCTATTAAAGATAACTTAATAAATAGCTTTTTTAAATAAACTAAAAATAATTTCTGGTGAGTTTTAAAATTAATTATAAATGGCTATGATACCTAGACAAACAATTTGTCTAGACGTAGGCAGTTGGACTAAACTAAACTATCAGGAAACTTACAGAATACTATACTAACTATAGAATACCTATAAGCGACTGTCTTGCAGATCGTTTGCGATTCCAACCACTTAACCAAATAATACGTACCTACCTACGTTTGTATTAATTAGAAGAATTGGGGGATATTGTAAACAAATTAATATTAGAACACACATTGTGCTCCCGTTACATTAGTGATGACGGGTTATGAGAATGCTGTGTGACTGTGTATTCCACGGGCAAGGGTATTTTTGTTTATAAACATTTTTTTTAGTTATTTCCTTTAAATTTGTACTCAAATATTCAACTTCATCTGGGTAGATTTAGTTTTTAGGGTTCCGTACCCGAAGGGTAACCAACGGGACCCTATTACTAAGCCTCCGCTGTCCGTCCGTCCGTCCATCCGTCTGTCTGTCATCAAAATTATTTATTTCATGTAGGCCAACTTGTAGCTCGTATGATACGTCATGACTCTACTACCGTTTCGGAGTGCAGATTGTCGGCAACACTGGCCAACTGATTAATATTAAGTATAATTATTTGTAGGAAAGTAGGATTAGAGTGATTATTGTTTAAAGCGCCATTTAGTGACGGTAGTCTTGTAACGTTTCATGACGGTAGTTTCGTAGCATTGGTATCATTGTTCCCTCCCCACTCGTTCGGTCCGTATAAATACAGCGCTTTGGACGTTATTAATTCATCTCTTCCAGAGACTCAAACGGCTATTGGATGCTCCCGCGTCTAGGTCGTTGTGCTTGATTGTGGGAATGTGATAGCAATCGCGCCCTAATCAAATAAATATTGCCTATAGATTTTGATGAGTGTAATTAATTGTTGATTAAATAATACTTTGATATTTTTGATAGTTACCCTCACGTTCAGATGGTGGTTTGTCTGACGTGTTGCGGTTAAATAGATTAGATGTGAGGACAGGGGCCGTTATAGGGGCGGTTGGAGACGGCTTTAGGTAGGGTTTCAGCGTTTTAAGAGATCAGATCTCTTAAGGCGTGATTAGTTTAGAGTTTTAAATCCCCATTTCTGGATTGTGTCCTACAGTTCAGAAGTGGGATAGAACCACGTTGCCTTGATTTGCTCAAGTCATCTTTACAGTTGTATTGTTTTGAATGATTTGGAGTCAAAAAATGAGTCATGAGGTTAAATATTGAAACCGAATCTTTTGTTATTTTTGGTAAAATCTTAGAATCAATAAGATAAATTATTAGAGGTTGTATGAATAAATTGGATTAACGTTTTATCTGGTATTCCCTGATGGTAAAGTGGTAGTTTCATGATATTAAAGAAAAACCGAGTCTGGTTTTGTTTGATTGGAAGAATATTAACAAGTGGAATCAGTTGTGGTTGTATACCGCAATATTATGGTTGTGTTCCACAGTATTAGATTATTCTATTACTGCGGTTATGTAAGCCGCTTTAATGTATTTATTTACTGATTTATTTATACTATTACTGCGGTTATGTATGCCGCTGTTAAAGTATTTATTTATTCATTCATTTTATATATTTATTTATTCTATTACTGCGGTTATGTATGCCGCTGTTAAAGTAATTATTGATTAATTAATTTATTTTATTACTGCGTTTATATATGCCTTTACTTATTTGTATATATTTATTTGATTTATTTATTGTTGCTGCGGTTATGCGTGCCGTTATTAAAGTAGTTGTTTATGGATCTATTTGGAGGTTTTAAGTTCAAGTTAATTGTTGAGTTCAAGTTAGTTATTGAGTTCAAGTTAGTTATTGGGTTCAAGTTAATTGATGGGTTCAAGTTAATTGATGGGTTCAAGTTAATTGATGGGTTCAAGTTAATTGTTGGGTTCAAGTTAATTGTTCGGTTCAAGTTAATTGTTGGATTCAAGTTAACTGTCGAGTTATAGTTGAAGAGTTACATTTAACTGTCAAGTTAAATTTGACTATCTAGTTAAAGTTCACTATCGAATTAAAGTTGACTGTCTAGTTAAAAGTTGACAGTCTAGTTAAAAGTTGCCAGTCTAGTTAAAAGTTGACTGTCGAGTTAAAAGTTGACTGTCGAGTTAAAAGTTGACTGTCGAGTTAAAAGTTGACTGTCGAGTTAAAAGTTGACTGTCGAGTTAATCGAGTTAAAGTTCACTGTCGAGTTAAAGTTCACTGTCGAGTTAAAGTTCGTTACCAAGTTAAAGTTCGTTACTGAGTTAAAGTCCGTTACTGAGTTAAAGTTCATTACGTACTGAATTAAAGGTATGCCTTACTTTAGTAACAGTGTTAAAAATATAAAGGACAACCCTGGTCCTGTTAACATACTGGACAACCCTGGTCCACTAATTTCGGGACAACCCTGGTCCTGTTATGCTTTGGACAACCCTGGTCCACTAATTTCGGGACAACCCTGGTCCTGTTAGGTACTGGACAACCCTGGTCCGGTATTCATTTTTGGACAACCCTGGTCCTTAAATGAAAGATTTCAGGACAACCCTGGTCCTGTTAGGTTCTGGACAACCCTGGTCCACTAATTTCGGGACAACCCTGGTCCTGTTCTGCTTTGGACAACCCTGGTCCACTAATTTCGGGACAACCCTGGTCCTGTTAGGTACTGGACAACCCTGGTCCTTAAATGAAAGATTTCAGGACAACCCTGGTCCTGTTAGGTTCTGGACAACCCTGGTCCTTAAATAGTAATGTTTTATTTTCAGGCTACAAGATTAATATTAGAATTAATTATGTGTATAATAATAATGTTTTATTTCAGGTTACAGGACCCATAGTTTTGCATATATTGGGTGTACAAATTAATTCGGTCCGTTTTAAAAAGATGGCTCTGGCTGTCATGAATGTTTTATTGTGACAGTTGATCTCGGTGGTTTCAGAGAGGTTAGACATCTGTCAATAACATTCCGTTCCCATCACTTCGAATTTCGTAAAAGAACTTGTTTTTAATTTTTTTGAATATGTCAAATTTTGTGTTAACTAAGCAGCATCTGCGGGAAGTTTTAATTTTTTGCTTCAATTGGAAGAAAAGTGCAGCAGAAGCGCATCGAATGCTTGTGGAAGTTTATGGTGATAATGCTCCAACTGATAAATCATGTAGGGAATGGTTCCGACGTTTTAAGGATGGTGATTTCAGCGTTGAAGATAAGCCTAGACCCGGACAACCAAAAAAATTCGAGGATGAAGAATTGGAGGCATTACTCGATGAAGATCGAAGTCAAACACAAGAGGAGCTTGCAGATAGTTTAGGAGTGACTCGACAAGCAGTTTCTGTACGATTGAAGTCCATAGGAATGATTCAAAAACAGGGATACTGGGTTCCTCATGAATTGAAACCAAGAGACGTTAAACGTTGACGACAACGCTCGACCTCATGTCGCAAACGTCGTCAAAAAATATTTAAGTAGAAACACTCAAGTGGGATATTTTACCACACCCGCCGTATTCTCCGGACCTTGCTCCTTCGGATTACTGGTTATTCCGACGGATTCAGCACGACTTGGCTGGTCACCGGTTCACTTCTTTTGCAGAAATAGAAAATTGGATCGGAAGTTGGATTGCCTCGAAAGACGAATCATTTTTTCGAGATGGAATTCGAAAATTGCCTGAGAGATGGGAAAAAGTAGTAATCAACGATGGACAATACTTTCATTAATCTATTAATTTATTTTGATTTAAAAATAAATATATTTTTAACAACAAAAAACGGACCGAATTAATTTGTACACCCAATATATGTTGCGTTAATATTATAATTAATATAGAATTTGTATTATTCGTGGAGCTAAGAACTTATAATACAGTGTTTTTAAGCTGCCGTACCTTGTTGTCAGTCGCCCGAGGTCGAACGACTCGATTTGGATGGCCGACTGTCGGCAACACTGGCCAACTGATTAATATTAAGTATAATTATTTGTAGGAAAGTAGGATTAGAGTGATTATTGTTTAAAGCGCCATTTAGTGACGGTAGTCTTGTAACGTTTCATGACGGTAGTTTCGTAGCATTGGTATCATTGTTCCCTCCCCACTCGTTCGGTCCGTATAAATACAGCGCTTTGGACGTTATTAATTCAGTCTCTTCCAGAGACTCAAACGGCTATTGGATGCTCCCGCGTCTAGGTCGTTGTGCTTGATTGTGGGAATGTGATAGCAATCGCGCCCTAATCAAATAAATATTGCCTATAGATTTTGATGAGTGTAATTAATTGTTGATTAAATAATACTTTGATATTTTTGATAGTTACCCTCACGTTCAGATGGTGGTTTGTCTGACGTGTTGCGGTTAAATAGATTAGATGTGAGGACAGGGGCCGTTATAGGGGCGGTTGGAGACGGCTTTAGGTAGGGTTTCAGCGTTTTAAGAGATCAGATCTCTTAAGGCGTGATTAGTTTAGAGTTTTAAATCCCCATTTCTGGATTGTGTCCTACAGTATTCTGCTGAGAAGAGCCGGCAAGAAACTCAGCAGTTGCTCTTTTCATAACAAAATATTACAATATTAATGTTTAGCTACATTTATTACAATGTAATAACATCGGGCTGTATTTCATGATCCGTAATAGGTAGAGAGTTGAAAATTTCAGAGACAACAAATAATAAAAATAAATTTCTCTACTAGAAACGTGTTCTTTTCGGCGTTTTTTGGTACGGAACCCTTCGTATGCAATTCCAACTTGCATTTGACCGATTACTAAAAATCCCGTGGGTGAACTCTTTGATTTTCTGGGATAAAAAGTAGTCTTTACTCTACTCCGTCTTCAATACAATAATCAAGCGAAAATCACGTCTGTTGTGGTGCGATCCGAATTCTCTAAGGGTGATATTGAAGAACAAACCAACAAACAAACACTTTTTCATACTATCAGTAGGGATAACACAATTAATTTAGTAGCATATACCCTTTTTTTATACTATATACTCGCAGAACATGCAAGGCGTGAGACAATTTCTTTAAAAGCCCTTAATATCTGTTTAGGGCCCTTATCGCGAAAGGGGTACTAAACAAGCGCCGCAGTAAACATTATTTAGAAAAAAGGAAACCACGGGGAGTTTACTTGTTTCATAAAGGCGGCTCTTTGTGGCATCAGATAGCGGTGGATTTGCGGCCAGTCCATTAACAAATTACCTCTTACAGCTCCTTTAAATACTAAGGAGATTTTTTATTTAACTAATCTAAACTGTACTCTATTAATTCTTGTTACGTATAAGTAAGTGGGTGAGTAATTAAGTAAAAATAAATATTTCATTAAGTATTTCTCCATTACATCTCAATTATTTTAGAAATTCTGTAAAGAAGTCCATAATCTCAATACTTATCTACTCCATATAATAAATCTCAACAAAGGGTTTTAAGCTATTGCATAGCTTCTATCGCGGGCCTTGAGCGTGGAGACCGAATCCAGAAATTCCGTAACGAAAATAACCTGACACGGGACTCCTCTCACCGCTAGATGGCGTTGATAAAAAATGCTATGCAAAAGCTTTACCGCGGCAGTCCCCGAGTGCCACACGTCTTTTTTAATTTCTAACCATTTACACTAGGTAGGTAGCTATGCCAAGTCGGTATACATAATGCCGAGTTAGTTAATCGTTTTTGTTACTGTTAACAATTTGGGTTGAACTTATGTTTAAAAAAAATGTTGACTACCAGCTATGCCAGTGACTTTATTTACGTAGAGTTAGGTTTTTAAAATCAATCGGAAACTTTTTACCTAGCTGCCGACAATAAAAGGGGTAGGTATTATAACTTTCACGTGTGAATCTGTAATCTGTGTCTCTGTATATCTGTCTGTTTGCTCTCCAACGAATGGAGCGATTTTGATGCGGTTCTTTCTGTTAAAGCTAACGTGATCGAAGTGGATCTTGGCTATAACTTATGAAGATCTGTTCAGGCGTTTGAAGATCATCAGCTCCTTTCTTACTTGGTGCGTTTGGTTTGACATTTGATGGACCTACCTACTGTTACTCCGGATTAGCAGCAAACTGGGTAATAGGATGTTGGGTATATCACAACATAGTTCGTCATAGATTCACATGTTGGCAGTTTTTGTAAATTAATTAACACCATGCTGTTAATTAATCAGGATAAAAGTAGGTAGGTAGTATAAGTAGGTATCTTATTATAATTCTCTTGTATATCTCTTTGCGAAATTTTGTCAGAAACGGTTCGTTGGTACGCGTGGAAAGGTAACAAACTAACAGACACGGAGTTATATTTGATTTTATAATATTAGTGAGAATTTTATTATTAAAAGTTCTTTCTAAAAATATTTTTTCTCAATCTGAAGTCCATATTATTTTCCAGCGCCATCTATCAAATCAGGCATACATTCGGTCATTGCTGGGTTCGCTGAAAGCTGAGGCTGAAAGCAAAAAAGGTTTGAAAATAGTCAGCCTTCTTTTAAAATATTAGGTATATTAGTAAAGTTGTTAATCATAACTTCATATCATAATAATACAGTTTATAATTACATGTCAAAGCATAAAATTAATATGGTTTTTACCGTAGTTATAGTAAAGTAATAGAAAACTTACCTCAACTGCGATACTTATATTTTTGAATACAATAGTCAGCGAGTTTGCAATTTACGTATTGCTAATCCACTATTTCACTGTGATTGCAACTAATAACAGGATCAAATATTGGACCTGTTTCCCGACAAGTAATCGGAAGTTCATCAGCGCATATGGAATTGCACCAGAGTATTACAAAATTTCGATTTATTTCAAAATGACTCGCAACAAATTTTGCCAAAGATACCTAAACAGTTACCTACATAATATACCTATCTACTAATCAATACACATAATATTTCTATAAACATATAATTATAATATGTAATATTTTTAGGAAAATAAGGGGAAATATGATAGCATTAATTTTGCGTTATAATTTTAAAACTCATAAACCTCTTTAAAACCAAAAACAAATAAAACACGTATAATTTTAGTTGAGTTCTTTTATATTTTTAGTATTGACTGAATTTTAACTACATAATTATAGGAATTTAGCCAACGAATTTAGTTATTTTCTTTATATTTTGTTTTTAGTTGGGTTTTCCATAGTCGTAAAAGTCTGGAAGGGAGTGAAATAATATATTCAAGCACCCTTCAATACCTTTATGATCATTGAGCATATTATTGCGAATCTCGAATTTCTTATTGTTGGGAATCTCGAATCTCTTTCGAATCTAATCGAATTTTTGAGTACTCTATGGGTTGGTCGATTAAAGTCTGTTCAAGAATTTATTTGAGATGTAAACTTTATGATGCAAGATAAGATAATTTATAAATTGTACTGTACCTTGCTGCAGTCGAATGCACAAGCAACATATTCACGTCCCGGTTTATTTATCACAACCCGTTTCGTTGTACGATATTGCTTTGAAACGACTACAACGATTTTAATTAAACGAACTAAAACTTTCTGCCTTGCAAAATGTGCTTAGTGGTACCTAAAAGAGATTCTGTTAAATCATTGTTACTTTTGTTTCGAGTTTATTATATTATTTATTATTATTGCAAGCAATACGGCCTCCTTAATAGGTTACGACTGCTTAATTAATAATGTCTAGACGCTGTTAGCTCTGACTGTCTAGAAAACTTAAATGATAATAATATACTACCTACCCAACCTACCTACTTATTTATTTGCCCTCATCCACAGAGCTCCATCCTACCTTTCGTTCCTTCTCTTCTTGGTTTTCTGGATAGATCAGTGGGGTAAGCGTTTTTAACTATAGTTCTATTAAACCCATGCGCTTGCTTGCCATACTAAGGTGCCTAAGAAATGGCTGTTAATTTTTTACGCGACTGTATGAGCCCAAAAGACGGATTATGGGTAGGGTACATACACAAAATAATATTATTTTAGCAGTCTATGTATTTATATAATTATTTACGTATGTTCCACCGTTCCCAAACTTCTGAGACAGTTTTGATGAATGAGGTGTCAATATATGTATGTTTGTTTGTATTTACGTAAGTTCCACCGTAGCGCCTGTACTACTGAGTCGATTTTGATGAATGAGGTGTTAATCGATTCGTTATAGTCCGATTGACATAGGCTGCATTTTATATGAAATTATTTTATAGTTATAGTTTTTCACCTTTTTGCTTGTTTACGCCTAGACATAGATAGCTAAATGGAATTAAGTAACAAATGAATGTAGCCGAGTGAGGCGCAAATGACGCAACATGACGTCAGATCCGGCAGCGGGCGCAAGCGCACCGGCGGCGCCGGAAGCCGGAAGTTGCGGTGAAGCGCAATCTGGAGTCGGCCAGCGGGAAACAGTGAATCAAGTTCAGGCTGCCTCACTGTTTTATGTACGGCATTGTAAAAGATATATGGGTGCGTTTCGTTCACTAGCCAGCGGTTGTGGTTGCCAGAGCTTATCCTTAATGTATGTGTTAGCGGAATGTAGCATTTTAGAGGACTAAGAAACGCGTAGTTCTAAAAAAATAATGGGTGACAGTTTGATAAATTGAAACGGTTTCACTATTATCTACCGCACACAGTTAAACATTAATTAGTGAAATTGGGTTCCATCTTCTGTAAATACCCTGTAAGAGACATTGTTTGTGGGCTGTGTTGTAGAATGATAAATGTAACACTTTTGAGCATCACACAGTGTATTTAATCGGACATAAACGAAGAGGGAGGATTCAGAGGAACCGTCAAAATTATCTCAATTAAATTACCTACTGTATTTATTACACATGATAGTGTTTCAAAGTTACAGTAGTAGAATTTCAACTCAAAGGGCGAGCTATGTTAAACTATACTTTTATAATTCGATCTCTGTTCGATTAATTAAATCTTCATAATATGAGTTTAGAAGGTTATTTTGGAACCACAGTCAGGATTTAATTTAATTCATATTTATAGACGTACAGGAATGCGTACCTAGGTAAAGTAAGGTTAACAAAACAAGAATAAAATATTAATTCCCGCTTTCAAACCGCACGAAATTTCGTTTAACTAAAATATACTTAGTCGGCAACGTGTCTATGCGAATCACTAGTCTTGTGGCGCACATGTCGAAACTTTCTCCTCGAATCTCTCCTCGAACGTAGAGCTCCCTTGTAGTTGCAACCTGCTCCCAAGTTTCCATCTAACCGGAACAAAATAGACATGTATTAAGAAATACCTAATTAATTTAATGTCATTTGCTTTAACGGTGAAGGAACCGTGAGGAAACCTACATGCCTGACGCCGAGACCAAGCTAAGTCAAGGCACGCTTTACAGCGTGCCTTGACTTAGCTCGGATTGAAGATAAGAGTTACAACGAGACACAAATATGCTCCAACATAAATCTGTCTCGTTTTATGTCTGTCTTGAGTCTGAGAGGAGATAGAGTGCGGTCTATAGATTTCCTGAGAGTCTGTCAATCCGCACTGAGCTTTAGCATTTATCCCGAGTAGTAAGAGGCGATGGGTTGAGATGAATGAAATAAATTAATAAACATTTATCCAGCTCACACAAATAAAAATATACAAAATTTTAGTAACATTAAGGCTGAAATCTACGGACCGCACCCACACTCCGCTCAGACCCAAGACAGAGATAAAACGAGACAGATTAATGTCAGACCATATTTTTGTGGTTCGTTTCAACTCTTACCCAAGTCCGAACTGAGCCAGAGTACACTCTATAATGTATGAATATCAAATGAATCTATTAACCTTAAATATGTTCAAGGCTCTATCTAACGTTACCGCGGCGCGCCCATATAATAGTCAAATTGCTGAAACTACACCATGATTAAATTTGTCCTTTATGACAGGAGCATGAATGCCTTTTCCAAAGCAGAGATTTGACCGCTACTTCAAAATTAAAAGCTCAAAATGTATTTTATGTAAACCATAATTGTACCCACTTATTGTGGATACTTGTGGCTCTTGTGATAATTCAAGACTCTACTACCGGTTCGGCAAGCATGAAATGTCGGCAAGAAACTCAGCAGTTGCAGTTCTCAACGTAGAATTTCAGTATGTGTGGAGTCCTGATGCTGCAGGGATTTTGTCCACTAAAACTGTTGGGATTTAGAAACTGTTGATTGTGAATTGAAGCCGCGGACGAAGTCGTGGGCGTCCGCTAGTATGTTTCTAATATTAATGTTAAACAGAATATGGAGAATACTTTCAAAAATTGAATTATAAAATCTCTCTAAACCAAAACATTCCCGGCAATAATTCTATGTGAAGCACTAGTCGTGTAGTGTACATGTCGAAACTTTCTCCGCGAACTTCTCCCGAACGAAGCGTAAAGGCTTGTTCCTTGCAACCTGTTCTAAGGTTTGTTTTCAACTATCACTAAACCCGGTGAAATATTTATCTTTGATTATTATTATTATGTTATGCTGCAACTTCATTCGAAATCCTTTATTTTCCGGGGATAAAAAATTATTATATCCTTCATTTGTCTAAATTGATTTTGGCATATATATCATCTATTATGAATGAACCTATGAATGGGCAAACCGACATACCTACATCTTCATAAATAATAATTAATTTTAATCTTAATCGTAATAAAATCTTTTTAAGCTATTGCATAGCTTCTATCGCGGGCCTTGAGCGTGGAGACCGAATCCAGAAATTCCGTAACGAAAATAACCTGACACGGGACTCCTCTCACCGCTAGATGGCGTTGATAAAAAATGTTATGCAATAGCTTTACCGCGGCAGTCCCCGAGTGCCACACGTCTTTTTTTAAAATCGTGACGAATTAAAATGTTGAATGAAAAAGAAAGTTTCTTAGTTTCTATGTAGGCATCTACAAGGTGTAATATCAAAACTAGTCCGCAAAAACGTGCAACGTGGCAGCAATGTGATGCGTGCGACGTGAAATGCGTTATTTGAAAAGCTATGTGATAGAATGGAAAGATTATTGTGGTTTACTGTATACGTACTGCAAATTCGTGCCAAGTCTGTGTAATTTAAAACATGATTAGGTTATCACGTCACACGTCAATTTTGAAAACCGCTTTAATCTCATTCATTAGCTTTTGTACAAACAGCCGATTCGGTTGAACATTTTACTTATGCGTGCCAAAACAAAGCCTTGTTATGTTTTTGTTTTTGATTTGGCGCAAAGTACTTGTTTATAACACCGGCTGAATCTCATGCGTAATCGCACGTAAAGTCTACCAAATGTTTCGTTTTATTCGTAAACTTTTCTAATTTTTTTTAGTCAGGTAACGATATAAGTAGGTGAAATTGATTTATACTCACTCTCACAAAATGTATCTTTTTCTGAAGTTATTTTTTCTCTTCGAGAAAATCTGTAATTGGCTATATAATTTTCACTAGGTTTTAAGTCAAATATTGTTATAATTCGCAGTTAATTAAAAAATAAATAGATAAATAGATAAATAAATAGATAGAGAGAGAAATAGAAAAATAAAATAAATAAATAGATACCTAGTTGTAAAAACTCTCAATTTGCTTTGGGAAATAAAAAATATTTCCACTATAATAAGGTATGTAATTATTTTATTTATAAATCAGCAGATATATAATCCTATTTAATATTATAATGCGATAGTTTGGACGTATGGATGGATGGATGTTACTCAATCACGCCGCGACAACTGAACCGATTTGGCTGAAATTTGGCGCAGAGATAGATTAGAGTCTGAAACAACACAAAGGCTACTTTTTATACCGTAAGGCGTAAAATAAAAGAACTCCCGTGGGAATTAAAAACCTCAATCCACAAAATTCGAGGGCTACATCAAGTTATATATTTTTTATCCTATATTTTTCATAGTAAGTTCTCTCCTCTCTTTGTCAACCGGTAGGCGTTTACAGCTAGACACCTTCTCTTGTAGGCACTTCTTTCCGCTTCGTTCTTGTAGCGCCTGTATCAGTGGTTCCTTGCAACTCGCTTGGCGTCGCGCATCGTCTATTCTATACCGGTCGCTTTTATGAGGCCTTTACTTAGTGGCATTTCTATTTTTCACAGTATGGTTTATTTTTAATATTAATTGATATATTTCGAAATAATGCAGGTAACAGTATCTACTGATTGTTAATAAACTTCGAGCACAACATTAGGGCAAAAGCCAGAATCTCCTGAAAGGCTTCGTATTACATATATTATATTATAATTAGTTAACTCCCATTTCCAACATGGTCGACCAGATGACGCTCCTTAATTCAAACGTCTCTCAATTAATAACTTTGGAAATTAGCGGGAAGTGCTAATTATTCTATCTTCATCTCGAAATGGATGCTTTCAAGTAAATCGAACTCTGAGTAGTAAGTACTATAACAGATTTAATGTTCTGTAAAATTGAAACCGTAATAATTATTGAGAATCTGGCAAGTATAGTGTGGAATCTATAATATATAAATTATATAAATTCATGTTGACATATTTCTGGAATTCTATATTTAATGAACGGAAATTTACGGTTTGTTGTGGGCCTAAACTGAAATGTAAGTAGCCGAAATAAAATAAAGTAAATAATTACCTCCAAAAACAAAAATTTCAGGCTAA
Source organism: Hipparchia sbordonii (assembly GCA_038048805.1). Taxonomy (NCBI): domain Eukaryota; kingdom Metazoa; phylum Arthropoda; class Insecta; order Lepidoptera; family Nymphalidae; genus Hipparchia; species Hipparchia sbordonii. Next base: position 7,307,493 of record CM076098.1, read on the forward strand.
TTTTGACTAATTTTTATATGAATTGAAAGTAAAATAAAAGTTTAACTATACACAATAGTGAAAGAAATATTCAGACGTCAGTTACGAGTGTCTCTTTAAATAACCAAAAACCACAAGGTAATGCGACGCTCATGCAATGCTCACTTCGTGACCAACATTCCGCGCTAAATCAACTTTGATCTAAAATATTGTCTTTATAATAATTTCAAGAGAGATTTCAAACATTTTCTCAACATTATAATATCAGCACCAACAAACTTCTCGAATATGTATTACAGTGTCTATTTCTTGAAGTAGTCCCGCATCCGCCGGGAAGTGCAACTTATTGATACCTACGTGGAATGATATCCGGTTATTGTACCTATATATCGCAAAAATTAAATCAAAACTCTTGATCGATGCCTGTACGTGTTAGAGCCATATTCCAGCGCAAGTTTTTAAAGTCAGATTGTCCTGTAAGAATCCAGAAAGTTGTAATATTACTAAAAAATTTACAAATTTAAAAAACATTGTTGTTTTTTCTTCTTCTAGGCAGGTGTGCCCCATTTGAGGCTGCATTTTCACTTACCATCACATATTGTGATTGCAGTAGAGCGCTACTCTATTATATACCTATTTATTTAAAGAAAGAATATTTTTCAATAAGTAAGTATTCTGTGCATATTAAAATTTCACAAAATAAGAATCAAAGAGGGAGCGCGCGCAATAAAGCAATACATTTTTACAAGCTGTTGAAGATATGAAAAATGAAGGCGACGTTTTCATCCGCTCAAAGTGGCGAAGTCGCCAATATCTTAAAGGCAACTCGAAATCTATCGGTTCATATCTTCAATCACACGGACATCTGCGTAAGAATAACGGGCGAGTTGGGGTTTGAATAGGGAAACCGCCAGTGTGTGGCGCGCCCCCGACAGCGGCGTTCGCACGCTCTCAGACCCGCAGGCAGCCTATGCACGCAAAAAACTTGAAAACTTTTTACGCGGAGTGATCCTTGTCTCGCCTGTCAAAACAATAAACATACGCAACCAACAACACCGACAGGAATTAAAGGTAAGTTCCTGCCCGCTTTGCGACCCGCGTGTTGTTGTCAATGTGCTCGTTTATTTTTCAAGCCGTCAAACTTTTTATTAGTTATGAATTATTTGTTTCCTGCTGCACTGTTGGAATTTCTCGTTGTACTTTTTTTGTGTATGTTTTTGAAATATTTTTGCTGGTTTGGATTTCCTATAATGGTTTAGTTAATGATACAATTCAGCATGGAGGCAGATACATGATATTTAGGTATCTACATTCTGATTTCTGTATCGTTACTGTTTAAACCTGAATCGTTTTTTTTGCAAATCAACTTAATTTTTTCGGATTGTGAAATAAAAATTTTGAAATTTAAACTGTAAAGATTCTTAGTTTTAGATAAAAGTAAACATAAAAGTATAGTGTGAAGTAGTTTTCATTTCACATTTTTAGGTGAATGTATGTTTTGAATGTATGAAATATTATACCAATTACTAGGAACTGATTAATTTAAAAAATTAAGATAGTATAATAAGAAATGAATTGTAATTTAGAAAATATTACTAGCCTTTAGCTAACTATCATGGAATACACAATAATGCTAAAGCTGGTATTCAGGTAATCAAATTCGATACAACAGAATGTTTATTATATTTTCCAAACCTTAATTTTAAATAACGTAAAGTATTTTTTAATTCATGAAAAGGTACAAAACTCGTATTATGCGTTATAAATTTCGATGAAGATTTAACAACTTTATCCAAGTGTTTCTATTTTCTCTAGACCAAAGGTAGATTTATTAGCTCTACAAAGTTCGCGGATGGTTGCTTATGAAAACTTCAGTTTTCTACTTCAACACTTGTGGTTTCTCAGTTTTATTGTGTAAGTCTGTTATTTTATTACTTTCTGAGTAATGATGTTGTATTCTAGTCTTATCTATAGAAAAAAAATATTAATTAATATATTTACCTATAAAATTGAATGGTAACGGTATTTTACAATTAAATCTTATTCATTAATTCGCATTTATGAATCAAATAGTAAATGCTCATTACATTTGTTTCGGATGACGCATTAAATAGATGCTGGGTTTGATTTATTTCAGTATGCAAATTTTGTTTTGTAGTTAGTTTTTTCTGGGATAAAAGTAGAATATTTAACTCAAAAAATAGGGAGGGATAAATTAAAATGTTATGCAGTTGAATACCACCCCTTAAAACTACATAATATGAGTATTTTAGGAAAATCTGAAAAACGTCACACTGTGGCAGAAGATAAGTCACTAAACACAATTTGAAACATTTGTTACCTACTGTATTCACAAATGAATAAATGAATTATGAATCATAAAATACTAATTACAAAGACATTACTTTCTAGGTGGGAAGTTTCTAAAAAATAATTAATAATTTATTTTGCTTGCGTTACCACATAGACTGTAGCTACCTTGAGATTCTTCTGCTTTTTAGTCGCACATTTCTTCTGCTTCTTCATACTGAAAGTCATGTCCACATGAAAGAACCTTCATAGCGTTAGTAACTATAACTTTCCACTCTGTCTTAAGATCATTATATTTTTGTTAATTAAAAATATTTCTTTCCTTTTATCAATGTTGAATTATTTTCTCTTGTTAACTTACAGAACCATCGATCTACATTTAACTTTTTGTTAATTTCGTAGCAGCGCCTACCAATATGGCAAATATTAGCTTAAGTAAGTTGAATGGAATTTAACACGCTCGGTGCTAATTGGCTAAGACATGAGCAATGAACTTTAGTAGTTGTTGTTCCTCTTGCGGGCCGGGATCGTAAACCAGTAGTTCAAATATTATCATAAGCACTCAATGTAAACTGAACCAAACTGTTTTTTCTTGCATCTCATCTTAGTTCAGGCAATTATGTTGATGCCGTGCATTTAAATCAGCTATATTAAAGCCATGCTACTAAGTTTTGTCCAATGCTTTCGTTATTATGTTATCCATCTAACGCACATTGGCTTTTTTCTTCCTTCCTCCTGGGATTAGTTTTTGAAAGTAGGAGATGCGCACTCATTTTGCTTAAGTCCACTAATACGGCTCTCCACTTGATCACTCAAACCGGACTCACTCCAGAATCCAAACAGAACAACCAGCTCCAGGCACGTTTGCTTTTATCATGTGAACGCCTAGTCATTTTAGAATTAAGACGTATAAAAAGAAGTCAAAGTCAACTAGAAGCCTCAGCCTCAACTCCAACAACGTCCAAAAGTCCACAAAATAGTAGTTCCGATAGAAACAAAAGAAATGGAGAAAATAAAGCCTGATATTAGTTGCACTGATGGATCGGGCTTACTCAGGGTGTTTTAATAGGATTCACCATCCCGTATTCGACGAGGTCAGAACTGAGACGAAAAAAAACTAAATTACCTTAATGTGGCTCACGGTGATCACCGCCATATTGTGGCGTATGAAGTCCACTGATATAATCCCAATCGATATACTGGCAAACTGTTAGATGCCAGTCAGCTTCGATTACCATCTGAGACTCAGGTTCCGTGATAGTTTGTTCGCAGACAAGATGCAGAAAGCGGTATATTACTAGACTCGGCTAGGTCTTGATAGAGATCAAGGTGTTATGCTGATATTTTTGCATAAGTAAATATTATCGTATTGCACCTTTGACCTATGTATTGCAAGATAGAATGAACCACTTGTATTGATGAACCTGCACGTAGAGTCAGTAATAAACCAGAACTCGCGCAAACCAGTATTTTAATTACAATATGTATATCCTTCGCCCGATGCAAAGATTTTTTTGCATATATTGTGTACGCAAGTTTGTTTATCGCTATATATGTATATTTAACTTAGTTTATCGTATTACGAGCGACGTGCAAAATAAATATACACCTACAACCATTTATATCAATGCCTACAACTGACAAAAGGAAATAAATATGATAAACTAAGTTTGTTTATCACTATATACTATATATATTTAATTTAATTTATCATATTTATTTCCTTTTGGGCATAACTCGCTCCAGCAATGCATGCGCATAATAAATCAGCCCATAAATTTTACACAACATAATATTGTTATTACATATTATTTTATTTTTAAAAGAGCAACCGTCGAGTTTCTTGGTTCTTCTCGGTTGGAACGGCATTCCAATCCAGTGATAGATTCATTTGACGATTCGAAGGCACTTTGTAAAAGTTTATTTGACTAAAAAAATATTCTTTTCTTTTCTATTTTATCGGTTGGATGTGTATATTTATTTCGTATGCCTTGGCGGGAGAGTTAAAATATTACATCGAAAATAATAATAGAGTTGGAGAGCGCGAATTACATGTATAATAATATTATGTACGCGGTTTGAGCTGACGCAATAGCACAACATTGCACGTAATAAATATTTAATTATTATTTAAAAACTCGAAATTATAGACGAGTATACCTAATAAATACCTGGAACACGCAGTCCAACTAGGCAGGTCCAAATTCAAGAAAGAGATCAACCGCCGAATCCAACTCGACTGGGCAACGTTCGGAAAGCTTTGAGATGTCTTCTCGTCCAAAATTCCTCAGTGCTTGAAGATTAGCCTTCGAACAGTGCGTATTGCTAGTGATGACTTATGGATCCGAAACTTGGTCGCTAACTATAGGTCTCATAAGAATCACTCAGGATCACTCAGCAGGCCATGGAGAGAGCTAGGCTAGGAGAATCTCTGCGAGATAAAAATATCAGAAATGAGGAGATCTGTAGGAGAACCAAAGTTACCGACTTAGCTCAGTGAGTCGCGAAACTGAAGTGGAAACGGCAGGGCACATAGTTCGAAGAGCGTCGTTGGGGGTCCCAAGGTGCTGGAGTGGCGACCCCACACAGGGAATTACTGTTAATTCTATCACGCAAAACTTTGTACTGGGTAATCTGTTTTATACTCTTTTAACCACATTTCGAAAAAGGAGGAGAAGGAGTTGTGTTACCTATGTATATCGATATCTCCGTGATTTCTAAATCGATTTGCGTGAATCTTTTTTAATCGATACAAAAACTTTGTGAGATGCTTCCATAAAAACTTCGGTTTCCAACTCCTCAATTCTGCAGGGGTACTGCCCCTCTAAACTGTGGGGATTTAGGAATTATGGATTGTGAATTGTAGAAGTATACGAAATCGCGGGCGTCCGCTAGTTTGTAATTTTATATTATATAGTATAGTGTAGTTTAGTATAGTACATAAGTAGAAGTAGGAAGTAGGATAGGCAGTAGGATAGTAGGATAATATGTTATTATTAACGTTGAAATTTTATCAAAGGAACATCAGAATTCACAGCTTTAGTAGATATAGCTAAAGAAGCTTTCATACATGAAACGTTAAACTGGGATCTCGTTACTTGTAAGTGGACATATCCGAGCAAAACCATAACCAGACTTATCTCCATGAGATTGCACACTCAGTAAACCTTTTTGTGTACAACAGCACGACCCGATCCAGTAGTTCCAATATCTCGGCGACGCTGTATTGATAACTGAAGTGTGTCTCGAATTTTTCTCCAGCATTATCGCGCTTTTGCGGAAAAGTAGTTACCGGTTTGAGATCGCCTCTTCTCACATTTTGAATCGACACTCGTGTTCGCTTACACCCGATCTGCTTACATGCATGGTTGATGGACTCATAACAGTGAATCATTACTGACTGATAATATCGCAAGTCGAGCGGAAGGCGTACAAATAGCGCCTATACTCTTTTTGTTTTCTGTATGAGCGCAATTATTTGACTTTGGTAAATAATATGATCAGATAGATAGCACCAACGTTGTCTATCATCCGTTTTTTAACCTATTTCAAAAAAAAAGAGGAGGTTCTCAATTCGATGCGTATTTTTTTCGAATCTTATCGTTGCCTGCCACTTCTCGGATATCTATCATCGCTTCATTTAGACGAAACGGCGCCTTACATTCCTTTTTTTACTTAGTGCAAAAATACTAATTACTTTATAGATTTATAAATACATATCAAAAATTCCGAGGCCGGCGGGATTCGAACCCACATCTCTCTGGGAATCGCGCCCGAGTGTGTTATCCGTTACACCATGGCGAACCACACGTCAGCCACGAAATTAGTGATATGTATCTACTTTTTCAATCAGTTTTATAGCAACTGTTAGCGACATCTAGTAGCGACACATTACAGTTGTCGATCTACTTTTTCCCAAGACACCATATTACAATGGAGCTCTTAAGAAATTATAGATGCCACATTGCTTGTTACAATTTTTTATTTTTTATTGAAGTGTTAACCTACACTTAAAGGAAATAACCTAATAGATTTATAAATACATATCAAAAATTCCGAGGCCGGCGGGATTCAAACCCACATCTCTCTGGGAATCCATTCTGGGAAGAGCTCCATTGTAATATGGTGTCTTGGGAAAAAAGTAGATCGACAACTGTAATGTGTCGCTACTAGATGTCGCTAACAGTTGCTATAAAACTGATTGAAAAAGTAGATACATATCACTAATTTCGTGGCTGACGTGTGGTTCGCCGTGGTGTAACGGATAACACACTCGGGCGCGATTCCCAGAGAGATGTGGGTTCGAATCCCGCCGGCCTCGGAATTTTTGATATGTATTTATAAATCTATTAGGTTATTTCCTTTAAGTGTAGGTTAACACTTCAATAAAAAATAAAAAATAAAAAATACTAATTACTTTATTAGTAAGCTTGAAAAGAAATGTCAATTTATTTTTTATTAACTAATAAATACATTTTAAACGTGGAACTTACATTCGTCTCTTGATTTTAGGATGTAACTATGTTAAAATTCCAAAGTAATTTTTTACAAGTCTTAAGTTGTACTTACCTAAAACTTTAAGGGAAGAGTGAATTGTCATATGAAGACAATCGCACTCTTACCAAGACCTTACCATTGCTCTTCGTTGGGCATGATTAGGGGCAGCCGCAAACTTATCTTGCATAGTCTAATAAAATTGCATTTTAATTCAAGAACATAATATTTTTTTTTTTCGGTATCTGTTTCGCATGGTTATTGCGAATATTAAAATGACAGTCATTTTCAGTGTCACATGGATTCACAGGGCTTAAGCATCTGACAGTAGGATCGGTGTGAAATATGCAGGAGCCTTGGTGGTCCTTATATTTACTTGGAGTTTTCATGCTGGGTCTCGATTCTAAGCTCGTGGGTAAGTTTCATCTACCTTAATGACATGGACTTACCTTTCATGCTTTAAAGTTCACGATTTCATCTGAATATTAGTACTTAGTACTTACCTACTTTGTATAATAGCTAACTATCAAGACGAATTTCGCTCAACTAGAGCTGCCCTATTGGGGAAACATGGCTTATCCCAGCTTTATTAAGTTGCTCACACAATAATCCGAATTAATTTATTAATTTACATTAGGCAAGTGCAGTCTTAAAAATTTCGCGTCGCGCTAGGTATTTATTTTATTTATTTACCAAAATAAAATTAAACAATATTTAATAACAATTTTATCAGGGCGGAGCATCCCCTTAATTTAAGGTTTAATTAATTGTACAATGTAGCTTCTGAAGCTAAACTAGGTAGCCCTGTGTTTCAGTTTCAGTACCTTAATCCCTTGGACGATTATTATAAAGCATGCGTATCAATAACAAATGTATGACGTAAGTAAATAAAATAAGTACAAAAAATAATACTATAATGAACGTAAAGTCTTTATTTATTCTTTTTTTTTAATTTATTTCGATACCTTCTTTGCACCCTAAAGAATTTTCTAGAAGTTGCACATTCTTTTAATACAATCATAAAAATGAGGGTGTAATAACTTTAAACAGAAACAAAATGACTTAGAACAAAAAACGATATGGGTACATAATTTTATAAGAATAAATCATCATTATATTTTTTATTATGGCACGACTAACGGCCTCAGACATACATAAATATTTTAGAAAAACGTAGACGATTTAACTCTAGTTAAGTATATCTTTCGATAAATGGCGTCATTTGTATAATTTATGTTGCAGGTCAAGCGTTTCAACCAGAGTTTGCCGAGCCTATTACGAATCTGACCGTACCACTTGGTCGAGATGCCACATTCAGATGCCTGGTACATAACTTAGGAGGATACAGGGTGTGTGTTATCGTTTATAATAATACACTAACCATGGCCACGTGTGGGTCTGATTGAAAAATACCAAGGAAAAGACAAATAAAAGAACTTTTTCTGTATGTCAGAGCTAAAGATAATAATAATTAATATATAGTCGTCTTCATTAACTTTTAACTCTTTAAAGTCGTTTAGATCTGCTGTTCAATTGTGGAAAAGCTGCAACAATCATTGCTACAATCTCAATTATTAGGATTGGTTGCAATAGTTATGCCGTTTTTATGCCGTGTTTGCTGTAACTATGCATTCTAGCCAATAGCGAGAGAGTATCGGTAAATCAAAGGCGATTGCAATCATTACTCTGTAGCAATTATTTAAAACAATCTCACTGCTGGAATGTGTATTAAAAAGCAGCTATTGAGACCTTGTGACCTTTTCAGTAAATACAAGAAGGCAAAACAACATGCGAAAGCTTTGAACATGTAATATTATAGCTTTACATTTCGTTGACCTTTATTTAACGAAACTCATAATAACAGCCATAGTTTAATTAAGGGATGATATTAACAAGTTTGTATTGAAGCTAAACTAATTTTCAGGTCGGTTGGGTAAAGGCCGACACTAAGGCAATACAAGCAATACACGTTCATGTGATAACTAATAACCACAGGGTGGGCGTGTCTCATAACGGACAGACTGTTTGGAATTTACACATTAGGAACGTACAAGAGGAGGACCGGGGACAATACATGTGTCAGATCAATACTGACCCAATGAAAAGCCAGGTATGTTAATGTGATCATTACCTAATAGTTACGTTACGTTCAAATACAAGTGCAGGAAGTGCAGGGTGACTTTGCTAACAATGGTATTTATTGCCACTTAGCTATTTGCGAATAAGAAGACGAAAGAAATATTATTTTCACCCTTTAAGTGAATTTTATTATTAGTAATTTATATTATTATCTAAGCTTCTCGTGATGAAAGTATAATCTTTAATAGTATATAGGTAATTAACCAGGTTTCACCTAATAGAACTAGCGCAGTCTGAGTCCAAAGTGTTTTTTACTTTTTAGTTTCATTCAATACTAGCTTAGGTATGCCACGACTTCGTGCGCAAGGAATTAGCCTTTTAAAAATTTAGGAGGAAATCCTCTTTCCAAAAATCATTTTATATCCTATGTAATTCCCCAATTCCTCAATCTGAAAATACGTCGATCTGTAACTCCGTTGTTGCATGATTGAAGGACAATCCAACATACAAACACTTTTCCATTTAATATATAAAATCCTCATGTTATAGTGTTTGTAAGAAAACTCCTCGGAAAAGCTTGACCGATTCTTATGAAATTTTGTGTGTATATTCAGTAGATCTGACTATGGGACGTAAACTATTTTTCATACCCATAAGTATCCAAAAAATTTTTTTTATATGGAAAACAACGTTTGCTGCTTCAACTAGTATTTTATAATTTTTGTAAGGATACCGAGTTTCATGGTGCAGTATAGATCAAATTAATGACTACGTTATGTAGTGGGTTTATAAATGAAATGTTTGATGTAAATAAATCTTTATTTGGAAATACAATAGGCATAATAACGTAAGCATTATTTATGTATTAACGTATATTAGTTCGATGTCAGAGCACTCCATTCGGTATTTTCAGATATCATAATATTATCTTTCGTAACATTGGAATAATTTACTTTCTTTTCGTTGGCTTCTATTTTGTGACTATAACCATGGATTCTGACTTGTCTATACAAAAATTCCCTCGTCATAATTTCGGGAACAAACATATTTCTGCTTCTAAATAAAATTTTATCTCGAGGTCCCCAGGTACATACTGGGTAAAATAAGTTTTTCAAGCTGTCATGCCTGTAAAACCTGTTGGCTTGTATCACTGAACCGAGTAACACGATCAAAAAGTAAATTCCAATAAAAGTGTAAACCATGAATTCATCTATGTTTATAGCCAAAGGTGCAATAAAATGGGAGTTGTCGTATTTTTTTACCATAAGACTTGTGCATCTCATGTAAATGACTACAAGCATCCACAAGGGGTTTGTAAACCAGGCAACCTTCCAAAAATAACTAGCTTTAACACCAACCATAAATATAATATCCACGTTATGCTTTCGGAAACCGTATATCCAATATATTGCGACAGAAAAGAAGAATGCGCTCGTGAGTTGAATAATTTCGGTAACATCTGACAGAACCACAGTTAGGTCGGAACAATAGAAGGGAAAAGATAAAATAAAAATTGAGAACATTAGACAAAAGCAACTAAGATATTTGTATTTCTTAATAACTTTTTTAGAATTTATCAGATGTTCAAGAAGAAATAAACATAATATCGATTGATTAACGAAAAGACAAATAAATACTGTTGAAAACCAGGCAAAGCTCCATAATGGCATACCATCAAAATAGCTAAGTATTTCTGATACAGATGCGAATGAATTGAAATACACGCTAGCTCCCAATTCCAAAACGTTCTCCTCTTCCCCGTGATAGTACGAGACAGTTTTGATGCCGCTAAATATGATGAGCGCCAGCATCAACGTCAGAAATACGGAAAGAATTGGCACAGTAACAGCGGTCATCGTTGCTGGACTGCGGAATGGAACGTCTCTGGACAAATAACCAATCATACCGCACCCGACTCCGCACGCTAGAATACCCTGGGTTGAAATATAAAAACAACTCCTATATTGGATATCGTACCAATTAAATCCAATTTTGGTTGCGTACCATGTCCCGCTGGTGGACAGCGCCACACAGAATAACAAGAACAATATGATACACAAATACGAAGCCAAAGCTCTGACATTAATTTTAAAGAACTGCTCCCTTTTTATTAAGACAATAAATAACACGGTACTTGATACAGCGCTGGCTAATATTACTCTCCACAAATGAGCGCAGTTTTTATTTTTAGTGTTATTGTTGCCGATTTCTTTTTCGTAGAAGCAGTTGCTGGCGGTTTTCATTCCACAATCTGTATTGAACAAGTTCTGCGCTTCCAAACAGTGTTGAAAGATTGATACGTTGACTCGTTTTACCATACATTTTGAGTCATTGTAATCGTCACAGCTGAACCATGGTGGCGGATCCAAGGCAGAATAAAATGTGTATTCCAGATACCAAGAAGTTAACACCATCATATAAATAACTTTTAATATCACTAAATAAACGGCACCGTAACCAACTCCTCGGAAAATTGGGCAAAAATTCCATGCGGATATCGCATCGCAGTTTGTGTACTGTGAAACACATATTTCCGAGTAAACCAGTGGTATTCCGACAAAAACTGCGGAAAAAATATACAGGATCGAGTGTATGTAGAATGCTGTATGTGACAGGTTCACGGGAGCAGATGCAACAGATATTTCGTTCATCATCCAGGCCCACACAACTAGTCTGTATGTGCTGTAACTATTCCATCGACACTTAATTTCTGGACAATATTTAGCATTAACAGCCATTATTGATAATAAACTAAATATTTAATACTAAAATTTTCTGCTTTTACATTTGAAATCTGTCAAATACACGATAGCAAGACCATCCCGTTTTGTAAAAAATCTGTAAAGTTTGGAGCACGAAGTTGCACCAAAGTATGATTCTATTTAAACCATGCAATTAATAAATATAAATCATATCTCTAATATATAAAAATGAATCGCTTAATGTGTTGGTAAGCGCATCACGCGTGAACGGCTGGACCGATTTCGCTAATTCTTTTTTTATTGTGTTTGTTATTGTCAGGAGAAGGTTCTTATGAAAGAAAAAATTAAGAAAATTGCGCGGAAAATTAGAAAATTTAAGAAATATTAACCACCATATTAAATTATTTCTAATGTAACCGCTTTTACAATTCAAACTTTTTTGATGTAACCTTATGGCGTTTGACATAACATTGACAGAATGCGTGCTGCCAATTTCGTCAAAGAGGATGTAAAAAAACTTAAGACAGGACAACGTCTGTCGGGTCCGCTAGTAAATAATAAAGATAAATAGATAGAGGGAAATAATAGAACAAAACTACCCATTTGGTTTATGTTCTTCAAATTTCAGAAAAACCTTTAAAGATTATATTTTATAATATTTAAAATATACCTCATAATAATATTGTAATATTGATCGTTTTTTAAACGGAAAGTTTCGTATGCCAGTTAAAATGCGAATGAACGAAAATTAAATTGCAATTACAATAAACGTCGGAGAGATAAAGTGAATTAAACTCCGCAAGCGGGTAGCGAGCGAGCGGCGCAGCGGGTAATGATTCGTGTATGGTCCCCCTAAATTATTGCTGTGCGCTGTAATTTATACCCGGGCCTGATAACGGCATAAATCCCCGGGCGACAGTGCAGCTGCAGGCTTCGACGACGTCCACGCGGCATGACGCCCCTTGACGTAATGTGTTCCAAAAATTATTTCACGTTACGCTAACAGTTGGCCAAATAACGAGAATACAACTCTTTTTAGATAAGTAACATTTTGAAAGAAGAAGAATTTACCAAGGGTATATATTTTAATATTTTCTTTGAATATAAAAATTTGCTAACGTAAAATTGTGAAAGATTCAACAAAAATTTTATATGCCCAAATGCTATCTGTAAGTATACCTAAGTATGCATACCTAAGTACGAGTATGCATAATTCAGGGCGCTCACATGAATACCTACCGGTGAACGTGAATTGGGTTTTTGATTTTTTGATTCACCGGTATCTAATTCACATAGTGTAAGTGTATATGAAATTTATATTTGCTTTAAAATAAATTAAATAAATAAATAAAAGAATACTGTATAATATTTCTATAGGTAAAATATACTGACATAATATTTCTATAGGGAAAAAAAGGCACGTATAGAATCTGGAAGAAGCCTTTCTGGTTGAAGTTTTCTAGTTTTTTTTCTTTCAAATATAAACTTTAGGTACATTATTTTTCTTTTATTTTCGCAAAAAAATAATGTATAAAAATAAAAATATAATTACTAAAAGTGCTGATGCTTTTTGATTCAAAAATTAAAAGATAAAGTGTTTTAGATGGGCTTTTTAGACGTCGTGATACCACCAGACTTCGTGGCGGATGAGACGTCTGGTGACGTCATGGTCCCAGAGGGAGGAACGGCAAGAGTTTCCTGTCGCGCTCACGGTCAGCCCGTACCGCGAGTCACGTGGAGGAGGGAAGATGGGTCCGACATCGTGGTTAGAGATTCTAATGGAGTCAAAAATAAAGGTAAACTTAGTTTAACGAAACCCTATTCAATTATCTCTATATAACATTCTGAATTTGATGTTACTTGGCACGGGTATAGTTTGCGGAAAGCGGACGTCCACGGATACTTTTCATGCAGTTTCATCCTGGTAGAGCAAGCAGTGAATATTTTTTATTGATGTTTCTGTAAAAAAAGTGTAATTGTAATTTTTACTCAAAAGATTTTTTTATAAAAAAAAAATACAAAAAGCTGATACACGTAAATGGATAGGTATGTTATAAAACTTGTTTTTATAGTGACCGTCTACGAAGATGAAGTGCTGACGCTGACGAAAATCTCTCGGTCGGATATGGGCGCTTACTTATGCATCGCAAGCAATGGTGTACCCCCTACAATCAGCAAAAGAATCATGATCAAAGTTCACTGTAAGTGACTTATTATGTAACAAAATCATCCACTGTACTGCGAAAGCGGCCCATAACTACAGGTGTAAATTAAAAATTTAAAACACCCCCTACATGTTACGATATCCTAATCGCTAGTCAGTAATCGTTAAAATAAAAATATGTACTTAATCCGCCATGTTGTAGCGGCGGCCATGTTGGGCCGATTTTCATCAAACATAGCTAAGAGCACTCCCGAGCTTTCAAAAAAAATAAACAAAATCAAAATCGGTTCACCCGTTTGGCATCTACGATACCACAGGCAGACACATACACACACACAGACACGTAAAACTTCTAACACCCCGTCGTTTTTGCGTCGAGGGTTAAAAAGAATACGAATGTGTAGAGAGATAATAAATATAAAGATTTATTTGGCTTAACATTGAATAATAATAAACAAAATAAAAGAAGGTTACTGTAAGAGTGAAATAAAGTTATAACTACTGCTCAAGTTATTTAAATTAAAGTTAATTACAATAAAAAATAGCATTTTCCTTGGTTTACGAAAAATTATCGCAAATTTTCTTTCGGTTCTTACTTCAGAATTTAGAGAAAAACCATTTAAACTACAATGTCCAACGGGAAATTCGTTCTAATTGTTGTTTATTTCGGAAACTTTCGTAGGATTCTTTGTAATTAATGGTTTTATTTAATCAGTCTCGTCTTTTAATTATATTTTGCTTTTGAAATTGCGTTGTCTACTCGCTTCACCTTGAATAAAAAAGCAATTTTTCTAGTGATTTACATTTTTCGGAATCATTTTCTAATTTTACCACAAAACTTTCACCTTCTTTTATTCGGTTTTTTGTAGCGACAAGTGATTTAGCGTTCCGCTACGTAAATATAAAAAAACTAAAACTTTAGTTTAAAAAACTAGGTTTAGTTTAAAAAAACTGCCATTCTTCTTTCACATTAGCTCGTTTCCATCTTAGACTGCATCGTCACTCACCACTTATCCTGTTGTGGAGTAAAAAAACCTCTTTTGTTCTATGCAAACAGTTCACCCAGTGATCCAGGTGCCTAATCAACTAGTGGGGGCACCGCTCGGCACTGACGTCACACTGGAGTGCTACGTGGAATCCTCGCCCAAGTCTATCAACTACTGGGTTAGAGATTCTAGTAAGTATTAAAATGTACGTATAAATTACCAAATTTAATAGCGCGCATGCTCTCGAACGAAGAGCAGTGGGAGAGGTATGGCAAAATCCGTGGGCAAAATGCTTCATTATGCTGAGGAGAGAAAAGAAAGAAAAGGAAGGAAAGATTAAGAGAGAAGAGTAAAACATGGAGCGGTCGACATGAAGAAGTGCAACGCGGTTCCGTGCCGATCAGGGAGACACGGGGAGGTTGTTTTAGTCCATGCAAGTCGGACACGCCCTGCCAACAGGCTGAAGTCTGAAGGGATTTTTGGAAGGGAAAGAAAAGCGTATAAATACATACTCATTTGCTTATAGTAGGACTTTGTACAGTATCCGGCAGTACACACATACGAGCCCCAGAAAGAGACAATCGTCTCTGCTTCGTAGAGTTTCTCATTTTATGTCACTCATACCTACGAATTTTGACGCTTTGCTGCTTCGTTCGATAGAGACGATGAGAGAGATGTAGAGACAAAGCTTAAGCTAGCCAAAGGCTATTCACTACTGGGTACTAAACTTTGTACTTAGGTTTTTCCAAGTAGAAATTAAATATAGCAAAGATATTTTTTTCGCAAATATATTAGTGCATAATTAAGCTAAAATTCTGACTATACTTCTACACTATAGTTTGCAGTACAATAAATGATCCCTATAGTTCTAAATCAATGAACCTCAGGCTCTGTCTCTATAATGGATAATCCTTCTTTGGTGATATTGTCTTACTTTATAGTGGATAAACCTAGTCCTAGTTCAAAATACTTATTATAATATTATCACAGTATACCTAGCTACTTGGGTAGGTATTTTAATATCATAACAGTGACATGCTTCCAAAAAATACTTTGTCACTTTTCATCGCCTGCCTACCTTTTCTAGGTTCATCACGAGGGACCTGATAAAACATTATTGTCGCTTCAAATATTCTGTAAATCACTCGCCAGAATATACGAAATTCCCTTTGGGGCTCCTTCACTATGTTGTTTTGACAACGAACTTTATTAAATAACTAATCTCTAAATACATAACACATCCAGTTCGATATATTTTTCGTTTCAGGACAATTACCAATAATAAGTAAGTAGCCATAATTTTAGTAAATTATGGATACCTACTTACTCATAGTTTTCCTCAAATGAAAATATGCTAAAATCTATACAAATAAATAAAATTGAAGTGTCTGTTTGTAATATAAAAATAACAGCTTCTTACTAAATGCATATGTAAGTAAAAAAAAAGAGACTTATAACAAAAAAACTATTTTTAAAATTTTTGTCTGTCTGTTTCTCTGTTTGTTGGTTACGTCTAATCTCGAGAATGGCTGAACCAATTTTGACGGGACTTTCACTGGTAGATAGCTGATGGATCGGAAGTAACATAGGCTTCATTTTATAACCGACTTTCAAAAAAGGAGGAAAAGGGGATGTGTTTTTCTACCTATGTATCTCCGTGATTTCTAAACCGATTTGCGTGAATCTTTTTTTAATCGATACAAAACCTTTGCGAACTGCTCCCATAAAAACTTCGAGTTCCAACTCCTCAATCCTGATGCTGCAGGGGTTCTGCCCACCTAAACTGTGGAGATTTAGGACCTGTCGATTGTGAATTGAAGAAGCAGGCAAAGTCGCGGGCGTCCGCAACTATATTATATACTAATATAATTATTATGATGCCTGACTTTTCTATTTTAAAGGCAGAAGCAAAATATTATAATATCTAAGTTCTCTTATTACAGGCATGTTTATTTGTTTGAGAACCCTATAAGAACAAATATATACGAGTTAATTTCCGTTCAGAGCCGTACTAACAAACAGTATATTCATGTTATGTCTTTAATATCACGTATTTACACTGCCTTATATTTACCTAAACAAAATTTGTAGGTAGATATATTCAACCATTTCTGCGTGCGCATATCACATTCATACAGTACAATTTTACTTATTTATTTTATTTAGATATATGCTGTCTTAACATTATGTCTGTCGCAAAAAAAAAACTCATCGCTATTATTATAACCCTTCGATAACAGAAAAAAAAGTTATAACCTAACCTATCGTATCGTACTAAAATAATATTTTTTACTAGTATGTGCCTACGACATCATGCGTTTGGATTAAAATTACAATTGTTTTGAAATTAAAAATCAACAAATCCAGCGCCTTCTTTTGACTTTTCTACGAATTAAGGGGAGCGGACTCTTAAAACTTTAAATTAATCCGATTTTGAAGAGAGATAGGTATGTTTGTTTGTCTAGGAGTTACCAGACAAAAAAACATACCTACCCAATGACCTGGGCAAAAATATACGCATATGTGGCACCTACCCAAAGTTATAATAATTCCTTTTACAAACCGCGCGGCTTGTCCAAAATTGTTCTAGTTTTTTGGCAAGCGTCAAATAGGCGGGGCGCTTGCAAGTAATGAGATATTAAGATTTAATTTACGAGTACGAGGGTTAAAGTCTTAAGAAAATTGACCTATTGTGGTAAAATAAGACAATGCTCGTTAGTGCCAGTTGAGTGGACACGGCGTTTACGACTTCTCTCGGAGCCGACTAACAAAGCTTTTGTAATTTATATCTCGAGTGTACTATATAGCATTGTGCCATTATTATGAACCCCATCAGGATAGGAATTGATATAATTATTATGGCTATTGAGTTCATTTCTTTGTTGAATATTTTCAGTAGCTAGCATTCTAATACATAATTGCAATGCCTTAGCATAAAAAGTATATAAAATAAAAAAGTTTATAGTAAAAATCATTTACACCATTTGAAACGCAATTTTTGTGATTCAAAAATTTTTGTAATAAAAATACCTACTACTTACTTCAACTAAAAAAACCTATGATCAAATCGGTTAACTAAAACTTAATAAACAGCAAGATAAAATAGTGCCACTATGACCAACGCTAAAAAACGTTTAACCGAGGAATAACTTCGACGACCTGACAGTTTTTGTGTTAAAAATCTGCCTAAATATCAATTTTATCCCACAGATAAACGCCATTTTCGTCGTTGGTGAAATCGACTCTAAGTGGACTAATTTAAGACCTGTGCAGGGATAAATGTTAGTGAATTTTAACAATATTTCAAATCATGTGAGTAATTTAGTTATTGCAAATCTTATTAGTACAAAAGAACAATATATATTATATCAAGAACATGAATTCAAATATGCCTACTACAACTTTGAAGACAGCACGAAAGTAGCAAACAGTAAACTGTATAAGTGACGCCGATGGAGTCGCGATAGTGTTGGTCGGTCCGGTTACTTAGGCGGAAACTTGGCAAATCAAAAGCCTGACTCGAGGCTCAAGTTGTGCGGAATGTTTGATCTGCCAACCAAACTTGCTTGCAATTCGACTGTGTCACTTAACATTCAAGAGTTGATGTGTTTGAATAGTGGATTATCTCTACTGATCACGCCACATTAGCTAAGTCAAGATGTTTGAGACGTGCATGCTGAATGGGAAATTATTTGTAGTAATACCGCCAAAGACCCAGGTTTTGGTGTTTCTTCTTGATCGAAACGCCATTTCGAGCCAGTGGTAGATTAGTTCAAAAGCGGTCAGTATATTTTTTATCGCGATATAGGCGGTCTACAATTTAATAGTAATTTATTTGCAAATTTCGAATAACCTTCAATCAAATCAAGAGATCTATAATAAACCTTGCCAGTCGATAAGCATAACAAGAAATTGCGTAAAAATAAATACCACTATAAAAGTAGTATTTTATATTCGACGGTTTAATAATTATAACTCATTTCCAAGCTCAGAACTATTTAACAAATCATGGTATGAATTTTAAAGATATCAAGTATTCGCTGTCGGCTGATGAGTTCATATTTTATTCATACCACTTGTTAAACCTACTCGTACAGTGAAAGGCTTTTCTTAACACTCAAGAAATTTTCATATTAAATTGAAGGTATGCCCTAATATAATTTCACGTGCTGCATTATTGTAAGTTACTAAGAACATAATAAGAAAGACCAATAAGATCACTTATATTTTGGTAGTTTTAAAATTCCATCAACTACTAACACAGACGATGTACAAACGAGTTTTATTTCAAAAAGTTGACAGCTCTTTTAAAACCACAGTCACGAACCTTCCAGTCCATAATCCTAAAATGCAAAGGAAAATCTTTCAATAACACGAGTAACTGAGGTTTACCACTGAAGAATCATAATAAAACCGCGCGTGATATCCACTGAAAAATCCATTAGTAGCTATTCGGGCGTAAAATAAGCAGCTAAAGTTACGTAATAAAATACGGTAGCTATATAAGTATAATACAAAGTAACTAATACTTATTATGTCGTATAACACAAAATTATTTTATATCTAGGATCGTTACGTTAGTTATACCTAGTTTTAAAATTTAAACCTCATCTTATTATTAAATATGAGTTATAATAATTGAATTAGGTATATATGACAAGAAAATAATATGCGATACTTGGCATAACCGCACTGCAGAAGCGACGTGGCTAAAATATTATGAAATTGTATGAAATAGCACGCCCTATGCAACCTTGCGTTGGGAGTTGGGACACTGTGGCAAAGGTACTTTTATATCAACCTTTAACACACTGCATGATACTTTCTTTCATCTTTACTCAGGGCTTACTAAACTATTGACAAACGCTGCGTTCTGACCAGTGTTGCCATATATACAGATTTATCTGTATCTATACAGATTTTTCATCACCAATACAGATTACAGATTTAGCATAACTTTTATACAGATTTTCGTCATTTTCGCTTCCTCACATAATCTATGATGAAATGATTGAAAATGTATCTCTTTTTAGTGTATAATAATATGTTTTTATTTATAGCCTTCAACATTTTTTTCCCTGTGATGTGGATATAATGATTATTATATCCAACTCTTCTGCAATTTGTTACTGCTTTACTAAGTCTCCCTCATTCCAGTGCCGCGGTGGAAAGAATATTTGCCGCAGTAAATTTAATTAAAACAAAAACAAGAAACCATTTAGGCACTGAAACGATTGAGGGACTTCTTTTAACGAAACAACTTCTTAATGATGAACCCTGTTATAAACTCCAAGTTGATAAAAAAATGATTGTTAAAATGAATAAAAATATGTACAAAAAATATTTAATATTGTTTTCTTGAACAGATTTTGTACAGATTTTATTTCAGTTTTACAGATTTTATACAGATTTTAGCGTTTTGCGTTCATACAGATTTTGTACAGATTTTTCGACCGTTCTATCCAGATTTCTCGATCTGGCGTGTGGCAACACTGGTTCTGACATTTTAGAGAGAACCGCGATGCGAAGCGCCGCGCCGCGCGCCGCGGGCCGCTCGCTCCAGTGTAGTTCCGCTCAGTTTGCTCTTGCCTTAAAATTATTATTATTTAGCCTTTATATGGTTATATAAAGGCTAAATATTCGGAATATTCGCACACAACAGATTTCTTGTTCGGCTTTATATTAATTAAATGATTAATTTTATTATTATTCGTTATTTTATATTATGTAGGTTGGTCTAGAGCCTGGGAATTTTTGAACTACCTACATAAGTCAATATTTTATGTATAAGATAGCATAATTAATTTTTTTTGTTCGTGCACCTACCGATAAATAGCTTCCTGTTGCAAATATACCTAATTTACTGGTCATTCTTACTCTCATTCTTCAGCTTATAGAGTCAAAAGTGATTTTTATGTGATAAATCACTTGTCTTCAAAGAAACTGCTCAATTCACTTAGAGAGTGAACCAGCTGTAATGAGCCAGAGGGTTTCGAGCTGTTACTTCGTATTTCTTCCCCCTATAGCCGTCGGCGGTTTCGGAAAGTTCTCTACTCAGCAGTTGTCGCCTGAAATTTACGGGTTAATTTTCACTGCAGAACGAGCTTAGGTTTAGCGTCTTGTATTTTTAAGTCTAGCTATTATTAAGTTCAGTTAATAGCTATTTTTATACATAAGTAATTTTATTAAATTTTTGCTTTGATTCTCTCTCTCTTTCTGCATCGTCATCCTCATTACTCAGGGTCGCGATCATGTACGATGTTTATTCAAATGGTTCTATTCTCGATTATTATGTAGAGCGGTGTGGAAAGGTTGTGCTGCTCTGATCGGACCAGCGCATGGCTATATCCTCTTGGCCTTTTACCTTCCAAAAATTCCATCTTGCCGGTGACCAGTAGCTTTTCTAAGTTTCCAGGGCTACGGCGGGTAACGTGTCCGAAGTATTTTTAAATGCAGTCCAGGGTATCTTAAGCGTCTTCCTCCAGCACCACATCTCGAAAGCATCAATGCGTTTGCTATATAGAGTCCAAAGAGTCAAGCAATCAGTTGCGGGATTGTCTAAAAATGTTTGCTACATCGTGACGATCGCAATAACTCTGATTGGACGGCTCTCTTGCTATTGGCTACAATGAATTGTTGCAGCAAGAAATCCATAAATCATCCAATCACAACAATTATTAAAACTGTAGCAATGATTGATGCAACTTTTCCGTAATTGACCAGCTGATAAATTTTATTCTATTAAATCGATTCATCTCAAAATCGACTATAGGATTTTTTGCTGGTGAATTGCGTCAGAGAGGTCGTTAAAAACAGGACTTTTGCTTTTATTTTCCTATAACAATGCAAAATGACAGTACTTTAATGCGAAAGGTTGAAGCTGAGTCAGTGTCCCGGGGGAAGTTGGCCGGTCAAGTGTGACGCGTTATTTTAACGGCTAGCAATTTGCTAAGGCTTTCGAAAGAAGAGGTTTCATTAAATTATCCGGTTTTATCTATAACATAAAAACTGGAACTTAAGTAAATGATTCTTTTAGATCAAGAAATATTACTGGGAAAGTTTAAATTCTAGAAAGTTACTTTTAGTTGGAAGCGATAAATAAATATATCTTGTTATCTAAATTTATAAAAAGAAAAGGTGACTGACTGACTGACGGACTGATCTATACACACAGCTCAAATTACTGGACAGATCGGGCTGAAAGGCATACAGATAGCTATTATGATGTAGGCATCCGCTAATAAAGGATTTTTGAAAATTCGAGTAAGCGAAGCCGCGCTAGCGAAGAAAAGCTAGTATATATTTAGTATTACCTTATAAAATGCATGTAATGCGGTGTAAAATTGATGCCTACATTATTGTCTATATTATATTATTATTTAAAATCTAAAGTACCCAACAGTCAGCTACTGAAACTGTTTCGACTATAACAAGCCAAATCATAAATCGAATCGTGTAGAAGAATAGAATTTTGAAATAAGGCTTTACTGGTATAGTATGAAAGTCTAAATATTTATGAAGGCTCTAAAAAGTATTATATGGATTTTCATTGCATCAACACGTCTGTTTAGTATTTACTCTCCTTAAAATGATATGATCACGTATTTTTGTGAAATACTTGAACATTTATTATACGAGATGTTTCATAAAGCACTTACAATTGACAGATATTTATAGTGGTACGTGTTTATTTTCTATTTAATTTTTATTATGTATCCACTGCATACCTATGTACTACAAAACCTTTGGAAAATTAAATTGTAAGGTCTAAAAATAGTGGTGATATTTTTACTTGCAATATTCCCTGGAGAAAAGATAACATTAATATATGAACTGTCAATTTAGTTTGACTTCAACAGATTGCTGCACCATTTTTAGTCGTTATAGTCATAACTAAAACGGAGTGATTACATTCTCTTGGGTCATAACCACCTACGTTCATTCTTTATTTTCGTTTCCCATATCATGTCTTTATTTCATATCAAGTTGTTCTTATTCAAGCTACATTTTATAGTTGAAAATGCTTCTTACCGCAAGGTATCGTTCAAAAATGTAGCAAACCTCATCAAGTCATTTTTACGGATGCTTTACAATTTTCAAAGCCTACACTTTGTCGCGTTCTCTGCGAAACATTGTCGCTCGTTAGAGACATAACCGACTCAATGGCCGGTACTTACCTCACGCCTCCCACCTACTCTTACATGCCTATTTGCTATCTAATGTATTTTTCCCCTCAATATTTTTATGTACTTAGGTTTTCTCCAATTTTATTACTGCTGTTATAATAATATGGTAAAAATGTTATGTTGTGAGCAGTTATAGTGTAGTGAATAGGACTGCGGTCTCTTATTCAGGGATCGCATGTTTTCTCAAAGGTGTGTGAAGCCTGTCAATGTGCTTGGTAGAGCCAACAACCTTACAACTATTCTCTGAGAGTAGAACTTCGCTTAGGTTGCTGATAATGATGGAGTGATAATTGTTTAAAACTTTCGATTGGTAAAAAATCATTGCGTTGCGAAGTTGTGTTAATTACGAAAGCGCATTAAAGCATTATGTTTGCGTCGGCAATTTTCGTGTTTATAGTATGACGTCGATCAATCCTTTGTTTGTTCGCGAACCGGGGCTGAGTGACTGGCGCTTTTGCTCGCTCTCACTGAGCAGCGCGAAAGGCGAGCGATACACTCAGGGTTGTCATTTTCGTTTGTCATCAATCTATGTTAGGGTCGCTGACATGTAAGTGTTAATTAAGCAGCCCTCACTCGGGCGTAATTAAGAGTGTTACAATGTTATTTTAGACATTAATTGAGATGAAATTTCTTGTTATAACGACGCGGAGGCACGGGTTTGTTGAGCAATTTTCCTCGAAGGCCAACTTGCACGTCGTAAACGCGAACAGTTGGGTAAACAAACCGAAGTTTCGATCGAAATTAAGATAAGACAAGACATTCTTGTCCTTATCGGTTCCTTTTCAAATAAGTTTTCAGTTCGAAGGCTTATACACTCTAATAATATTATGTATTTCTTGACTTTAGATAATTTAATTTAGAAATAAACCGTTTTATTTGAAACCATCGTACCGTTAAGCGATTTATCGTTCCGACACGATAGCGTGTAGAAACCGTATTTGGGTAGGTATTAAACTGCTACGAGCATAGCTATACACCCTTCGAATTTAGCCCGCTGTCATCTGAGACTATAAATATAGCAAGGAATTCTATGTCTCAGACTGCATCGTTACTTACCATCAGGTGAGATCGCAGTCATGAGCTATCTTGTCATGAATTAAAATAAATACGAGGGATATAGGTTGTGAGAACTATAATAGTATATTATTTTTTATAAGTCAGATAAGAATATAAAAATACAGAATATCTAATATTTTTTGTATGACTTTAACAGAATGGTATGTTAAAGAAAACTGTTGACTTTATCGCTCGGGAACAATACAGTAGAGCTTACCTGGACTCAACGGCAATTTGTTGTACAGACGTTGGGATATGGGGGCATTATAGTGACAATTTAAGGGTTGGAGTGGAAAATTGTTTACGAAAACGCGCTTATGTATGTAAAAAAATCACTTTGCAATTTGTTACTAGCTTTCACCGGTACGGTAGAGTGAAGAGAATCGCCATTCCGTCGATTAATTATTTTTTTTTCGAATTTTGAGGCTTCGATCACAGAAAAATTTGAGGCCATCGATCATAAAAATGTGAGTTAGCAATTTCCGTAGCCTAAGGGCTCTTAAGTCTTAATGTCAATTTCACCGTCGCGACGGTTTAACCGGGGAGTCAAATTGTGGTAGTTTTACGCTATGGGACGCTACATATTACTAAGCCTCCGCTGATCACCCGCCTGTCCGTCCGCCTGTCCGTTCGTCCGTCCGTCTGTCAGCTGTCTGTATCTCATCAACCATAATAGTTAGATACTTGAAATTTGCTGCTATAACAATATATTATTCAAAAAAAAGAGTCTTCAATATTGTCAGGCTCAAATATGGTTGAGCGAAGCAATGGCTGGATCATGCGTCATGCTCGTGAACGGGTGCCACCAATAGGAATGGGTCTGCTTTGACTGCCCATCTTGACATGCGTTGGATTGGTGTACCTACGTATGCATTTTTGCATTTTTGAAGCTTGTCGAAGCACTGTACACATAAAAAATTTTTTTTTGAAAAGAGCAACTGCTGAGTTTCTTACCGGCTCTTCTCAGCAGAATCTGCATTCCGAACCGGTGGTAGATTTATGACGTGTCATAAGAGCTACAAGTTAGCCTACATGAAATAAATAAATTTTGAATTTGAATATTAAACTTTTGTTTTTGATCTTCTAATAAGATCTTAGCTGGTATTTTTGTACGATTATACTGATTTTGAATACTACTATACTGAATTTATATTGAAAAATCTGCCAAAATATCTTTATTCGTTGCTTAAATGTAACTCGGCGATATTGAAATTGGAGCTTCTATTTGAAGACACAGTGCTCGGCCTCTAATGTACGACCCGCTGCATATTAAAAAAAATTGCAATTAACTGAAGTCTTATTTACAGATGAAATGGTGATATCGTCGAACAAGTATGAGGTAGTGAACACGATGATCAGCTCATTCGAAAGTCGTATGGCGCTCACCGTGCGGAAGTTGTCTTCAATGGACGTAGGAGGTTACAGATGCGTTGCGAAAAATTCTCTTGGGGAAGTCGACAGTGTTATTAGACTTTATGGTAAGAAATTGTTTCTACTGATTAAGATAGTAAATTGTAGTTCCAAGGCTCCATTTCATCCTTCTTATTGGCCGATAGGCTTTCCGCTGATATCGAGAATCTAAGTGGGGTTTTTTAAATCTATCCATTGGGACCAAACTCCTTAAATAAAGATATGAAGCAAATAGTTGTCCAATAATGTTCCACTTTCTGCATATAAATTTTCTTTCTTTCTTAAGATTTGTAGATATTTTTATAGGTCTTAAGCATTTCATCTACTAGCTACGACCAATAGAGCCTCATAGCCTCAGTCCGATTCATGCAATATGTGATGGAAGAGCATACCTACTCGTAAATACAATTATTATCCTGCTCCTTGTCATTGTGAGTAACCCTATATCTATAATCGCTTGAAAGCGGTTTGTTGGCAGCTCAGTACTAAGTTAAATTCCCAAATTGCCCTAATCGGAAACAAATTTGTAACTTCCTACAGGTCACACTGCGTTCTCCTGTGCCAGGTCATTACAATGGAATAGAGTATGAATTTAGCGAGTTTTTTTGCATTAATAACAATATTATTTTGAATTGGAATTGATGGAGGTTATTTGCATCTCAATAGATTTAGGAGCTAGCAGCTTATAGCTAATGTGTATATCCAATGCGACCCGAATGTGCATCGGTGCATAAATAATCCCAGCTTAAGATCTATCGGAAATGAAGCTCTGGACAATAAATAGCGTTTATACATCTAAATTATATCGCTCACAAATATAAGTTGCGATGATGTTCCTATACACAGATTGATAGGCACGAAATATCATTATCTGTTTTTTATTTAATTCGTATCACTACATAATATAAAACAATGTCGCTTTTTCTGTCCCTATGTATGCTTAAATCTTTAAAACTTCGCAACGGATTTTGATGCGGTTTTTTTAATAGATAGAGTGATTGAAGAGGAAGGTTTATATGTATAATAACATCCATTAACAGTGAATGACATAGGCTATATATTTTTCAACACACTTGCTCATAAAATGGCTCCCGATTCACCGCAATTAGGCACACAATGACACCTTTAACTCAAACTGTGACTTTTTATTACCATTATTCACAATGTGAGTTATAGAATTATTTTTTTAAATTTTATTGGTTGAGTTGCTTTGTTCTTAAAAAAGTTTCTATTACAAAAAAAATCCTACCTATTGCCAAGATACCTATTGCTTGCTCATTTCATACAACTTCGTATTTAAATAGATAATTTCAACTTGTACGTGTTTAATAAATAAAACTGTCACTCAAATATAACTTTTGTTTTTTCTGTAATAAAGAAAACTGGAAATTCCCCATTTTGTACGTGGCTATAAGAGAAAATCCAAAAAAAAAGAAACCTCATTCTTTTAGTCTATGGCCATTAAAGGTGCGCGCGCATTCCGGAAAACTGATTAAATCAAATAAACATCTGAATAGGCTGTATGGTCGTCGATCTTTGCCTGCCCTCAAGAGCATCTCAAGAGGGCGAACAAATAACAACATTAATTTTTCCCGCCATTGCGAAAAAATTTTCACAACTCGTTTTCACTGTTTTGTACCATAATGTACTATTTTAGTATTATTTTCTTCACAAGTGTGTTGAAAAACGTCGTATGATACACGTGTACATTGATGATTACCGTCCTCGGCTATCTTAAGACCCTCACCTAACGGCTCGGGTCTCAATAGCGCCTCAGCGGTAATCACCAACTTTGACACTTGTACCATAATGTACTATCATACCCATGCGAAGCCAGAGCGGGCCGCTAGTTATTCATAACAACATAATTTTTCACTTGTTTTTTTATATGAAATATCGTAAGTAAAACGACGTTGTTGTTGTGTCATTGATGTTTGCAATCGTTTTAAGTCTGCGAAATGACTTCTTTCTACGTTAACGAATATTGGTGACACAAGTTAGGTATAGTAATTGAGGTCATGCACAACATTAGTAAAACATTATACCTAGTAGTTAAAATTGAGGTTGATAATAATACAAACAAAAATTCAAAACGTTTAGTTAGTTTTAAGTCAACTATAATTTTGTCTAAAATATTTTCCTTCTGCTCTGGGTCTTTGACAGAAATACCAGGACCATCGATTAGAAATACGAGTCCAGCTATAAAGAATGAAGAATTCAAGTACTCCACCCCAATCGAAGGACCCGACAACCAGTTCGGCTCAGCTGAAAACTCCGATGATGAAGACGATAAAGAAACTGACAGCGAATTCACAATAAGAAATCACAAATTCCCACTAACCAACGATAACAACACACACAAAAATAAAACTCTCCTACTGAATACTACTAATTTAATAAAACATAATCTAAGTAACAAAGTGCGTAAGATTATTAATAAATTGGAATCTGAAGCTATAGACGTAATGAGTAATGCAGCTACAAAATATTTCACACTTAAAATACTTCCGTGTCTGATTGTTTCTTATTTTTTATATTAAAAGTTATCCGTGAACGAACCAGTAGTAACACATATAGATTGTTTCGTTACGACCGCATAATATTATGTATTAAGTCTATAAACAATATAATACATTGTTACGATTATCACGAAAAATATCCTATGATAGCAGTCATTATCTAATAATCTCCAAATATAAAATACTCGTTAATCATAGTAAGTGGAATCGCTATACCGCTATAAATAGACGTATGGATGAGCTATAAATATAGCTCTAAATATCTACCAATATCTTTGAAACATGAGATCCCCCTGCCAAGTAGGCTCCAGAGTTATTTTTTAATATTAAATGAAGTTCACAATTCATCGAAAGAATAAATTTTTTTAAACTGTGACGAAATGGTATCCATGATGCCTCAAATAATTTGATTTCGATAGAAATCTTAACATAATATCCTGAAAAAGCCTTTGAAACGTGTTTGCTTGGGTAAAGCAATCTTGATAATTAGAAGCTCTTCCTGTGTAGCCCGTTAACTTAATTAATTGAACATTTTGAAGTGCTCGAAAATTGATATTGATGCGAATGTTCCGGTGTTTTTAATATTCCAGCTATCAGCGGTGTTCAATATGGAACAATGCGATATTTACGGACATCAAAAGCCTTATTTACGCCGTAGTGTATACTACGTATAACATAAATAAACATATTTTAACTGTAAATCAATCATTTAAATTTTAATACTCAATAAAATGTTTTAAAAATAAGTACAAATCTTCTTAGTTAAAGTAGACATTAAGTTGATTTTTTGTAGATATTGTGATTATGTAAAGTTAATATTAATAATTACAAGCAAAAATAGGTTCTTTAGAAATAGAGATTTAATTATTTTGCACCAATTAGTTTAAGTTTCGTTGTTTTGCTATAAGAATGGAACAAACCAAATATGTTGAAATAGCTGTTTTTATTATGTATAGTACTTACAGCATATTTTTTAAATATTTTTAGTGTACGTTTTACTTTCATCATGATACTATTTAATTTATTATATTTTATAAATTTAATGTAAAAATTAATTAAAAAAGACAATACATAATTACTTAATAAAATTATATCTCACTCAAACAATAAAGACAAAAATAATTTATAAAGTTGTTATCAAAACCTGTTAACTAATGTTTATACTTTAAAATATACTATCTCAAGATACTTAAAATTGTTTTATTTTCTCAAAAGAATTTACTAAGTTAAGTCGTAATACAAACACTTTGGGCAAGTTTATTTTAATTTGGAAAATTGCACTGAAAATCGTAAACATTTGGAAATACTCGTTGGGTCTGTGAGTTCAGGATAACTTCAGGTCCGTAGCTACAGCATTAGGGCAGGTAAGTCAGACTTGATTTAATCAAATTTATTTAAAATTTATCCCAAGATAGGTAATTTTAATCAAAAAGCTTTCTAAAATCCAAAGTTAAAGGCACGCGTTAGAAAACTAAGAAAAATTATTATTTTTTTTACTATTTTTTGCATTAAACTTCGTTAATAATTTGTAAAAGGGCAAGGGTGGGAAAATACGAAATTAAAATTCCCTCAGTAATCATAATAAAGCTCAATTTAATGACCGACATTTGCAGCTTTAACTAAGTTTTCTTTAATCATAAAGGTAGGAGTAGGTAGGTACTCACGACTATCTACCTACTCTGATTTTGGTGAAGTCTGTAGTAGGAACAAAGTACAAAGAATACGTCTGCAAGTTTCAAAGCTAGCTCTTGGCTGTGGTTTGTTTCAAGTTTCCGAATGTGGCGAACTTCTTCCGCTTTTCATTATACGAACAACTTTGCCATTTTCACCTCAGCCTGCCCCTAACATGTGCGGCTGCTACGTATGCAAATCCGCGCTAAGCTCGCGAATAATGCTAATTTTCGTATATTGTTTTTCGTAATGCTTGTTTTTAAAGGATTTTTCGAGTTTGTAAACACTGGGAACGGGATTTCCATTTAATTATAGCTGTTTTTTTTTTTTTCACTTTATTTCACGACATAACTCAGACTTAAAGCATTTTTTTTTCTAAAGGATTACTACCACTCTACCTTTTAAAGTGCAACATCAAGTGCAGATTCGCAAAAAGGGGAGTGTGTAAGTATGGAATAGTATTATAATTGATTATCATACTCATAAATAAGTATTTAAAAAATAGTTATATTATTCTTATACATATTAATCAATTATTTATTCTCATGATAATTCTAAAATTTCAATTAGGTATATAAACCATGTATTTGTTTTATAACAGTTACTTACATGGTTTATAAACCAAAACCAATATCAGCAATATCAATAGATTATTTATTTAGAAAAATACTTTACCTATCTCTGAAACATAAAAAGGAAATAAATAATAATACATAATATATATTATTGTTATATGTTATTATTATCGAGTACCTATGTGTAATCATCTAAGTGTAAAGTAAAAATGGCAGAATAAAGGTAACGGTATGATTTTTAGAAAAATACCTATTTCACCTCTGAAACATAGAAAGGAAATAAATAAAAAAGAAAACACTTCGCTTCACTGTACATAATATACGAGTACGTGTAATCATCTAAGTGTAAAGTGAAAATGGCAGAATAAAGGTAACAATGAGCTGAATACATTTCTCTACTGTAGACAAAGCAATGTAAAATTCACAGACACATGCGACGAAAAAACAAACCTTTGTGAAGACCGAACTCCACGTGAACATGCTAAACCATAAAACTTTGCATAAGAACGCCTTTCGTTTCTAAAAATCACCATTTGACTCATTTGTAAAAAAATTTAACATACCCACTTCAGTTTCTATAATCGTAGGTTACGGTTATATTGAATTATTATTAAATTTAATCGATTGCATATAGGGTGGGATAAACTATTCCATCTCTTGTTATTAAAATTTAGTTCTTTTAAGTTACAAAAATCTACGATTAGGTAGGTAAATTATCACTTTTAATTGCTTACTGCTGAATCTATACTATTATAATAAAGAGGGAGCGCGAATTTTGTGAGTTTGTATGTATGTCCGGAGCAAACTTTGGAACCACCGCACCTATTTCAAAAATTCTTTTACCAATTCAAAGGTACATTATTCCAGATGGTTATAGGCTATATATTATGCACATAAAGTATTATGGCTAGATATTATGTGCAAATTTGTTAAGGAAGTCGGAAAATTTTTTGAATCTTAAACGTTTTCAAGGCGTGCGCTGGGTCATATACTGCTATTGGATGAAAATGATGTATGGGTGAATTGTTCCTCTTAAAGAGTTCTAAAAAAAAGTCCGCGATAGCATATGTCTATCTTCTAAGAATAACTTACAGTGACCATTTCTATATTTCAAATTTTGATTAAAAATAATGAATTATTTTCGAAGGTTCTATAACCGATGCGATGTCAATCTATATCTAAATAAATATGTTTATTATCGTAAGTATTTAGTTTAGAACATATTTGCCCTTTACACTATACAATTTAAATAAATATCATAGGAGTTATCGGAAAATTACACAGGTCTACAAAAAATGAAAAACTTTTTTTGCTAGCAATCCTATTATATGATTTGATGAATGACTTGATAATTAGTCGTACAGAAGTTTTTCAAGGTCAAAACTACGTGTAGTTTTTGAACTACCCTCATCGGAAAAAAATACCCATTTTGCTATGTTTAATGTGTTCGTATTCCGCCAATTTGTGTGATTATCCGATAATATTGTTATGTCGTCATATAGAAGTAGTTGATTAAATAATTCGAATACATTTTGTAACATTTTTGGTGAACATGTAGTGAAAAAACTCAGAAAACCTATAACGGCCTTCATAAAAAGAGCGTATTTTGACTCTTTTAAGATCGAGATCAAGGCCCTTAACCATCCCTGGGTACAAAATATCATGTGCAAATTGTGTATTGAATATTCGAGTCAGTGGTCGAGTGGTAAACGAGCACAATTGAGGTTCGGTGTACCTATGATTTGATCAGAACCAAAAAACTATTTTGACGATTTTTATTTTTGTTTAATCAAATTGCATGGGGTAAATTGAAAAAAAATGACATATCCAGACCTATCGTCTGCTAGACGGTCTTTACCACTCTCAGACGATACTATGAGGGCAGCACCATCGGATTCGTCGGAGACAGATATGATGGAGGTCTTCCTTCCTGATCACTTGATCACTTCAAATGAACGAGACAGTGATCTTGAATCATCAGCGGCGCCCATATTCTTTACTCAGTACTTTACGTATTTACCATTGCAAAGAGAGGTCTGAGACTAGCATCGAGACTTAAAGAAAGGAATTTAATTGCTACAGGCACGAAAGTCTCATTTTGTCGTGAGCATGACAGAGAAAAAATTTTCAAAAATTTCTTAGGTAATGAAAGGCAAAAAATGACGTGGAATTAGTTCAGGACCTTCTAGATAACTTTAAAAAGGTTTGCTGTAGCATGAGCATACAAGTGCACGACCTGCACAGCCACTTGGACAACTTTCATGAAAATCTTGGCTCCTACAACAAAGAACGAGGAGAGCGCTTCCATCAGGATCTAAAACTGACGGAAAATAGGTACCAAGATCGTTGGGATGAGCATATGATGGCAGATTATTGTTGGAGTATCACATGGGACAATCATAGCAAGGAACATTTAAAAAAATCTGAATAAGAAGCTTCCTAGCTGTTAAATAATGTAATTAAATGTTTAAAATTGGCTTATTTTGTCTTTTTTAGACATACCTCGTATCTCGAAAACTACACGTAGCATTAAAAAAATAAGTATGCAGTTGTAATCCGGGTACCCAATATACTAAAAAACAGTTATAGTTTTGGCTGCAACATTTTCACTGTAGACCTGTGTTATTATTTCCGCGCGACAAAATAATAAAATGATGTCGGCCGGCGGGCGGGGCGGTGCACGGGGGCGGGTTTCGGCGCGGGAGATTCTCTGGTTCCTGCGGTGATCTTATTTACAATCGTCTCCTATAAGAAGCTCTGTGCGATCAGTCCCGTAAAAACAAATATTTAAATTTTCAACCCGGACGAAGTCGGCGCGGGCTTCTAGTATATAATACTTAGGTATTTAAAAGCTCTGTAAGGATTAAGTTTTTAAAAATCTCACGGGAACTCTTTGATTTTCCAAGATAAAAAGTAGCCTATGTTACTCTCCTGGTTCTCAACAATATCCATGCAAAAAAAAAATCACGTCGATCCGTTGTTTTGTTGCGGCAACATTGGAGGACAAACCAACAAAGAAACAAACTCTCGCATTTACTTAATATTAGTAAGGAAGTAAGGAAATTAGTAAAGAAAGGAAACTTTAATAAAATCCAGAATGTGCACTTTCATTATTTGTCGTTATTAACACACAGAGCACACACAGAGTAATAATAATTAATTATAGTAATGCAATTTTTGTTGGAACATTTCGTAGCGCTATCGGTTCGCGTTTCGGTTAATTAAAACACGTCTGAATTTGGTGCCGTAAATTTTACATTCCCACTTTTTTACGAAACTTTTCGACAGCGTTTCCAGTTGTGTTTATTTACGAGCGTTTGCTAGGACGGACAGCCGCTTGACCAATAACATTTTCACAGTTGCGAGTGAGCAAGTTAATAAATCGTGAAAATGAATTGATTTTTTTAAATAAACTTTCATTGCATTGCATTCATCTCAACTCATCGCCATCCCATTACTGAACACTGTTCTCTTATCAGAAAGAGAAAGAAGAATTTAGGCCAATAGTCCACCACATGGCCAAGTTCGGATTGGTAGACATCATACACCTTTTAGGGCGTTATAGAAAACTCTGGCATACGTTGCCTAACGAATTCAAGATGTTTTCTTTTACGTCTAGGCAAGTGATATTTAATTAAATAAAACGCATATAATTCTGAAAAGTTAGAATTGCGGGATTCAAAGTGGGAATGTGCCTGGGATTCAAACCCTGGACCCCTTGAAAAAGAGGCCGAACCACTAGCCACTAGGTACAAATGACATTGTATGCGGCAGTTTTTTAGGCTAACTACAGGAGTATTCTAGGCATATCCGTTTATCTACGTGATAATGTGTAATTACAACATAGGAGACTAAAGAGCAGTAACGAAAAAATAATCAATCTCCCAAGTCCACTTGGAAGCAATCAACGGTCTGTTATTGCGTCCGTCCAATCCGATAAAAGAGCGATATATCAAAGACGTCTGCGGTTCAATTACTAGCCAATATGCTATCTCTTAGAGACAGTAATCGAAAACGAAAATGGCGGGTGCAGGCCTTACTAGAGGCCTGACATTCAGCAGAATGACGCGCGTAGTCATGTCAAAGGATGTCAACTTTTCAACCGATTTTACCAATATTGTACCTACTTTTATAGAATAATAAAATTTAACCAGCAATTCAATCATTTCATTCGTCCAAAAAAAAAATTTTACATTTTTAACTAAGTATATAGAATCTAACTGTATGTGTCTTCAAGATATTAAGTGACGTGAGTGTGAGGTTATTTAATTTCGTAGGTGTCGTACGTCGGGATGTACTATTAACACAATTATCTGCTAAAAGCGCCGCCTAAATTCGAAGGAAGGTTCCACGTAATGAAATTAACAAAGGAAATGTATTATTTCAAAATTAATAATTTTTTTAATCGTCTTAGTTCTTGAACATTAAATACTTTTCTACCAAAACGTTGCTTCAAAAGCCATGAAAAGCTTCACAGTTATGAGTTAACGAAGCCATATTCACTTCCTCCCCTCCGTATTAACCTTTGAATAAGGTTCACGTAACAAATTGTTTTACTATGTAAAGGAAAATTTGAACAGCTTGAAGCTAATTTCGTGTGCGTTACGAGAAATTAGGCAATTTGTTCTCGCCATTTTTACGAGTCCTTGTGCAGGAATATTAGCTGAACATTATTTTCCTTATTATTTATCGCCTGAATATAAGGAATGGATCGAGATAATTCTTATCACTTATTGTATGAATAGTTCATTCTGTCTGCTACTAAACTACGAAGTGTTTTTACATACATAATAAACCTACTTACCTAAAATTAACGTCCTTATTATTATTTTTTACATAAAAACATTACATGGAGCTTTAACTGCTACTTTTACCACAAAAAAATAACATTTTATAATAATGCCATTAAATCTTTATGTAGACGCCAAAAGATCAAAAAATCATTCAAAATTGGATCTACAGCATTTTTCTACCTAATTCGCAAATAAAATACGAGTAGATCAATTAATATTTACATCAGACTAACAGTTCTCTTTCAAACTTATTGAACAGAAGTGCCACAATAGAACGAAACACCAAATTAAACTAGAGCCAGATTGAAATTTCTGAAATTGATTTGCAAGTTACTAACAGTAACTGAGTAAGTTTCAATACACTTCTGTTGAACGCAATACAAGTGTGGAACGTTCTCAAGGCTTGTGCACTTATTCATTGAGACCGAAGTAGTTAATGTGAGAAACGGAATGGGCTTAGTCCAAACGAGCAGTGCGACCGTTCGCCTAAACCTGCCCACCGTGCCTAATTCGAAACGATCTAAATACTCCGGCACAATCCTGCAAATGGGCTGTAAGCCTCTAGTCTACCTAAAATCTGATTTAGTTCAATTGTTTACACACAAAATTGTTTCCAGTTCATTTTGTACGCAATGTAAAAAAAATATCGTTATTATTAACATTTTTATTTATTTATTTATTTTTTTATGCAATTTTAATGCAATTTTTGCCCAAATAATAAAGAGCAGAAAGAAAGAAAGAAATTTCATGTAGACCAACCTGTGGCTTAAGACCAGCAGCGGTTCAGAAAGTAGATTTTGTTAAGAGAAGAGCCGGCAAGAAACTCATTGTTGCTCTTTTCAAACTAAAATTTTAAAATATTAATAAATGTATCTGTGTCTATTACAATGTAAATTAAATTATATTAAGTAACTTATGAGTTATGACTTATGATGCCTCTTTGCATTATCGAATTATTTTATCGTAATCGGGGCATAATCTAAGTAATAAGATGGAGAAACTTATTTTTAATTTTGTAAAAGCATGAAACTTTGGTTTTTATTCACGACTAGATGATGCCCGCGACTTCGTCTGCATGAATTTTTTTGATTCCCGCGGAAACTCTTTAATTTTCCGGGATAAAATGTAGCCTATGTGTTAATCCCGAGCTATCTCCATTCCCAGATAAATCAGTTTATTATTTGTGGCGTGAAGGAGTAACAAACGTACACACACACATACACATATATACATTTCGCATTTATAATATTAGTGTGATACGAAACGTGGAAATAACGTTTTATGAGTACACCAATACAGCGAATACTTACCTTATAGAATCAATTCTAGAATTCAATCGTCGCCTGTTATTGAGAACGTGACGAAAAGCCAAATTGAGCACATCCGTCCAGTCTGTGGCGCTTGACAATATTTTATACAGCGACGAAAACTGCAACCGCATTTTCCTAACTTTATCAATTTACACAATTTTACGACCGTCGCGCAGAATTTTCGTCTATATTATTCAAACTGAAAATATGTCGTAGGATCCTGCCCATGCATTATTATTTTATTACCCAGTTTCTATTAATAATTATTTTATTCTTTTGTAGAAGTAAATATTCTTAATAATATCATAAATGAGTTTGTTTTTTTTAGTTTGTCAGCAATGGTACCATGAAAGGGCTCCCAGATTTTTAAAATATAACTCGTTGTGGACGAAGTCACGGGCAAAAGCTGGTAATAATGATAAAGGTTTTCATCTAAAATCTAACCTTTCAAGAATTTGATTGAACTAAACGCAATCTAGACTAGACTTTACTATACCACTTTATTACTACCTAAGGCAGGTACTACCTTAATTTACTCGCTGCACTGGCAATTTCAGACTTAATGTATAATTACTATTATAAGGTAGAAAAAGATAATCTCTCCGCAGTAAACTGCTACAAGTACATGGCGTACCTCCTCTAAGAGCCTAAAAGGAAGGGATAAGAGTTACGTGATAGAAAGAGAGAAAAGTCTAGGTGAATAAGACGCTAGGTAAGTAGCGCTGTCAACCTGAATTGCACTTTATTGTGTGGTAACAAGAGTTGCTATTTATTTAAATCATTTTGTGGAGAGAATCTTCTGTACCTTTAGGTACTATTAGGGATTATGTGGTGAATACTTTCCCAGCACTCGCACTCCACGTTTCAGTTAATTAAAACACGTCTGAATTCAGAGCTGTAAATTTCAGGTTTGCCAGTTTTTTCAAAACTTTTCCACCGAGCTTCCAGTTCTACAATATTTACGAGCTCTTGGATTGGTCAGGACCAGACGGTTCACATAATCCTTACTAATAATATGTATTAATGCGATATTCTGTTTGTTGGTTGTTGCACGCAGCAACGGAGAAACGTGATGTTTTGTTTAAGTATAGTTGAGGATTTGGAAAGTAACGGAGGCTACCTTTTAAAAGAGGGTTCCCGTGGGAATTTTAAAAACTTAACTTCACGCGGGCAAAATCTACAAAACTACAATACTCGTATAATATTTTATTATGCTCTAATTCTGCTAAAATTTCCTAGGTAAGGAAGGTAGGTCTATCAGAAAGAATCCTGCATCGCCTTTATACAAGCTCTCTAACTATTCAATTTATTATTTCCTGTTTTAAGTATCGCTCAAGTAACATGTTATTTGAACTTGAATTAGTTGTGCAAAGTTACGGCTTTAATTACAAGATTCGGTTTATAGTGACGATGGTAGCAGTCATTTGTTCTAGTTAACGTAATAATACTCTTATAATGGATGCAAAGGAAAAGGATTTTTAATTATGTTGCTAATAGGTAGATACATGATAATAATTATAAATTGTAGGGTGCTACGGCGTAGCAAGACTTCTTCGAGAACGACCATTCCGTACGATACACGCAGCACCTACACATCAGAACTTAAAATTACCAAAAACTTGATAATAATATTAAGGAGTTTAAAATAATAATTTTTAGTAGATAAAATTGTAAGGTTAGGCAACTACTACGTTGAAATATACGATTTATGAATTAAAATTATCACTACACGTTTATTAATTTTATTTTTATTTTATTAAACGCCATCTATTGAACGATTGTATTATTATTTCAGACAGCATGTTTCGGGTTTTAGCTCTCTCGATATCAATTTATAAAACATAAGATAAGATCTCATGAAAATCAAGGAAAACCTTCGTTGTGGAAACCTCATTTGTAGAAGCGCCATCTAGCACATTTCTTCAGTACTTCGTTAAGAAATTCGTTGTCCTGCCATCTAGCGTAATTCTTTAGTACTTCTATACCATCAGAAAATATGGCATCGGGCTTTCGTCCTTTGCGTAAAGTTTTACTACGTACTGCTAGTCATACTTCAGAGATGGCGCTGCTCATTCTGGTATATTCAAAAAAGTTTTATTGTATTAAATTGTATATTAGTTTCATAAATGCTTAAAGATAATGAAGCTTTCATTTTTTTAATGAGAAACTCTTGGAGTACGTCACTTTGTTTTTTTTTTTGAAAAGTAGATAAATTCTGAGTACGGTGAAATACCGGACCATTTAAAGAATGAAACAAACCCGACAAACTCCTTAGTAGATAAATATTTAAATAGCTTAATTTAGAATTTAATAATCCGAGAATTTTTTCAGTAGGTAGGGAGAGTAGGTATAATATTATGTGCATTTTATAGCGGTTCACCTTTCATTTCGTACTCATTCGTCTCATAATCCCATTTCCACGAAACAAAATTGCGCTTTGCTCCATGATTTATGAAAGAAACGAGAAATTACATCGCATACAGAAAGAACATTTGAATGGGGAGTAAGTAAAACTTACCGAGATAGGTAGGTGCTTATGTAGGTAGGTACTCGAATAGCTAAGACAATATTCTGGTATGCTAAGTAGATTCTTCTTAGCATACCACAATTGCTTGAAAATATTCGCCAGCTGGAAATACTTACATAAGATCCAGATGCACTCAAAGATCATCATTTTCACGAAAATGGAGACAGCTCTACCATTCGCGTAGGCCCACGGTAGCGCTGTGCCGTCGCGCGCCATCATTGCATTGTCACGTTGCGCGCTGTACGAGATTTTCATCTATTGAAAACTTATATTTTGTATGAAGTCGTGTACACATCAATTCGGCTTTTCGCATCGATTCTGCTTTCACATTTTGAATGAAATGCGTATAAACACAGAGTAAGGACTGATATAAATATAACTCACGATTTTGGAAATCGACGGATCCATATTATATCTAATTCTTCCGCTCAAATAGTTTGAAATACAAGGAGCGATTGGCATTCTTTAAGTTTCTAAAGCGATTCGAAGGTTCGTGTTTCACTAGGTATTTTCCAAAAGGATTTTTTATTCATGACAAGATAGCCTTTTACTGCGATCTCACCAGATATTAAGTGACGATGAAGTCTAATTGGCAATGAGCTCACTTGGAAGGGGGTATGGCAGTTTTAATTTAGCCCATCCCTACACCTGTCCTGGTAGCATGGGCGGGAGAAATTTTATCCCCGGGAAAAGGATAAAACGTTTATCCCCTCGCTTAGCATTATCCACCCGTCGAGCATGGGCACAGCGGTGGAAATAACACTCAGTGGATACACTTATACAAATATACATCGCCTTCTCCTCTGTCGTCAAGCTTTAGCATAGTGAAAAGATAATTTTATCCCCTGTCAGTGGATAAAATCGGGGGATAAAACTTTTATCTCCTGCCCATGCTACCAGTGCTGAATGGTATTGTGTCAGAACTCTAAATCGCTTGGCGGCAAGTCTTTGACGGTAGGATGGTATCTAGCTACGGCCAAAGCCGCCCAGTCACATTAAACAATGTTTAAAATACAAGTAGGTAGAATAAGTTATCTACATTTTCCGGTTATTGCAACCCGGTTTTGGTTTATGTGCGACTTCACTAAAACATGAATATGCTAATTCCTTGTATCGGACTTACCTCCTTGTCTTGGAGATTGCTTTATATCCAGAGTTACGTACCCACTCCAACTCTTGTAATAAAGCAATTAGATTTCAAACTTCATCTATAATAATATTATGTATTTCGAAACGCTTCGTTGTTGCAAAATTTTTCATAATAAAATGCAAGTGTGGAGTGTTTTTATAAGGACGATTGCAAGTTGCAACAATTTATAACCAGTTGAATTTATGGCATAAACTTATTCTGAGAAGAGACCAGCGCTCAGTAGTGAGCCATTAAAGAGTTGCTGATGATGCACGAACGTACGCACGCACGCATGATCGCCCGCCCGCCCGCACGCCCGCCCGCCCGAATGGTGTTCAAAGTAATTTCGCTTTTACCATTATAACCTTCTTAAAATGGAGATCTTTATGTAAGATAGTATGTACCGTTCCCGTTCTTAGGCTAAGGGTTTCTTCTATTGATTGGTTGGTATTCGTAGATCTTCTTCAATCAGTTTCTAAACTTTTGTATTGAAGCTGACGCTTGAATATGGTCTTGCCCGGTCGTGCCTCATCACTTAGTGAACTTTGGTCTCTTTTGAATTCAGTAAACCATCTAAACACAATCGCCCTTGATGAAGCTTCCTCCCTATATTATACTTGTTACGGTCTTTGCAATCATAGTACATAAACTGTGGCGCAGAAATGCTCTCGCGACAACTCCATTTTTTACTTTAAATATAGGTACCTACTTAGTTCTTGCAATTCTAGAGGGCGCGTGAGCTTTATTCCACAGTTCAACTAAAACGGTTCAAATGAATTCGTTGTGGCGTGAAGAAGTAACAAATATAAACACACGTGTGTATGTGTGTGTACACACATACACATACAAACTTTCACCTTTCTAATATTAGTGGGATTGTTTTCAACTTTTCTCAAGGAAGCATTTTCGCACTTATTGTTCTTGCACTGCAGGTGTAAGTAATACCTACTAAACAAAACCAACAGCTTAAAGTGCTCTAAGAAGCTTAGAGGAAACGTAAAATTTGGAGCTCCACAGTTCCACACTGACACCGCAGTGCAATCGTAAGGGACAAATTGTATTGTTACAAGACGTGACATTTTAGAATATTTATTCTAAAGTGTCACTTCAAATACATATACCTACTATGACAATATGTTTATTATGTGCCATGCAGCGGACGAATGAAAGGGTCCTAATTCAGTTAAATGCTGATGCAGAAATGACTACAACGCTATTCTTTTGTAATTAACTTGACATTTGAATTTAACTTAGAATTGTTACATTATTAGATACTTCGTATAAATCGATGCAATTTAAGAACTTTTAGTAAATTAATCCGAGTAGAGATTTTTTAAATTTAAGATTTTCTAATGCAACTTACTTATATGATACAGGTAAGTACTACGAATTTTGATACCACGGATAGGTAAGCTTAAATTATCGGCGAACTCACTGTGTTGAGACAGTATACACTGAGTGTGTCACAACACACAAGTAGGGTCAGCACAAGTAGGATCAGCAACAAACAATGTTTGTTATTAATGAAACTAAATCTCGCATTGCAATAGCATTGTCAAATATTTCAACGTTTTCAATTGTAAAATACGAAACCATCAACAATGTGTAAAACAAATA
Source organism: Hipparchia sbordonii (assembly GCA_038048805.1). NCBI lineage: Eukaryota > Metazoa > Arthropoda > Insecta > Lepidoptera > Nymphalidae > Hipparchia > Hipparchia sbordonii. The sequence continues at coordinate 7,349,000 of CM076098.1, forward strand.
AATTGGCCCGATATATCAAACGATGTCATACGCAGCAATAAATAACAACACAAACATTTTGTATACGTGGCAACAGTCAACAGACGCATTTTAAATCTGGCCAGCCCGCGCCGCCGCTCCAGCTTCGCAGTGCAGTGCATGTGACATCAGTGCACTCTAATCAGAGGTCAAAATGGGTCGTATTCAAGAGTCCTCCTCCTCCAGCTTTCATACAAACGTAGCACCTATTGTTTTAATTTAGTTAAGTACTACTTAAAGCATCAAATATAAAAAATATCCAACTCATATTCGAAGATATAAAAATTTGAGAAAAAATTAAAATGCTGTGGAGACGAAAAGAAAAACAATAGGTACTAGGTTCTTATTGTGAATAATAATAAATCTTACGGTAGTTGTTTGAAAACTCAGAATTTTAAATTAGGTACTTCTGTGAGTTAAAACTTGAACAGAGCACATTGCAAAAGCCAGTGACTTTACCTAATCATGATAGCGATAAAAAAAAAATACAAAATCTTCAGCAAAACTGTTTTCGTACTACGACATTCGCGCGTGCATTTTGTATCATGTTCAACTCCTATATTGTACTCATTCGTTTCATAATTCTGTTAGCGAGAGGTAAAATTGCGTTTTGTTACTTCGAGTATTTCCAGTCATCAAAAATAAAAGAAGAAGAACAAAAAGTTGCATGAAAGAACTTGATGACAATTACCGTATTTTTATTGGTAAAGGTTTTAATTTAACCTCTTATACGTGTAATACATCTTACGGCAGCTAGTCGTACATCACTTTCACATTTATGATATTAGTAGTTACATAATATTAGATCAATATGTAAGTTCTTTTTTGGTTCCTTGGCTTCCTAAAATCATTTTCTATGCAATGCAAATGCTATGGTACCTCCTGCGGTCCTGCATAAATCGTCTTGTGTGTATATTTATTTACACACAAAATCGAAGATAACACCAAGCATGAGAGAATTAAAACTTAAAACATCCCCGACAACAGGTACCTACTTCACAACCTTGTGCCCCCCTCACCGTTTTACCACAGAACTTCGAGAAATCGTGAGCGATGGCACCCATACGTGGTTGAAATTCAACCTACTCGCACGAAACGCTTCAGTTCGACGTTTCTGAAACGAACGGCTAAGGTATGGAACGCACTTCCAGCTTCTGTGTTTCCGGCCACGTATAATCTGAGTATCTTCAAGAAAAGAGTGAATAGGCATTTTCTAGGCAAGCGCGCTCCAACCTAGACCTCATCAATGCTCTACATCATTGATTGTCGTCAAGCGCAAGCCTATCTCATAATAAAAAAATAAAAAAAAACATGTCTATGGCCGGCCTATGTATGACATACCCAACATCCCAGTTCGTTGTTCCATCATTAGATTCTCCTCCTCGATCCTCGATCATCATCTATCTAACGCCTGCGCATTCAGACTATTATAATGAGCTCAAACAAGGTATATATCAGTTGTAACTCCAAGGTAGTCCGCTACCATCTTAGAATGCATCGTCACTTACCATCAGGTGAGATCGCAGTCAAGGACTACCTTATCATTGAATAAAAAAGTTTGCTGTGGAGTTGGAATCCCGTAGATTACTTGACGCTGCAGCATCAGCTCAACGTTACCATGTCTTGAAGATACACCTTTCAAATCAATACGATCTGTGAAATTTTTTTTGTAAATTAAAACACCTGAACAGATCTTCATGAATTATAACTGAGAACCATATCGATCACGTCAGCTTTCAAACAGGAAAAACCGCATCAAAATCGGTGCATTCATCGAGGAGATACGAGGGAACAGATAGACACACATATACACAGATACAGAGATACGCAGATTGTGTATCGTCAAACTTATAATCGCTCTCAATACAATCAGTTGGTTTTGGCCCATACAACGCAACAATTCAGCGAAATAAGAACCCCAAGAGGAAACAAAAGATTGATAGCTTATTGCGTTCGCATGTGTATTCTATGTTATTTCCTTAAAAATTCTACTCGGCTGCATTGAATTTAAATTATTTGGGAGCGCTGTAACAATACAGTTTTAGTGGCGCAAAAATATCGTGGCAATAAACAGAATCCCTAGTGTAAAATATATGTATCGTGTTTCATCCACGTTTGATTTATGTTTTTCATAGTGGCACCGAAGCATTTTTAAAGCTTTGTTTAATAAGGAAATATGTAGTTTTCTGGATAGGAAATGCGCTGTGCAGCTTAATTGCTTTATTACATGGCAGCGCGGCGAGTGGTTCTGAATGCGAATCAATCTTGATAGCGTTCGGGACTCGAGACCAATACAAGGCATTACCATATTCATACTACAGTGTAATTTCGAAGTCAGTTCGTAAAGTAAAACAGCTTCGTTACTGGCGAAACTAAATTTAAACGAAATGTGCCGTACGGTGAGTGTAAAAGATGCCCCGTAGGCTATCTATCGAAATAGCTAGCTCGTTGAGAAAAACACTCGCGTTGCGAATAGATGTCTACCCTAAATTGTACGTTGTACGGTTCAAAGTTGTTGAATAGCAATTTTAAAGCTACAATGAATATTTTTAAGGAGCGAAGCCGTTGCGTGTTCTCGGCGTAGTAACTGTGCAGCTGAATAAGTAAATGTCTGGTATAAATCAAGTTAATTGCGTCGAAGCACCTCCTCGTATGAACCAGCAGCCTTCGAGTACAATTTTCGATACACTACATTTACTATACCTACCCTTCCTGAACCGATCTAACCTGATGATTAGATTCAACGTGAAAAATTCTAATGCAATTTCGTACCAACGAAAAGCTTCCAAAGGATATGTATTGTGGACGCATTGCAACTGTACATAATTTATCACGAAAAAAAAGGAAAACAAAGAATTGGAATAATATTTATACCTAATAATTTTAACCTAACCACCGCTTGCCTGCGGCTAAGCAAACTGTACGGTCAAGTTCAAAAGTTATAATTTTGAATAATGAATCTCTACTCTACCCTCTAACGCAGCTTTTATTCCTTCGTAGCTCCAAAGTTCATAGGAATAGGTACCGTATTTGATTGATTCGCGAAAAACACTGTACGAAACATTCTGATATCCATTTAATCAAGAAGTAAAAGTAAAATTTCTTAAGGTACATCGACATCTACGCACGTGCACGAAATACTCGAAGCAAAGCCCACCGCTGTGGGTACATTCCTTTCCAACACAAACATAGTTCGCGTAATATTCGCTATTATTGTTGAACAGTCTGCAGAATTCTCAAAGTATAATTGTAACAAAGATATTAAAAGAATACTAAGGAATCGTACTGTTCCAGCAGTCAAAAACATGTACATGTTGAGTGACGGTAAGGTGACGGTCAAGCATTCGCGAATCCCTTGCAAACCACATATTCACACTATGTAACAATGTAGGTACGTAGACGTAAGTAGTGCGTAGGTGTAATTCCACCGTAAGAAGAATTAAGATTTTCTTAATTCTGTCATGAATTAATCAAATACTTAATTATTTATTAAATTCTATTAAAATACTTTATTGTACATACTTACTGAAAACTTAAACTTTTAATTACTTTCCGAGAAATTAAACAAAAAGTAGTTAGATGACGGGGCAAAATCTAATTTAGACGAAGTACTAAACTGGACCGAAAATCCTAAACTCGCGAAGTTGAAAACTAATATTGTAACTACTACTACGGGCCTGAGAACAAAAACTGCTATCCCCTCCTCGAACTTGCAACACATTTCTCGCAACTTGTATACAATTTATATTTAGCTTTGCGACTTTGTAACTAAAGTCTTTTTCTAAACCACGTTCTATTCGTATATTCGTATCGATATTCCAACTCAATGGTATTAAACTATATTTTAATCTTAGATTTCTGCCTTCTTTTTGAGTTTGTGAGTGTGCTCAAGAATTATTCGATTTAGTTTCGCCAACATCTTTCTGCCTTCGAACTGTAACTGTGTAAGGCATCGCAAGGACCTACACTTTTACGTGATCGAAATTACACAATGTCGCGATAAGCACTTTGCTTCTTTGTTTTTAATAAAATTGTTTCAACTAGGTAACTTGGATACCTTTAGATCAAGAGTGAATAGGCATCGTCTAGGCAAGCGAGCATCATCTTAGGTTCAGTGGCGTGCACAGAGGGTAGGCATTACGCTGGCATATGATATAAAATGGAGAAAATCGCCAGTACGAGTTATAAAAACTTTCCCCATAATGTCGTCAAAGGAGTGTGAAGCCTGCCAATCTGTCAGCGTGGAGTACCGTACCGAATAGTTTAAACTAGAAATAACTTCGGCCGATTTCACCAACGTAAAATAAGTCTTATCCGAACGTAAAGATTTTTGGCAGATTTTCAAAACAAAAACTGTCAAAATATCAAAACGCAATTAGTAAACTAAAGTAAGGCTGAAATCTATAGACCGCTCTCTCACTCAGCTCAGTCTGAAGACAGAGTTAAAACGAGACTGATTTATGTCTGGGCATATTTGTGTCTCGTTTTAACCTCTATCTTAAGTCTGAGCTGAGTCAGAGCACTCTCTATAGATCTCAGCATCTTCTTCTTCTTCTTCTTCTTCAACTAATGGACGTCCACTGCTGGACATAAGTCTCCTGCATGGACCTCCACAAGCCTCGGTCTTGCGCCGCCTGAATCCAGCGGCTCCCTGCGACTCGCTTGATGTCGTCTGTCCACCTAGTGGGGGGTCTGCCAACACTGCGCTTCCCGGTGCGAGGTCGCCACTCCAGCACCTTGGGACCCCATCGACCATCAGCTCTTCGAACTATGTGCCCCGCCCATTTCCACTTCAGTTTCGCAACCCGCAGAGCTATGTCGGTGACTTTGGTTCTCCTACGGATCTCCTCATTTCTGATTTGATCTTGCAGGGATACTCCGAGCATAGCTCTCTCCATCGCCCGCTGAGTGATCCTGAGCCTTCTTATGAGGCCCATAGTTAGTTAGATCTCAGCGTAAGAGTCTACAATTATTGTAAAATGTTATCTATTGTTTTATTTCTGTTCACATTAAACTGATTGTGATGAAACTTTCTCAATCATCCAATCGTTATATATTATGATATAAGTAGAAAAACTAGCTCGTGCTTGTAATAATTTTACCTACAAAATATCTGAAAAGAATTTAATATTGAATCAACACCTCTCTCCCTCTGTAGTCGACGTTTTGTAGAAACTTGGTTCATTTGGTCAAATGCACTGAGAATTTTAATACCTACTTTTCTTTGCGAACTTTACTTGTTAGAACTTTTCTTCTTCATTTTTCGACGACATTATTAGACTTTTGCTCGTAGTATTATTTTAATTATATCAATAGCAGTTTTTGGATTCGCATTTTTCACTTATGTATTGAACTAAATTATACATAGAGAACGAATTTCTCCGGTTAGCTTTATAAATGAAATAACATTTAATTTGGAAAACTTTTTAGAGTGACACTTTACCCATTTAGGACAACTAGTATAATTATTTATTAAATATCTGATGTTCGCGACTTAGTCAGTGAATTTCGGTTTTTAAAAATCCTTTGGGGATTTTTTTATTTCCGGGATAAAACGTAGCCTATCCATCCTTGTACAATGCTTTTAGAAAGTTCTGTCAGAATGAGTTCAGCCTTTCGGATGATAGGTCTTGACTTATCTTCGGAAAGGCTTTATTTTGTCTTGACAAAGTAAAGATCTCTTGCAGGAATTTCCACAGTCCTAGGTTTGGGGCCGCATGTATCCAGCGGCACCCTGCGACTCGTCTGGCCTAATGGAAAAATGATCGTTAGGTCCCAAGGTACTAGAGTGGCGACCCCGCACCGGAAAGTGCAGTGTTGGCAGACCCCTCAGTATGCGCAATACTTTAATAATGATTATTATTAATTAATGAGTAGGTAGGATAATTTGTTACAACCTGTACATTAATATTAAGGGTAAATAAGAACGCACGAAATTATTTGACTTCAAACTAATTTCGCCGAGCAAATAGCAAATCACTTGTTTGAAAAATCAAATTATATCTGTTCAAAGCAATATGGAATTAATATTTTAATGCACGCCGATAATTAGTGCAAATCAAACTCGCCAACATTAATTATCGCAAAATGGCAAACAATCGTTTAATTACTCACTGGCATGGAAACCGCCAAATTAAGCGGCTCCAACGAGACTGTTTATTTTGTACATATTCAAAATTATTTTAGCTTTAATATTATAATAGGTGTGTTTGAGTACATAAGAATTTCATAATTAATCCCCACTACAGTATCCTAATATCCAATTATTTGTTATCCTTACTCGTATTTTGAATGCGAAAGTGTGTTTGCTTGTTAGTCTATCTTCAGTCATACAGTACGTGAGTTTTTGCGTGGCTAATGGGTATCGTTGAGGACTTGGAAAGTGACATTAGGTTACCTTTTGTTCTGGAAAAACCGAGGGATTCCGCGGGATTTTGAAAACCTAACTCCACGCAGTCGAAGTCGAATGCAAAAGCTGGTTTAAACATAAAGGAGAATTCAAAATATTGCCAAAATTATATTTTAATCCACAGCGATTATATAAATAAAAAGACCGATAAATTAAAAACAGTCTAGTAAAAGATTTCTAAAAGATTCGTGTTATCAAATCTTAGTGTAATCTCGCATTTATTTTTATTCAATTATACGGTATTTCTTTTTTTAAAATAATTGTTAAATTCCCAATAATAAGCCTTTAATGTTATCAAAACACTAAATGATTTTAATATTATTAAAACTAAATAAGGATTTCGTCTGCGTGAATTTGGGTTTTTTTAGAGCAGTAATAATAAGCAGCTAATACTAAAACATGTAAGTTAGTAATTAACGCAACTCTTACATTAATTATTACAAAATGGCAAACAATCGTTTAATTACTCATCGGCACGCCAACCACCAAATTAAGCTATTATTATACTGAGCATGTTTATTTTGTACCAATAATATTCAAAATTATTATTGAGGTAATTCTCAAATTAATACATGAATTTTTAATTTTTAATCAACATTTAAATGGTTAAGTTGATATAATAAACTATAAAAAACAATGCACTGTATTTCATAAAAATAAACTCAGCTATAGTTATGCCCAGTTAAACCAATTCAGATTTAAACCAATTCAACTAATTAACTAGGCATTACAACATAACATAGGATTAAGTTTAGAATCGAGAGGCCACTTTGAATTTTTGAAAAATGATTCCTGCCCTCAAAATAATTAAGTGAATGAGTTTCCCCATACAAACGAAAGATCCTTATTTTAATGGTTGTTAGATGAAACCTAATTCATGCAAATATCGTACTCTTCGAGTTAGATTTTTTTTAATCCCGCAGGAAAGAACCCTTTGTTTTACCGGGATAAAAGTGTCATAAGTCCCTCCATTTTTATCTATCACTATGCGAAAATCAAGCCGATCTATTTCTCGGCTACTGGTTAATTGAAGGTGGAAGAAACAAGCAAACGAACAGTCTTTAACATTACAATATTAAAAAAAAAAGGTTAATACCTGAAAGAGCACCAAACTTTGTTTACAACGGGCGCTCCTGGGATAAACTCCTCATTTAAATTAATAATTTCGTCAGTAGATATAATTATTAATGTGTAATAAGTGTAAATATAATACTTGTGTCAATAATAACATCGTATGAAATAATAAATTGGGAACGCGAAAGTCGGACGTTTATGTAAAACAGTTTTCGAGAACGAATTCGAGAATAAAGCTCAAACGCCCGAGTCAACGTAAACTTTTGTCGTTATTATCCACATGCCCCTGCACGTTTACGAAATTATCCTCGCAGTTTCAACTAGAAACAACTTTCACTGTATAAAAGTGATAATGCGCTTAGTTGTGTGAGTAAATTAACTGAATAAGAATATTTTTGCCCGATTGCCCGACGCAACATAGGGTAATGCGTGTGTGTGCCTATGAATATATTTTATTATTATGTATGTATTATGTTTGTGGCACTCTGGAGACCAAACGCGTGTGCCGATTTTGATGATTCTTACGTCAATCGATTCATATTAACTACCATCATACGAGATTTGCAGTCAAGCGTGGCGTCTATTGCGGCATGATTAAAGGACAAATTAACAAACAAACACACTTCTGCATTTATAACATTACCTAGTAGGGATGCAAATGTATATTTGTTTGTTGGTTTGTCATTCAATCACGCAGCAACGGAGCAACGGATCGACGTAATTTTTTGCATGGGTATAGTAATTGAGGACTTGGAAAGTGACATGAACTACCTTTTAAGCAGGAAAAGCAAAGGGTTCCTGCAAAAATTCTTAAACATCTAGCTCCACGTTGACAAAGTCGCAGGTATATGAGAAAACAAAGTTTGATGGTGCGTTGAAGTCCTCCTCTTCAGGGACTAAATATATTAAGAAACATGGAAACTCCTTGTTAATTTGTATTCGTAATTAGAATGTTCATATTTAAGAATACTTATGTATTCTTTGTGTAGTCACTTTTAAGTAAAATCTTCGTAAACACTAAAAAATTACTTTTTACACGAATTCACATCTCGATCTCGATTAATTTCGTAGAAAAAAATGAAATTCTCGTTATAATATTCGATGCGACTCTTTCAATAGGTAGGCAGGCGAAAGTCGAGCGTTTATGTAAAACAGTTTGAACGAATTCGAGAATAAAGCTCAAGCGCCGGAGTCAAGGTAAACTTTTGTCGTTTTTATCCAAATGCCCCTGACGTTCACATAATTATTATGCTCACAGTTTCCACGAGGTGCAACTTTTACGTATGAGTGAATATAAATGATATTTTCATAGTTTTGTTGTTGTTAAGAGTCAAAGGTTCTGGAGAATAGCCTCAACAGCTGAACGGTTAAAGATGCGGACTCGAAAACTGAACGGTCGCAGGTTCGAATCCCACCCGTTGCACTATTGTCGTACTCACTCCAAGCGCAAGCTTTCCGCTTATTTGGAGGGGATAGGAGAATATTAGTCAACTTCAGCTTGGCTAATATTCTTTATTTAAAAAATAAAAAAAAGGTTCTGGAGAAAGCATAGATGAAATTACGAACATTTCTAATTCGACGGCTCCTACCGTAGGGGCCGTCAGATTATCTCTACCGATTAAATATTGATTCCTCGTTAGTTACATTGTCACGTCGTTTCGATAATTAAATAAGTAATTAATAACTCGTGCTGGAGTTCAAACATAATACTTATAACTACTGAAAGATAATTAGTGAGGATAAATAATTTTCCATCCATCCATTCCACCTTTTCGAGAACACGCCTCCTCCTCCTTTGCTTTTCTCATGCAGCGTCTTCCCGCCATCTTTAAGGCCATCGGTTCATCGAGCTGTAGGTCGTCGTACACTGCGCAGAATAATTTTAATTTTCTTACTTTTGTTCCTGTCATTTAGTAGTAGGTATAGGGCTCATTTTCACAAAAAAAAAAAATTGCAAACAAATTATCTCATGGTCACTTATTGCAAACATCCATATCGCTGCTTCAATTCAAAACTACCATAAATCAAAATTACACTGTTTTTACAAAAGAGCTACACAATAATATATAAAATAAACTATTTATTGTATACCAAATATAATATGCATATTATAGTTACCATCGTTAGAAGCGTATTTTTAAGCAGCATTAAATGTTTTAAGGAGTTTTTTTTTTGTAGTTGTTAAAATTGTGGAAATTTTCTATAATATTTTTGTTATGATACTTTTGAATTGAAGCACCAATATGGATGTTCGCAATACGTGGCCATGAGATAATTTGTTTGCCATTACGTGGGATCACCGTTAAGGGTCATTTTTTCAATGAACAAAAATACACTTCAGCCGATCTGCAGGATTTTGCTGTATAATAAATTACTTTTATTTCTATCAATAACTAAGGATAGTTTGATCCTTTTATTGCGAGCAATCAATTTTTTCGGATTGTGCTAAAATTGCAAGCAAACCACTGGCTCGGTTCCGAATCCCGCAAGACTTGACTTAATCATAAGAACGAGACGCGAAAATCGCTCGGCACGAAACGAGCCCCCGGGGAGTTCTAGCGATCGGCCTACTTTTGCTTTCTTTATTTCACAGTTTATCCACTGTTGCAAACTTACACGGATTACAGTGGACTTACGATCTTATAGCCGTAGGAAAACCTTTTACCCGTTAAAGTGCTGCTTTTTTGTTGTTTAAACGTTAACGTAAAGAGGCCAACTACTTTTGAATCTCTTTTAGGTTCGCTTAGAAAATGTATACAAAAGGTAGATGCTAGAAAGCTACAGTAGGTAGATATACTTAACTACAGTGCTTCCAAGCATGGTAAGTGCTAACAGTAAAGAGGTTCCTACATCTATGAGTTTCGTTGAAAAAAGTAGTTTAAGCCGAAAAGCAACTTGTTGAGAAAACCATAAGTTTTACTGTATTTCCTTTTATATAAACAATAAACAACCGTTAAAAAGACAATATTTTTAAAAATGTTTACAAAAATTATACTTAAAATTAAAAAACAAAATGAGTCTATTTGCTACGGGATATGACCCAAGCGGCAGATAGTCATTGAGGAACCTCCTTACAAAGCGTGCCTTCTCAAGCAGTACCGCCTTCTGTAGGTATTCTATTCTTGATGTAACTAAATGTCAAACGAAAGTTTCTTAAGCTGTTGTTTATTATAAGTCTTAAAAAAAAAACGACACGTTAACGCGCCGATACATCAGCATCGAAGCACAAAGAAAGTGTTCTTAGGTATGATAGTAGTTAAATTATATTATATTGATGGAGAGCTCAAACAATCAAATACTCAGACAATAGAGTTGGCCAAGTTTAAATTATTCAGCTGGAACTTTGAGGAGTTAGCTATTCCTTAAAGATACTCCCGGTAATAATCATAATGGTACAGCTTAGTATTAACATGAACTTACGTAATATAATTTATAGGCGTCGACTCTCATTAGAACCTTGTTAAATGCGACACTAAACAAATAGGTGCACATTTAATAATAATCATTAAAAAACTAAACAGTGACTTATACGCCCAGAACTATACACTTGATAATAGTTCTTTAGATGTAGAAAATAAGGAAACAACTTCTATGAACGGTGTTAGAAAATTTGATACGGTGAAATAGGTGTCTTGAGGACGTAAGGGTATTACGCTGGCTTATGGCACTGTATTAATTTTGAACCGTAGTAACTTCGGCGGTGACAGAACTGAGACACCGACACATAATTCACTTTGTAACGCAAATGAAACTAGCGTTTAATTTACTGTTATAATTTAGTGAATTCCTTTACAAATGCCGTGTGCACGGTATACACTGCGGTCACGGTTTGCGGGTTTTTGGGTAGGATTTATAGGTACTTGGTAATGTACGCAATGCATTAAATATGACCTGTATAGTGAAATAGGTAAGCGATTACGACGTAAATAATGCATTGAGATTTCCATCGTCGTTATAGTTTTTGTATTGAGTTTATCTTTAATATTTAAACTAAAAAAAAAACAACGCAATATTATAACTATTTTCTATACTTACAAGTATTTATCTTATAATTTAAATATAATACAGTAAAAGCTCTTTATTCGCGGGGGATACGTTCCGTAAATATGCCGCGAATACAGAAACCGTGAATATGGAATGGTAATTTGTATGGGATTATAGGGGATACGTTCCTAGGTGACAAAATAAAAAACAAATATATAAAAAAAAACAATTTAATTTTAGTTTTTGACCATATTTGATTAATTATTACTTTCAGGTTTAGGCAATGGTTTTAAGAATTTTGTAATTTTTTCTTGCTTGACGCTTTTTATTAAAAGCTCCTTCAATTCAAACTGATTTTCAGCAGTGGCATTAGCAATTTGCCTCTTTAAAAAAGGCTTTGTTCTATAGACAGATCAGTTTTCATAAAAAAATCACAATGCTCATATGCCATTCTTAAACCTTCACTGAGACTTTTCAAATATTAGTCCATTTGACGACGCGTTTACAAAGGATATTGGGCTTGATACCTATTGGAATCCTTTTTATGTATGTACCGATGTACCGATTAGATCCGCGAATAGAGAAATCTAGCCGCGAATATAGGAATTGGGTCGCATTTTTTTAATCCGCGAATAGTGAAAACGCGAATAAAGGAAGCGCGAATAAGGAGCTTTTACTGTATACTAATAAATGTTTATTGCTCCAAGAAAACATTATACAAGTAAAGTTTTGCAATTAACAATGAAAAATCTTAATATTTTAGTTCTAGCTATAAGAAGCGAAAATATTCGTAGAGGAAACCAACTACCCCTAAAATAGGTATAGACCTGGATTTTAGGCAAGTGCTCTTAAATAAAAAGCTCATTAATTATATTACATAGATGAAACCTGCAGGTAAAGTTACAAGAAATAATAATGTTTATATGTTGTGTGTTCTGTGTGGGTGTGTATGTGTGTCTTTGTATAATGGAATGGAGTAAAACATAACTAGTTACCTATTTCACTAGATTTTTTAAAATAAAGTACTTTTAAGTTTTTTCATTTGAGTTTTGGTTACGCAGTGCATTGAGTCATTGCAACTTAGTGATTTTGTATTGTAACTAGCACATGTGCACTTTTGCTTTTTGAGACGCCGCAACGGTGCCGCAGAAGCAGCACAGTAACATGCTCAGGCAACGTTATTTTTAAACGACGTGTTTGTTTGCTCGTATCAAAGACTCTTCTTTGACGGTTTTCATTCACTAGTTTACATAATCGGTATCAAATTACCGTGTAAAAAATTTACACGGTATCAAAACACCATTCAAATAATATCAAAATAAAAGTGGAATCTGTTTTATTTGTTGTTAAACGAAATCAATAAAATTTAATTTGAAAAAGTTCAAACGAATTCAGTAGGCAAATCCATTTATGCCGAGTACCAAAGCATTGCCAAATTCATATTACCATACAGCTAGGTATGAGCAACCGCACGTGAAATTGGCAAAAAAAGGGAAGAGAAAATCAGACGGTGTAGTATAACGCGGGCCGACTCGGTTTGCGAACTACATTACAGTTTACATAAAAACATTGTGTTGAACGACAACGGGGCATCAACTTTCCCAGCGAAGACATAAGCGAAATTGAATTACACATATTGAAAAAGAAATGTGTAGCTCCTTAGTAGGCGTGGTTTAGTGGAAGACTCCTCCTCCGGAGCCATCCGCGCATGGATCGCGGCTGCATCGCCGGCGAGCCGCTCGCGTGCTCCGCGTACCAGCCAGTACGTGCCGAGATCCACGCTGGATCTGTATTGGAGCCGCACGCAACTTTGCAACACAACTTCGGCTTAGTTGCATTTTGTGTACGCGCCACTTTCAGTGCTAAACATAGACAATAAAATACAGACATTATTGACAAGTGTGTGTTTACGCAACTTTCATGCGAGTAAACTGAAGATCTGAGATGTTTAAGTGAAACTCGTTATGTGTGCTGTGAAAAGGACGTATGACGTGCAAAACTTGAATTAACAAATAGTTGGAGAAGAGTTATTTTGGAAATGTAATATAACAAAATAAAAATAAATTATGATGAGGTAAGCACCGTTGTAAGTTTATGGCATAAGTTTGCTTATAGAGTTTACCTTAACATGGTTTTTGTTTTTTTTTTTCTAAGAATCAGCAAACTAGGTATTTTACAAATATAAAATATGACAACATTTAAAACAAGTACTTATAAATTTAAAAAATTGGAACAAACATAACATTTTAAAATATCTAGTTTGATTTTCCCTCCATCGAATGAATAATCTCTTCGTTCAAAACTTTTTATTTGTTTTAAGACTTATTTTAAAGGTGTTAGAATCATATCTATCTATAATGTGCTAAACGAGTACGTACAAAAATGCTCTAAGACGTACGACGATAAATATTTTAGTGGGAAATGTCGATATAAGCATCATCGTCATTATGTGGCAATTGTCGTGTCACGTACCCGATTAACACACTAAGGGAATTCGTCGGAATCTTTTTTTTAATTTTTTTATGTATGTTCCCCGATTACTCAATGACGCCTGGACCGATTTGGAAAATTATTTTTTGTTTGAAAGGGTTCCCAGGTAGTCATTAGGTCAGGATCTGATGATGGGATCCTGGAGAAATCGAGGGAACTCTTCAAAGTTTATAGACACAATTGATATACCTACTTTGTAGTAGCGTTTGAAGTCGGTTTTGTAAAAAGCATTTTTACGTTTAAATTATTGCGATGAATGATGCATGATACCAGTGAACTTTACGTCGAGGATGCAAAATCGCCGGTGAACGGAGAACGGTCGGTGTTTAGTCGGTTCATTTTCAATCAGTCATCGGTGAAGCCTCGAAAATGAAAGCAAAAATCTTGAAAAATGAACCGTCTAATTTGGGCTTAAGGGCCGATTTCACCAACGTAAAATAAGTCTTATCCGAGCGTAATTTGATTTTATTTTTACATATATTTTGACAGTTTTGTATTGAAAATCTATCAATATTACGCTCGGATAAGATTTATTTAAAGTTGGTGAAATCGGCTCTAAATAAATCATAAATCTTTACTTGCTCTAATAAATCGCCCATTTTCAAATATATTATATTATTGCATTCAGTTTTTATTTTTATTTGCAAATGCGTTCATATAGTCCCATAATTATATTTTTCTCAAATTTATATTAATTGAAATGAATATTATATTAAAAAAATAATAATTTGTAATCAAATAATAATAAACATAAAACGGAATAATGTTTAAAAAATTATCTAGATCTAAAATCTTTCTCTTTGATACTTTCTTAATAGTATTAAGAGATTAAAATCAGTTAAGTAAACAAGCTCTTTTGAACGTTCTAAAGTTAGTTTCTTCTAAGTTTTTCAAAAGAGCTTTTCAGTATTCAGCAAGACAAATACTTGAAAGCAGTATTTAATATTTATGCTATAATTCGATAACAGAAAAGCGTTTTCTAAGGGCGATCGCATACCACGAGACGTCCCGGTGATGTACCGGTCTAGGGCGCAAA
The DNA here is from genome assembly GCA_038048805.1 of Hipparchia sbordonii. NCBI lineage: Eukaryota > Metazoa > Arthropoda > Insecta > Lepidoptera > Nymphalidae > Hipparchia > Hipparchia sbordonii. The sequence continues at coordinate 7,364,011 of CM076098.1, forward strand.
AGCCGTAAGAGCTTTGAGAGGCGCACAAAATGCATTTTTTCTTTTATAAAAGTGCTTTGATGAAAAGTGTATTGATTAAGAATGCTTATTAATTAGTGACTTTTTTACCCATAATGGAACGGATAAACTCGTATATTTATCTGGCGTCAAAGATTGTGGTTTTGTGCGTTATTTTTATTACGATTTCCTGAAAAACTACAATCTAATTTGAAACTTGAAATACGTCTTATGTCTCATATGATTCATGTATAAAGTTGTATGTTATCAATGGGGAAGTTTTAGTTCAAGACGATCTAAGGATATAAACGTAGAAACAAAGTTTGTTATAAAGTTCAGTCTCCAATGGCAAGTGACATTACACAATACACAAAGCCACTGCTAGTCGCCGGGAAACTTTTCTCAAATCGATGTGGACGACAAAACCAGTGTGTAACATCCTTACTAATATTATAATTGAAGTGATTTTTTGCATGGGTATAGGTTGAGGACTTGCAAAACGTAACAAAGGCTACCTTTTATCCCGGAAAAACAGAAGATTTTCGTGATATTTTTAAAACTTAACTTCAAAGGCAAAATCTAATATAATTATGTTAGTGTGCGTGCACCCTTAATGGCAATGAAATAGCTGCCGTTCTATCTATCAAAAACGAAATCTAAAAAACTAAATGAATATTTATTCATTTTCAATTTATTTATAAGGCAGTAAAAACTTGCTTAGATTTGATTTAAGTCCTTAATCTATTCATTTATTTATTTAATCATAAAACATCTGTTTATATCATTAGAGTCGATAGGTTTTTTACTTATTCATTAACTTAAAAGCATCTTGAAAGCCCAACAAGAAGCTTCGTCAGTTTAATACAGAATGAGGACCAACATAATTTAATATTCCATTCATTTTCTGTATGAATTTCTGTACACAGAAAAATTTTAAGAGCTTTCGGAAAAAATTCGGTTCTTCGCTCTAAAAGAGATAAAAACTATTAAGAGTTTTAATATTTTGCTTGTATAGTTTTGCTCGTATTTGTTTTTAGGTATAAGTAACTGAGTAGGATTATAATCCTATTATTTCCTATTATTATTATTTATATAATGTTATAAGTGCGAAAGTTTGGACGTATGTTTGTTACTCAATCACGCCGCAACGACTGGACCGATTTGGTTGAAATTTGGCACAGAGATAGATTATAGAATGGAATAGCACACAGGCATTTTTTATCCCGTAAAATAAGAGAGTTCCCCCAGGAATCCAAAAAAATCTCAATCCACGCGAACGAAGTCGCTGGCATCAGCTAGTTAATAATAAATGCGAAGATTATTAATAACACTTTTAGTCAGGGAGGTTATATTTTAGTACTTACGTTATATTTGTAAATTGTTGACTTGCAAATCTATAGATTTAAGATAGGAAGTTGCTTCGTTCGCGCTCCTACCGTAGCGACTACATATCCCAAATCTACATATGTTATAACCGAAACGTACATCTCTAATTCCGTTCTAATCAAATAAACGAAGATTATTATGAGATAATATTATTTTATCGAGATAAAATTTTACATTAATTGGATAGCCCAAACTTCCAGTTCCTTTAGAAGCAGAGCAAGATAAACCAAAATAAAATTTTGTTGAAATTTCAGCGCTAAAGTAATTTTCAAGCGACTTCTTTTTTGCATGCAATTATTCTGAGTACCCAAATGATGGGTAGTGTTAATGAAAATGACCAACTTGAAAAGACTACAGACTCACAAAAATGAAATATGCATTTATTTTACGAAGTTATTTTCAAACTTTGTAAGGTTATATCTTTATAGGGACCTAATTTGGGTTCTTGTTTACTTTTTATCCAACTGCACCACGCAAAGGAGTCTTATATTCATCACTATAGTGTAAGATATGAATTTTTATTAAATGGTTTAAATAATATAATTTACAATTATTGAAAACGCTATTTAGCACTATATCAGCTCCATTCCCGCACTCAGAGTCGCTTATAGTTACTTAAAGTTCTCGATTAAAAAAATCACTCTCAGATTTAGTTTAAAGCTTCGTTAGCAGAAGACAGTTCGTCGAAACAAAGAGAGAGAAGTTAATGACTCATTCAATATAATTTAATGAATGTCTCTGAGGCTGAAATCTATAGACTGCACTCTCCCTTAGCTCAGACTCAAGACAGAGTTAAAACGAGACAGATTTATGTCAGAACATATTTGTGTCTTGTTTTTACCTCTATCGTAAAACTTAGTTGAGCCAAATCGCACTCTATAGATCTCAGCTTTAGTGGTGCAGTTAGACCCCTTTAAGACCAAATGAGTGAATTCGATTTAGAACTTAGGTATTACTGAAGCAGATATGATAGGCTACTTCTCACCATACAACCACTATCATTGTTGTAAAAGTATTTTTAATTACTATGACCATTAATTTCTTTTAATATGCACCTAGGGGGAATTTGTTTATTGCCACAATCTTAAACACAATCAGGATGTAATAAAAGTCCATTACACTAACGCGGCGATAAAAGTAATTTTTATTCCTTATCTTAATAGTGTGTGAAATACAGCTAAGTGGATTTGCAGGCACGAGTGAGGCCACGTTTCCGGTACGGTGAGTAATTTAAAGACGGCAGCCACTGATATCTGAGGGCACATCCATTACAAGAACAACGGGGTAAAGGTGTGCCATAAATTACTACGAACTATACTTATTCGTCGATTTATATTCTATACTAGCTTTTGCCAGTAACTTTGTCTGCGTCGTTGGGCCTTCATAACACAGCCGGTTTATAGCACCTCTATTGAAAATCGTTGTGGAAATTGTTCTCTTTACGCGCGTTTAGATTTAAAATACCTTAGCTAATAATCTCCTGAGTTTGACCCTAAACAAAGGAGCTATCACATTCTAACTTGGCAAACATTATTCCTCGGTAGGTACTTCATGTTCAACAAAATAATACCCATTCCAAACGGTCCAGACTTACAATTTTCTTGAGAAAAATTTGCTAGCGGAAGAATAGTACTCTGTACATGACATTATCTAGTCCGTGTAGCTCTAGCATTGTAGCAATTTTAGTAGATAATATTGAAGGATTAGCTGAGCAAAATATTTTTAGGACAGATAGATTATAAGGTGAACAGACCTTAAATCATATCTAAATGAATTGGCACAGGTTGTATTATATTTTTGGATGGTATTGTTAGTCGAAAAGCATTTTTTTTTATCCGATGACAAGATAGCCCTTGACTGCGATCTCACCTGATGGTAAGTGACGATGCAGTCTAAGATGGTAGCGGGCTAACTTGGAAGGGGTATAGCAGTGTAAATACAATCCATACCCCTAATCGGTTTCAACACGCCATCGTGCCGGAACGCTAAATCGCTTGGCGGCACGTCTTTGACGGTAGGGTTGTAACTAGCCACGGCCAAAGCCTCCCACCAGACAAATATGCATGCAAATATGCAGATAGCATGCAAGCCTATCCTACTAATACCTATTATAAATGTGAAAGTTTGTGAGGGTGAATGGATGGATCGATGTTTTTACTCCTTCACGCCACAGCGAATGAACTGATTTGGCTGAAATTTGGAATAGAGACAGCTCATACTCAGAATTAGTACATATGCTACATTTTATTCCAGAAAATCAGAGTTCCCGCACGAATTACCTGCACAAAGTCACGGGCATCAACTTGTGAATATTATGGCCATCTCAGTAACAAATAAACATAATATTCAGGAAGAATGAATATAAGTAGGTATATTTAAGATAATGTGTAGGGTAAGGTGGTGTAGCAGTACGCGGGCGTGAAGAGTTCGCAGTAAAGCTAGTGACGAAGTGGTTAGCTACTTGAAGCTTACTTCAGTTGTGTTTAAACCGTCTGAAAAAATATTCAGAAATTCAATAAAACCTACATAAGTGCTTCACCTATGTTTGATGTAAGAATGTTTAAAGTGAATAAAGAATTTATAAAATCAATCAATTAATATGAGTATTAAGTAGGTATTATGAAATTACAGTTACAACATTCGCATCATTATAAAGTCCATGCGGTTGTAGTGTCGGTCACTGATGTGTGATCAGTGATCACACACACATGAGGTGATTATGGTTAAAGAAAGTCTCTAGCGTACAACGCCACATGAATTTCAATAGTGTGAAACATAGCTGGATTCGCAGTTCCGAGCGGAGGCTTTGCTTCCTGTGCGGTGATTTAAACACTTGCTGTAAATTTAAGACAGCAGCCTGATATCTGAGAATACATCCATTTCACGAACAACAGTCCGTAGTGTAGAGTCACAGGTACACCTTTGTGTATTGTGTATGTACTAAAGGACTACATTTATTCGTCGATTTAATATCTTTATAGGTACCTTAAAGCAGTACATCGTCTTTACTAACATTATAAATGCGACAGTGTTTATTTCTAGGTTTGTCCTTCAATCACGCAGCAACAAAGCAACGGATCGACGTGATTTTTTGAATGCATGGGTATAGTTGAGGACCGGGAGAGTGACATGGGCTACTTTTTGTACCGGAAATTCAAAGAGTTCCCGCGGAATTTTTAAAAAGTAAATCCACGCGACTGAAGCCGCGGGCATCAACTAGTATGATACAAAATACTAGTTGAAAAAAAAAGAAAAAAAGAGAGAGAACTTAATGACTCATTCAATATAGAATGAATGTCTCTAAGTGCGGCAGTTAGACCCCTTTAAGGCCTTTATACTTATAGAATTATTGTAAACATCTATTGTTATTATTGTTATTTTATACTAGCTTTTGCCTGAGATTTTGTTCGATAAAAAATATTCAACGTCACTCAATAATATTTAACTATAAAGCCGAATTTACACTACAAAATTAGTGGCATGAAATAAGTTTCTAACATAAATTTTCTAATTACATGATGCATGCATTAATTTTATGCATGAAATGAGAAGTTTACACCTGAAATTGTTGATGAAATTAATGTCATGAAACTAATTTCATGCCACTAATTTCGCAGTGTAAATTCGGCTTAATGCGTGCCAAAAATTGAGACGCGTCAATGCTCCGTTGCGCCGTCTCTGATTGATTTAAGAACAAGCCGGCAAACAAATATTTTTTCGCATATATCATATTATAAATTAATATTATATTTTGGCGTGATACGATACTTGATTAATGATGAATTTAAAACAGACATATTCAAATTCAAAATTTATTTATTTCATGTAGGCCAACTTGTAGCTCTTATGACACGTCATAAATCTACCACCGGTTCGGAATGCAGATTCTGCTGAGAAGAGCCGGCAAGAAACTCAGCAGTTGCTCTTTAAAAAAAAAATTATTACAGTAGGTAACAAAACTATGCTATGTATACAGTGCTTCCACAATGAAGCTTCAAAAATGCATACGTAGGTACACAATCCAACGCATGTCAACACGGGCAGACAAAGCAGACCCATTCCCGTTGGTGGCACCCGTTCACGAGCATGACGCAAGATGCAGCCGTTGCTTCGCGCAACCATATTTGAGAGAACGTTTTATATCATACGTCATATTAATAGAAACTGTATATTTTTAACGTCCATTGCTAGACATAGGTCTCTTGCACCTTGTATCTAGTGGCGGTATAGTAACATTATTTAGTAGTACTTAAAATGGTAAAATACTCTACAATTAACTAGGTATCATTATACTTTAATATTATTCAAGATTTAACCAGCCATAGCGACCGCACTCAGACTTTTGAGGGTTAATTGAGACATAATTTTTAAACGCCCTTTTCAAATATTCTTTAAATCCCATTAAGTTATTAAGAAATTCAGTTTTCTCTTGCTTTAATTTTCTGCTGGCCATTCCAACCCGAGCCTTGCAATGTCTATTTTTGTCGTAATCTGCTCAAATTAGATAACCTGCTCTAAGTGTATTCTCGCTAAAGGTCTGTGCACGTTGTTCACAATTTTTGCCGACACAAATGTCGGTTATGATTATGGCTGACAGTATTTTTGTAAGTTTATTTTATATTTTTCATTGTTGATTGCAAAGATAAAAATAAATTCCTACTTGGTTATCTTTTCATTTCGCTAGTACGAATAATGTTGGCTTTGTGTAACTTTAAATAACTTCTAATTTGTGATACTATATCCAAATCATAGTAGTAATATGAAAATTCTTGAGTTCTAAATAATCTGCGACAAACCAGTCAGTTTTTACTATGCCTCCGCTGTCTGTCCGTTCGTCCATCTGTTTCTAAGCGGGCTATATTTCATGAACCGTAATAGGTAGATACTTGAAATTTTCACAGAATGTGTATTTCTATTGCCGCTATAACAACAAATAATAACAATAAAGTTAAAAATTAAAGGTTGTCGATACAATAAACTATTTTTTTTTGCTCAATAATAATAGCTCATGTTAAATCTTATACGAGGGTACGAAACCCTTCTTGGTCTGACTCGCACTGGCCGGTTTTTAAACCAGTCTGGGATATCGATTGTTGTAACGTTGCTTCGCTTAGGAGTGCAATGTGCGCACACCCTAAAAGGTTAATATTTTTTCTGGAATAGTGCCAATTTTCCTCGCACTCACATGGGTAAAGTAAAATAAAATACAATTAACTTTCATAACACTTCCCCCAATTACCTCGAGCTACGGCGAAGTTTTATAATTTTTTTTTAAGTCAAACTTACTATTTGTACTTTGAGGTAACCATTTTCTCAGTGCTCATTTCATACGGGGTGACGAAATAAAATAGCATAATAATAATGGGATTCACATTTCATTCATAGGAACAGCAGCAGAATAATTCTCTATTATTCGTTAGCAGCGAGATGGGGTAGAACGAAAATAAAATCATAACGTCAGCACCCGACGAAAATCAATAGCTGGCCAATATGGGCCTATCATTTTGACATCTAGAATTTCGGACGCAGTTTATGCCGCGAAGTCCCAGAGATAGCCACTAGATTAAATTATTAAATGACATATTCTAAACAAATAATTTTCAATTTCTTAGTATATTTTCAAGATCATAACAATTAAATAAATAAAATCTGCTTAGTATGAGTTTTAAATAAAAAGAGCGAAATAATTTATTATTTTCCAGTTCTGTATTATTAACAAACAGACTTTCACCCTCGATCCTAACTTGATGTATTTTAAATAAAATTGGAGTCTATCACTGTTACTTTTGTAATATTTGTAAATGCTAGTGGTCAGCTAAACTTTAAAATGAAATATAAATAAAACAGGATAGTGTAAATGTATGAAAACTTTCTTAAACACGATCACAATACCAACTACATCATTCATCCATAATTTTGCCCTAACAAACTCACGACTTCACGATCTCTTCACCTTACAAACAATCAGTTTCTCTACTTAGAGAAGTACCTATACTACTTTACAAAACCAAACCAAAGAGTACGAGTAGAGTAAGAGTAAGAGTAGAGTGGTGTCTATATTTAATAAAGCTGTGCTGCCATCTGGCTCCAGATTCTAGAAATGGCTTAGATTATCACGAATCACAGTTAAAAACAATCTCAAAACAGTGTAAAACAAAACTGCATTCAAATCGGCCAAGCGATAAGCGATAAAATAGCGTACATAGGTCGGTACTCTGTGCACTTTTCAAGCTTACGTTAACTGGACGTAATCTGACGTTTAGTATGGTCAAGAAAGGGATAGAGAATTCTCATCGTTTTTCCGTCTATATCAACTGACAAATCACCTTCAGATGTCCGCTGCTGATTATGTCTCTTGCGTGGAATTCCACAGGGGTCGTTCTTACGCCGCCTGCGTCCAGCGGCTTCATGCGACTCGTCTAATATCATCGGTTGGTAACATTGGTTCTCCTACGGATCTCCACATTTCTGATAAGTATTTCCGTAAGATTTTCGCACAGTTAACGTTAATTTGAAAAGTCACATAGAACCTCTGATCTATCATAGTAACCTACATAAATAAGTACACACATACACATACGAATTTAGATTCTTTTACATAGATAGGTAACTTTGCCAAAGGATATCTTGCAACCGTCTCTTACTCGAGTTGTGAAGTTGTCCACGGATATTCGCACATTGCATGACGGGCCAGTTTTTGTGATACGTAACACCCCCATTCATTAGGCCGCGCTGTCCATGATATTAATTACAGGGTGTTCTCAACGCATGCCTGTGTTCCTCATACATTTTATGTTTGGACACAGTCAAAACATTTTACGTACAATAATAACCATAAATTTTTTTCAAGACTACTCTACTGTTTAACTATGTATGGTCAACCCATTGCTTTACCGCGACTTATTTCGCGTTGATTGAGGTTTTTTAATTCCGACGGGAACTCTCTTGTTTTCCGGGATAAAAAGTAGCCTATTATGTTATTCCAGACTATATAATCTATCTCTGTGCCTTTCAGCCAAATCGGTTCAGTCGTTGCGGCGTGATTGAGTAATAAACATCCATCCATCCATGAAAGTTTTCACACAAATGCATAGTAGGTATGGTTTTCAAAATTCAAATCAGTTATCCTATCTTATTAATATTATAAATGCGAAAGTTTGGATGTACCTACTATGTTTGTTACTCAATTGGCACAGAGGTAGATTATAGGCTGGAATAGCACATAAGCTACTTTTTATCCCGGAAAATAAGAGAGTTCCCGTGGGACTCCAAAAAAACTCAATCCACGTGAACGCAGTCGTGGGCAACAGCTAGTTTAATATAAAGCAAAAATCACATAGTTCATTTCACTCGTTGCTAGAAAGGTAGGCGAACCAACAAAGACTTTTAGCTCATTAGTATCTACTCGTAATGCTAGAACGGAGATACGCTGGCCGTATTAATTAGAGATGAAAGCCTACTAGTGAATAAACCTCTTGTATTAAACTAACACATAATGGCTTATCAAACAACAGTCTAACAGAAAGCTTGGGGACATTGTGTAAGATATATAAACTGATATTGGGATTTAAATTTAAGCCCTCTATGAGATTATTGGTATTATTGAGTATGGTTAAGCTTGAGGATCTTTGAAGATTATAATGGGAATGCATATTCTGATTCTAACAAGATCATCTTTAAATGTCATTAACAATTCATTTGAATTATTAAAATTTTACTCTAATTAACTGATTGGAGACTGTCACGCCTTCAGCTTACTGCAGAATTGCTTAAGAGGATTTGAATGTACGCGAGCCTTAGGAGGCCACATACAATCAAGTTTGCCGTCAAGTCTGCATGATGCCGCGTCAAATCCGCGCCAGACTTGACGGTATATGGCTATCAATTTGCATGACAAGTCTGCATGTCACGCAGATTGATAAAGCCACACGCCTTGGCTAGATCGACGCCAAACTCGATCGTTTGTAGCCACCCTTTCTGTTGCAGGCATCATGAACGTTTTGAAGAGTTTGAGAATCGCTTTCATGTTGGTGATACATATTTTTTCTGTCTGTGCCCATACTTAATGTGCATGTGATATGCATTGGCACTCAAACCAAAATCACGAGCGAATTCGAAAAAAAAATATTTGTCGCACATCCATACGTCTAAAGTAGATTTTCAACGCTATTTAGTTACTCAGTGTTTACTAAGAAACGCTAAGAATCCCTCCAGATCCAGCTAGGAATTAAGCAAAAAACCTCTACCGAACCCTCGTTCGAACCCCACCCATTGCACTATTGTCGTACCCACTCTTAGCTTTTCACTTATTAAGAGGCGACAGGAGGATATTAGCTAACGGTTGTTAGACCTCATCATACATCACATTCACACATTGTGTGGTTCAGAATGTTGGGCGGTAAAAGGAACGGATGTTAGAAGAGTACATGTTACAGAAATGCGTATGTTGAGATGGATGTGTGATGTGACAAGAATGGATAAGATAAAGAATGAATATATAAGATAAGGAGGAGGAGGAGTTTGAAAGTAGCGCCAGTAATCGAAAAGATGAGGAATAATAGGCTCGCGTGGTATGGGCATGTGATGAAGAGGGAAGAAAACCACATTAAAAGAATGTTCAATACGTATGTAGAAGGGCAAAAGAGTAGAAAAGTTAAAAAGATATGCGTGTAAGAGGAGTACATAATGCGTTGACGAATGATAGAAGAAAGTGGAAGGAAGATAGAAGACATGTTGTGCCAACTCCACATAGCATGGGAAATGGACAAGAACAAGAAGAGGAGGAGGATATTAGCTAACTTGGTTGATATTCTTTTAAAAAATCTCAATTGTGCCAGGGTGGTCACAACACGACAGTTCAATTATCTAGTGTGATTTTAATGCAGCGGACTAGGGATTTCGATTAGCAAATCAAAATTTCACCGCGAGTGCCACGGCCACACATGTGACGGACTGATTACGTCGGTGTATAATTGCTGCTCTTACAAATGAGTTGAAATTGCCTATGCGGACGACGAAATGTTTTCGGTTGATCGTTCATTAATTTGTGTGTATTGTGTCAATTTGTACATTTACCTGATTAATGCTGGCTTTGTGAATGATTTCATTTCGTAAATTAGAACATTACTTTTGATGTTTGGATTTAAAAGCGGGTTTGTGTTGTTTATCAATTCGATGTCGTGTATGTTTATTTAGATTGCAAATAATATATCGAATAATTGATATTGTTATATTGATGGACGAAATTTTGATTTGTTAGCTTGTTTATATTAATTACAATACATTTACCGACATGGCAATAGCGAAATACAGTTTATATTAAATAATGGGTTCACCGCTATTATTATTATTTATTAATAAAACCTTCCAAAAGTATTTACTTTTGGAAGGTTTTATTAATAAAATTATCTTACATAATATACACAAGTGAAAAGAACAGTTCTGGTTAAACGCCTTACATATTGTGTAGTTATCAGCATATTTTTAATCAAAGCAGCTAACTTTAAAGATAGTCACGGGTAAATTTTTGGGATGAGTAAACATTAACTAATACCAATCTAATTTTAAGGTCAAGTTTGTACTTTGTAGAGCTCTACTAAAAGTGAAGTATAACAAAATTAATTAAGCAAAATATTTCAATACCCCCGGAAAGTTTATAACATCAGCCGAAGCTAAGATGAGAACGGAAAATCTTAATCTTTATACTCCAACAAAAACAAACCATGCGGAACAACCCTAAAAACTTTATTACTGGGAAACTATTCCTCGCAAATTGAAATAATTCACCCTGTCCGAGCGCATAACTCTAGAGTAACTTATGAACGGGCACAAGGAGGCTTATACACGATAATTATAGTATAAAGTTATGAGTGCTCGACGTTAAGATACCGCAATCATGCCCGCAGGAACTATTATGTTAGACTATTTTGAGAGTGTCTATGGGATTAGTGATTCCTTTTTGGAAATTAATTAATTTAAAGTCTTACCCAGAAATTTTCGGGCCCAAAGTTATCAAAATTATGCCTAATAATAATAATAGTTAGTAGGTCCTTTTACATTTACAATTTAAAACACGTAAACATTAATATTCATGTGGTATTTATTGTGTCATAATTAACTAAGTACCAATGTTGACTTTTAGTTGAAATTATTGTGTAACTAAAGTCAAGGCCAGGATCTCGTCAGGATTACGAACCTTTAATTGATAATTTAAATTTCCAATGACAGTGAAAATTTAGACATAGGTACACATAGAAAAGATTTTAGAAAACTCAACCCCTAAAGGGTTGTAAAAATTAAACTTAACGTGAGCAAAGCCGCGGGCAATAGCTAGTAAAAATATATTTGTTATTTCAGTTGCAACGAGAAAAAAAAATTGAATAGAAATATTATGGTAAATATGAAGAATTTAATAATTGTCTGTAATCTCTGTCAAACAAAAATAATAAAAAAGACGTGTGGGCACTCGGGTACTGCCGCGGTAAAGCTATTGCATAGCATTTTTTATCAACGCCATCTAGCGGTGGAGCAGCCCCGTGTCAGGTTATTTTCGTTACGGAATTTCTGGATTCGGTCTCCACGCTCAAGGCCCGCGACAGAAGCTATGCAATAGCTTAAAAGTAAATAAAAAAAGACCATGAACGAATCTATAACATCAAATACCCTTACACATGGATACAGACCGCACGAACCCCTATGCCACATTCTCCCATATTTCGATAACGTTTATCAGCGCCCGCAGTGGGTACTTGAATAGGCATAAACACAATCATAATATGCTGTTTATTGTGCAGAGAATTCGTGATATTAAAAGTCACATTATTATATCAATACTAGCTTTTGCCCGCGACTTTGCTCGCACGGAGATAGGTTTTTAAAAAATCCCGCGGGAACCCTCTGTTTTTCTGAGATAAAAGTTAGTTTATGTGAAGCCCATGACGTCATATGCGTTAATTTATGTTTTTTTAAATTTCTCGACAGTTCTTCGATTTTTCCCAGTTCTTCAAAGAATAGCCTGCGGCTATGTCTAATTTTATCATAATTGGTTCGGTGAAAAGCCATACCAAGCCAGCCATGAAAAGTAAAAAGTGTAAATGTAAGTGGCAAGTTACCGGCAACACCTCACAAAGCAAAAAAAAACGATTTAGTGTTCCTGGACGATGTCACGTAGCAATTAATTTAGGAGTATGTCAACTAGTTCAGTGGTACTCAAAGGCGGCATTTGAGATTAATTAAGACTTATTTTTTTCAAGCTTTCTATTTCTCCAGTATAACTAAATAAAACAGGAATTATTTAAATACTCCATTTTTACTTCTGACTAATGTAGAACTTTTTCACGACTAGCGATTTAAATCCCAGATTAAGTTGTCATTGAAATAGTTAATTCTTGGAATAAATGCTAAATTACTCTCGTGTAAAACATAATCCGTGTTGGTAAAATTGGGCTTAAGTGAAATTGTAACTTGTATCTATGTATCACAAATATTTTTATTTAAAAGCTACGTCATTGGGACTGCGAACAAATCTTTGATATCAAATTCCTTTAGTACAAACCGCACGTAGGTACCCCTATACCATATTCACTCATATTTCAGTGATAACGTCCAACTGTTGCCCGCAGTCGGTGTTTGAATAAAAGCACAAATACATTACCATGCTGTATTGTGCTAACACTTCGTATTATTCATACCATATTTACTTGTAGAACGATAATTTTAGTTTTAGCTTTTCGTTAGAAAAGGTTTTCATGAATATCTACTTCCTAAGCATTTGTCTCTCAACACTTGGAGATTCGATGGTCAGTATGATACATCTTCATTAGTGAAGAAAATAGGGGTAGTCTGAACTCGTTGAACGCGCAGATGTGTAATGACCATCAGTGTGCGATATTGTAAAATCAGATGGCATCAGAGTATAATTTACACTAATGTAAAATACGTCTTATCCAAGCATTTGATATTTAGGCAGATTTTTAATACAAAAACTGAAATCGTCACTCAGCACAATAATTATTATTATTACTAGCCTAGATAGCATAATAATTTCATGCTTTATATTATTCCTGTATGAGTGACTAAGTATCGATGACACGCTGCAGCTGTACGAGTATTAAAGAAAGCATAATTATTATTATCATTTAATTTTAGAATGCTGCCATTTCTTTGAATTCTAGTTTGTGTATTATTCGAAGGACAATATAAACGATATCCTTCTTTTTTTTCAGGGCTCATCAGTAAGCAATGGGTTCAACTGAGGGTTTTCCTTCTCACAGTAAGATGGAAAAGTCGAGAAGCAAGCTGAAGAGTGACAGAAGGCAGCGAAGGGCGGTGACGCGCTGATTCAAGATGGCGACGGGCACGCAGGCTGGGGGTGGAGGGCCTCTCGCGCGTCTCCTGGTACTTGCCGTCTTACAAGTCAATTTTATTGGTAGGTATACTTATTATAAGTCAGCTATATACTAGATATATATACTACAACTTATTATAAGTCAGCGTAAATCAGGACACCGATTTTTCATATCCTTTATTGATCTTCACTCTTGAATCAGATAAAAACGGTCGTTTGGAACCGCATATTATTTAATGCTAAACTACCTCGTTGGTACCTTCTCGGCCTTCTCCTCTTGTATTTACCATCTCTTGTCTGTCTCTTGTAGCGGTCTTCTGCACGTCTCCTGGTACTAGCCGTCTTACAAGTCATTTTATTATTAGATAATTTATTCGGTATACTTAAGTCAGTATAAATCGGGACACGGTTTGCCCACGTGTTACCACGACCGCCAACCTCAATAACTGCACGTATTGACTGTACAGGATGATAAAAAAACGACTTCAGTAGGAACAGCCACATTTAATTCGGCATGTCTGGTTCTTGATCTTGAGGTCCTACTTACGACGTCATTCACATTCAAGCGAGAAAGCATAGTGCACTTAATCTGCGATCAGTTTTTCGCTGAAAATGTAGCGCAGGTAATTAGTTATGTTATAAACTTTTTTTGTGTAGATTTACAAGCTATCATTTACAAATTGGCTGGCTTAAATCTTTTTAGTATTCAACGAGTGAGTATTCCGCTATATTCGTATAAATTCATTTACTGTATCCATCTGTCTATCCATCTGCCAAGCTAGATGGATGAGTGCCAACATTTATTCAAATTCGAATATTTTATAAGTCTCAAGCTAATCTATTTTCAGTTTTAACCGCCCCAAAGGTGGAATTAAAAGTTTGTGTTGCTGTAACTCTCAAATAAGTCGTTTCGTTTACGTGAGTTTATGAAAAGTAAGTACTTAAGGGTTACTCAAGGGTTGGGTTGGATTAGGAAACGATCTTTTAAAAATTCATTCATAAGTAGGTGTTGCTTCTGGTTTGAGGTTTTACTGAAGCACATACGAAAAGGTATACCTTTGAGTGACATGGCATAAGTTACCATAACATCATTTTAGTTAAATAAATTAAGTTTTTGTATAGCTGATCTTGTACTTACTTTAATAATTCTACGATGCTCGAAACTCACTCCTAATAAATCTTGCAGTTTATAGAAAACTAGCTTTAACCCGCGGCTTCGCTCACGTTAGGTTCGATTTTTTAACCCCCTATTTAACCCTCTTGGGGTTGAAATTTTCCAAAATCCTTTCTTAGCGGATGTCTACGTCCTAACAGCTACCTGTATGCCAAATTTCAGCTCGATCGGTTCAGTGGTTAGAGCTGTGCGTTGATAGATCAGTCAGTCAGTCAGTCAGTCAGTCAGTCAGTCAGTCACCTTTGCCTTTTATATATTTAGAAAATACTGCTAAAATTTCGCGGTAGAGATGGGATAAAGACTTAGATGACATACTATTTTTCGGATTAAATGCGAGCACTTAAACATAAAAATTAAGTGGGACATTTGTTTAGAAAGCTTCACACTGACTCAGTGTGAACGCTACAGCGAGATTGCCAAATAATACTGTACCGTACATTTACGACATTTGTGTGGTACGTCCCGAGTTTTGCAGTTTTCATCTAACAAAGTGCAAGCTTTCACAGCGTTTGCGTGAATTTCTACTTTATGACAATACACGGCGCGTTTGCACGGTTATAAAAACATTTTCACAAAAGATTATAGCATCAGCGTTTGCCGTCATGTAGTTTTAGCTTCACAGACCTACATATGTCATGTCATATGTGTGATAAAAAATTCTCGTTCTAGACCATCACATATTCTATAAGAGAAAATCACATAAAAATGAATTTATAAATAACAAAAAAGTTTAGACGCTCCAGCAATTCATGAGTCGGTAATAACTAATAACTGTAAACTATACACACAATACATAACATACTATTTTTAAGAGTGCAACTACATAGTTTCTCGCTGGTTTTTTTCGGTTGCAACGGCATTTTAAAGCAGTGGTATATTCACTTAACGATTCAAAAGCGCACTGTACTTATAATATGTGTAGTTAAATAAAAAAAATTATTTCTAAATCGTACCAGATGAAAAGCGATGACGATGATAAGGTTTCCTGAGGAGTTAATTAGCGTCAAAAATATGAATTCATGGACTATTGACAGAAAGAGAGAAATAACAAAGCGTTCAATGGTACATTTTTAATAGGAATATTTACGCCACTTTGAATGCATTTCATTCGACGATAGTAGAAAAATAAAAGCTCAGTAATATGGATGGAGCCTTTCAGGGCCCCGAAGCGCTTAGAATTCGCAGTGAAAAATGTTTCATAGGGAAACACATCGTTTCCATCACTTTGAATATTAAGCATTGATATTGCAACTTTTTATGACTCAATGGTATACCTTCAAAATATCTAATAAGAGTCTCAATAGCCTAACGGTGAAAGGTGCGGACTTAAAACTGAAACGTCAACGCTTCATTCCCAATTTCCAACCAGTTGCACTATTGCAGTATAGGTGTATTATACTTATTTGGAGAGGAGAGGGGAATATTAGTCAAGTTCTACGTGGCTAATATTCTTTAAAAAAACCCAGGCGAAAACCAAGGTTCAGACGTCTTCGAATAATCAGGGAACATACATTAAAAAAATAAAAGAAAAAGATTCTGACGAATTTAGGAACTCCTCCTTTTTGTAAAAAAATGTGCATGACGGAGAAGAACCCTCTCAGAGAATAATTTCTGTCTAGGAAAAATAAAGGGTACACGCGGACAAAAGTTATCTAAGAATATTTTGAGGTCGAGTTGGAGGCCGGTAGGGATAAAGTCGTTGAAAGGCTGCTTAGTTCAGCAGAGCGTATCACTGTACGCGGGTGGCAAAATTTTAATTAATCTCGTTGTAAAATTTTCACTTGCCACCTTATCTCACGTCGTATTGTCGTTTTATTGTGCCTACCCCTGAAACCATTAGTGAAAATGTCACAGCGCCGGCATTGTAATCGCGCCGCGGCGGCTGGTCCGCACAATGATCACCATTCGACCCCGCCCGTCTACTCCCGCCTTTACCTTTATGCTATGATACAAAATTTGACTCTCCATATAATAAGCGGGCTCTCATATTATAATTTCGTGAACGCATTATATCACCCTTTATTTCACAAGCTAAACCCACGACAACATTAAAAAATATTAGATGTATTGTGCGCAATCGACATTATACTAGAGGTAAATTTTGTCTTTCTTTTTGGCTAGCTTTTCACTTCGTCCATCGTTGGACATAGGTATCCTCTTGTGCACGGCATTCCTTTCGATGTTGTGACAATCTCATCCCATTCTTGCGTATCAGCTTGATATCGTCAGACTAGCAGGGTCGTTGACCCATTTCTCTCACACCAGTGATCTAAGACCGAAAGACAATACACAGCAAAATAGTTATGCGATAAAAATTCTTTTCAAAAAACCGACTTCAAACGCCACTACAAAGTATAAAAATAATTATTTTATTTTGTACACGTTTGTTGAAGTCGGGCGGGCTTAACTAGAAACGAAATCGCGTGAATCGGTCCTGAAACCCCGGAGTTGACTGAAATCGGTGGACATACATAGAAAAAAAAAAAGATACCGGCCGAATTGATAACCTCCTTTTCGGAAAATAACAGTGTGTCTAGGAAGTACAAGCTTTTAATCTTATAAAAGACATTATTAACAGTTGACTATATCAAACAATAAATTGTAGTCACAATAACGTCAGCAAATAAGGAGTAAATTGAAAGTTTCGCTTCAATGAATCTTTCGCTCAGTTTTTATGAAATAAACCCATTTACAGTTTCATTCACCGATGTCATTCATATGAGGTTTCAAAATAACATGACAATTTTTAGTCGGTTACAATTTTAAAATTTTTATCCTTGTTGCTGCCATAAAACAGCTTAGGTGCTTAGGTGTCTAAAGCGTTGTTGTAAAAATTATTCTGCTACATATAAAACAATACGGATATATTTTTTTCCTAATACGTACACTTCAGAAATTCCTTACACAGAACTTGACAAATCTCACGCGACCACGCCAAGATTCCGCTCACGTTGCGGGCGAGTGGCCGACAAAGGAAAAAGGGCTTGCATACCTTTTCACGAAATCCCTACTTACGACTATGTGAAACACGACGCACGGGTAATTTAAATAAATAACCAAATAAGTATACTACGTGATGCCGCTGATAACCACAGTTATAATGAAGTGGGTTGATTTAATCTCCATATAAAAACCACTCTCATCTTTTTCTCTTTTCACAGTATTTCTCCATTACTGACAGGTGTGCCCATTATTCCTTGGAGATAATTATGTCATGAGCTTTTAGCTTCTTCTGCATAGGTACTTCAAAAGTACGATTTTGACTCCTAGGTTTAAAGCTTATTATATTTTACCAAATGTAAGTAACCGAGACTAATCAGTTTACATATTACAGAAAGCCCGTATCCATCTTAATGGGTGACCAATCAAAAATCACTTCATGAGGAAGCTTTATTAATAGGTAAAGCCACCGGTCAAATCAGGTTGAGTTACTCGTAGCTAAAATAGCACTATCAATCATCAGATATGAGATCTCAATACATTATTCATTACCAAAGACATAATTGATAAGGATAACTAGAAAATACTCCTAGCTTGAAAAATGTAACACGACTACGGAGAATTGGATATTATATTCGACAAATTGAGTTTTTTATATAAAATGTAGACTTATCATCTGGATTAGCTCGGTTATATAATAAGAAATCGATTGGAACTTCATACATCAAAATTGCCTTAGTAATTTGAAGTGCTATGGTGAAAATACGTAAATAGAAACATACACACATAAAACAAACATACAATTATACGTACACACATAAACAGCTAAAATAATAACCATTTCTTTTGGCTTGCCGATGTCGGGTAAAATGCAGCTTGATATTTTGTTTTAGATTGGCTTCGCTGCGAGAAAATTTTGCCCTTCCGTTTACAAAAATATTAATATTAAACTTTGTCTCATAAAATCAGAGTTTCGAAATGCCAAAAATTAATTTTCCCTCGTCGGAGCCTATTAACAAGCGTCCTGAATATTTTTCTTCGTCAGAATGTCACCGCGGCTTTTCTCGCAATTAATCAGAAAGTCAATGAGCCGTTTTGTTTGGACATATCTGAACGAGCAATCCTTCCCCAGCGGGTGATACTAGACCATAGCGTAAAATTGAGTTGGAGGTTGACTTTGTATTACCAACTATTTAAACGTTTGCATGAAATATACAAGCAATATAATCATAATTTTATTCGCAGCACGATACAATTTATTGCTAATTACAATTATTATTTGAAAAAAAAAAAGGTATAGTAAACGGTACGGTACGGTACGTACCACGATAGTTGGAACCATCGATATTTCAATCGAGAGGCATGGACCGTAGTTACGATGGATGGGACGGGACTTGCGTCAAGTTGAAGTTGTAACGTGGGCAGAGTCTATCTTATCTTTTTTAACACACTTCAATTTCACTTTATTTCATTTATTCGTATGGAATAATATGTATAGAGTTTATATGAGATGTTTTAAATCTAAAATTGCTTAGCCTAAAATTTGAAAAAATATGAATTTTCTTGTTAACGTTCTATTTACTCGTAATTCTTATTGTTCCCTACCACCTTTCCAAAATTTTTGTTCGTAAGTACATTAGGTGAAGTGAAATGAAGTCTAAGTGGAAGCGGGCTGACTTGGAAGATATAAGTAGTGTACATTCAACCCATACGTATAATCTGTTTCTACATGTCGCTAACGCTAAATCGCTTGGCGGCACGTCAACTAGCTATGGCCAAAGCTTCCCACCAGATCAGACCAGACACAATTCAGAAATTATAAATTTAAATTTCCAAATTGCTCCCGCCTGGAATCGAACCCGAGACCTCCCAGTTATAAGACCACAGCGTTCACCACTGCGCCAGGGAGGTCGTCGCAATTACCCACTTTTCTGTTTCAAATTCTTAATACCGGTATGCATTTTAATAATAGTAAACATAAAATGCGATAGCTAAGTCCAAACGAGTTCAACGAACTTGTGAAATAGTGCGAGAGGAAACTGGGAGAAGGAAAAATGCAGAAACAATGCTAGTATTTATTGTCGTTATCTTATTTGCATGCAATTCAAAATATTGCTGCCCCCCAGTATACACCATGAGTCGTACACCCGACTTGTTTATAGAATATTTACTCATAAACATGCAGATTGCGGGTGGTGCGCGTTTTTATGTAAAAAAGGGAAAGGGGACCATTTTATTTATTGCCCTCTTGACTTGGTGGGGTGTCGGAATGAGAGATTGCTCCTACTGCATTTCGGGATTAAATCTCTTTGTATAATCCTATTTTTGGTCTGGTGGGAGGCTTTGGCCGAGGCTAGTTACCACCCTACCGTCAAAGACTTGCCGCCAAGCGATTTAGCGTTCGGGCACGATGGCGTATGGTGTGAGTATATACTCATACACCTAATCGGTTTCTTCACGCCATACCCCTTCCAAGTTAGCCCGCTACTAACTTAGACTGGATCGACACTTATCATCAGGTGAGATTGCAGTCCAGTCAAGTCTTGTCATCGAATTAAAAAAAAATCCCGTCATAGTGAGGCAAAAATACTACACGAACTATAAATTAAGTATAATATCGTCCCGATGACACTCGAGGCGAAGACTAGCCAACTACGTACGCAGATATTATAGTGTACAAGTCTGTGCGCAAACGTACTGCACTCTCTATTCCCTCACTCTCACAATCAATAATTTATGTGCGCTTTTATAAGCCCGAGGGTGTATCGTCTATATTAGTATGATCGCCTGAGTTTCAACTACTATTGAAAACTTTTGATAGGAAACTTAGTATTTTCTTTTGACTCGATCCGAGATTCGAACTCAGTATTAGTAGAACAGATTCAAAAGTACTTTGTAAATGTTTATTTGAATAAAAAATATTTCTATTCTATTCTATCCCTACTAATATTATAAATGCGAAAGTGTGTTTGTTGGTTTGTTGGTTTGTTGGTTTGTTGGTTTGTTGGTTTGTCCTTCAATCACGCAGCAACAGAGCAACGGATCGATGTGATTTTTTGCATGGGTATAGTTGAGGACCGGGAGAGTGACATAGGCTACTTTTTAACCCGGAAAATCAAAGTTCCCGCGGGATTTCAAAAACTAATTCCACGCGAGCGAAGCCGCGGGCATCAACTAGTATTCTATATAGTACACCGCGTAATCCGCCGCCAAAGTGATTGAGCGTCCCGGCACGATGGCGTATATAAACTGATTTCGGGAATGGATTTAACTTACACTATCATACCCTTAGCTAAGTTAGCCCGCTAATATCTTAGACTGCATCATCACCTACCATCAGTTAAAATCGCAATCGCAAAAAAGGGCTTGATTGCGATGACCTTGTCAAATTATTAAAAATAGTAGATTGTTACACAAGGGACGTAAGTAAGCTATTACAGAACAAGATCCAATTTGGCGCCAGTGCGAGCGCAGCTCGCATAGGGCGCTAATGGATCGCGTGCACCCGAGATATTTAGTCACACGAGCGAGCGCAGCGAGCGAGGGTGAATATAGTTCGAGGGTGTAATAGCTACTTGCAACCGAGGTAAGCATTCTACTTTATATCATTCTTGCGAGGTAAATAAAACATTGGTAATGCAAAATGAAATTTTAATTAGAATAATTAGCAAATTTAGAGAAAAAATAGAAAAAATGGTTACTTATTATAAAAATCCCTTTACGAACAAACTTCACAAACTTTCAGATCAAATGAAATGCCGCTATTTCCATTTTTTTTCGTAAATAGTTTTCCATTTTTTTTTTACGGCTCTGAGTTCCAAGGAGTTTTGCATAGTTTGAAATGTATGGAAATTAAATGCCGCCATGTTCAGTGTTTTTTTTTTTCAGTAAAAAGTTTTCTTACCATTTTATAAGAAAAGAGATTGTTTACCAAGGAGTTTTCCATAGCTTGAACTGTAATGTGAACATTACAATTCAAGCATAGTGCGACGTAATGTTGCCTTGAATTGCAAACACCAACTTACAAGGAGACTTTCCACCATAGTAATCCCTAGTTACTGAGCAAGTATGATATAAAATATTTTACATATACTTTATACAAATAAATAACAAAAAATAAAAAATTCTTTCTAAATTCTTTACTTATTACAATTAAACGTCTTAATAACTTGAATACAAACACAGATAGTTAGATTGACTTTATTGTAGAAACAAAAATTAATACAACTTAAAACTACGCATGCAAAGGCGGCCTTATTGCTACAGAGCAATCTATACCAGGCAACCATGGATATATTTCAAAAAAATGTAATATATGTATTATAGTAATATTTAATTAAAGTTATAAGTGTACGATAAGATTTCCACGCTGTCGGATGTAATCGAAGAACAAATCCACAACTTTGATTATTGTGGAAAAATCAAATAAACTAGAGAAAGCTTGTTTTCCAGTTCGTGATTCATTTCGAAAACGAAGGATATAACGTCACTGGCTGCGAGGAGCGTAAATGTTGATATTTATTTTTAATAAAATCCCACGGGTTTTTTTTTTCACTTAAAATTTTGTTCTCACGACTCTACTACTACCTACCCTACCATTAAAAACATACCACCAAACTGTTTAGCGTTTTAGAACGATGACGTGTGGAACATCGAAAAGGGAAATGGACGACCTCCCTGGCGCAGTGGTGAACGCTGTGGTCTTATAACTGGGAGGTTTCGGCGGTGGCAATTTAGGAATTTATAATTTCTAAATTGTATCCGGTCTGGTCTGGTGGGAGGCTTTGGCCGTGGCTAGTTACCACCCTACCGTCAAAGACGTGCCGCCAAGCGATTTAGCGTTCCGGCACGATGGCGTGTAGAAACCGATTAGGGGTATGGGTTGAATTTACACTGCTATACCCCTTCCAAGTTAGCCCGCTACCATCTTAGACTGAATCGTCACTTACCATCAGGTGAGATCGCAGTCAAGGGCTATCTTGTCATCGAATAAAAAAAAAAGGCTTAATTAATACTTCTAGAAGACTTCTAGATACCCTTCTGAGTTAGCCCGTATAGACTTTATCGTTACTTACCGACGTATGAATTAAAAGAAAACATATTTCATCCTTTAAACTTCTTCAAACCATGTTGTGTTAATATTTTTAAAAGCATATTGTGGCACCTTGAGATGTATTTACGTTGTACTTTCTCAATAAAATAAAAATAGGTTCACATTCACGGATGAGAACTTTTTTTTTTCAAAGACTACGATTGACAGTATCCTGTATCTTTGTATTACAAGTACAATCGAAGCTATGCTGTGTAGCGATTAGGGCAAATAAATACCTACCATGCAAGGATGTAACATGCCCACGATATTTTTAATAGAATAGAATAATTTTTTATTCCAATAAACTTTTACAAAGTGCTTTCGGATCGTCCAGCGAATCTACCACTGGTTCTGAGTGCCGTTTAGTTTATGGACTATCTTTATCTATTGGATACTGGGTTCCTATCTCGTTTCCATTTTCCATCATGTCTTCTGCAGTGATAGTATACCTACCTAAAATTAAAAAAAAGACAAACTTTTTTTTAATTTTAGACAAAAAAAGACAAACTTTTTAAAAAAGACAAACTTTTTTTTAATTTTAGCGAAGCTGAACTTGAGTCTTTTTACCTCCAAATAAGTGGTAGGTTTGTGTTGGAAGTGGGTACGACAATAATGCAATTAGTGGGGATCGAACTGCTGACTTTTCAGTTTTCAGCCCGTACCCTTAGCCGTTAAGCTGTCGAGGCTTCATGCGTTTGGGAGTTAAGTGCTGATGAATTTGCGTGTGCAAAAATGTGAGAGAGGGTCAATGAATGTGTAATAAACAACAACAACAACAACGCGTGTAATAAACTGCACGAGTTATATCATAAAAGTAAGATAGCAAACAGTAAAAAATTACCGGTTCAAGAAGGTATAAGCTGATTTTCCTGTTTAAAAATATACAAACATTGCGTAGGTATAGCAAAGTAGCAAAAAATACTTAAGACGCTCCTACTTTATCTACCGGAAAATGAAAAGCTTTTAAAATTTCAAGCGCGATAACTTGTTTCTTAACAACTTCGAGGAAAAGCCTAGGAGTTACACAAATAATCTGGAAAATAGTTTTGCGCACCAACGCCTCATAACAACATATTTTCCGTCAGTCTGTTGCTTTTAATGGTTTATTCCCTTGTAAAGTTCCCCAGCGAAGTGAGAAGTCTATTTAAGACTATATCCTCCAGCCATAAGCTACTTTAATACAGAAATAGCGCTCAGTAGAACAATAGGGTTTGAGGATAATAAACAGTAAACAGTTTACTCGTTAAAGCACTTGATGTGTAGCTGTGTTTATTTATGCTAATTGTACTTACAATAACATTTGTCATCATAGATGTTCAGTGACGGTACGGTACATCGGCCTCGTAAAGGATCATCACAGAATCCAATCTTGTGCCGCATGTATCCAGACACATCTTCTATACATACAAATAAAATTGAAGTGTCTGTTTGTAGTATCAAAATAACAGCTTTTTACTAAATGAAAATATAAGTAAAGACGGTACTTACCTATAACAAAAAAGCAATTTTTAAAATTTGTTTCTGTCTGTCTGTTTTTTGTTGCCGCTAATCTCGGGAATGGCTGAACCAATTTTGACGGGACTTACATATGCATTCAGTATAAAACTGTTATTTTAATATTACAAACAGACACTTAAATTTTATTTATTTGTCTATAGAAAAAATAATCGCATATGTCTAACGTTAATAGAAGTAATAGCAGCCGGGTTAACATATGTCATGTGTGGACTGTGGCACAACCCAAAAGCTCAGCAAAAGCTGCATACCCTTAACAAAGATATTCAGCGCTGATGACTACTACTGCTACTCGTTGAAATTAATTGATAAGTTGTTTTGGAATAAAACCCTCAACTTTCGATCAGTCACCTTAAGCTAGTTACTCGTGGAGACAAAGTAGTGAAACGAAAAGGCAAACTAATTAAAAACGTGACCGTCATCACTTGTCGACTTGGCGTGGGTTTTATCTTCACCCACACGCGTTTCAATGAGCTGTTTATTTCACACAAACTTTTGATTTTAATTTGTAAAAAGTAATGGACAGTCATTTTGTATGTTAGGTTAGGTTAGGTTTGTTATGAAAATACTTTGAAAATAACAGCATAATATATCGAGGTGCAAAATATTTGAACAAAATTTAAATCATACGAATATTACCTAAATGTTTGTGTAAACAGAATAATAGTAATTACACTAATAATAAAGTGTGTAGTCATTAAGCTTTTGTTATTAATCATTCTATGTATTATATTATTTGATATCAGATTTACGGCTGTTATAATTTTATCATCTCAAACCTTGAGTCTCAAACCTACATATTATGGAAGTAAATATTAAAAATTGTATAGTATAATTATTGTAATAATTTCAAACTTAGAAGCCGTATTTTTACTGATTTTGAAATATTTTAATTAGGTGGGAATTTAAACAACCTTGGATCTTTTCCATACAGCCCAAACTCTATTAATGAAATGTCACGAATGAAGGTGAGGTAAGGCGACCTGCGTCACTTGTCCCTTAACGAGGTTTTATTTTTTCCTAAATATATGTAATTCACTTCATATATTTAACACGTTTTCCTTTATTTCTTACCCATTTTCATGTTAAAATATCAATCAATATCATAACATTAAAATCATAATCATGATTACGAAAGTAAAAGATTTTCAATCGGTGTTTGAAATAATTTTTATCGAGAAAATTGTTTCCATTTTTTCTATCACAAGATTAAAGACTCGAAGAGCATACATTATTTGTGCATTAAAGAAAAGATAATTTTCCCGAATAACGATTACTTATATATACACATTAAACATTCTTTAATAAGAAAAAATAAAACGAGTTATAACGAACTAAGAAAAAGTAAATAAAATGGTTTATGAAGGGCCTGTTTTCATAAGCCATATCAAATTCATTACGACCATAAACTCCCAAATGTATTTACAAGGGATCACTTCATGAATAAATTTCGTCAACGGAAAGTTTGATGCGTGAAATAGCGGTGGCAACTTAGACAAAGCTTAAATAAACATTTATGAGCGTTCTTTGCTCTCCATAAATTCATGCATGCTTGTATTTCAGTAGAAGTGAAAAAAAAAGTAAAGCAATGAGAAAAGTGGACTATTTTTTACTTCCTTTACTCACTGTTTCTCAGTCAATATCTTGTAGTTCAGGCGTCAAGTTATCCCGGACTTTATGCCTCACAAGAGGCGCCCTAAGGGTGACATTGTCAACATCTTCGAACCCTATGGCTCAAGCCCAATCTGGTAGAGCTTTTACGCTCACCCAACAACCCGAGCGACACTGGTATAGGTCTAGATACTCTATGCGAAAAAAATAAAAATTCTGTCACTCGTGTCCAGTGGCTCGACTAACAATCTCAGAGTTGGCTCTTCCCTTGATAGATAGACAAGAAATAGACAATATCTATAGTGAATACGTAATTCTACGTATTTACTGCGATCCCCCGTCTCTCCGTTTGCCTTCATTATATCAAGTTCTTTGGTATATAGGTTATCTGACAGAGAGCACTTTTATGCTGAGATCTATAGAGCGTGCTCTAACTCAGACTCAAGATAGAGACACAGATATGCTCTGACCTAAATCTGTCTAGTTTTAACTCTGTCTTGAGTCTGAGCAGAGTAATAGTGATAAGGTCACCTGTTGTATAAAATGTTTCATGTACCACGCTAACCGCGTACCTATTTATGTATCTACGCAATAAAGTTGTTTAAATAATAGTAGATATAGTACATAGAATGTAAAAACTTTAAAACGTTAAAAGCGTTTATGTCAGCTTTTCACAACACAGTTGCGAAACTACAATATCTTCTTGATGATTAAACTTGACCCTATACAAAATAGGCGTTCCAAATTGAATTCTTACCCATTTTGCGGCTTGTTCCCAAATGCAGATCTCAGCTTTTCCTTCCATGTGGTCGCATACCGTGATCAAATTGAAAATTCCTCGGGACTACCCTTTACAGACATAACTTTACGTACTCGTTGCTAAGTCAATATATTTATATCAAATAACGCTCTCTTTATTGTCAACAGTAATTAGATTTTTGCACTGGAGCCTTCTGTAATGAAAATTTTTTGAATAGCCAACATTTCGTACCTCGGAAATTCATACCGCAAACAGTAAAGATCTATTTACGATAGATCTAGAGTAGAAAAGAGAGAGAGTAGAGGAGAGTTAGTGTATTGTCTAGAGTAGAAAATTTGTTATTTTGTGTTTCAATAATTGTACATGAACTATGACATTTCATTTATCTATGAATAGGATAACTGAAGAAGTGATAAACTCGATAAAGCTGTCACGTCCATCCCCAAAACTTAGACAGTCATACAAAGTTAGAAAACGAAAATCTAGAAAACGTGCAATATCAAGAATAAAAAGGTAATGAGTTTAATTAAACGTTCTTTTGTTACCATTTTCCTGAAAACTATTTGGCCGATTTTATTGCGGTTTCGCATTGGGCACGCTTTTGGCATGCTAAAAGCTTAAGTTTAAGTCATAAGAGGGCGCTGCAATCATGTTGTTAATTTATTACTTTGATAACCACTTTCCTAAAAATACTGAGACCATTTTGATGTTGTTTATTTCATTAAATAGATTCACCTCAGAGCAATTTGATTGATTTTTCTAAAGATTAGCGATAGGGTAACAGGGACCGATGCACAGTAGTTCATCATAGGGTTTTATATTATTACCTACTAGATGATGATGCCAGCAACCTCATCTTCTAGGATTTAGTTTTCAAAAATCCCGTGGGAACTCTTTCATTTTCCGAGCTAAAAGCAGCATATGCCACTCTCCAGGTTCTCAACTTTAAAAAATGACATCATTCAGTAGCTCTGTTGCGGCATGATTAAAGGACAAATCAAGAAACCACAAAACCAACAAACAAGCACACTTTCGCATTTATAATAATAGTATTAACGTAAATCTTTTATTAGTTGGTTTGATTAATATTGTACCCAATAAACACAAATCCCTTTATTGAGAGCACAAACTCCTGCGGACACTATTATCAGCTTAACTAGTATAAAACAAAACCGTTTAAAAGTTTTAATATGTTAAAAGAGATTTATTCACGGAGAACATGTCCTATCAAAATATCTCGGGCCACACGTTATGTCGGCACATTCTTCTCCTAAATTGAAATTCTCGAACGCTCTGCCTTCGTAAACGGGACGGGGTCATGAGCCAAAAGACAAATAGAATGTTCGATTAATGCGATCAAATATTATATTTTCTTGAGCGAAAAAATAAGGGTATTTACGATCTTAGATTATATTACAGCTATCCGGATAATGCCTCGCTACATTTTTTGTATAATAATAGTAATTGCGGTTTCTTTTGATAATCATAGATTAGAGATTAGAGATAGTAATCTATCTCTAGATAGATTGAGATAATAAGAAAATGGAACATATTATACATTGTCAGTCAAAATGTTCTTTAAAAATTACTTCATGATTTTCAACAATATTTACCTACTGGTCATTGATGGTCATTGATATAACACTCATATTTAAGGGGTAAATTATATTGGCCTTCAATGTGGAGATCTAGAAAGTCTTTCGAGGCAGCTAATAAACTAACATACAGACAAAAAGTTGCACATTGTATCAGAAACCAAAGAGTGGATACCATACACAGTGCATGCCACAAAAGGAGAGAGGAATAAAGTAAAAATCTATTCAGTGTAGCTGAAATCGATAGCACTATCAAAATACGCCTGTACTACACTCAAAGGCCGCCCGACCTCCTCAAAGAGCGTTTTTAGACGGAACAAGCCGTTCGTTCCCAGATCAATGCCGTCGTGTTCTATCGTGGACTTCTCGGTGAAATTGATCTAGTCTTATTCATGTATGTTAAAACCGCAGTGGCGACAAAGGATAGCAAAAAGATTTACGTACGAGTATATTCTGAACGGATTCTCACCCACCGTTTTATAAAAGACCTGTAGCTCTATACTTGCAAGCCACAACATAGCTGAAATACTGAATTGTTTCTATATTTTTATTTAAGCAAACAGTTTGAGTTTTTAGCGCATTACAACATTTTTTTTATGTAAGTAATCTTCGTTAAAAATCAGGCGTGAAGCAAACAAAACCTTAAATTAAAAACTCCTCAGTGCTTCAGTATCAGTGTTGAGTTGTTAACATAAGGTACGTACCGTGACATGGTCGCTTATTATGGGCCTCATAAAAAAAAGCTTATAATTATCGGGTGAGAGAGCTGTCCTCGGAGTGTCTCCAACTCTCCACATAATGAAACAAGAAGTGAGGAGATCCGTATAAGAACTAGAAAAACAGAAATCATTTAACGAGTTTTTATGCTGAATTGGTAATGAGCGAGATATTATGTAGTTCAAAGAAACGAAAGAAAATATTGTCGCTTGGTGCTTGAATGGTGACCTCGCACCGGAAAGCGTAGTGTTGGAAGACCCCACTGGTAAAGAGGCGACATATCTTCCGTTTGATTCAAGTGGTGTTAGACCAAGGTGTCCCTACAAGAGATCTGTGTCCAGCTCTGGATTTCTATCGATTGTGGATGAAAAAGAAGAAACAATTGCAAAGTTCTTGTTATATACCCATAACCATAAGCATAACATTGTACTTAATCTAATTATACAAATGTAGTGACTTTTAATATAACGAGCTCTACAAATAATATTCCACTTGATACTAGTAGGTAATACGAGTTTGATTCACTAGGAAATCATGGTTCAATCTCCACAAGGCTAAATTCAACTTTTTTTTATTATAATACTGAAATGTACCAGGACCTGTATATTTTTACATTCTTCCGCTTTGCGGAGTTTCCATTATTAGGTACTGAAATAAAATGCAAAAAGCTGACATCCTTATGAAGTCTACGAACTCCACGGCGCGGCGGGTGGGTGGTGAAAGAAAAGTACAAGAACCATTTCGTATAGTAAACGATGAAGCAATTATTTAGCTCAGTCATGCATTATATTTCTCCTCATTAGATGTATATTTATTTAATTTACAACGGCTGGGGCACAACGATAAGCTAAGGGGCCGTGAGCGCCTCAGACTCGTCGACTGAATAACAATGCATACGGGTACCTAAAACGTTGCTTTTATTTAAGAAAATTATACACGTATAATCTATACTATTATAATAAAGAGAGAGCGCGAATTTTGTGAGTTTGTATGTATGTCCGGAGCAAACTTTGGAACCACCGCACCTATTACAATAATTCTTTTACCATTTCAAAGGTACATTATTCCAGATGGTTATAGGCTATAATTATGTTAATAAATGTATTATGGCTAGATATTATGTGCAAATTTGTTAAAGAAGTCGGAAATTTCTTTGACTCTTAAACGTTTTCAAGGCGTGCGCTGGGTCATATACTGTTATTGGATGAAAATAATGTATGGGTGAATTGTTCCTCTTAAAGAGTTCTAAAAAAAAAATTCGCGATAGCATATGTCTATATTCTAAGGATAACTTACAGTAACCATTTCTATCTTTCAAATTTTGATTAAAAATAATGAATTATTTTCGAAGCTTCTTTAACCGATGTCAATCTATATCTAAATAAATATGTTTATTATCGTAAGTATTTAATTTAGAACATATTTGCCCTTTACACTATACAATTTAAATAAATATCTTAGGAGTTATCGGAAAATTAACATTTCCGTGCGACAAAATAATAAAATGGTGCCGGCTGGCGCGGCGGGGCACGGTGGCGGGTATCGGTGCGGGATATTCGTGTGGTTCCTGTGGTGATCTTATTGACAATCGCCTCCTATAAGAAGCTCACAAGAACAAATATTTAATTTTCAACCCGGACGAAGTTGGCGCGGGCTTCTAGTTATTATTATAAAGTGTAGAACCCATACTTTCGTATTCCATCACAATTTTTTTTATACATTATGGGCATACGCTTGACCACTATCACACCTCACGGAAAGTGATGATGTGGTCTAAGGTATAACGCGTTTGCCTATGAAGAAGATTCCTATTCACTCTTGTTTTAAAGATACCCAAATTGCACATGTTAGGAAATTGAACAGACCTTGGAAGATCTTACAGTGACGCATTGCGATAGCGAAACGTCAACGCTTTACAACAAAGGAATAAAGGTGTTATTCCTTACGCTACCGCTTAAGCAAACGTTAATATACAGGCGCCAACTATTTCCCTTGTATGACGCAATCTTGGCACGTAATGAAATTACGTTAAAAGAATTCAAAAGGAAAAAATTGCAAGAAACTAACCGAGGAGAAAATATAGCGGAAAAGACAAGCTTAAGCTTAAGCTGAGATGCTGCAAATGTAATTTGCTCCCTAATCCATCGTAGACTTTTATTGTCAACTCTTTTAAGATGTAGAAGAAATATTTTATTCAAGTCGACGATGCACGTTCAACAAAGAAATGTCATGTTTTAATTTAAAGCATTATTCAACTTGACTGTAAAGTACTAAATTCAATATAAACGGTTTGTCGTGGTGTTCTTTTTAAATTCAAACTGTATTTTTACGTTCTTATTGAATATAGTGATATATATTGTAAGTAGACCCTCATCATACAAGGCGGAAAGTGCTTTTACAACCTCACAAACCGCGGCCTATCACTTTTTGATAACATCACTTTTCTAACTTGCCATATGGCGGCCGATATTTTGTGTTCGTGATATTGAAAAAGTGAATGTTAGCGAGCTTTCGGCTTTTTCTATGAAAAAATGTAATATGTTTGAAAGAGAAATTTCATTAACTTTTATATGAACTTTGTTCTTTTTAATTTTTAACATCTTTTGGAAAACGCCTAATTTCAAAAAGAAAATATAAAATACGTGCTTAATATTTTTTTATTTAAATTTTTATAGTATTTTTAAGTAACATTATTATAAAGAATTTAAAATTATTCTATTACTCAATTTTTACTGTTTACCTCATAAAAAAGTTTTAATGAGATAACGATTAACAAAACTTGCGAATTGATTCGTTATTACAACCGATCGACGTAGATCTATCATCGATCGAGGGTGTATTGGCAATCGATCAATCGCTAAATGATGGTGGATCAATCATCGATCAAAAACTCGAGAGGCGTTTTAACAACAATCGATCGACAATCGATAATAATAATAATTGAACCAATACAGTAAATATCGAGTAATCGAGCAGATCAATTTTATTTAATAGAGATTATCGATCTAATGTTGTATCCCACATCACCGACAGCATACTGAACTTTAATCAATGAATATCTCACTCACCTCATTCGTTCATGACCTCATTTATTAATAACTAGACGATGCCCACGACTTCGTCCACGTGGTTTAAGGTTTGTTAATTCCCGCGGGAACACACACACACATACTCTTTATATTGGCCTCATACGTTATTAGTGTGATGTGATATATTAATAGGAAGTAAAATTGGCAAGAGACGTGAATACCCTGTTGGGTGATTTCTCTCATCAAATAGAGGCATCTCGTGACTAGCCCAAAGTAACTATCTCGATAGATGTTGACCGATCTCGTTCTACTACAGTTATTATGAATCGACCGAGTGCATAGAATGATGTCGATCATATGAGTATAGTAACACCCTAAGATTTACAAATGGATGTGAACATTTTGTAAGTATAAGTTTACCCATGTCAGACAGCGCAAAGTGCTTCGATAACCACGAAGCCGCGGCCTATCACATTTTGATAGCATCACTTTCCTAACTTGCCATCTGCCGGCCATTAGCTAGGGTTCGGGGATATTGAAAAAGTGATATGCTAGCACGCTATTTGGACCTTTACACGGGTGAAATGTTGTAAGGTTCTTTATTTCGTGAGAAAGAAATAAAGATAAAATCACGCCGCTGAATATAACTTGATGCTTGAGATAATTTTTAGAGATACTCGTAGCATAAGCCTTCTATAGTTTTACTTTCAGGCCTCAGGATGATTAACGGCCTACCAGTCCCAACTGAATTCCAGCCATAGTAGCTAACCCAAACGGAGGCGGAAACCAGCTAACTATGCAGGAGATATTATAGTGCATTTTATACCTACGCAAATAATGTCCTTCACTGTCATAGTCCGATGGGACGGTATTGTGACACGGCCGGAAAGAAATCACAAACCTTATGGATTTACGTTCTCTTCAAGGGGATGTACCTATATCTAACACCGCCAATTTCTCAACTGTGCTATGGAAAATTTCTTGACAGAAAAACCGAATACCCGCATTCCACATGCGGATCATGAAGTTCCCTAAGATCTCGGGAACTTCATGGTACGCGGACGAATAAGCCGAAAATCAACTAATGAGGCAGTTAAATAAGCTTTATTGCGTACCTAAGGCACATGTTAACCATGTACCTAAGGTAGTTACTAACCCTTGCCTTCGCGAGACGCTACTTTTTAATTGTTATTCGGCCTTTGTATTCGGCTGATCCACGCACGCTCTTATTTGTCTTACACCAGTAATTCGCTTTCCCGTGAGAATAGCTTCAACACGTGCCTTGTCTAGACCAATTGACTGTAATGGACTTTCTGGACTTGAGCTATTTATTCACGAAAGGAAGTTAGTGGCCATCTAATAACCAATAATGTTGATTAGATTTGTGTTTAGGAAATAATTTTCGTCCATTCATTTATTAGTGGAATGACAATAATGGAAAGGCAATGAAAGGTATCATTTGAGATTGGCTTGCAATGAATTTTCAAAATAAACCTGTAAAGTTTTTCGAAAAAACTTTACCAAAATGGTATGATTTTATATAAACATGATTTATGGTAGATTTCCGAATTAGTGTTTATAAGCTCTGTACGAAATTCTTTGAAATCAATTTAGTAGTTGAAGGGTGAAACATAAAAATACAATAGACGGGTAGAAACGGGGATAAAACTGAGCAATTTTCAAAAATATATAAAAGAAAAATGGTAGTGGAATCAAAAATTATTTACATTCCAGAGCTGAGTAGGCCACGACCTCAGCAATTAAGTCACTCGAAATATTTAATGAACAGTGCTAGTTCCGAGGCGGAAATGACACTTAATCGGCTTAACTTTGCCTCAAAACTTACCCCAAGCCATCTCGCGCCGCTCCACCCCCTTCCTCTGTTAGCACCCTGCACTCCCTCGGACAATACGCTGCATCAAAGAAGTTGGAGAATGTGCAATTATGAGATTGTTTTAATTTAGAAACAATGTTGTTGAAGAATTTCCCTGCTTCGACCGAGCTCTGCGAACCTAAACCAAAATTCTTGGTTTTGTACAACATTGTTTTAGGTTTATTGCTCAGCTTCTGATCTTACAATTTATTTTTGCGCAGCGTACCCTCGCGGGAGTCTTTAACGCGATCATGTTTGCAAACTTGAATGTGGTTTGCTTTTTCAGTAAATATAAGAAACTTGGATGTTTTGGTACTTAAGAATTCAGCAGACGTACTTAAAGCACAAGATTTCGTTCAATCGCTTGTTTATATAACATATTTCGAGTACTTGCTTGAAATTGAAGTGTTTCGAGCGAATCGATAGAATTATGCGAGGCGGTTCAGTGCAAACCCTTAAATATCCAATTTATTCAATAGAGAATAGCCTTACCATTTACCTAGGTACGTTAACTGGCGAGCGAACTTCGCTTCGAAACCTCTCAAGATGAACTTAAACAACAACAACAAGACTGGGACATCTCTTATAGTTCGACGTCCGAAATAAAGTTCGGACCAACATTTAACTAGTTGTGGCAAACAAATCCGAGTGTGACTCTAGTGGCCCGGAGTGTAGCTTTGCCCTGCTTCAAACAGCGTAACGACTTCAAAAAAGTTTTAAGAAATTCATGTCGTCAAAAGTTAGTATCCACATAGCTCTGAAAAAACTTTGTCGGATTTCTTGTCAGAAATACAGATTTCGTAAACTAGGTACTTTTTAAAGTTTAAGTTTCATATATTTTGTAAAATCATTGAACACAATATGAAACTACTGTGATATAATTAGATATGCTGGCCTCCACAATTGTATCTATATTTAACTTTTCTATATTTCAGTTAAAGCAACATAAAATATTATGATATCCTGTTTTGGTGTCGGTCCAAAGTTTGGTATGACTTGATTAAGAGATCGTTCATCTTGAGAATCACGATATAAATAGAACTCAAGCTAACATTTCGTTTAAACAAGATAGACCATTGAACCAAATCAGCATTAAAATTAATTCATGAATTAATTTTAATTAAGTATAAGTAATTTAATTTACCAATTTTAGTACAATGAAATATACTGCAATTAATATAAATTACTGTCTAAGATTAATGTAAAAACTACTGCCCCAATCAAAAAAAAATTGCAGTATGTTCGTTTAGGATTCTAGTCTGATCCTGCTACATAAATTCTAACGCTTTTTAGGCTATAGGAGGAAAAAATATATAGCGCGTATAAAGTCGAAGGCAATCTCTAGTTATTTATTTATATAGTTTAGTACATATCCATTACATATCGTACAATAGTAATTAGTTAATTACTAACTCTAAAGCAAGGAGGAGGAGGCACTCTTATGTTTAATCCTTCGTCCACATTGGCAAAATCTGTGAGTAACTTAATTATGTTTATTAAGTAGGTATTTATCAGTGTGCTTGTGGCTTAAAACAAAGCCTGCCTATTATATTTTGAACAAAAACTTTTAAACATCTGCAAAAACCAGCCGATAAAACAAGCTCACAGAACAGCCCATATTTTAAACTCTACATAATATTTTTCTCCAGTAAACCGTTTCCCAAGCCGGACTTTAATGATGTACAGTGGGCCATCGTTTACTAGGAACAACAATAGGACATAATTCACTGTGCACTGCTCCCGCCCAGTCGAGAAGCTGAACGAAATCACTGAACCAAATTGCAAATGAAACAGTTGATTCATGGATTTATAAGATGTTCGACTCAGTATTTAATTAAGCACATTTTTTGCTACGATCTTAGTAACGAGTCATTAGCAGTTCATTTAAGTTTGATTTGCTTTTATGAATAGAGGTACCTATAATATCAAAGTGGAAGCCGAGCAAAGCAAGCAAAAGCAAGGCCGAGGCGGTATACCTACGATGTCGAGACTGTATAGACACAAAGTTGTGATTCGGGCGAGCTTGTGTGTAAGTGTGTGTTACCATAATACATCATTTTAGTCATAAACTAGAATTAACTAAATATTAATTCAGGCGATAAATGTACTAAGAATGAATTTTTTTTAAAGTTTTGATTGTATTAGGTAAAGTAGTATGGTTTTTGCATTTCACGAAAGCGCGTGGCTCATGGTTGTGCGTGTGTCGTATCTGTGTGTGAGCGAGAGCTTGCTCGCGCCTGACCAATCCCACCTAGGCTCCTGACAGGTACACATACTTACGCAATGTACATGTACACGACGTAACCACAAGTAAAGCTCACGCGCCATCGTGAATTGCAAGAACTAGGTATACTAGGCAGTAATATTGAAAGTTGCAATTTCAATCACTGCCTGTATACGAATGAATCTTCTTGTATTGACACGAGAGTGTTGGAGCTCGGACACTTGCTATTCACCCTGCAATTCACAGCTACGTCGAGGATTTCGCTTACAGCAACTCTGCACAGAGAATTTTTAACAAGTCTCATAAAGAGAAATCGACTGCTGAACAATTCTTTAGTTAAAGCGGTCGGTTGGGGCGGCTATTATTAGTGCACGCATAGGCATAGATCTGTGCTGTGAGTATGATTTTTTGCGGACAACAAGCTGTTAAAACTAAGTTATTATTTTTTTTAATCAATTTTTGGGGTTTTTTTACCCGCTGGCACGCCAACCCCATAAAAAAAAACTAAGTTGTAACTGGTAATTTTCGTAATATTTTATGTTATATTTTACATGCGTGGGAAAACATAAAATAATACGTATACGAGTGATCTAAGTAGCTTTATAAGGATAAAATGCGGACTTAGATCATGAGCTAGATTATAGTATGGAATAGAACATAGGCTACTTTTTATCTCGGAAAATAAGAGTTTTCGTGGGAATGAAAAAACCATAATCGATGCGAACGAAGTCGCGGGCATCAACTAGTATAAATATAAGACCACAAGACTAGAGGTGGTTAATATAGCAATTAGCAACATATTACAGCATGATATCTTTCCATAGCACACAGCAAGTGCTACATACGTAGGCGCGGTGGTGCTACGATGCTATAAATATAACGCGCTGTAGGCGGTGTAGCACACTGCGCGTAGCAGCGGCGCGGCGCTGAGGCGGCCGGGCAGTTAGCAGATGGATTTATCGCAATTCGCAATAAACATGCTATGTGATTTAGCGTGTTGCAAGACATAGCGCGTGCGCCGGCCACCCACAAGCTTCCTAATTAAAGTTGCTATAGCATAGCATTTTTTATAGCATGCTAAAATTTTATAGTTTATAGTCAGTAGCATGATATTGATTTATAGCATTTTTGAACAACTCTACACAAGACGAGTATAATATTAACATGAACTTGAAGATTCTCGAAGTGATTGAACCTTTCTTAAACTATAACGTAGGTCTGTGTTACCCATACACATTTATTTAAGTTTTCACAGATCAGTTTCGTAAAACCATTATTGGTTCACAAGTAGGTACATTCCAAATCCGATCACCATTTCTATACAGATCCTTTCATAGACTGTCCCTGCAGCTTGGACACTTGTTATTCATCTAACATTCAGTAGTGCACAGTCATATCACTGAAATCGTACACGTTGAATATAAAGCCACGCCGCTTCCTAACGTTTAGGGTCTTTCAACTACGAGTATTTTTACTGACTACGGCAAAGCCAAATGAAAAGTTCATGATTTAATCAGTCCATGTATGTATGTCTATTTACTTATATTCCGTCATAGCACCTAAACCGAGCCGATTTTGATGAATGAGGTGTCAATCGCTGGCTGAAAGGTGGAATGAGGTAGCTCTTATGACATGTCATGACTCTACCACCGGTTCGGAATGCAGATTTGGCTGAGAAGAGCCGGCAAGAAACTCAGCAGTTGCTCTTTTCATAACAAAATATTACAATATATAATATATACTTAGCTACATCCAATTTTCCGTAATAGCTTAAGATTTTTTAAACATTTCCTTGTCAGAAGTTTTCGTTTATACTACGGTGCATGTTTGTTGGGCGACCGAGATAGTTTTGAAGACGACACTACGAATTTAGAAATTGGAACACCTATG
Organism: Hipparchia sbordonii; assembly: GCA_038048805.1. Lineage (NCBI taxonomy): Eukaryota > Metazoa > Arthropoda > Insecta > Lepidoptera > Nymphalidae > Hipparchia > Hipparchia sbordonii. The sequence continues at coordinate 7,402,160 of CM076098.1, forward strand.
TCTGGACACTTAAAGGTTTATTTGAAACTAAATCAATACTGTATGTGTATTGTGTATGTGTATACATTGTATTGAATCCGTAGTACCTATAAGCTTATTTGTATTTATAAGAAAAAGTATTTACGACCTTAAAATAGAAACAATAAAGTTTTGGATTTTTTTGTAAATAATAAATAATACGTCAATTCGTATGTAGAGTTATATTTAACGACCATTACTCTCGTAATATTCAAATGAGTTTATTTTTTCGACTAAGTATAGATATTACTAGCTGATGCTCGCGACTTTTCTTGTGGATAGAGGTTTTGAATGCCGCGGGAACCCTCTTATTTTCCGTATAAAAAGTGGTCTATGTGTTATTCCATGTTATAGTCTATCTTTATGCTTTTCAGCCAAATCGGTTCAGCCGTTACGGCGTGATTAAGTAACACACATCCATCCATCCATCCATCCATCCATCCAAACTTGCGCATTTATACTATAAGTAGGATTATGACGAGAACCAGCGGGTGAGTAAATAAATTGCCTTTTCAAAATATATTCTATGAAAACATTTTAATTAGCGTCACTACGAAATTATTCAGTATTATTGTTAAATTTCATTAACAACCCCAATTCACCACTCATAAGGGACACACAACAATTAATTTGTCCAACCCTGAATGTATAGAATGTTTGCACGTTGGTATGTCGGTAGGCGTAGGTGTATTGTATGTACGCCGACATTTCGACGTGGCGACATTTGCTCTGGTGTTTCGATTGACCCGTTTGGGGTCACCACGGCTGTCGCTTCAAACAAACGTGTATCGTCCCTTTTACGCTTTTACGGTCTAAGTATATTGAAATGCTAGACGTTGATAAAATTATTTAAATTTTGAAGAATTCCCAGACAGAAAAAGTTTTATTTTTTCTAGACATCTCTTAATTAGTTGAATAGATGAAGCGTAAAGAAGTAAATAACCGGTCAAATGCGAGTCAGACTCGCATACGAAGGGTTCCGTACCAAAAAACGCTTTTCTAGGAGGGGAGCCCCCTTTAATTTTTAATTTATTTTTATTTTTGTTATTTGATGTTATAGTGGCAACAGAAATACATATTCTCTGAAAATTTCGACTGTCCTATTACGGATCACGAGATACGAGTTCGCTGATAGATCGTCTATCTATCAGCGAGCTGTATCTCATGATCCGTATATCAGCGAACTGTATCTCATGATCCGTATATCAGCGAACTGTATATATGATCCGATACAGACGGACGGACGTTGCGGCGGAGGCTTAGTAATAAGATCCTGTTGGTTACCTTTCGGGTATGGAACCCTAAGAACAAACAAATAGACACACTAACAGAATTATAATAGGTAACTATTGGCCAGAATTAGATTAGATAAACATATTTATCCGCATAATTATATTATACACAAATATTATAACTGTACCAAAATTCAACTTGCAGCTTAATAGTTTCAGAATAATATACTCTGTGATATGTACACAGACGGGCTTGACGAAACTAATAAAGGAATAATGATAATAAATGTTTTACTAGGGAACCATAAAAACTAAATAAATGGTTCCGATGGAATAATTTTCCGATTCAATTTTATGATAGCCGCCAATCTCTATTCTGTATCGCTTTTCTATTTTGTTTATTCGTGTGTGTTTGTAGTTTTATCACAGTTTTCACTTTCAAGCTTGCACTTTGATATTTTTGATTAAAATATTTATGGAATCACTAGAGGTAAAATAAACTCAATTTGACTAGAATATAAGCCTCGAATACTTTAGCAGTCGTGCTTTTTGTTATTAATGACGCTGGATCTGCTTTTTAACTGACTTCCAAAAAGGGAGGAGCTTTTCAATTCGTCGGAATCTTTTTTTGATTCTGGTCTGCATTTATTTTCAATGTGATGATTCTCTATAATAGTATATATAGCCAAAATTTTTATATAAAACTCCTAAACGTATTACTCAGACACGATACAGCAATTTAAAAAACAAGTTATTAGAATACATCATGTGTTTGGCGCTTATTACACTCCTATTCCGCGCAATACTCTAGCATCTGTTCACCACGATCGCGTGGGTGAAATCTGATTTTTTTCTGGCATTCTACGCAGTTTTTAAGCTTTCCCAGGTTAGAGGAGATTTTAAATTTTCGAATTAAGGAAGAAAAAGATATCAATTATTTAAAATATTTTTGGTAATAATAATTCAAGCTTACGGCATTGAAATAATTCGGTGGGGGACTTTATGTTTTGCTCAAAAGCAATTCAAACATCGTTGGAAAAATCTTCAAAACAATAATACACTCGTACATCAGTTGGGAGAGCGTGTTTTCTCGAATAGATAGCTGAGGGCGTCAATATTCTACGTGACCAGTGCTTCGTGTCGTGTCCGAGGAAACATGTGTCGGAAGTGAAGACTATCTATTTGCTCATAGAATAGCCATGGTTGAATTATTTGTAGACACATCTAGTGGAAGATTGGATCTACATTGACTCTGCTTCATATACACTCCGTCTTTAATGCTGTATTCTCTAGTAATAATATACTTAATCGATTTAGTTTAGTCAGGGTTCGAGCATAGACTTGTAGTATTTGACTTAAAAAATATATGGAGTAATGAAGAGGTTCACAATTTTTTTTTTTGAACATACAATACAACAAAAGAAATACTAAGGTTTCTTTGGAAAAACAAAAGAGAGGCCTTCATCCATATATTTTCTTGGAAAAATTAAAATATAAGCAAAATCTATGGACTATGGAAAATTTATGGGCCTAAACGCACAGTTTGCAGATGGGAAAATGGGCGCATGACGTCACATGACTCGTTCAGTAATAATCATTCCGTGATAAAAAAATTGACATTTTTTATTTATTTATTCTGTACATTATAACCTTAAAAACCAAACTTTAATATAGAAAGGACGTGTACTAGGACATCTTATCGCTACAATTTTTTGATATGTTTCAAAAATGTACGCACTGTTCCTGATTGTGTGATTTTATGTATTTGTTTTTTTTTTAAATTTAATTTTATATTTTTTTTTGCACCATTTTAATTTCACAAGCATTTCTACAAAAAATGTAGTTCCATTGTTACTGAAAAACAAACAAATGATGACGTAAAATGGATTTGCGTCAGAAATCTACATATAAACGAGAGTCGTTCCGTCGCTAATTATATAAATAACAAAGTTTACTTTATTTTCCATTTACACTGGGACTTAAAAACGTAAACTTTGGTTAAGCACTTTTTGGGGACAGAAATAGGGGAAAAACGTGCGTTTTATTATTTCTAATTATTTACTTATATTTTCACCAAAATATAGGTAGTATGATGTTATTAGTAAAAAATGCTCTTTCATCTTCATGAGCACCTATAATATAGGTAACATACGCTGAAAGACTTAGTATCATTTTCTGTAATACTTTTTCTACTTATAAAATAAGTATGATACCTTTTTAACCGACGGATAAACGAGAAACAATACTTTTAATTGGCGTAATTAGTACGTGTCTGTATTTTAATAGGAGTATCTTCACATTAAGGTAAATCGAAATGAGCGCAATCGCTTTCCGTATCGTGCAGTCTATCTGTTAATTTATTGTTGTTTTATCGAGTTTTATCGACATTTAACACAGTACTTTTAAATACAATAAAATAAAATATTATTAAGTACTTCGCATCCAATCAAAATTTAAGTACTTCATTCAATTAAGTACACGTTTACAAGCTCTACTGAGTCAGAAAATTAATAAATTTAATATTGTTAAATCTTAGCTTTTAATGTCACCTTTATCTAATGTCAACCTTTATTGATGAAAAGTGAATCATCCATATTTATCCTCAATTAGAATAAGGTTAAAATATAACTACTAACATAAATAAGGTTTTTTGTTACTAACATTATTTATAATAAGGGATTTATGGATTTTGAATCTGAAATAAAAGTTATTATTATTATTACATTACTAGCTTTTGTCAGCGATTTCATCCACGTCACTTAAATCACTGTTTTTCCGACGTAAAAGGTCACTTTCCTTGCCATAAAAAACCCGTTCAATACAAAATATACGAGAAAATTAAATGTTTTCATAATTTCTTTTTTCTTCAATTTTCCAATGTTTTTAATAGTTATTCTTCTATTCGGGATGGAGACAAATACAACAAATCAAAAACCATGAAAATCGGTCCTGCAGTTTTAGAGTTATAAGTGTTCGAACAAACCAATACCTGAACAATAAAATAGGTAGGTATAATTTATTATGATTCCGCCCAGTCCGCCAATTCCCATTGGGTCACCGTGATGAACTATGGCCTATAATTCTTCTCTGAGAGGAGATCTGCGCTTAGTAGTGAGCCGTTGATGAGTTGATGATGATGATGATGATCTGGTGGTTACCAACCTACCGTCAAAGACGTGCAGCCAAGCGATTTAGCGTTCCGGCACGATGACGTGTAGAAACAGATTATTTATAGGGGTATGGGTTGTGTGTACACTGCCATATTATCCCTTCCAAGTTAGTCCGCTACCATCTTATATTGCATCGTCACTTACCATCAGGTGAGATCGCAGTCAATGATAATCTTGTCATAAAAAAAATGATAGTAATGATGATGATGATGTATTCGATCTCATAACGCAGCGTTTCTTTTCCAGCTTTAGGTCTGGAGCCGGACTTCCTCTACCCGCTGGAGAACGTCACCATAGCCCAAGGGAGGGACGCAACCTTCACCTGTGTAGTCAATAACCTTGGTGGTTATAGGGTGAGTGGCGACTCCGCCACCGCCAGGGTGTGTATCAAAACATTTCACTACAGCTAGACGAATAGACGAGCACCTCCACTCAGCACCTGATTTTGAGATCTATAATTGTACCTACGTCTGGATATACGGGCATGATTTATTCAGATACTCAAATTGATTTTCAGCGATTCCGATTGCAATAGAGCGGGAGGAATAGTAATGAAGATCAGGGAACTTCCTTACCTGAACAAGAGTCTTAAAGATTAAAATTAAAGATACTTTTACCTGTCTATGACGTATTTAAGGAGTCTTAGTTCAAAGTTCGATAAAAATAAATTGTGAATTAAATACATACTTATAGACTTTTGTATTTTATTACTGCTAGATGCTTTCATATATTTTAATCCTAATTAGACAATAGAATAAAAACTTTCAGTATCATAAATGATAAATAATGCAAATGCATGTGTTTAGTTTGGTCTGTTATTCAATAATTCAATAATAAGTAATAAATATAGAAATAGAATATAGTTAATAAGAATAACACATCGACTTATACTTAGAGTGACACAGGATATGATCTTGGGAAAACAAAGGAGGTATCTACATTACCAAATTCTGACGATTACAGGATTCTGTGTAGGTTTGTAGTCACAACAGCCTGAATAGAAACATTTTAACATCGTGCTCTAATAGGAAACGCTGAACTTCAATATGGGCTAAACGAAATAGAACGAAACCACTGTTTCTGCTATGTTAATGTTAGGTTTTGTGAACCACTTTAAATGAAGGCATTCATATTATAAAGTCAAATTAAATGAGGTACTTATATCTAAGTGATTTACTTTTAATTTGATTTCAGCCTTTAATAGCAGAATAGCAGCGAGATTATGAATAAGATATTTATATTATAGTTTCAGTGAAAAGTGCCCATTTGAAGTCATATGACTGCTAAAATAAATAATTACTCGGGTATAAATTTATGCAGTACATAATATCATTACAATAAAGGACATAGTTTACATAATATTATGGCTCTATGTCTATATTATTGAACGAGCGAAGCGAAGTTCTCTGAGTCAACTAGGGCGCTTGCCTACTAGACAGAGAAGTGTGTTCGTCTAAATGTCTGTCAGAGCCCTATAACTTCTGAATTACTGAACGTAATTACTTCAAATTTAAATATAATATGTAAACTGATGGCCTTCAGCCGAACATTGTATAAAAAAATATAAAAAGCTTTATTTCAGGGGGGCTCTCATAGAAGCGTATTTGAAGTAAAATCTTGTTTGTTGCTCTACATAGACTTGCGATATATCTTTTTAAAGACGACTTTGAACAGAGTACAAAAATATATTTTTTTTAATTTTTCCCTAAAAATTGACCAAATGGGGGGGTTTCAAAGTGGAGATTTTAATTTGAGCCATATGTCAAGAATTACTGAATATTAGAACGTGAAACTTGGTTGAAAATTCAGTTATATCCTGTACTTGAACAACAAATACTAAAATTAGATAAATGTTATAAAGAAACGAAATTATTTAATTTTAATGCGCCATCTATTAGCATTATTGTGAAGCTAATAGCTTCACTATAATGCTTCACTATAATGCTTCACTATAGATGGCGCTGTGTCAGTAAAACAGTTTTATGTCAACTATTTTTTTTTATTGCGTCTAATGTTAAAAGTTAATTATTACAATATATAATTAAAACTTTTGGGAATTATGGGATATCGCGAGGTCTCAGTTCGGGGCGAACCACTAGTATATATTGGCTTCTGGTGGGAGGCTTTAGCCGTGGCTAGATACCACCCTACCGTCAAAGACTTGCTGCCAAGCGATTAAGTGTTTCGGCACGATGGTGTGTAGAAACCAATTATTGAGGGTATGGGTTGATTCTACACTGCCATACCTCTTCCAATTTAGCTCGCTACCATCTTAGACTGCATCGCCACTTACCATCAGGTGAGATCGCAGTCAAGGACTATCTTATCATCGAATAAAAAATAAATAATTTCATTTGGTGCACCTAGGTAAAATCGTATAATGCCCAATTATAGATCTCAAACTAGAATAGAATAGACGAATAGTCTTCTGCACTTAACTTTCACACTTCTTTAGCACACAATCTATCAGTGCACTTCTTCAACACTTATAGAACCTATCTCTATCTAGCATAGAGTGTTACACCATAACTAAATTTGCACAATCCCTAAGTTTGTTCACTGTAGCATATAGCTTGATATACGAAGCACCACTTGCACCTACACATATAAACACCTGCACATAGTGTGAAGACTCAAGAATGAGACGGGTGTAGAATTCGGCGAAATTCTTAGCAATTCTTGGGTTTTACGATAATGACGCACAATCGCAACTGCTATGTCGATAAAATGTAAGTAATTTTAGAGCATGCACCAAATGCACTGCACTATTTCCACTTTCCACACCCCATCACACTAATTCTCATTATTTAATTTTACTTTTCTATGATTTTCATTCAAAACAAAATCCTCTCTTATATGTGTAATTATTATTCTATGGAAAAGTAGTTTCTCTTTAAATAATAATTGTAAAAACCAATAATAATTTCAATAGAAAATAGGCACTTGCGAAGACTTATTAATTATTATTATTAGACTAAAACTGTGAGTTGGTGTAACTATCTAAGAGGTTACTTTAACTCAAAGTCAAAACGAAATCAGTTTCAAAGTTACTAAAAACACCAAACATAGTTAAAACACATTTCGTAAATAGATAGCATCAACTCACATTCGATTTAATGCCCTCGGAAAGACGGAAATGTAGTGTGCATTCGGGTATCAATAATTAATTTGCAAAGCGAAACCGCTAATCCACTACGAGGCTATCCCATTTAGGCAAGACCTTGCAAAACAGTCACTTTACGAAATTAAAATAAAGCCAGGACAAACCCCCTTAGTCCCTGTTCAATCATTTCGAGAGGCTCTGCTCTCAACTGTCCCCGCAGTTAATCTACGTTGGTTCAACATCGTCGAAATATGCGATATCATTTCGCATGCGAAATACAATTTAACTTTTATTGGAATTTTTTATAGAAAACTAAAAACAATCCATTTTCATAATAACTAATTATTAGTAATAAAACCACAGCTTTTATTATCGTAAATATAACTTTTTTTAAATAAGAATATTAGCCAAGCTGAACTTGATTTATAGCCTCCTCTCCCCTCCAAATAAGCGGAAAGCTTGTGCTAGAAGTAGGTACGACAATAGTGCAACGGGTGGGGCTCGAACCTGCGACATTTCAGTTTTACGTCCGCACCTTAACCGTTGGTTTACTGAGGCTTTAAGTAGGTATATTTCAATGAATCCGATTTAGACGAATTTTTACTAAAAAAACCGCTCTTCCCACATTTTACAATAGCTTGTATCATTTTATTAAATTCCCACTTCTCGTGATGGAGGTTTTATTAAAATTTGATTTGCAAGCGGTCTTATTTCAAGCAACTATGCCAACTCAACTGGGGACGAAATTGCACAATCCTACAATTTCTCTTTTTCCGATACAATCATTTATACCCCGCTCCCCAGTGGATAACCGAGACCGAACAGTCTTCCAAGGAATAGGTCACTCGATTTCCTAACCGTTACGGTCTTCGAATAAATATCATCTGTGTTTGCCTTTCCGTAATGATCACAGACAGTAATTACAGCCACGGTAATATCTTTAAGTCCCGAGAGTCTAAAACTGATAATAAAGCTTTAATGTGAATAGATATTCGATTTTCCGTGGGTAAACATGAGTTATGTAACTACATTAATTCGGATTTCTTCTTTAATAATAATTGGTTTTTCCTACATGTTCATACATTCTTAGGATAATAATTATTTTAGTATAGTGCTTGTAATAAATCACAAGTACTATTTACTGCCTGATATAATAAAATTATTTTGGCGAACCTAAGTCATAGGTACGACTTATAAAGTGTGCAAGTGAACTAAAATTTTACTACAATTTTAGAATGACTCGAATACTGACAAATTTTAAGTTTTTTAGTGGTTTTTTAACAACAACACTTTCACCATACAAAAACATAATATAAAATTACGTCGATATGCACCGCTGGTATGGATGAGTTTAAAAAATGGTAATTATTAAAAAAAATATCAGTACCTACATTGGTGTTTATTTTTTACTTTTTATTTAAAAAAAAATTAAGTCTATTGATTTACTTGTCAAACCTTTAGAAATGTGAATAGCTTTTGAAAAAAAAAATTCTATCTTCTCCAGAAGACTTGAGCAGAGCTATTATACAAATACAACATTTCATTACAATTTCATGACTGATATATCATTATCAAAGGTTTGAAAAGTAATTATTAAATTATTTATTTTTATTATTAAAAGAAAGATTATTATTTATTAATGTAATAAGTACCTAAGTCTAAGCGCACACGTCGTAGATTGGAAATTAGCCGATCATAAACTAAGAAATATGTCCGTGGAATTTGCGATCTTTCATGCGCGTTCCCATACATAATCATTTTTCACAATTAATTTAATACGTGCACGCGTAGGCTTAGCGTAGTGGTGTTTACCTTAGTCACGTAAAGTGCACAAATTAGTGTTTGATGCACACGCACTATACGGAATTAGGATTATGTAGTCCCTTCTGATAGCACCCAACTTTCTGTAGAATACACTTTCTTGCACCTTACCATAGTAATAGTACTTTTAGAATCAATTATTGTAACTAGTTTATAAAAAGGAACTATGGTGATAAGTTTGTAAGAGTAGGAATAAATACTTCATGAAAAAAATACCTAGTTCAAAGCGTCCACTAAAATGTATCTACAGCGCCATATTTTGTGGACGTTTATTCCTTTTTTGTTACGCGCTATGCAGGAAATTAGCTTCTATTGCGATGTCGACGCTTTTGGTAAAGCGGCAAAACGAGGGCGTTTTCAGTGTACGCCCGCAGTTCGCCTCATAGCAGCGACCAGACGAAAATGTAATTAAAAATTCCGAGAGTATTTTGCGAGTCGCTCGCAACAAGATAGTGTTGCTGGCGCTCGAGGATCGTTGTCATGACTGCCTCTTGGGAAGTATTCGCTTGTAATTAGACTTGTTCGCTCTAAAAGTCTTCATCGTTTACGTTTTTTACAACCGCTAACGTTTTTCCATCAGAGATAATCTGAGTTTTATTGTGCTCTTCCACTGTCAGATATAAGTAACTCTACTTTTGTATTGTACTGAAGAACGGTCGGTTGTATTCCCCGAGACAGGTAGCATGGATCAAAGCGGACACGAAAGCTATTCTGGCGATACACGAACATGTGATCACGAACAACGCGAGGCTGAGTGTTACGCACAGTGATTTCAACACGTGGACCCTGAACATCCGTGGCGTGAAGAGGGAAGACAGGGGACAATACATGTGCCAAGTTAATACAGACCCGATGAAAATGCAGGTACTTTGCTTGAAGCTTAATAAAAACTTTAACCTGTTTTCCCTTTGTTATCAAACGGACAAATAGTGTAAGCCGATTATAGTTGCGAGGTTAATCCTTGTTATTTTCCTCTCGGTGAGAGCTAATTTAAAAAAATATTTATGCAACTGAAAGATTTTCAATTAATTTGAATTTGCGATTGAATCTTGTTAAATTATGAGTATAGAGGACATATTGGTCTGATGTCGTCGGTCTACCTAGTGCTGCAAGTGGGGCAAGACCTAGGAAGTCAATGCAAGAGACCCGTTGTTCAACAGTGGACGTCTAGCGATGGATAAAGAAGAAGAAGAAGAGCGCATTACACATACATTATATTTGCTGATATTTTTCTCATCAAAACAAAGAATTCCTATATTTAGTGTTATGAACCGATCATGTGGAAGGTTAAAGCTGAATTATTTATCCATGTTGTCTGAATCGTATTGTGTTTGTTGCAGACAGCATTTCTAGAGGTTGTAATACCTCCTGACATAGTCTACGAAGAAACGTCAGGGGACATGATGGTACCGGAGGGGGGATCCGCCAAACTTGTGTGCAAAGCGCGCGGGTATCCCCCACCCAAGATAGTATGGAGAAGAGAAGACGGGGGTGACATAATATCTAGAGGTGGACCACAAGGAAAAACTAAAGGTAAATAATTATTTTAAAACTTTATTTTTTGATTAAAATACTATCTCTTGTCTAAATAGTTCTCTATACAGTTTTTTTTAATAAGCAATGGAATTTAATACACTTTTCGTACCTTTTTTTTTACGTTTCCACGTTGATTAAATACAGCTGCTCTAAGGTTTTCACTGTCATTGGCATTTAGTTCTAGGCATACCTATATAGGCTTTTTTACATAGGTCATTCCTATCCAGCCATTTTCCATCATTTCCCAAACACCACCCAAATATATCTACATATATATGTTTTTAAGTATGTTTTTTAATTTTATTATTGCAGACAGATTTAATTTAAAAAAAAAATAACTAGGTCTTTTACATTGTTCTGAAATAAGAAATCTTAGTTTGTTGCTTTATATAGACTTCATTTTGAGATGGAGTAAAAAAGTCATGTGTGACTGTCGCTTTGTTTAATATTAATATCTACCTATCGAGAGTCGAAATATTCCACTACAAAAAGGGCACGTTCAAAGTCCTATCAGGCTATAAAATAATTTGAATACGGAAGAAAACTATAGCGTCCCATTTAAAATAAATCATGAAATAACCAGAAATTTATAGGTCTAGAATATCATGCAAATTTTATGAGTAAGCGTTCGCGTGCCTCCCCATTATTAATAAGGTACCTAAGGAAATATATGTTTATGAAGATCGTTATCATTAGTTAAGCTGCTGTGTTCGGTAGTCTAGCCATCATTTCTAAATTATATTGAGTAAAATTTTATAAATAAATAATTTATTAAGGGTTTTTTAGAAGTTCTCCATCATTAAATCATAAGAAATTATTATAATAATTTACAAATATCATTGAGCTATTGGGATTTTCTTTGGTCTAGTGGCTAGCTTACGAGAGCCTAGCTGCAGCTAGTTCCAGGGTCACACCGTACGCACCGGTTTTACCGTTTGCCTTGAAGATTAAGCTCTGGTCGTACAGAATTCTCGGCCTGTCGGACTGAGAACAAGAGAACAGAGAGGGCACCTATGTACACAACTGTGCACTGTAATATCTCCTGAAAGGTTATCTAGCATCCAAAATGATTCGCCACAATGGCCAACACGATCAGGAACCTTGGGAATATCAGACATAGCACAATAACCGAAAGTAACAAATATTATGAAAACTAAAATTCAATTCAAAATTCAAAATTATTTATTTCATGTAGGCCAACTTGTAGCTCTTATGTCACGTCATGACTACCACCGACCGGTTTGGAATGCAGATTCTGCTGAGAAGAAGAGAAACAATTAAATTCATGAAATAGCAATATAACGACCTAGAATCTCAAACCTCTCAAAGAACCTCTTAAATCTTTATCTAGTCGTACGTAATAAGTTCTTGAAATTAATAACGCCAATCTATAGCGATTGTTTAATTAAAACTTGAAAACGTGTAGAGTATGCAATCTCATATAAGTTGTGTGAGTGAGCTTGACCTCTCAACGAGTTACGCTATGCATGTTTTAAACCTCAAAGCTTGCATCTTCGTTTGTGTAAAACGACGATGAATCTAGAACACAGTAAATATAACCAATAACCAATATTCGTTATTAATAAAGAAGGTTTAATATATAAAAACCAGTCAATTCCGTATCTTGTAAAAGAAATTAATTACCTTATAGGGAAGCTTGCAATTCACGAGGGCGCGTGAGCCTTACTTGTGATTACGTCGTTTACATGCACATTGCGTAAGTGTGCGTGCCTGCCAGGAGCCTAGTAAGAGCGGCCAGGCGCGAGTAAGCTCTCGCTTACACTTATACAGATATTACGACACGCATACGACCATGAGCTACGCGCCCTCGTGAGTTGAAAGAACTTATAGCTTTGTTAAGAATTCTTCGGGAAATTTTTTTCTAGGACAACAATTTTAATTTTAATTTTAAATTAAGCAATCCAACATCACTTTTTTATTATATATAGTACCGAATAATTTTAACTATAAAATGTTGAATTTATTTTGAGCTGCAAAATTTGAACGTAATTGAACTAATTAAAAAATAGCCATGTGGAGTATTTCGAATTATTATTTGCATGATTTTATACGAGGTACATATTATAAATATCCTTTCAGCAAAACTGTAACACTTGGTGGTTGGTGTTGGTTTGTTCTCAAAATTGCTTAAAAACTAAAAAAATTTTGATGCCATCAGCATTGTAGTAGGCATATCTAATATTAAGATAATGAACTACTAAATTGAAAAAATCAAAAACCCAACTGCGTAATTTTTTTTTAAAATAAAAACTGAAAAGAAAAAAAAACAAGTGCAGTTAACTAGAATTCTGTTAAATAATATTGAATTATTATCAGTGTATATTATTTAACGGAATCATTATTGGGATTTGAACCGATCTAGATTTTAAATGGGTCCCGACTGTTTAAGTAGGTATTTAATAATAATAATTTTTAACACAAATCGATTGATGTAAGAATCATCATAATCGGCCCGTGCGTTTGGTCTTCAGAGAGTAAAGAAAATGTGGACTTCCCATACAAAATTGACGATCCAGCTGATTGATTTACTATGGGAGGTAAAATTTTTTTCGAATTATTCGCTTTGAATATTTTCATAAAAAGCCTCAATAGCCCAACGGTTGAAGGTACACAATTTGCATAGTGAGGTGGCTCTGGATTCATGAGTACTCATAAGTTCTGACTTGCGGCTTAATTTTGCCTCGCTGACACTAAAATCCATTCCTTTATATTTGAAAGTATGATTGGCGAAAATTTGTGGGATAATTCCCTCTTGGGATGGAATTTAAAGAACTGTTAAAACATTCACCTACCTATCGAATATTAGTTGCACGTTTCAACCAAAACATCTCGGTTGCTATAGTCATTTATATCACCCTTTTCAATCCCGGAGGATTATAATCTCGGGACCACTTCATAATAATTGCCAACAATTTCATTGGTACTTGACTGAATAAACAGCTCAATAAAGCGTTACTGAATGCTGATTATGAGATTGGTGTTTACATTTTACGAGTAAATCATCAAAATTACATTGCATGTGAATTTTTCGTCTTCTCTTTTTCTGTATCAAACGATAGACGTCGATCGCTGAAATAAAAATTTTAAATTTAAAAAATCAAAAACCCGACTGCGTAAAAATTGAAAAGGAACAAACAAGCCCTACTTAAACAGTCGGGACCCATTATTGGGAAGATTTGAACCAATCTAGATTTTTAATGGATGACGGAGGATGGAGATTCTTTTCCATCTTCCTCTTCTTTTTCTCTTTCTTCTTGTATAAAAAAATCAATTGCTGTTTTTTATTCTGGCTAGAACTCAAAAACGGGTTGACCGACTTGAATAATATTTTTATTGCTTTGTTCACTGTAATAAAGGGGTGGTTTATATTTAAAAAAAAATTGGAAACCCCCAAAAGAACGGCTGAAAAATCTAAAAAAATCAAAATTGGTGATTTCGTATAGAAATTTTCACTTTTAATAATGTAAGTAATAATTTTTAGGAGAGTTCACAGTCAATACAAACTATGAATCCTAAATGTACTAGGTACAAGCCAAAGAACTTCAAGAAATGAACGGTGAATAAATCAACGCTTAAAATATTCATTATTGAATCTTAGCCGTAAATCAGACCGCAGCACCTCGGGGAGCTGCTATTACCATTCACACCGCCCTTTCTGATCCCGCGGGATTACAATCTCTACACCGCCAGGGAATAATTACTCACCTACTCATCTACACTCGCTCAGACAAAATTCCCAATAAACGTTGGCCAATGTTTGCCAAATGAATTGGTGTTTAATTAAGACTTTTTCTTTGAGGAATAATTTCTTTCTTTACACATAGACTAGTGTGCATTTGCGATCACAATCCACATCTGAGCCTAAGTGGAGCTCGGAACTTAGGCTGAAATCTATAGACCGCACATTCATTCAGCTCAGACTCAAGACAGAGTTAAAACGAGACTTTATGTCAGAACATATTAATGTCTCGTTTTAACCTCTATCTTGAGTCTGAGTTGAGTCAGAGCAGCCTCTATAGATCTCAGCATTAGAACATGCTTATTCACTCTTGACCAGAAAATACCCAAGTTAGGTATAGTTAGTTGAAAAACATGAAGTCGGAAGGGCATTTATCTTAAGACATATGAATCATAAAATGATTTTAGCTACGTTACTTATGACTAAAGACGATGAAGAGGTTATTCTAGGAGTATTCCTGCGGGTTCAAATGAGAAATGAGAAAATCTGTAGGAAAACCAAAGTTTCCGACTTAGCTTGTCAACTTTATAGTTGACAAGGCAATTCGTGGGACACATAGCTCAAAGAACTGATGCACCCTGGGGTCCCAAAATGGGTGGTGGGGTTGCACCGGAAAGCAAAGCGAAGAACTCCCTGCAGGTGGTCTAGCAGGTGAACGCTTAATTTCAAGCGAATCGCTAACAGCCGCTGGAAACAAGCAGCGCAAGATCGTATTATTAGGTGCTTTCAATCTCATGATATTCAGCTCTGGTCGTGGTAACATAAAAGAGAACAGAACTGTATTCTGACAAATTTTTGATATCCCATTTACATTGAAATTAAATTGTCAAGAAAAATGATAGTATCTCACTTGTTTTGTAGAAATCTCAATCTTTCCTTTCTACAAGCATGCTCCTCATTTTTAATCATTATTGATACAAGGAATCCTAATTATAGCTACCACTAAGGGGAATTCGTGACGAGTAGCAATTGGAAACTGTACTGACAGGGTGATTAATCGGCAGGTCCTACTTAACCCCACCAGTACTCTGCCCGACTTCAGCTGCCATCAGTCAATTCATTAAGCTAACAAAGTACCACCGGTAATGACTTCCACAGAGAAGCGAACACGGCTATACAACTAAGATTAGAGAATTCTAATTCATTCCCAAAGAACCCCTTAATACATCAAAGCGTTGCACTGATAATAATAATTAATACTCGTAACTAGTAACTAAACTTGTATTATATACTTACGTACTAAGTTTGTATTGATCTACAGACTACATCTCTTCAAGTAGTCTCACCAGACAGATAATAATTCATAATTGAGGAGCCATTCCAAACTTTCTCGAGCACCAGTTTCAAATTACAGCGTCAGTAACAATCAATTTAAATGAAGAAGTCTAATTAAAGAAGCCGTTACAAGTTACCTCCATAAATCTGAACAGGAAACAATACAGGCTATCCATTACAGGGCACAGTTCCAGAATATTCTCAAGGAAAGTTCGAGGGGTGTCCGACACGACAAATATAGTTTTTCAACGCAGCCGAGCAGCACTTTCAAATTTGTTATGCCCAAGTTGCTGGGAAGTATGGCATAAATCACTTATAACTTCGTGTAGATTTAAAATACATTATTTGGGCTTCAAAGTTATGATACACGGCCCACTTGTTTGTAAAACTAATAAAGGCTTACTCAAGTTTTTAAGTTTAAAACAACAGAAACTCTGAATCCTACGTATTAGGCACATATTGTATGTATTAAGTAATTTATTCACAATCTACGTATAGAATTCTTCTCATTCTGAAATGACCCGTGCCTAGAAGTGGGCCGGCAATGAGTTGAGATGGTTTGAGATGATGACTATCATCATAGTTGCACCTACGTCAGCTCGATTCCTAATCAGTGCAGTTTTAATTTCTTTAGGATGACACCAGCGTTTCAAAAACCTATTTTTTTATTTGTGTTCCTAAATCCCTTATTTCCCTCAAAACAACACCCTCTATACGAAGTAGGTTAGTATATTATGTCCCCTAATTTAAATATACCATCATAATAGCAGATAATAATTGTAATGATAATGACTTCAGTGTACACAACAATGGTGTATTATACATTTATTTGTCCCTTATTGTTTCACATAAAACATGTTCTCCCGACAACAGCGCGTCGCTCGCCTATTTGTTTCATGTTCTACAAATTATGTAGATAAGCCAATGAATGGATGAAACTTAGTCTGAGACTGATGAAAATTAACTCCTCCATCCTTCTATTAGACGCTTTTCATCTACCGCTCAAAGTTTCAAACAGATATTATGAATGTTCTACACTATCTAGAGTTGAATCATTTGACTTCACTACATATAAAATACGAGTAGGGTGTCTTGTTATTACTACATAGTTTCCAATTCTAATTTAGAACTAAATATAATATTTATTTTCCTGTTTCGAAAGATTATAACTTTAAAGGTAAACTAACCTAGGTTTAACTTAAATTAACTAAAAATACCATAATTTTAAATGTTCTATATCTTGGCTTTTCTTGCTAGTGCAAGTGTATAAATTGAGTGTAGGTATACCTATATAAGCTAAATTTATGTACCTAAAAGCTAAGTAAATTTTAAAATTTTCGTACAGCATAATGAATTGACTTTGTTATTAGATAAATGAAAATCGCACATTCACTGGTTTTTTCTGTGTAGTTGTTTTGAATTAAGTTAAATTAATTCACTAAGTGTTATCTGTTTTCTCCATTTAATTCAAATGCTTTTATAAGATGACTGCCTAAGAAATAATTATTAGTGACTGAGCACAGCATAATTCAACTTGTAATTAAAATTTAACTTCGAAGGACGGATCAATGGGTAAATGTTGCTTTTTCATTTTGCTCCCGGCCACTTTTAATGTTCTATCCAACCGACATCGACATAGAGTTAACAGTTTTCAGACTGGGTTCTAACTTTACACGAAATGCTTTAAAAGGATAAAATTTTACAACTTTATTATTAGAGTGTTCTACGACGTGACTAAACAGATGTATGGTTATAATTATTACGTAGGAGTAGGCGAAGCTTTTCTACAAAGAAATAAGTAAAACTGAACATAAGAAATCATATTATGTTGATAAGATCTCTTTTCGAGGTTTATTGATTGCAAGTGTGTTATATTTTACATTACTTTATATTCAGTACTAGCTGCGCCCGCGACTTCGTTCGCGTGGAATAGTGACTTTTCGGGGCGCGGCTCTCAGCGCGCTTTATATAGCCACGGACGCTCAGGCGCGAGGCGTGTAGTACGTACTCTGTACGTTAAAAATGTTCGCCGTGATTCTTTAAATTGACATAACTTTTTTATTTATGAACCGATTGACATGAAATAAACACTAAATGTTAAGTGAAGCTTACTAAAATATATTAGTGAAAACCGTATCTAAATCGAATAAGCCGTTTCTGATATTAGCGTGCACAAACACACAGACAAACAGACAAACAGACAAAAAAAAATTAATTACAATTTCGGGTTCGGCATCGATATAATAACAACCCCTGCTACTTTTTTTTATATATTTCCATTGTACAGACACCACTTTTCTACAATTTTATTATATGTATAGATTTTTAAAAATAAATGATAAAAGTTGGAAAAGCTTTCTAAATATTCTACAGTCTGTACAGACACCCCGAGTCCGAGGGGCTTGAACGTCACTTGACTTATGACACATCGACAGGCCAAGTTTATTCAATGGCCCGACTCGAAGACTGCGCAGAAATTCCGTGGAGTCGCGGAATTTTACAATTACTTTAATATCTCAAACGATTCAAAACGTGATGTCTTTAAGAGAATAGTTAGCTACCTACTCTTCCTACCTATTCAGAGCGTACCTAGCGTTTTAATTAAAATAGCAACGAACGTCTACTGCAGAGCTATAAATTTTTAAATAATATCTTGAAAAAGTAAAACTATATTTTCTGCCAGTGGAATTTGTATTGCAGTTCGATTATCCTATTATTAGATTTATGAATTGTTTAGGTGCTGTACTAATTTTGCATACAAATATATTTAATTCTATCTACATTAATAGTTATATCATCATATTAACGGTAATATTTTTTTTTTTCAATACACTCTTAAAGTACACGTTCAAAAGAAGTTCCGCACTAGTTTTGAATTGTTTATAAGAATGCAGCTCCATTGACTTGTTAGTCTCATATTGTTTGCTAACGAAGCGTGGCACGCCGGTCGACCGAGAGCTCTACACTTTAAACCATCACCCTTCAGCTCCTTCGAAAAATATTGCCCCTCCTTTTTATCCTCTTGTTTGAATAATGGCTGTAAACGTACTTGGGTGCCATTTGAGCAAGGTGTCAGGAAAACAGTTCGAGTTCAAACCACTAACCGCACTTGTTTATCAAACCCTGTCTACTTTGGAGTTTCCGAGTGTTTTCCAAGAGTTCTTGGGAAAATGTAATGTAAGCACTACACACGATGGCGTGCTGATGTTTATTTTGAGTCGCAGAAATCGTAAAGCTACCTATAGGTGTAATTGTTTTGTCTGTTTAAATGGTATAGACGGCTGTTCTAGGTTGATGTATTTCTTACTTGATCAATTTTTACTTAATAATAATTACGTTTGAAAGTTTAATCTAGGGTTAGACTTTTTTATCTTGTATGAGATAAAAAGAGAGAGAGGTAATCAAAGTACTCATAATAGGAGGTATATCATGTTTAAACATTAAATACGTCATATTACTTTCATTGTTTTTTTGAAAAATCAAGTTCTGTGGAGTTAATAAAGTTTCAATGTGTTTGTCAACAGTGACGTCACTAGAAGGCGAGATTGTAAATCTCACAAAAGTGACGCGATCAGAGATGGGAGCATATCTGTGCATCGCAGCCAACGGGGTGCCGCCCTCGGTCAGTAAAAGAATAATGCTTCAAGTGCATTGTGAGTACCTACAATCTTAATTTTATTTTTTAGTATATCTATCAATTGTCTTCAATTCAATTTTCTTTTTACTGTAAATTTCATCAATAGACGCACGTTACTCCGCCAATGACATGTAAAATGGTAGAGACACGTCATTGGCGGAGTCCTCCCTAGCGCAGTGGTGAGGGTTATGGTTTTATAACTGGGAGGTCTTGGGTTCGATTCCCGGCGGGCGCAATTTGAGAACTTATAATTTCTGAATTAACTCTGGTCTGTTTTAGTGGGAGGCTTTGGCCGTGGCTAGTTACCACCATACCGTCAAAGACGTGCCGCCAAGCAATTAAGCGTTCTAGCACGATGTTAGAAACCAACTAGGGGTATGGATTGAATGTACACTGCCATACCCCTTCCAAGGTAGCCCGCTACCGTCTTAGACTGCATCGTCACTTACCATCAGGTGAGATCGCAGTCAAGGGCTATCTTGTCATCGAATAAAAAAAGGAATGTACGGTGATGTTAATTCAGTGGTTATCAACGTTGACGTCACTCTTTCTAAAATACAATTCTGAGGTCTTTTGAACCGCCATATTTTTTTTTACTATAATAATGATAATATTATGAAGTGTGAACTAATTATAACACTTAAACTTGGACTTAGCTATTAGCGAGTAGGTAGCTTTCGCTACATTTAGCAAAGTTTCGAAAGTGCCAGGCGAAATGTTGCGCGTGTATTTTGGCTCTTAATAATGCAAAATCGTTGCATACTATGCACCTCATTAAAGAGGGTATGCCGGGTACCTGTTATCTATTAACATTGTTGCATTTTAAGACTGTAAACCATAGCTTAACTTTTAAGATAAGATAGTTTTAACTTAAATACAAAATATTTTCAGTTTTACCAACCCATCTTATACTTCGTTTGGCTATTTTTTCAAGGCATATTTTTTTCTTATTGAAAGTGTATTTGCTTATACTCGTATAAATATAAATCGATTAACTACATTGCTCGTAAGTTAATATAATAGTTAATAAAGTAAATAAATATTAATAGCTTTTGCTCGAAGCTTCGCTCGCGTTAAGTTCGATTTTTCAAACCCCTATTTTATTTTTTAGTTTGTATTTTCAAAAATCCTTTCTTAGCGGATACTTACGACCCACATTGTGAAATTTTGCCCAAAATCGGACATCCGTTTTTTATGATACTAATCGAAACTTTAAGCTTTTTTTAATGCTAGAGTAGAACACCCAGAAGTTAATTCTGTTTAGAACCGGAGTTATAATTTTTTAAATTTTTTTTTATGGTTACCAGAAAAAAACTAAGAAATGCTGTAACTTTCTACGTAACGAAAGTTTTCAAGTTTCAATTATAGCATGCTATAAAATCAATTAAGTGCTATTTTTGGAAACATATAATTAATTTCTAAGTGAACAATAAAGGAAGATATGTTTTTTTTAACTAATTTTGAAATTAATTTTTTTCTCATCTTTGTATAGATATTAGCATCTAATTTTCACATATTGTATTTATTAGTGCTATGTTAACCCGCCTGTATAATATCAGATACGTAACACTTAGGACCTCGGAGTTATTGAATTTTAAAAATTTCATTTTATGCAACTCAATAATAATCCCTGAAAAACATAACCCTCCGTTTTCACGGTCGGATAAAAATTCTTTCTTTCAGCCACTTTTTTAGAATTTTCTCTCGTACATTTGTAATTAAGATCTTTGTGACAACCCTAATATCATAGAAATTGTAAAATCTCATATCTCCAATGTCCTCATAGATTTCTGTGTGATTTTTTTTACTAGTAACAATACAGTTACGAGGTATGTTTTCAGATAGATATCTACTGCTAATCGTAAATGGTTTATGAGAAAAAAAATAAAATGTAAAAACACAAAATTAAGAATAATTACTTTATTATTAATACTAAAATTATTTTGTTTAGCTTATAAAATGCCCTGTATATAATGCCACTTTGCCCTATAAATAGTTGTATAAATATCATATGCAATTCTTTTATTTCGCCTTTTTCTGAAAATACAGAATTTTCTAAAAAAAAATATTACTCCGAGGTCCTAAGTGTTACGTATCTGATATTATACAGGCGGGTTAACATAGCACTAATAAATACAATATGTGAAAATTAGATGCTAATATCTATACAAAGATGAGAAAAAAATTAATTTCAAAATTAGTTAAAAAAAAACATATCTTCCTTTATTGTTCACTTAGAAATAAATTATATGTTTCCAAAAATAGCACTTAATTGATTTTATAGCATGCTATAATTGAAACTTGAAAACTTTCGTTACGTAGAAAGTTACAGCATTTCTTAGTTTTTTTCTGGTAACCATAAAAAAAATTTAAAAAAATTATAACTCCGGTTCTAAACAGAATTAACTTCTGGGTGTTCTACTCTAGCATTAAAAAAAGCTTAAAGTTTCGATTAGTATCATAAAAAAGGGATGTCCGATTTTGGGAAAAATTTCACAATGTGCGACCCAATAGCTATCTGCCAAATTTCAACCCAATCCATCCCGTGATTTGAGCTGTGAGTTGATAGATCAGTCAGTCAGCTTCTTCATTTTCTAAATTAATAAGAGAGTAGATAGACTAGCTTTTACCCGCGACTTCGCTTCTGCCATCTATTAAAAGTAATCCAATTCCTATACAAAACAACCAAATTTTGATTTTTCAATTTTCAGCTGTTCTTTTGGGTTTTTCCTATTGTTTTTTAAACAACCCCTGTACCTATTACAGCTTTTATATCCTTCAAGTATTAGAGAGAATAGAACAAAAAAAAAAATTCAATTCGGTCAAGCCATTTTTAGTTTAAGTCAGATGATTAACGAACACCAATTGATTATTATCAGAAGCAAAGACTCAAATAGGCCTATACTTAACTAATTTAAATCCAAGCCCTGTTGAATCAACTCAAAGCATCTCTTATTGGCAGTAGAACTTTGATTTAAATATTGCTTTTCATTCGTCACGTTGAACGCTTTGTCCAAGAGCCCATAGAAAATTTTGCGATGTTTCATAAACTAAACTCCAGATTTCAGATAAACTCGACCTTCCGTTCAGACAAAAGGATTCAGTTACATTTCTTTCATGGCATCAGACCGCAGCTGTGAATATTCAATATTAATTAAGTATTACCTTTTCTGGCGTTGTCCGAAAATAGCTTAAACATTAATATTATGCGTGCCACATAACTTATAATTCATTTTCTCATACATTTTCTATGGAATGACTTTGAGGATATCTCGAGAACGGATTGACTGATTTCGATAATTTTTTTGAATTCGTCTTGGCCTCGAGAAGTTTCTTTGCACATTGGAAAAGTAAAAATTGAAATCACGGACAAAAATAAACATGGCATTGTATGCCGATATTTAATATACATAGCTATATTTCTTATATCTTTTGAAATACCATGAAATTAATTTCCTACCGGCTCTCGAGCCAACTTTCAGGACTCGCCTAAGATGAAGCGGGTCGGATCATTACGAATTCAGGACATGAATCAATTCATCCGGCGATAAAATCTACTCACCTGCGTGTAGTACCAATGAGCAAAAACGTCGCGAACTCACTTATCAGGAGATCTCGAAGGCTAATTTATAACCGAGTTATTCAATGCTCGGTTGCTCGGGAACTCGGGGTCCGACAGCTGAAATATGTAGGGTTCCCATATTAGCGTGATAATCGTGACATTGCTGGATTTTTAATCGATTTCAAAAAGGACGAGGCTCTCAATTTGATTGGATGCTTTGTTTGTATATTTGTTACACGATTCCGCCAATTATGAATTGGTTTTGATGATTCTTCTTTGTTCGGTAGGTCATATTTCGAAGTTCCCATATAAAGTATATCGAAATTGACTCAGCGCTTTATGAAAAAATCAACAGAAACAAAAAATGTATACACGGATAACAATTTGGTTAGTGGTTCCCTTCAGTAAAAGTATAAATAAATTATAATAGGTATAGCAAATTTTTTTATATAAAGTTGATTGTGTTACAGTTTTAATAAAACCGTACGTGAATTTTTTTAAATATACCAAATCAGAATTTCAATTTGTTGTTTGCTAGATTGAGTCTAATTAGGACGTGATATTTTGGCGATCCAATCTGCCAAGTATGGCATGCATATTTTAAATCCAGTACTTAATTATAAAAAAATAACATTATTCAGATTCATATTATAATTATTTATTTCATGCAGGCCAACTTGTGGCTCTTATGACAAATCAAGAATCTACCACCAGTTCATCATAAATATACAATGTACTCTTATTTATCTCACAACTGAAGTAAGAAATGTCCCTCAAAGAGACAACAGACATGGAATCTC
Organism: Hipparchia sbordonii; assembly: GCA_038048805.1. Lineage (NCBI taxonomy): Eukaryota > Metazoa > Arthropoda > Insecta > Lepidoptera > Nymphalidae > Hipparchia > Hipparchia sbordonii. The sequence continues at coordinate 7,426,074 of CM076098.1, forward strand.
TAACACGTAAGCAATTGGAAGATTTTCGTGTTATCACGTATCATCTTCGGCGCGTGCCTTGCATCTCAATCAGGCCTGAGCCGTTTGTAGTCGTCGTGTTTAGTATCCTGTTGACTATCAGTTTGTCGAGGACTCTGGTAGTTACACCAAATGGTATTGAAATTCACTCTGTATATATACTAGACTACACCCGCGGCTTCGTCCGCGCGGAATTAGGTTTTGGGGTGGAATTTTCAAAAACTGTGACAAACATGCTTCTTTTTTTTAATCGAAAGGCAAAATACCCATTTTCATACATATAACTTGAAAAATGACAAAATGACGGACCTTCATACAAACTTGAAACCCCTAATTAACCTCATTGAAGAGGTGGGGGACGGGGGGGGACGGGGGTCATAAAAGGAAGGAACCTTCTGTCAATGAATGAAAATTATTGGCCATGCTTCCGTAACTTTTTAACTGATTTTTATAGTAAGTAAACTAAACATAATATGAATTGTGTAAAATGTATAAAGGATATTATAAAATAAATTGAATCATTATAATATTACTAATAAAAATACAAACTTTATAAATTTATGTACATTGTACATAGGTAGGTATGTGCTTAAGAGATTTTTTTTTTTATTTTCGATGTAAATTTTAAATATTTCATATAATCAGGCCTGGACCTCACGTTAAAACCCAAATATCTACTTACATAGTATTGCATTATGCTACAAAAAAAAAAATTAATTATGAGAAACAATCCTTTATTTTATGGAAAGCGATACAACGTAAGCAACCTTTCACAAATAAACAAAGATTTTTGTTATAATCCGAACAAATGATACGTAAGTTCTTTTCAGGCAGCACTAAAATAAATTAATCTTTTATCTCTACATCGATTCTCATTCAGCGGTCGTTGGTGAAATCGAAATAATGCACTGGAGCACGCATTTCCATTTACGTGGCAACTGGAGTAAAATGTTTTGTTATTATAAAAAAAAAATTCGCGTTTGCATTATCATTTGACTTTAATTTGATACGCGTGTTAACTATAATTTGTACAAGGAACTATACAGCCTTCTAACAATAATTGTAATGAAAGAGTTAAAAAATCTGTTCAGTAATACTCGATAGTCGATATGCGACATCGTACTCTGTCCATATTTTTTTAAATCGATCTAAATGAGTCAAGGTATTTCTGTGCTTAAGTTTCTGTGTTTAAGATTGGTACATTATAGTACTTTAGCTCATATCAAGAAACTGATTGCATATGTTTACAGTCAAGTCATAAAAGCCAAGTTTTATGAAGAAACCTTTGTCTACCACGCAATACATGTGAGCATTAGCTCATTACGTCGCTTAAAAACAATAAAAGCTACTTATTTTAGGAGTGCGCAAAGTCTGTTTGAATCTATTTGATATATGTATCTTTTTTCGTAATAAAATTTAAAGCATATATGAATAAAACACACCATACACCCGAAATATTTTATCGAGAGTATCCAGCGCGACGATCCATCAATGTTTAGAAAACTCATTTTTATATTAATTTTTACAAAGCTTTCAATCAATAAATATCATATACCTAACTTCCACATTATTCATTTGGTAAGCCTCAATGTTATGTATTGTTTTTTTCAATAACCATAATAAAACATTTACCTACATAACTAATTTTTTGACCTATATATATATTGTTGATAACTGTTATAATTATTATTAAACTAAATAGAGCACTTTATAATATTAGCTTTTTAAAATTTGTCATCATAATGTAGATAAAACTTTTTCACCTAGAATTTGTTATTAATATACAATAACATAATATTAACAAAAAAACTTTTAAACAATAACCTTATGAAATTAGTCTCCTGATTTGGGGACTTAACAAGTGTATCTTGAGGAGTAGGTTTAAAAGAAAGATCCTAGATAAATTCTAGGTTCTAGGTGAAAAAGTCTTATCTACATTGTGCACACCAAATTTTATGAAGGTAGTAGGTATACCTTTATGCACTTGAATAATTTAGAAAATCCTACGTTTCCTTTCAAAGCTATTCACGATTCAGTTAAATGCTACCGACCTATTCATCCTTTAATTAACAGTTCTAAATTCATGGATTGCTGTTAGTTCAATATGTGTAAAGTTTTTCGAGGCTTTGACCACTATTCGGACGTGTTGTCCGCTAGGATTTGCATTCAGTTATTGGGAGCACCCATGTAAACACTCGACTGATTGGACTACGCTTTGTATACTTTAGAATATTAACCTTCATAATATTGTAAGAGCATAAAAGGGGTATTTTTAGAATTATATCGAGTCATGTCCACCGACTTATCGAAAGCGACATTATTACCTAAACTGAGTTTTTTTATTACAAACGATATTTTAAACTATAAATTACTAGGGCACATTTCCTGGGAATATAAAATATTAACTTTAAATTCATATTATTTTCCTAGGAAATGTCGTCGTGCCCTAGTCTTTATAGTTTAAAATATCGTTTGTAATAAATAAACACAATTTAGCAATTTAGTTAATAATGTCGCCTACGATAAGTCGGTGGTCATGGCTCGATATTTTTGTAGGATGATTTATTGCTAATTATTAATTTTTACTAAATGACGTTATTAAATATTATTAAACATAAATGTCAGTTATATAAAACGTGTAACTACCATATCGTCAAAAAATATTTTAGTCAAAAAGTCCAGTTCTGGTTGCCCCCGGGCCAAAGGTGAACAAGCTCGCAGTATTGCTGCGTTGTATGACGATGGCCTTTGGACCTGGTAGGTTTTTGTTAGATTAACATACAAATGTAAATTTATACTAATTGGTCGAAGAACGCTATTTTATCTGTGTAGGAATAAAAAATATCCGTCACTATAATCACATGTGTAACTGTGTATGATAGTCCTATTTAATATTATAAATGCCAAAGTTTGGATGTATGGGTGTTTGTTACTCAATCGCGTCGCAACGACTAAACCAATTTAGCTGAAAGACGCAGAGATAGATTATAGTCTGGAATAACACATAGGCTATACTATATATACTTTTAAACCTGGAAAATAAGAGAGTTCCCGTGGGAATAATAAACCTTAATCCACGCGAACAAAGTCGCGGGCATCATCTAGTAATAATTAATTATTCCTAAATCTTCTGAAGATTCTATCAATGAATCAAAAATGTTAATCCTCATACCTAATACATGTGTATCTGTACTGTAGGTAATATTAATATTATTTGTACAGATATCATTCAATTAGACCATACACCGGTGAAACAACATTGCCAAACTTAGTACAAATGGTGGCGCACAAAAGCTAGTCAAACAGAAGTACCTGACGCTTAGTGGTTCACCACTTTACACTAACATAGGTACCTGTATAAAACAAACAGCGAACGCGGGATGCTCTTAGTGACAACTGAGGAAAATTTACTTCATAGGAAACGCAATTTCAGGCGAACAAACAAACTACTGCCTGGAACCCTTCCACTCAGTTTAATTACTTCGCAAAGAATGCGTCGCGTTCGCTCAATGAGAAGACAAAATTAACGCCCACAAATATTTAATTTAAATTTCTTCCCCGAAAACGAATGATAACAGCCCTATCGCGTGGACTTAAGACTACCTTAAGGCTTGGTTTACGTTATTTTTAAGCTATTGCATAGCTTCTATCACGGGCCAGCGTGGAGATCGAATCCAGAAATTCCGAAACGAAAATAACCTGACACGGGACTCCTCTACGGTGAGCCGCTAGATGGCGTTAATAAAAAATGCTGTGCAATAGCTTTACCGCGGCAGTCCCCGAGTGCCACACGTCTTTCCATGGTCACATCCATGATCCAAAATGAATTTATTTATATTACATTGAGCCTTCTCTTTTTTACTCCTCTTTATCATAGTAGGTATTATAGTATCTTCCAACTCTAACTTGAACTCTATTATTATTTTCCGGTATAAAAAGTAACCTATCTATTATTCCAGACTGTAATACTCGTATATAATATATCCTATAATATCTCCGTGCCAAACAGCCAAATCGGTTTAGTCGTTGCGGCGTGATTAAGTAACAAACATCCATCCGAATCCATACATCCAAACTTTTGCATTTATAATATTACTAGACGATGCCCGCGACTTCGTACGCGTGGATAAAGGTTATTTGATTCCCGCGGGAACTCTGTAATTTTCCGGGATAAAAAGTAGCCTATGTTTTAATCCTGGGTATGAGCTATCTCCATTTCAAATTTCAGCCAAATAGGTTCATTCGTTGTGGCGTGAAGGAGTAAAAACACACACACACACACACACACACACACACACACACACACACACACATACAAACTTTCGGCTTTATAATATTATAGGCTTAATTAGAAGTAGGAGTTTATGAGTTTAGTAATGCGTAACAAAAGTTCTCACGTCATTAAAAGTCCCGATTATTTGTAAGTACGACGAAACAAGATGAGTTTCTTGTTGTGGATTTACTGGAACTGTAGGTAAATGAGTTTTGAGAAAAGAAAACGTTTTGCGCACCTTCCCACGGACAAATTGTAATCAATTACCCTGAGTTTCCTGGTGTAAATGACTGGCAATTCCAAGTAAATTTTAAACCGTGGTTCGTTAAATTTTTATTTGAATCTTTGATCAACTGCTTAATCCTTACTAATATTATAAATTATAAATTATAAATAATATTATAAATGCGAAAGTGTGTTTGTTTGTTGATTTTTCTTTCAATCACGCCGCAACAAAGCAACGGATAACCGTTATTTTTTGCACGGATATAGTTGAGGACCGGGAAAGTGACAGACGCTACATTTAATCCCGGAAAATCAAAGAGTTCCCGCGTGATTTTGAAAACTATTCCACGAGAGCGAAGCCACGGGCTTCAACTAATTTATAACTAAAGATTAGATACTTGCCCTTTATGATTGTAACACGGCACTGGCGTCTCCACGCCCTGAACGAGAACACTAAGTGTCAGTCCTTTACACGGTGGTAATACTATTTATAAGCCTTATATTAAATCGATTGTTCGTTGAATCGTTGTTGTTGAAATTGTGATTAAATCTTGACAACAATCCTATTAATCCTATTATCCTATTTCCTATTAATATCATAAATGCGAAAGCTTTTATGTTTGTTACTCAATCACGTCGCAACGATTGAACTGATTCTGCTGAAATTTGGCACAGGAGTAGATTATAGTCTGGAATAACATATTACTCTTCTTCAACTAATGGACGTCCACTGCTGGACATAAGTCTCCTGCATGGACCTCCACAAGCCTCGGTCTTGCGCCGCCTGAATCCAGCGGCTCCCTGCGACTCGCTTGATGTCGTATGTCCACCTAGTGGGGGGTCTGCCAACACTGCGCTTCCTGGTGCGAGGTCGCCACTCCAGCACCTTGGGACCCCATCGACCATCAGCTCTTCGAACTATGTGCCCCGCCCATTTCCACTTCAGTTTCGCAACTCGCAGAGCTATGTCGGTGACTTTGGTTCTCCTACGGATCTCCTCATTTCTGATTTGATCTCGCAGGGATACTCCGAGCATAGCTCTCTCCATCGCCCGCTGAGTGATCCTGAGCCTTCTTATGAGGCCCATAGTTAGCGACCATGTAATGTCATGGAATAACATATTATAGACTACTTTTTATACCAGAAAATGAGAGTTCCTGCGGGAATTAAAAACCTTAGTCCAAATCGCGGGCATCAACTAGTAATATTAATAAAATTAATAGAAAATAGGATGACAGGATTCATTTTGAGGTCAATAACATTTTCTAAGTAACTTCCTCTAACTTCCTAGACAGCAGTAAGTTGAATACTGCATTCGTATGTAACAATAAATTGCAGTAAGGAAATGTGCTTAAAGCAACAAATCCGGTTTCGCTAAAAAGCCAGCTTGAAATCTCGATAAAATCTCAAGGTAGTGCCGACTACAAAACACCGAGAAATCCGAAAACGGCGTAGCGTGTGCACCGCTCGGTTAATCAAACTGTCACTTCAAGAATCCCGCGCGGAATCCTTCCCGAGAAAACTCCCGTAACTTTTGATTGCTGCAGAGAATTCCAATCTACTTATACCAACCTACGTTTGGAAATTTCTTAATAAAGTCTCATTGGGCTAGTTTTTAACAATTATTAAACTCTATGTAGGTTTCCATAACTCATAATAAAAAAACGGAGCATTCAGCCTTTCGTCGACTTGTCGTCGTTTATTGTCTATCTGTATAAGCATGTGTCAAGAGTCAAGACTTTAAAATAAATAAAATAATTGGGCGTTATGACTGTTTTTGTATTGAAAATCTACCAAAATATCAAAACGCTCGAATAAGACTTATTGAAAAAGATTACAAGTCGCAAATACAAAATGGAAAGAAACTTTTACCTACTAAAATGATGCAGTTATAATATATTACGCGTTATAGACAAAAATTAATAGGCTTCAAGTCCACTTTTTTAAACGTTATAATTGGAGAAACTTAACACCATTAATATCTTTTATAATTACATTAAAATCTGCTCATTATTTTGGTTTATTTAAAAAGCAAAAAGCGGCTTATTTAATAAGGGCACCCTTATTGGACCTTCGAGTTATTAATTAGAACAAAAATGCCCGATCGTTCAGATTTCATTCGTTAAATTGGCCACTTGAAGTCGTGAAAGCCGTCAAAAGGATCTTAACGACGGTCAAAGAGAATAACCGCAAATAAGCCCGCGATCTACGCTCGATGGGGAAAATTTTTTCCTTAATTCATTATAAACAGGCTTTAGGGGACGGCGTTGTGGATGCTTACATTTGTGATATAATCACCTCACCATTATATTACGAGGAGAATATTGATCCAATCTTTACTACTACGGTACTTATTCTATAAAAAGGAAATCATATTTGTATGCTCCCCCCCCCCCCCCCCACACACTTCATACAAGCAAATTTAATGGATTACCTACCAAAATGGGCAAGGACAACGCTACACTAAGTAATACTGTTGGTACGTAACTCATCCAATTTAAATAATTTTAACTTTAAATATTTGTACGCCGCTACGGCTAATGTGTTGAACTTTTAATAAGAATTATCATCTTTTGTTTGTTAAACACAGTATGCAAATACAGAATTTCTATTTCTATAACTAAATCTATTGATGACTACTGCCATTTTTACGAGTAGGGAGGTGTTAAAATGAAGGAACAGGAATAATTTTTCAAATAGCTAATCAATATTATGACTGAGGACTAGGATTATATTTTTGAACAAGCTATTTGCTTAATGAGATCCAAGTTCAAGCAGCGGAGCAGCCAATTCTGTGATAATTTCCAAAGTAAATATCAAACAAACCTGGAATTTCACCATTAAGTAGTGAAGGGAATTGCTCTAGAAAACTAGCACATAGTCGTTGATCATGAAATGTTATTTTGTTATCAAGTTGTTAATCAATTTTATTGTTAACTACTTGAGGCTTCTAAAAAATTGCAAAAGAAATGCGCAGCCGCTGATCAAATGCGTTTGCCAATGCGAATGCAAATCTCGTCGATGCGTTGCTTTATTGCGGCGTGATTGAAAGACAAACAAAAAGACAAACACACTTTCGCATTTATAATATTAGTAAGAATAGTAGGTAATGATGGAATGTTTTCATTGACACGACGGGTATACCTGGCATATGATATTTTTCATAGCAAAACACTGTAAAAGTAAAGACAATCACGTCTTGTTCAATCGAACAATTTATGAATAATTTTTTATATGGAAAATGGAATATGTCACTTTAATTTATAAAATTATGACTTGAAATTAAATATCCATTGTTATGCATAAAAAATTGAAGTCGTTAAAAACACATTAATAAAATTCGTAACACAAAAGAAGAATAAAATGCAACATAATCGTGTGTGAAACAAAGAACTTAAAAACAAGTTTGCATAAAGTTAACGGAATAAAAACAAAATCCCCACCCGGTGCTGCAATGCAAGTAAACAGCTGACAACTGCAGAAGAATTTGCTGCAAAGTGGCGAAGCGAAGAGTCTCTGCAAACACCCGCGTGCGGGAATGCGATATCGCCGCACTTTACCGCGTTTGTTAACACGATTTTACATGAAGTTTAAGCAATAAAGCGCACAACTGGAACTTTTGTATTACACACTAGCGACAACCCTCAGCTTCGTCCGGGTAACACAAACTATCCACTGATTTGAGTTTCAGTTGAATTTTTGTTGTATTATTTTTGGTACTTACCAGACATTAATGAGAAACCTCTTGTTTTGATTTTATTATAAGAATAATTTAAAACTTAATAAAAACCAAATAATTTATACCAAATATTTACTTATACTTAACATTGAACATTGAACACTCTAAAATTAAAACTCAATGAAAAATAAAACCTCATCGTAGCATTGCCATGTTTTATTTATTTTTGATCATTGATAATGTTTTTTACTATTGTAGAGTAATGTAAGAACTAATGACGACTTAATTGCCATAAATATGAATCTATTTTACTGAGTCTTTTAAAAATAACATGATATTTATGCTCATTATTATACCTACCACTTAAGGCCTGTCTATTATGCGAGGAAGAAAAATTGATAATAATCTCTACCCACCTGTATATCTTTACTACCCACGGTCTTAGGATGCCTGTCCAGGAAAGAAGAAATCAGTGAAACGTTGCAGAGTTTATTTATTAGACACGAAATAGACGTGACAATATAAAACAAAAATAATACAGCCATTCTTAAAACTAGCTCCACTCTCCAATAAAACATTTTAAGTTTGTACAGAAGCAGATATATTCGGACGTGGGTTTTAATTTAAAACTAAAAAAAAACCTTTATTATTATTAATGTATGTGAGTGTTCAAATGCGATATAGGGTGACCGACCCAATTATTAGCACTTTAAGAGTTTATCCAATTTCAAATATATTTTTTAAATTAAAATCTAACCAAATTCTTTAAATAATTGTGTTCATAAGGTTACTTGTTTAATAATATATATAATTAAAGAACTTTTTAAGGATTTTTTTCTTAAATCAACAAGAATTTGAAATAAAATTGAAAAATGACCCAGTCCCCAATTATTCGCACATACGGGATTAACTACTGATAAGTACTGACTGGGAAGTCGATCAGTCAAAATGGCCGAAAACTTCAGGAACTCCAGAACAATATCTTTCAACTACAATACTGACGTCATTTTAAAACTTTCCAGATTAGAAAGGTTTCGATTGTGAAAAATATGAATTCCCCTAAATATTTTTTAATCTGAAAATTTAAAAACTACAATCAGAAACTTATATTTTAATCTTTTTTGCTAAAGTGCGAATAAACTGGTGCAGTGCTAGCAATTGGGTTGGTCACCCTAGATGGATGATGTGAGTTTGATTTTCAATCGTTTTTCAATCGCAATCCACTCATTGCCTTCAAAATACAGAAAAATTCCGCTGCGCTTACTCATTTCGCTTCAGTGGACAAGCTTCCTTGCCCTAGTCCTTCAAATAATAAATACATAAAATGGCTTTACAGAATATTTTTGTCCCGTATCGTACACAATGAAAACAAAAATACCTTTTTGGATTGCAAGGGCCTTGTATTGGGCTATTATATACCAACAATACGATTCTGCCGCCCTAGCCATATTACAAACGTGTCGTCTCTTTCTGCGATCGCTCACAAAAGCAGGGGTTCCCTAAGTTTTTTTATCGCACCCCCTATCCTTTCAGAAGGGAAGCGTGATAGAAAAACTTTGGGAACCCCTGCTTTTCATCTTTTTTTCTATTTGTTTTACATCTATTTGCTATGTCTTATTTCTATTATTATATCATATATTATCCTAGTATTACTAAGTTTTATGATATGGATGCGATGGTGGTTTTATTTATTACTAGCTTTAACCCGCGGCTTCGCTCACGTTAGGTTCGATTTTTTAACCCCCTATCTAACCCTCTTGGGGTTGAAATTTTCCAAAATCCTTTCTTAGCGGATGTCTACGTCCTAACAGCTACCTGTATGCCAAATTTCAGCTCGATCGGTCCAGTGGTTGGAGCTGTGCGTTGATAGATCAGTCAGTCAGTCAGTCAGACAGTCACCTTTGCGTTTTATATATTTAGACTCTTTTTTCCTTTTCATTTCATACTCTTATATATAGCTGGTGTACCTAGATATTGGCGAAAATATAGCAAAACGGTAGAAGCAGACTAGAGATTGTACCTATAACTGCCATATGTCTTCCTTATTGTGGGTACCATTTAGATTGCATCATCAATTTCTATCAAGTGTGATTGCTTTTGTGATTGCGGTCGAACTGCTCTATCAAACAAAATTTGCCGTGTTAACGTTTTATAAAACTATTTTGTAAACTTGACGGATCTACAGCGAACATTCGTTTCACTTAAGTATTTAATATAATTTATATTTACCTCCTAACGTTTTTAATTAAAGGTCTCGCCTTAAATATTATAAACGTTAAACGTTAAAAACGAGGAAATTGTGAGTATTACGTTTTATATTTGAACAATCCGGATAATTTGCTTGGAGATCCCGTTGTATTACAAAAGCCGGCCTAGAAAGCAATTAGTACTTAATTATGACCCCGGTAAAGGCATCGTTTAATGTAAAGTATCGCATGCCAAAGCTAAATAACATTAAATGTCTGTGGTAAAGCGAAGATGAGTCCAACTGTGCGAAATACGAAAGCTTTGAAGCTGCGTTTACACTGACAGCGTGTTTAGCATAGTTAACTTCGGAAAGCACAGTAATAAATAAAAAATAATAAGTTAAATTCAGTAACGGATGTCAGCTGACATTCACTCTATGTAAAACTTGTGCCTTGTCAGACATTTACAGATGACAATTTAGAAAAACATACTAGTACTTGGAGTATGTTGGCGTTAAAGCGTTAAAAAGTCCTAACATTAGCAGATTTTAATTACAAATACCATTTATGGCGTAGAATGTCCTAGAAAACCGTATTGACGCATCAAGGGGACGCCACTGATTTTGAAAAACAAGTAGCAACAGAGTGAAACATAGCGGTAAAGTCTCGACTCTACCAAAACGAGTTCTGTGAATCTTCTATTAACAAAAAATATTTCATATAGCAAGTACTGCGAATTAATTCGATAGTATGTTTTATTGAGACTGCCAACGTGAACGCGGCTTTAGAGCGTCTACGAGTAGCCAGCAACGCAAACAGCGCTGCAAATAAATACTAATGGGAAGTTGTGTAAACAAAAAATGGGGCTTTAACCGCACTATATGTGTACGCATGTACTTCGCCGCACTAAGTCAATACCGTGCAACACACAATAAACCTTATAATGTACCTTTTAAATATGAAAATTGAGTGGCCAAGCTGAACGTTGAATATTCGTTGTGGTGTTCACCACACGTGTATAATACTACATCATAGTAAACCGCTAGCTACTATTATAAGCGGTTGGTTAATTCATGTACTCAGTAATATTGAAGTTGTGCAAAATTGTCACCGCAACGATGTTATAGCTAGCGTGCGATTTTTTACGCATTGGAAAATATAACTAGAATAATTAAATGTTAATTAACTACTTAAAATTGAAATCACGGCTTGAAATCGATTTCGATTTATTGGAAAATTTTGGTTACTTACCCCGCTGTTTGTCCCGTATGCATTACTTACTCGTATTGCTCATTCGGTTATGTTGTAACTTGGCACATAAATTTGTTGCACCCTAGTGACGATTAATTAAGTAGATGGACATTTCTCATCAAGTTTCACCAGGGAATGTTCCCCCAGGAATTAAGTCAGTCGACATAGCTCAGCGAGTCACGAAACTGAAGTCAAAATGGACGAGGCACATAGTTCAAAGAGCTAATGTTCGTTGGGGTCCCAAGGTGCTAGAGTTGCGATCCAGCACCGGGAACCGTAGTGTTGGCAGACCTCCACTAAAAACTGCACAAACGAATCGCCGGGAGCCGTTACGAATAGATGCAGGCGGTGCAAAACCGAAACCTGTGGAAGTCCATACAAGAGGCCACTTTTCAACAACGGACGTCCATCGGTAAATAAAAAAGAAAAAGGATTGAAGTCACACGTTTTAGCTACTGTAAAGCTGTAAAGTGAATGAAGAACGAATGAAATAAATGTGCGTGCGAAAGTGTGATAGAATAGAATAATTTTTTATACAAATAAACTTTAAGAAAGTACTTTCGAATCGTCAAATGAATCTACCACGCACTGGTTCGGAATGCCGTTCCAACCGAGAAGAACCAGCAAGAAACTCGGCGGTTGCTCTTTTAAAAATAAAATAATACCTATGTAATATTATGTTGCGTACAATTTATGAGTTAATTAAATGTCACAAAGAAGGAAAGCGGTCTATGTGCCTTTTATAATAGAATGTTTTGTTTCCAGTTCATCCTTTAGTGCAAGTGCCGAATCAACTGGTGGGAGCGCCGACTGGCACGGACGTCACACTGCAGTGCCATGTTGAAGCTTCACCCAGAGCCATTAACTATTGGACGAGAGACAATGGTGAGAAAACTTAACCCACCTACTCTTAGGTTACAAACCAAAGACACAAGCGGTTTGACGATATAAATGGCTCAACTACACAAAGTTAAGAGAAGCGGTTTAAGATTAATAACTCGCTAAATTCTTCTTCGATTATGATGTTATACTACACTTATCCGTTCCCTGTTTATTCAGATTCCGTGAATATGTTAGTGGGACTCGATATTTAGAGAGTTTTGACTATCTGTAAAATCATAACTATTTCATTTTTTTTTAATGAATCAAAAACTAATGTATTTGTATACACATAAGTTTTACTGGAGAAACTGTTTTCAAGCAATCACTTACGCAATGTGCATGTACACGACGTAACCACAAGCAAAGCTCACGCGCCCTCGTGAATTGCAAGAAATAAAACAAAAATAGTGAAATTTCATAAACTTCACTTTCTCTAATATTATATGAACTATAATATATTTTATGACAATTAAAACTACATTTAATAGTTCCCAGGACTTGGTTCTAGCTACCTTAAACTTTAAATAAAATGCAAAGAATTAATGAGGAACATGAAGAAAAAATAATTTTACAACCTTTGATTACACTAAGCATAAAGGCTAGTCAAGTAAAAGTATAACGAGCCGGTCGTAATTTATAAGGCTTATTAAGTCCCGGGCACGAAACTCAAGAACGGAATAAGCAACTAATTTCATTATTCATAAAGCACATTGAAAGCGTTAAAGTAGTCATTAAAGAGGCCGTTATTCATATTTCTACTATCTTTCTTGACAAGCCACAGAGGCTAGTGCTTGTTTACAAGTTAGGCTAGGGACACATATAAAAAAATATCAATTAATTATTTTCTTAAATTTTCCAGCAATACTTTTTTTACTGGATACCCGATGAGAGAAAATATTTTGATAGCAAATTAAAAAAACTGACTTATAAAAGTCTTTGACCGTCAAAGAAACAAATTCAAATTCAAAATTTATTTATTTCTTGTAGGCCACCTTGTAGCTCTTATGGCACGTCATACATCTACCACATATAACCAAAACACATTATTAAGTGAGGATTAAGTTCTACAAGTAATCCTTACAATGAGCTGCGTAATGTGATGCGAAAAAACATATTATTCGATAGCACATATTAAAGAACCAAAGATTATGTATACAAATATTATGAAAATATTTTTTTTACAATTTACAATTAGTAGTGACTCGCAAAAAATTGCTTAAATCAATATGTCCCCTTAAATGTAATTTTTTTTAACGTTAGAAAAACGGTGAGTGCTTAGCCTTAACGATTTGATTTTGGTAGCGTTTTAAGAAGCATAAAATATGCGCTATTTCCATGTCGGTTTTTCATTTCGTGCGATTTATTTTGACTTTGATTACACGGCGTCAATGTTACGGCTTATTAACGGCGCTGTAATTATACGCGGGGATGACAACGTGAAATATTGCTAAAGCGGAAAAAAATAATAAACGGATAACGCACTTTTTACCCGACCGCGTAAGATGGAGGTTTATATTTTTTCGAATGTATGTATGAATGTTGGCCCAAGTGCCAAAATGGCTTGCTGGATTTCGACATGGCGTGAGGTGTCATTTGAATTATCATAATATTAGTAGTGGCATAGGGTATAGACATTAAGATGATGTCCGCAAAAGAAATTAGAGGGAATGTTAATAAGAAAAGTTTGTTAAATCTATACTAATATTATAAAGCTTTTATAAAAGAGTTTGTTTGTTTGAACGCGCTAATCTCAGGAACTACTGGTTCGAATTGAAAAAATCTTTTTGTGTTGGATAGTCCATTTATCGAGGAAGGCTTTAGGCTATATAATATCACGCTGCGACCAATAGGAGCGAAGCATCAGTGAAAAATATTGCAAAAAAATATATTCTTTTAAAAACTTCTCGCGATCATAATAACAGAAATTGACGCGGACGAAGTCACAGGCAACAGCTAGTAGATTAATAATTACCACCATTATGAAGAGCTCACACAGCAGATTCCAAAAATAAATAATACTAATATGTAATAAGTAGTAGTCAGTGGTTTACAAGATAAACCGGTTTTCAATTACGCACGAGTACCTTAGAGTACTTACGTTACAAGTCACTCGACCGGGCGTTTTTTGAGTTACCAGTTACTATTTATGTTATGCGATTAGGTTTTATATATTTTTTTTAATAATTCACACTTGTTTCTTATAGAAAATTACTTTTTACAGCCTACAAAATCTCAATTGTTACGCGGTGAAAGGTCAATCAATAATAAACTAGTGGTTCGCCCCGAACTGAGACCTCGCGATATCCCATAATTCTCAAAAGTTTTAATTATATATTGTAATAATTAACTTTTAACATTAGACGCAATAAAAAAAATAATAGTTGACATAAAACTGTTTTACTGACACAGCGCCATCTATTAGCATTATTGTGAAGCTATTAGCATTTAAAATTAAATGATTTCGTTTCTTTATAACATTTATCTAATTTTAGTATTTATTGTTCAAGTACAGGATATAACTGAATTTTCAACCAAGTTTCACGTTCTAATATTCAGTAATTCTTGACATATGGCTCAAATTAAAATCTCCACTTTGAAAGCCCCCCATTTCGTCAATTTTAAGGGAAAAATTTTAAAAAAAATATTTTTGTACTCTTTCTGTCTTTAAAAAGATATATTGCAAGTCTATGTAACGCAACAAACAAAATTTTACTGCAAACACGCTTCTATGAGAGCCCCCCTGAAATAAAGCTTTTTATATTTTTTTATACAATGTTCGGCTGAAGGCCATCAGTTTACATATTATATTTAAATTTGAAGTAATTACGTTCAGTAATTCAGAAGTTATAGGGCTCTGACAGACATTTGGACGTACACACTTCTCTGTCCAGTACAGACAAGCGCCCTAGTTGACTCAGAGAACTCGCTTCGCTCGTTCAATAAAATCACTCAATGAAATCCAAGTTAAAATTAAGATTGAAAATAATTATTTATGAAGGCTCAGTTTCAGTTACTTAGAATAAGTCTTACTCGAGTGTAAAATAGCAGTTATTTATTTAACACTTTATTTCAATAGGTACCACAACACAAAGTTAAGAATACAGAAATGGATAAAAAATACAAGCATGAGAAGTAGAATACAAAAAGTGGCCAAAATCTACAAAAGTATTCCATGAATAAACTATATTTACATTATAATGGAATAGAATAATTTTTTATTAAAATAAACTTTTACAAAGTGCTTTCGAATCATTTCACTGTAGCCTTACGTAGGAGTAAAATGGCTAGCTACTCGCGACTATACATTCCTATTTTATCCTTTTTGAATCTTCTCAACTTGATATCATAGGTCATGTTTGTATTATGATTAAGTTGCTCGGCAAGTAATCTAAGTTAAACATTTCCTTTTGTTACAAAAATAATATACTTAATACGAAAAAGGTAAATTTTTGTAATTAACCGAGAATTTAAGAGGTGAAAGTAGGAAAACTGTATAAAAACACGTGCTAACTAATACAAATAACGCTCTCAGCCTAAGAAAACGTGGAGGGGTCGCAAACTTCATTACTTCTCATTATAATGACACCCTGCGGATGAAAGTTGTTTATTTAGTGCCCCGGTGACAGATGGACAAAAATACTTCTGGCTTGATAAAAGAACACAAAATACTTTTAGAG
This sequence comes from Hipparchia sbordonii, assembly GCA_038048805.1. Classification (NCBI taxonomy): domain Eukaryota; kingdom Metazoa; phylum Arthropoda; class Insecta; order Lepidoptera; family Nymphalidae; genus Hipparchia; species Hipparchia sbordonii. Next base: position 7,442,265 of record CM076098.1, read on the forward strand.
TAGGTACCTGTCTACTAATTTTTACTAAACTTACCTGCGTATAACTGTTATAATTAGTGAGAATAAATAGTAATGAAATCGTATCGGAAGTTTGTACAATCCACACTAAACCCTACTATTATTATAAATAAGTACGTGAGTATGTTTATTTGTTGGTTTTCAATTATGCACCAATGGAGCAACGGAACAATGTTTTACATGCGTTATAGTTGAAATGTTGGAGAGTGACAAAGACTTTTTATCTCAGAAAAGCAAAGATTTCCAGGGATATTAAAAAAAATGTTTACTCAATGCGGATGAAGTTGCGGGCAAAAGCCAGTTTATTTATAAAATACACGTGTCGATAATCATCATTGTTAATTATAATAAAAAATTTAAAAATCCCCCAATAAAGTTACACAACACACAATTTAAGCAATACCAAAATCCCATAGAACAGAAGTACAATCGCGGATATAATTCCACAGCTTCATGCCCATTGAACAAAGAGATGCGAGCGCTCTGAATTCGAAAGTGAAACAATTTTCAAACACGGCTAATGCAAACAGGGTAACATTCCAGAGGCGCCAATATCCCAGATAGTGCGTTTCCGAGCGCGCGACAACGCCTGCCCACTAAACTCGAGTTAGGAATGGATTTAGTGCACCCACGACATGTGTGGGCGAAAAGCAGCTGCCCCGGACCGACAAAACGAACAAAACTTTTTCGCAATGCGGTCCTTAAATTGTTTTTAAACCGATGAGTTTCGGGCAGTTAGCATAAGTACGCGCCAAGATTTTGTTTTATTTTTGTCTGATTACTTTTACGTTAAATGTGTAGGTACCTATGGTCATTTACCTATTTTTTTAATGCTGCATTTTGTACCAGGTTTAAGAACGGTTTTTTAACGGGAACATTAATGCCAATTTTCACCAACTTTCCAAAATTGGGAAAGTTGGTAAACTTACCCAACCTTTAGAGGATTGGCAAATCCCCTAAAAGGGATTTAGAGCATTTACGGGACACCTGAATGTAAAAAAATACATCAGATTAGAGGTTGCATAGGACTCCTGCTTGAATGATGGTTGGTGTCAGCATAAGCATAAATACGTAAACGGAACATATAAAATGTAAATGGTGATAAATTTACAAATGCACTTGAGAATTAGATGCTGCGATGTTGTCCTGTACCTGTACCTGATTCTTGGAAACTTAATATTACCCTCTGTATATCTGATGTAAATAAAAACGATCGCATGACCTCTCCCAAAATAATACAAGTTAAAAAATTCATTGGATATTCATCCTACTAATATTATAAATGAGAAAGTCTTTGATGATGGATGGATAGATGTTTGTTACTTCTTCACGTCACAACGTATTAACCGATTTGGCTGATTTGATAGGTCATACCCATAGGATTAACACCAAGGCTACATTTTATCCCAAGAAGTCAAAGAGTTCTTGTGGGAATTACAATTAGTATCAAATAAGGAAATCGTAATCATATACCACACCATAACCAGACAGATACATAGCAGGGGCAGATTTAGATGCAGTTACAAAGGCAACTGAGCCCGCCATTACGCGGCGAGAGCGACCGCGCAAAAAGCGGACCAAATTCTATTACCGCCCGATATGCAACAAAGACCGCTGGCCGCCCGCTTCAAATTGCTTTAGGCTACAGTCGCGATATTTACTCTCACATACCACAATATTCGTACAAATAAAATTCAATTTTTATATCCACTTTTCAATATGTGGAACCTTTTGACGGGCTGCGTATGTTTTGTTTGCATCTGTTCATAAACAGCTTTTACTTATTTACGCCTGTTTGCCTCCGGGTAATAAGTACATGCAAATTAATTTTGACCCACTTCTCGAAAACAGCCTAATTTAAAATTTATTTTATCTTCATTGAGGTTCATCTTAATCCACTCGCAGAATTGAGAATTTAAGTTGTAATAATAAGTTACCAGGAAGGCTCCGGGTTACTGAGATAGCGATGGAGAGTTAAGCTCGGAGTAGGTATCACTGCGAGATCAGAAATGAGGAAATTTGTAGAGGAAATAGAGTTACCGAGGTATCTCATCGTGTTACAAAGCTGAAGTGGCAATGGCCGGAGCACATAATTCGAAAAACCGAAGGTTTTTGGAGTTCCTCGAGAAAGAAAGAAAGAATATCTTGCGCCGGATAGCACAGTGTTGGCAGATCCCTCCACTAGACAGACTGACGACTGGACGCCATTAGATTTAGGCGACTAGACGGAGATGTGGAAGTTTAAACAAGAGAGAGCTACGAGTATGTCCAACTGTGGACATCTATCCGTAGACAAAGAGAAGGAAGAGAGAGAATAGGTTATTTTAAAGTAATTTAAAATACATAATACTTATACTAAGAATAAATGTATTGTAATATGGGTATGGTAAGATAGTGTTCCACATAAATTAGTTGAATATATCTAGTTTAGAATAGTTGCAAATATAGGGGTAACACATGGGCAGACGGCTTTGGGCAATAAATTGTTAGGAGTACAAATTAAATTAGGTAATACACAGGCGTGACGAGCTGGGATAAGCGGCAGGGCGGTCGCAAGTGACATGGAATGGGAGTGTCCGGTGTCGCGACCGGCCGTCCAGACTCCGGCGACTTTTTGCCCTCATTTAATATCGCATCAAATTAAGATTCTTCGACATTAACTGCCGAGTTTTGACAGGGTATTATCATAAAGTTTTGGGATATTGGGTGGGTACTTAATTATGAGTTTTAAGGCTAATTGACACAAAACTGTTCAGATAAAAAGACGAAGCATTGCAAATATCGTCTCGTACATTTTATGTAACTTCAGTGCACAGCAGACTCAAGCCTATACTATCCCACACATAGCTCCAGTAGGAGGTCTTGACGTTGTTTGGCTCTGTGTCCTTAAGGGACCTCAAATTTTAAAATTGATCAACTATAGTTGCGTTAAAAATAATGTCCAAGATCAATAAGTACCTTATAATTGTCTGATTTATTCACATTTGTTATAGTTTTGACGCACACATTTATAGTTTCGTGTAGGTATATTCTGTAAGTCACAAACACGGGTGATGGATTGTTTAAGAGCTTTGTGCGATAAATTGCAAGTAGTGCAAATTAAATTACGTAATAAATAGGCGTGATGAGTATGGACAACAGTAGTAGGATGGTTGTTACTGACGTGGGTGTGTTGTCCAAATCGCGATCGTTTATGATAATTTTTTAGTCATCACAATCGATTTTCAAAGAAAAAAGCAAACAAATTGAAGGTACGCCATAAATACCAAATCAAAATCTGCTATGTTGGTCTATTGTCTGGATTTATCATTGCAATGCAACTGAACTCTTTTTTAACTTTTTATGGTCTTTATAATAAATTGAGGACTTAAAACTGACGTAGTATTCTTTTACCGCAGTAAAACAGAATTGAGTGTGGATAATGAGGCAGCCAAAGATGTTCTTGCGATTCACGAGAGCGCGTGAGCTTTACTTGTGGTTACGTTGTGTACATGCACATTGCGTAAGTGTGAGTGCCTGTAAAGGTGCCTAGGTAGGATTGGTCAGGCGCGAGCAAGCTCTCGCTCACACTCTCATACAGATACGACACACACACCCTCATGACACACACCACATGAGGCACGCACCCTCGTGAATTGCAAGAACTACATCTAGATTTAAAAAGCATTTTTTTTTTCGAACAGCTAGATCAAAAATAACTGACAAAAATTGTCATACTCTTACTTGGTGCTTATCTTATAATTTGTTTAAGAAATGAATGTCTTCAATGTTTTATGTTATTAGGTACATACTAATTTCTCCCGCTAAGGCAAGCATTTAGCAAAATCTTAGCTGGAATAACTTGAGCAACTTGCGAAATAAACGAAATTCTGAAGTAAATGCCTTAAAAGATTATGAAAATATTTTTTCCAGCTTTGTAATTTAAGAACAACGATTAGGACTCAATATAAATCCTTGTTACGATATTAAATTTATGTTGTGCACAATTATATTCTCAGCGCGAAATAACTGTTTTTCAATTGAGAGATGTAATGTATTTTAGATGACTCCCTCCTTGCAAGGTTAATTTACCTGCGTCTTAAAACTTTTTCTCCTCTTTGAAGAATAGTTCTTATTTAGTTTCATAACGTACAAAAATTCAACTGAGTTTAAGGACAGCCAGCCTTTCGAAGCCATAGACATTGTTATTTTTTACTAACTATAAAATAAATAATCACGTCGATTCACAGCTCTATTGCGGCGTGATTGAAGGACAAACGAACAAAACAACAAAGAAACATACTTTCGTATTTATAACATTATTAAAGAATAATTTATTATGGATCGTTGGAGAGAATTGAGAGAAACAAAAGTTAAATTAGATTCATTAACAAAGGCGTAACGAAGCAGAGAGGCAAGCGATGGGGCGGCCCCAAGTGACATGGATTGGGAGTGTCCGGTCTTCAGAAAATTGAACCAACTAAATACCCAAAGTGACCGGTAGATTTTGTAACCGTGTGATAGTTTTGTTTTTATTATCATGCGTCATGCTCGTGAACGGGTGCCACCAACGGGAATGCTCCTGCTTTGTCTTCCCATCTTGACATGTGTTGGATTTTATATGTATTGCATTTTTGAAGCTTCACTGTGGAAGCACTGTATACATAGCATAGTTAGATTACTTAAAGAATTTATTATTTTGTAATTGTAGGTATACATATGTCTATTTACATATGTTCCATCATAACTAGGTGTCAATTGTCCATCGATTCTTTCGGTCTTATGCACCGATTGACTTAGGCTATGTTTTATACGTATGTCAGAATATGTTATATCCAATTTGCCGCAGTCGGATTACAGTTTTTGTTCTTGCCTCATTAAAATATAATTTGATTGGATCATATTATTATATCTCATTAATTCTTCGGTACTTAATTTTGACCTTTACATAAAATAATTAAATTAAAAAATATTATGCTACATTTTTACAGTCAAGTAAATTAAATTCTGCAGTATCGTATTACTAATTACATTATGTCCATAAATATATTGAGATGCTGAAAAATTAGATTGCTATCAATCCTTCGTAAGTAGTATAGCCTAGTGGATAAGACTTCTGTAGGGTTAGTGCAAGATTTAAATCGATTGATCGTATTCGTATTCGATGACATTAAAATCAAAGTAAAATGAACCATAACAGTATTGATTTAGAGTTCAATTTTGTGCATGCATTCTTATACTAGCCCTGCTGTTTCCTTTTCGGGGGATGCGACGTCCGATCTCACTTTACGGTGAAGAAAAACATCGTGAGGAAACCTAGATGCTTGAGGGTTCTGCATAATTGTCTCATCTTTATGAAGTCACAAGGGAACTTCACTTTCAAGGGAAGCTGGAAGAAATTTCTTCTTTTTTAGAGATAAGCTTCACCTATGTCTACTTCTAATATTGTTTTTCTTATAATTCTTTATACGTACATTAAAAAAAAATCTTCCAAACCACATTTGACCTAAACCCTTCTTCAAGAGGAAACCTAAGCCCAGAAGTGGCCCGGGGATGCCCTTGAAATAATGATGATGATAGATCATTATTACTAAACAAAAGAAATGGTAAGTAAATATAGCTACTCGAACTGTCTGTGCCACCTGAAATTTTGCAGTCGGTATGCAATCAGATAAATTTCGCACACGTGTATTGTAACCGCAGGTTCACTGTAACCACGATTCATGCAACAGGATCGACATTCCAATATGTTAAAAGCACTATCGTTGCATAAACCCGAAATTATTTACTCTATTTGGACACAGCTTCGTAGCCTTTAGTAACAGAAATGAGTTCGCAATTCTCTTTGAACTTAGCTTTGCATTTAGTAGAAACGGAGAGTCGAAATAACAGATAGTTTATTGACAGCTAGAATTCATTAATTAATTTGTTTGGTGATAAACAAAAGAGGGCGTGTCCATCGCAGCCGGCCACCATCAAGGTGTCAACTGCACCGAACGTGCCGCAGATTTGTGGTCAATTCTGCCGGACTCAAGCCCTAAGCCGCTCGTTTATACGGGTCAACGTTCTTGCCTTATTAATGAGGTTTCAATTCAAAGTACAATACAATTCTATGCCATTCATTTATTTATTACCTTCAATAGCCCAACGGTTAAAGGTTCAATTCCCACCCGTTGCACTATTGTTGTATCCTTATAATAAGCTTTCCGCTTATTTGGAGGGGAGAGGAAATATTACTCAAATTCAGCTTAGATAATAATCTTTAAAAAAAATTACACACTAAAGTAAAAGGTTTTATCTTAGAGACTTATGCTGGTATCATCATAGAGCTCTTTTACCGTTCCATAACTGGATATGTATTATTATGTATATTAATCATTTATGAGATGGTGATATCTCACATTTATCTCTATTCTTTTGTTCGAACAAAGCGTTTATTTTTAACCGACTTACAAAAGGAGGAGATTCTCATGAACCCCTAATTATTCACGCGAATCTGCGGGCATCAGGCAGTTTATTATAAAACTAGCTGTGCCCGCGACTTCGTTCGCGTGGAATAGTGACTTTTCAGGCAGCATATTTTGAATTACATATACCGTCGACGCTCAGGCGCGAGGCGTGTAGTACGTACTCTGTACGTTAAAAATGTTCGCCGTGATTCTTTAAATTGACATAACTTTTTTATTTATGAACCGATTGACATGAAATAAACACTAAATGTTAAGTGAAGCTTATTACAATATATTAGTGAAAACCGTATCTAAATCGAATAAGCCGTTTCTGATATTAGCGTGCACAAACACACAGACAAACAGACAAAAAAAAAATTTATTACAATTTCGGGTTCGGCATCGATATAATAACAACCCCTGCTACTTTTTTTTTTTATAAATATCCATTGTACAGACACCACTTTTCTACAATTTTATTATATGTATGTATAGACAAGAATTAGAAAGTTAAATGGAAAATTCTAACTTCTTGTTTGGTAAAGCGAAATACCTTTGCTACATTCCCTAAAATCTCCCCACGATGCCTTAATAAAAGTTACAAAGATTTCGGCGGAAGAATGCCTATATTGCCTAAAGATAAAACCAATTAAATATATTATCTTTGCGATCCAGTAGCGGTGGTAGAGAAATGAAAAATAAAAATCCACCCGCAGAAATAAACGAGACAAGAAGAATGCAAGCAATTTTTAATGTACAACGAGTAGAAAGCACCATGACCCCCGCTCTCTGTAATAATGTAGCTAACAACGAAAATCCAGCGAAATCGGCGAACCGACTCTATACACATTTTAAACGTTCGCCTTCAAAAGATAATGTAATGAGGTGCTTGCGATACCGCGAACGTTGGAAAAATTATCGCATAGCTGAACTTCTCTTCTGCTTTATTAACTGTAGTTTTAACGAGATTGCATGAATTTAACAGGTAATATTATTATAGTCGTTGCTTTGCCGCGTTTTAAACGCTGACTTAGCGACAAAATCTTCAATTCTACGACTAATGTTTGCCGGTGACTTCTCCACATTATTTTTATTATTGTATTGTCTCTACGTCAATATTTTTATATAACGAAAATCTAAATAAACTATTAAATTATTAAACTTTCATTCGTTCATCTTTCATTCATCGAAACGATATTGATACTCGTATATTGATTTAATACATGAACTACATAGAGCTATAGTCAAAAAATTGATTGCTCCATGATGAACTATGAAGTGTCACAAAGCTCAGAATCAAACACTAATCAAAAAACGCCAAAGACCTACAAAAATGTTTATTTTTTACCTTAAATAGTAGGCTATAAAAAATAATGCAACCCTGTTGAACCCAGATAAGCATAGGCCCAATGGTGAAAATTAACTTGTGAAACCCAAAAGGGTTTTGTTTTGGTGGTCTAATTATTTTGACGGTAACATTACTTTAATTATCTGATGTACAACTGGCCCAGAGAATGGCCTGGAACACATATTGATTTGAGTAAACCGAAGACGTACCTACAATCCAAAGTACGAATGCAGTACTATTCATAAGGCATGTCGAAACAACATATTTCACTACGATATCGGGCGGACAATGGTCGGAAGCGCCCGAATATAAATGATCGGAAAGGCATGTGCCTATCGAATAAAGGGGAAGGTAATAGCGGCATTGACGCTATTATATTACCTTCCCCTTTATTAATTTGTAATATTTCAAAATCTTGCTACTTTATTTATCTTTTGTAAGGAAACTTGAATATTCATTTAATAAAGAAAAGTGTCGAGATTTTCAAAATGTATCTCCCGAAAAATCTCATTTCCGGGAATGAAAATGCCTCTTAGAGTTCTTGTGACTTTGGTAGCTTATAAATCCAAGGCTACGAATTCTTAGGTACAACGCAGACCAACGCCTATAGAAGGACCTGACAAGTTTCAGGTTAGGTACTATCGTCAGCATTCCGACTCCATCTACTGCGACGGTAAGGTCAGCCTCTTACGCCTGCCTGGTCGGCTGCTGTAAAAAATGAGTCTTACCTCAATTTAATTTAACTAACGGATAAAACCAACGTATTAATTTGTTTCTTAGTGCCAATTTCACCATCGCCGAATATCGTTAAACCGAGGAATAAATATGTTTTGACAAATTCACTACAAAATCTTTTGGAGTTGGTGAAATTGGCATATATGATGTAATTTTTCTCTTCTAGGAGAAATGATAATTTCGAACGACAAATACTACATGAGCGAGATCAACAGTTCAGCGTACAGTGTGCAGATGCGCCTCGTTATACGAAACATACAGACCGGTGACTTCACCGGATATCGGTGTATCTCCAAAAACTCCATTGGGGATGCCGAAGGCAACATCAGATTGTATGGTGAGTAATTGGTTTTAAATTGATACTCGAAATTGTGGAAGAGTATAGGTATACCTGGGACACATACTCCAAATCCAACTCGACTGGGCAGTGTTAGAGAAATTTCTAGATATCTTCTAGTATAAAAGATCTTAAAGTCTTCGAACAGTGCATGTAGTGTGCATGTAATTATGACTTTTGGTACAAAAACATAGTCGTTCACTATTGGCCTCGTAAGAAGACTTAGGGTCATTCAGCGGGCGATGGATCCCCGCGAGGCCTGTGGAAGTCTATGCAAAATATCTTTGTCCAGCTATAGACATCTATCAGACGGGAATATAATGAAGAAGATGAATTCATTTTGGTTTAGGTATACAAAGGCATTCAAATAACGTCAGCATCGCGCATTTCCAGTACTGAGGTTAAGTAAAACTATTGTTGTTCATTTTAACAGAAATGGAGTTGCCACATAGGAAAAACCGTGTGGATGACGACAGCGATCCAGAGTTAGAAGAGACCAATGACGTGCGATCCAGCCTCCAAGGTTCACTTCGAGAAGGTGGGCACAGGGCCGAAGATGCAAGCTTCCTTGGCGGGGGGAGTGCACCCCTTGGCTCAGCAAGCCGAGTAACCCCCTACACAATATTTTTAATATCAGCCTTAGTCTACGCCGCGTCCTAAACTTTTCCCTTAAAGCCATATGCAAGTTCTCGAGTTCTCTTCATATGTTGTAGGGTATTACACGTATCCATTGTTCTTCCATAATTTTCAATTACCAAGAGTTTTCCGTCTTAGTTGAACTGGAGCCATCGACTATTGAAATAGTCGATGGTGATTCCACTTCAATTACTATTCAAGGTTACTATCAGTTTCATCGTTAAATTAAAAGTTAAATCCTAAGATAGTATGATTGGTTGTGTAAAAATAGTGTAAAAGTAGATTATGTTTCTAACGTTATTTTGGATAATCATAACAGAATCGAATCAGAATTGAAGAAGGCTTTTAAGAATAACTCTTGTTTTTAAACAATTTAACTGCTAAATATCATATTTCCTGAATCTTTCATACTTTTTGCTGCTGAGGAATCACTAAACAAAAAATTATTTTTACCGAAAAGTTTTGCCAATGATGTTAGGTATAAGGGCCTTTGCACACCACGTTTTTTAAACGCACCGTTGACGCGCGTTTGTAGCGATACAAACGCGATGCTAACGCGCGTGTGGATCGATACAAAGGACAACAAACTGCTCTGTAGGATAAAAAAGCGCGCCGTCGACGCACGTTTCTAAAACACGCGTCAACGGCACGTTAAAAAAACGTGGTATGCAAAGGCCCTAAGAATGATAGAAAAGCCTTAACACGATACAAGTTTATATAAATAAATAATTATTAAATAAAAAATTAATTATTTTTGGCTGCAATCCGATTTGGATAATTTAAACGCTGATATGCCATAAATCAAAATCTAATCTATCAGTTGTCAACCAATCAGCAGTGGCCGATAGGTTGACAACTGTTATTTACACATCATTTATTGACGTCACATTTGGTTCTAACCTATGGTGCGCGTTTTAGACAATTGTAATTTCCCGCCCAACATTTGTATTTTTGTTTATTAAAAATTATAAAATACTGATTAAAAAGTATTAGGTTTACGATTTCCTGTTGATATTATACCTAATTTATGTATAATATTATTTTGCGTAGCTTTTATCGAAAAATCTTGTAAAACTTGCGCTTTTGACTAGATGTCAACAATTTTTTTATTTATTGGCTTGGCAAATATCTAAACCGCACGGTTTTCCGTCCCGTAATATGGGCAAGACAAAGAAGCCGTGTCAGGCATATAGACCAATACAAAACGGGTGACTGTTTGAATGTATAAAAAAGCATAGCTCATAATAATATCATTGTCATTGTAAATGCTTAGATAATTATATAATGTGATGAAGATAAGCTATGATAATAATCCAGCTAATGTTAACTATTGAAAATAATACGATTGTATTATTAGATACATAATATAAATATATTATAATAGGTACATACTTTGTAAAATAAAAACATTTTGGTCGTGCTCTATATTTATAGACAATTCTATTATATCTGTTGTACCATTAATGTTGTCATAAACTTTAATTTTTTTAAAAGATTACTTATTTCTAAGATTTTTATATTTTTTAGTTCAAATTATTTTCCAAAATATAAAGTTATTTGTTCGATAAAGTTAATTATTTAATGTATTCTGCTCACTTCTTAATTACCTACCCTTCCAATGTACTCGTATCAGCTAACGGACCAATTTCTTTTTCTTCATTCTTTCCGTCATCAGTGGTAAAATTTGAGTGGTCATAAAATTCATATTCAAAGAAATAGTAAATAGTTTTAGATTCACCTAGTAGCATAATACGTATAATAACCTTTCATGACCCAATTCCGATCAAAGGCATTAATTAGGGAGACAGAAATGAAGTTTAACTCACAACTCCAGTATTAACTATTTACTGTCAAGATATCCGCCCTTAATTTTTCAACTTCAAAAATTTCTGGTTCTATAGTTAATATAATATTTAGTATGAATTGTAAATAAAAATATTGAACCAGTTCAAAAAGCTGATATTAAATTCTTGTCCATTGTTTCAATTTTTTTTCACACTTATGTAGTTATTTCTGTTTGATAATTTAAAAATATATCCAACGAAATATAAAATGCGTTTGTATATACATATTTATGGTAACGTATGTAGAATTTGTTTTGTTATGTATTTATTTTTGTAAAATGTATTAAACCGTTTAAACGTAATAGATGCGTAGTTGTATTGGAATCTATTTAATATACCTATTAATAGGTGATGTATATTAAAACATAGGTTAAAAATAATTGTTAAATATAACATTGTTGAATTTATAAACAGTCATTTGTAATCTTCTAATAAAAATAGTACAACAGGCATGTCTGTATTTTAACAAAATATTAGTATAATTTATAAACGACATATACTACAGTTATATTTGAAAACACAAAAGCATTGCTTAAGATATTACCTACTACTGTAGAATGTTAATATATTACTTTGTTTGGGATTGACCACGTAAACCATAACATGTACCTAATCAGAAAATAAAGAATTAAGGTGAATATATTCATGCCCTATTTGCAGAGTATAAATTTGGTCGATATATTATGTGGTATATACAGTTTGTGGTACTAAGTCATGGGCATCTGCTACTACTAATGTTTGTACAAGTAAACGATATAAGCTGTAGTTTTGTTGATATGTGTTTTCAACCAAGCATTTGTTATAGTTTAATTATTGTAAAAATAATTTCAGCTACCAGTGTCTACATACAGTCTTATTAAATAATAATTATATTGTGTATGTATAATATTGCAAACAATTATAAAAAATACAATATTATATAAAAAGATTTTGTTTTATTTGTTACGACGAATCTATTTTATTATCCTAGTATTATTTTCCAAATTTTCGGTTCAGTTTTATTTTGAAACAATATTAATAAGTTGTTAATGAAGAAATAAAATTCGTGAAAATATATTGATTCTTTCTTAACGTTACGTTTACTATAATACGTAATATATCATTAATGTCCATTCAATAAATGAAAAGTACTTATTATTTATTATATTTCGGCCTTTTTGATTTTTCAGCTGGAAATTGGAAATTGTTGAACCCTAAATTGTTATGAAAGTTGATGACAGGTTGTATAATAAATTTACTACCGCACGTTAGACAGGCAACCCCTTGTAAATCAATAATAACATAATCAATACCACAATACCACCAAGTTGTACATTAATATTCATGTTATACGTAATTGAATAAAATCCCTCTAATATATGCGGAACCCTTCCATCAGGTGGGTACTTCCGCATTATTATACATTTTAGTTACAGGGAGTTGGAACCTCGTGACCTTTTAGTGTAGGTATATATCATTTGTAATTCATTAGTGTAATATTACAGTCAACTGAGATTAAGTAGTCATTTTAACGTGTGCGTATCAATTGTGCGTGTTGTGAACAGTGCGTGTTGCCAGTGATGACTTATGGATCTGAAACATGGTCGCTAACTATGGGCCTCATAAGAAGGCTCAGGATCACTCAGCGGGCGATGAAGAGAGCTATGCTCGGAGTATCCCTGCGAGATCAAATCAGAAATTAGGAGATCCGTAGGAGAACCAAAGTCACCGACATAGTTCAGCGAGTCGCGAAACTGAAGTGGAATTGGGCGGGGCACATAGTTCGACGAGCTGATGCTCGAAGGGGTCACAAGGTGCTGGAGTGGCGACCCCGCACCGGGAAGCATAGTGTTGGCAGACCCCCCACTAGGTGGACCGACGACATCAAACGAGTCGCAGGGAGTCGCTGGATTCAGGCGGCGCAAGACCGAGATCTGTGGAGGGTCATGCAAGAGACTTATGTCCAGCAGTGGACGTCCATAAGTTGAAGAAGAAGAAGTATCAATTGTTAGTGTGGAGATAGATATCAAACAATATGTTTATACCAAAAGTTAATTTCCATATAAATTGGCAGATTTATGCATAGTTAACAAGTTTAGTTCAAGTCCGGGCTCTGAACGATGGAAAGCTATGTAAAAAATATATACCTATTTAAAATATTCATGGCAAGTTTTCATAGTAAAAATAATTTCTTTAAAGTCCTGAAAAATAATTCCTGTGAGAAAATGTCACTAAAAAAACTAAGTAATTATTATTAACTAGCTTTTCCCCGTGGCTTCGCTCACGTTAAGTTCGGTTTTTCAACCCCCTATTTTGTCCTCTTAGGGGTTGAATTTTCAAAAATCCTTTCTTAGCGGACACCTACGTTATCATAGCTATCTACATGCAAAATTTCAGCCTGATCCGTCCAGTGGTTTGAGCTCTGCGTTGATAGATCAGTCAGTCAGTCAGTCAGTCAGTCAGTCAGTCATCTTTGCCGTTTATATATTTAGATATATTTAGATAACGTAACTTTTGAACCCCAGTTTGATATAATTATTTAAGTATACATAAAAATATGTCAAACTGGAGACTGTTCTTATTATGTGAGATAATAGATATTCTATATATGAGTATAAGAATATGATGTATATGTGAGCTAGTATGTGAGGAACCCTCTTAATTGGTACATTTGGGCCGAGAAGTGTGATCCAGATAGGGTGTAACCGCGTGCATTAGCGAAATTACCTGCGGCTTTATTATTTTCATTGCGACAACCCTCAGTCAACCCTGAGTCTTAGCCAGGCAATACACGTCAGGTTTTTTCATCCGATTGTCTGATCCGGTAGCCTGATCAGGCTACCGGAAGGCGTTGAAGCCATTACTTTGTATGAACAGTCAATACACGTCCGATCCGGTGGCCGGATCGGACGTCCGAGTCGGAAACGGGCGCGAGGCGTTTCCGATTTTACTGTCGGTCCGATTGTCTGAAGGCGCGGTCTACATACTTCTAGTATGAGACAAAATAGACATCCGGTTACTCCTTCCGATTTTGCCAGTCAGGGTTCCCAACTTAGGGCTTTTAGCCCCAAATTTAGGGCGGAATTTTGCTTATTGGGATTTTTAGGGCCCAAAAAATCTAGCGCTGACACTGTGTGGACGCATCGTTGTGGTTCGAATAATGGGCGAAAATTATGAAAAAAAAATAATAAAATAAAATTATTCATAATAATAAAATTATTATTATTATAAAATAATTCATAATAATAAAATTATTATTATTATGAATTATTTTGGATGTTTTAAATAGAAATGACTCTCAGTAAGTCTTGTCAAATTGATTCGATGAATCCAATAGCGACGTTTTTTCTTCTTTCTCTTTCCTCTCTTTAAAATTTCTGTGGTGGTGTCGTGTGGTGCGGGTTGTTACGTTCCCTCAAATATGGTTGAGCGAAGCAATGGCTGGATCCTGCGTCATGCTCGTGAACGGGTGCCACCAACGGGAATGGGTCTGCTTTTGCCTGCCTGTCTTAACATGTTTTGCATTTTTGAAACTTTATTGTGGAAACACTGTATACATAGCATAGCATTGTTAACTATTGTAAAAAAAAATTTTTTTGAAAAGAGCGACCGCCGAGTTTATTGCTGGCTCTTCTCGGCAGGAACGGCATTCCGAACCAGTGGTAGATTCATTGACGATTCAAAAGTACTTGTAAAAGTTTATTTGAATAAAAAATATTTCTGTTTCTATTAACTCGTCATCCATCTTCTTTTCTTCTGCTTTGCTCCAAACGCAAGCACTCGGGATGATAGCTCGGGAACGACTGAGTTCAGAAAAAGCCTGACGGAAAAATCGGATGTGTATCGAGTAAATACGATCCGGTAGCCTGATCAGACAATCGGAAACAAAATCGGACGTGTATTTCCAGGCTTAGGGTGGTAAAGTATGTGGAAATTTTGAAAACTACAATAATAATAATTTTGCTTTCCTAAAAGTAATAAATAAGGACATTCGTAGGAGAACCCAAGTTATCGATATACGAGTAGCTCATTGAGTCGCAAAGTTAGCTCATCGAGTCGTGAAACTGAAGAGGCAATGTTTAGGGCACAACCTCGAAGAACTGATAGACGTTGAGTCCAAAGGTGACCTCGCATCGGGAACCGCAGCGTTGGAAGACCCCCATTAGGGTAGTTGTATAGTCACGCTTACCATAAACGCGGGCTCGTAAGCGCGCTCCTCTGCATAACGTGGTTAGCAGTACGCACGGTTACGTATTGCCAACGTACCAACGAACCGCGCACGTTTTGCCATCAGCACGGATCAACTATGTAACGTTACAAGAAAACTATAGGCTCGTGGCTCGCGCGCTTGCTACCCGCGCTGGCGGTAAGCGTGACTATGCAATCAGCCTCAGGTCGATGCACGCGGACGAAGTCGCAGGCATCATCTAGTTGTAATATAATTTTTAAATCTTATTTGAGACATATAATAATACGTTTGGTCAGGTGGGAGGCTTCAGCTGTGTTTGTTACCATCCTACCTGCGCAACCGTGCCGCTACGATGCTACGATGCTACGATGCTATAATGCTACAATGCTACAATGCTACAATGCTACAATGCTACAATGCTACAATGCTACGATATCTTGAAAACTTACATTGGAACTTTTTGAATTAAAGTGACCTAATTACACTGTGCAATAAATTTATTTATTTCATGTAGGCCAACTTGTAGCTCTTATGACACGTCATAAATCTACCACCGGTTCGGAATGCAGATTCTGCTGAGAAGAGCCGGCAAGAAACTCAGCAGTTGCTCTTTTCAAAAAATTTTTTTACAATATCAAAATCAAAATCAAAATTTATTTATTTCATGTAGGCTACCCTGTAGCACTTATGATATGTCACAAATCTACCACCGGTTCGGAATGCAGATTCTGCTGAGAAGAACCGGCAAGAAACTCAGCAGTTGCTCTTTTCAAAAAATAAAATAAACTAATTTTACAATAAGTAATAAAAGTAAGCTAAGTATACAGTGCTTCCACAGTGAAGCTTCAAAAATACAATACATATTACAATCTAACACATGTCAGCATGGGAAGTCAAAGCAGACCCATTCCCGTTGGCGGCACCCGTTCACGAGCATGACGCACGATCCAGCCATTGCTTCGCTCAATTATATTTGAGGGAACGTAACAACCCGCACCCGTAACAAAACCACGCTATGCATACAGTGTTTCCACAATGAAGTTTCAAAAATCTGTGGGCAATGAGCGAAAAAGAATTCAAAAAGGTACATTGTTAGTAAATTTAAATGTATCTCTTCTGATTTCTTGTATTCTCTCTTGTATTGATCATCTGTATATGGATTGGTAATGTTATATTAAATTCAAATGTATTTAAACCGAAGTTACATGAATTTTTAGTTAGGTCACTATAATTCTAAAAATGCGATACTATTTTCATTAAAAAATCGTAGCTCTTTATATCGTATTCATATTAGATGATACTAATATCATCGTCAATGTTAAAAGAAACACAAAAGCATTGAATTAGAGCTCAAATTCGTGCATGTATTCGTATACGGATACGCACCAAATTAAAATCGGTTACACTGAATTTGTGACTTTACATCAATTTAAATTAAGTTTAATTTTACTTTCACGATAATGTTATCGAATACGAATACGATCAATCGAATTAAATCTACTAGCCCTACTGCTCTCATTTTCATACTGGATTTTCACTTACCATTCGGTGAGATATCAGTTAAGATATAAGCCACATCTTTATATTTAAAGCTCAAAAACGTTATTAGCTTATTGAAGCGTCAACTTCCTACTCGCAGTTAACTCA
Organism: Hipparchia sbordonii; assembly: GCA_038048805.1. Taxonomy (NCBI): domain Eukaryota; kingdom Metazoa; phylum Arthropoda; class Insecta; order Lepidoptera; family Nymphalidae; genus Hipparchia; species Hipparchia sbordonii. The sequence goes on from CM076098.1 coordinate 7,459,426, forward strand.
ATAACTTGTGCACTTCTGATCGTCTCAAGGGTCAACTTGACTACTAGAGTTTGCAGCTCCGTACCTAATTCTACTCTGGTCTCTAATGTAGCTTCTAGCATCTAATACATAATGAATTCTGTAGGTCAGTAAAGTGCTAATTGAAAGTAAAATGTATTGTGAAAGTGAAATTTTGTGCAGACTGAAGCTGCACGTTTATAATTCTTTGGTGCCAAGGAAAAAGGGATCAGAGTCATAAAACAGGATCTAATCAATCAAGAAAAAGAATAATTTGTTGAATTTGGAAAAGACTAAAAATTATATAATTTTGGAGCCAAAATACGAGTGTACATAATTTTTTATACTACATCATTTTATTGGGTTCCTGAAGGCTGACCAACAGGACCCATTTACTAAACCTCCGTTGTCCATCCGTCCGTCTACCTGTCTGACAGCGGGCTGTATCTCATGATCCGTAATAGGTAGAGAGTTGAAATTTTCAGAGAATGTGTATTTTTCTTGCTGCTATAAACACAAATAATGAAAATAAATTAAAAATTAAAGGGGGCTCCCCTACTAAAAACGTGTTTGTTTCGGCATTTTTGTTCAGAACCCTTCGTATGCAAATCCGACTCGCGTTTGGAAGACTGAGAAGTCTAGAATAGATCAATGTTCAAAAGTATGGCTGTAGGCTGTAAAACATGGATAAATATTATGTTAGACGATGTACCCTACATTTCTTTCTCGGCTTGGATCACAGGCTTGGATAGTATGGTTTGCTTACCAAAATCGATGAATAGTATACGAGCAAAAAAGAGTTAAGCAGCTAGTATGGATACCATCTCCAATACAAACCAATAGAACAATAGGTATGCATAATAATATGTCTGTCCAAGGAGCAACTTGCAAGCTATTGAGGCATTGAGAACAGGCGATTAAGGCGATTGTACATTTCCGAGCGTCCCAATAGAATGGCAGCGTTACTACAGAGTTTGCTTCCTACTCACTGTACTGAACAAATACTGCATCGAAATTGTGGGACTGTGAATTAGTCAGGAGGTAAGTTTCCCAATGTGCACTAACTCAATTTTTGGGCAAAATAATTTTTAGCACTTAATACCTGTAGATGCAGGCTAACTTTAAAAACGTTTAAACAATAAACGTGGTCAATTCGTAATCGCCCAGGATGCTAGAATGGTGACCTTCCACAGGAAAGTGCGGTGCTAGCAGAACCCTCACTAGGTAGACAGACGACATCAGACGAGTCGCAGAGAGCCGCTGTATACAGGCGGCGCAAGACCGCAGCATGTGGAAGTCCATACAAGTGGCCCAACAATGGACGTAATTGGTTCGGTGGGATGATAAAAAAGAACTTCGTGTTCCTGTTGGATGGAGCTACGCACATAAGGATTAAAGTCGCTTGAAAAGAAAAGCAATCGTGCTAAATAATAAATAATTTTCTTAATCTATGAAACAGCAAAAACATAGCCCATCCTGCTTTCCACGTCTCGAGTTGTAAGACAATATACGGTTGTCAGAGACGTAAGTAGATTATTGAGGCATCGCCGGGAATAGAGCTACGATAACCGAATATAGGCGTCCCAATAGAATTGCAGCTTGACTGCCAGAGTTTGCATCTCTGCTCACTCTACTGTACAAATAGTCAAAGGAAATTAGAGGACTGTAAATTAGACGGAGATAAACTTCTCAAAGCGTATCGGTGCCTTACTATTACACCCGCCCTACAGTTAATACAGTACAGTTAATGCGGTATCGCATTTCAATAAATTCTTCATTTGAATTACTACAAATGCCTGTATATCAATTAAGTAAGAACATTAAGGAAAAAAAACATACGGGAGATTAGAGATTGCCCAGTGCACGTAAGAGTCCAAGATTCAAGGAACTTTGGAGAAATGTTGACAATAGGACACAATTACTAAAAAATAATTAAACACGTTTGATCTTATCTTAATGTCAATTGGACGCTATGCATGAGACGTTGTACACGAAAGAACTGACAAAAATAAAATAGCAACAATATGACTACAAGCGAAGTCAACGGACAACTCTGTTGTGTATATTGTAGCCGGAAATCGGGTTATTCCCCGGACAGCGTGTGTCTGTAAACAGATATACATCAACATTTGACGTCTGCGTTTTATATTTGTAAAATAAATTTGCAACAATAGTACCAGCCTTCTCAAGTATAACATCTACCTACTAAAATTATCCCCTCACTCTCATTGTCCGACCAAAGAAAGATCAGGTGCAGGACGACGGCTTTACGTCTCTCCGAGGCACGTAGTTGAGTGGTGACTCATGACCATCTTCCTAACTCCGGACACTAGCCCGGGAATTTCTTGAAAAACCCAATACATTTCTGGTCCAAGCCGGGAATCGGACCCGGAACCTTGTCATCCATAGTAGAACATGCTAGCCAATAGAACAACGAGGCAGTTAGTAAGGATGTAGACAAGTACCTACTTACAATATGCAAAGCGCGCAAGTCAGTCATTGATGTATATCTGTTAACAAGCGCACTGTCCCGGGAGTGCCCGCCGTGCTGGACGTCCGGTCACAATCTGCATAACAATGCTGTCCGCAGTTTGTGCTGCAGATGGATGGTAATTGGCTCTAATCATAATTCATGTCTTAATGAAGTGAGATGACTGTTGCATAAATATAATCACGTTCCAATCGCGTAGCAGAATGTTATGTAATCTAAGGCCGTAGTTTGACTAATCGTCTGTAAGCACATTCTGCTGCTGCGCTATTGCCTGAGCGTCTAACCCTAGAGAGGTAGTTAGCAGGCTGCCATATCATTAATCGAGAAAAAACTTAAACTATAACCCGATTACGGGAAAATTGGATGTAGGTAACACTAACAACCGTCCTATTGATTTTATTCGTTTAACATACCTATATCGCCCGTGTCACCCGGACCATATTATTATGGTCCGGGTGACGAATCGATTACAATACGAAAATACATAAATGAAACATTCATACATAGTCTGTTGAAATGCTTTTTGGTTTTGTCGTAGCTGGGTAAAAAGAAGCTCAAACTATTCTGCGGCAGCCAAGAAATGATCAAGTGCCTTCTTCCGAAAGCTAGAGCCGCCCTTGAGCGTATGTATTATGTAAGTCTGAGTTTCTAAAAACAGACATTTGCTGAAAAAAGCGTAACGTAAAACCAGTTAAATATTGCCATACCTACGTAAGTGCGAGTTATAATCGCGCACTGAGGGTTCCGGATTGGATTCAAACCTGACGTCGATTTTATTGAACGCATTACGCTACGAATACGCTTTGACAGCTGTAGCTTTTCACTAAGTTAAACTAAATGCTTGAAATTTTCAGAACATTAAGAAATCTTTAACCATTTAAGCACTAAGCATTTAACAACTTAGTAGGTACCTCAAGCCGTTTCTGAGAAAAAGAGCCTTAAAACATGGACATATAAGGTTTCCATATTTTTCGGATCTCTAAAGAGAGTAAAATAGAAAATAGAATGTCCAGCTGTGTATGTCTAACGGATGATAAGAAGAGACTGAAAATATTTTATTTGCACAGTTAATTATATTCACGATAACGCTATTGTTGTGCGGTATTTTTGAGCTGCAAATTCACTTTTGAAAAGAAAAAGTGGTTTATTGTATTCTTAAACAAAGTTATTCAGCGCACTTCGCGCGCACATTGTGTGGAGGTATTGTGCCCGGGCCCAGGTGTTGCCCTTATCCATTCATCTAAAATAACCCTATGAATGTCAAAATTACTTAACTTTATTTCGCTCTTTTTACCGCATTATGCTTTTCAAAATAAAGAACAGACAGTAAAAAATGTTAGAAACGATACCATACCATGATTTTTATTCATAGTTACCATCAACTAGGGTATATATCCTTGGGAACTAATATTATGAGAAATTCAACAGACCTTTCTTCTATATTCATGAAACGCAATAATGACGTTTATTTAACTTTTTCCCGTTTTCACCAACGGTCCCTGACTTTTACAAGTTAGATGACGTTTTTTATCAATTTCGTTTTCACGAACCTATGAGGAACACCTAGGAGGCAATGACATTGAGTAAGGGATTGTATTCAGAGGCTACCTACGTAAATAGACTTTTACTTAGGGGATGATTTAGGATGATTAGGATTTAGGTCATAATATATATTTGAATAAAAAATTATATAAACTCTTTTAAATAAAATAAAAATATTATAGAAACTACATTTAAATACGTAATTAATAATTATGTATCGAATCTTTAAATTAAATCTAGGTACATCAACGCCTGATGAAAGTGTCGTGGAAATGACGGAAGTTAAATAATAGAATAGAAAAAAAATTATGCTTTTCCAGTGGTTAACGGACCACAAACTAACCAATTTGTGGAACAACCACGTTGCAGATTTTAGACAATGTTTATCCAATGTACGGTAAATTGCGTACTTACAGCGCTCGCTGCAGTGAATCGCTCGCGACCACAGGTATAATTAAGCTTTTAAAGTTGAATCTGATACCTAATTGATCAGCCACTAAAATGTTCGGCTTTTATGTACGCACATGGTAAGTGCAACTCAATTATTAGGTACCCACGTAAAATCAACAAGCATTAATGCCACAAAGTGCGCGTAATGCAACTTAGTGTTTATGGTTTGTATTAAAATTAGTTTGACAATGTTAATTTAGTTGATACTAGTTGATGCCCCGTTCGCGTGGATTAAGGTTTTGTGATTCCTGCGGGAACTCTCTTATTTTCCGGGATAAAAATTAGCCTATGTGTTATTCCAGATTGTAATCTCTGTACCAAACAGCCAAATCGATACAACCATCCAAACTTTCACATAACTAAATATTATAAATAGCATAGCACAGGATAAGTGTAATTATTATATTCCAAAACAATTTGTATTTCACAAATTGTTTTGGAATGTAAAATTAATAATTTTACATTATTTTAAAATAGCCAAAAATGATAGATAAATATTATAATATTTATGACTTTTTAAAGCCTCATAAGCCTAGGACTTATTTTAAAAATACTTGACCTCACTAAGCTTTAAAATTACTTCAGGGATAGTATGTTTTGTTCAAAGGCCCAGAGAAGGTTTTAAAATATTTTCTGTGAAAAGTGGAGTTCCGGATAACAATAGGGTTATCGCGAATACGATTAACTCGGATACTAATAATTGAGTTTTAAATAAAGTTAAGCCAACCGAGCTATGAAGGCTAAACTGATTGTTCAGTGTGTTTTTTTTACACTACAATTATTCATTTTTTAATTAAAATGTTACAATAAAACTTATAGCTAAACCAAACTAATTACTATACAGATCATGCCCGCGTGGAATGGTGCCAAGAACAAGTTTTATATTAAAGGTAATGTCTATCAAAGGCAAAAACAGTGTACCTGCTTATTTAAAGAGGATTTTTTTTTAATTCGGACACGGAAGGAATCCTTTGCGAGTTGGTCCTTCAGTAAGGAATACTTATTAAAAAAATAACTACAGTAAATATTAGACATTCAGCTTTGGAAAGGGGTATTTGGTTGCCTTCTCAATAGAGTTCTTTCGCTTGCAGAAAAAAATCTCACAGATAAGTAACACAGACAACGCTCTACGAAACTTTTTACTTATATGCTATTGTAAATCCAAAAGCAAAACAAAGATCGCCCTTTTGGGGCGATTTTAAAAACTGAACTCGCGGACACGGACGAATTTTCGGGCGAAAACTAGTCCTAAATAATACATTTAATATTATTTCATAAAACGCGAATTTTAGAAAAAAGAATATGTGAAATTTGCATCTCAATAACAGGGACATGAATATTTAAAAATGTTATAATATTTGCATGAGTGTTTTTCACGCCATGCCAAGCCATTATGTTTTACAACTTTCCATTTTAAATTTTATTACCTTAGGTACGTAATCAAATTTTGCATTTAGATACTAATGTTTTATAGTTTTGATGAGTAATTGAATAAAACTTGATTTAGTGTTGCCATAAACTATATAATCCAGGTTTGGTGCAAAACAGCGATGCAATCTGGTAATCTGACGCCTCTATCTATTCATACATTATATATTATGTTATTATTTACATGTCAGAATATTTATACTTTCACTAATTAATTATTTATTACCACCATACCAAGTTTCAGTAGTCTTCGTGGGTTGCGCACACAGACAGACAGACAAAAAATTAAAAAAAAATTGTTTTGGGCTCGATAATAAAGCATCCTCCGATTAAAATTTTCAAAATATATTTAATGTACAGAATTCTTCCCGTTACAGTTTTAGTACAAGTATAAATTGTCTACAAATTAATACAATTATCAAAAAAAAAACTTGCAATAAAATATTAATTTAACATTAAAAAATATTGTCATACTATCTAATTCCCTGATCGGTTTCTACACATCGTTCCGGAATGCTAAATCACTAAGTCTTTGACTTAAGGTTATTACTAACCACGACCAAAGTCTCTCACCAGACAAGTAATATTAAATTTAATAAAATAATAAACAGCAAGAAACAATAAAACAAGTTAAAACTTAGTTAAATTAACACCCGATCCGTCGAGAAGCGAGATAAACAAATCGATGTTACGAGAAATTAATGTCCCGATATAATTGAGTTGCACTTTCATGTACGTGCATAAAGGCCGCGTATTTTGATGATTGATCAATTAACTATCTGATCTCATTTTAAAAGCATAATTACCGACAACACGCTTGTTTGCCACAGTCTACTATAATTAAGTAGATATTGGACCAACGCAGTTTTATCTAAGCATACAATATGAATTTACCTAAATATTAATATCACTAATAAGCTTCCTCGCTTTGTCTCTGCACGGATATTTTAATTATAAATTTCTTAACGTTAAAGTTTATATCGATAAAATCCAATTAAATCCCTTCAATAATTTTAATATTATCGCTAAAAGATAGATGATTTGAATTCACAGGTAACTGCTACGGGTACGGTAATCGACACAAAATATATTTACGTAATATATAAAAGTTTCAAATAATATTTAATTTCATGACTCTACCATCTAATTCTCTGCTGCAGTCTCGGTAGATGTACTTAGTTGAAACTTCCCAAACCAACTTTGACAACTTTCCAAAAAGTCGATCTTTAAAATATCTTTAAAAGCTAATTAAGCGAAAATCAAACTCGTTAGTATCATGTGCCAGAGAGCAGACCACCACAAGGTAGAGCAATCATGAAAGACTTATTTATTTCAGTGAATTTAATAACATCTTACTTTTCACATACGATTAAAGAAAAATCGTATGTGAAATCGTATGGTTAATAGCAAATGTGGTTCTTTTGTTGAATGCCGGCACGTATCGTCCCGCGCCGTGTCGCGACGGGCGCACTCATAGCATCACTTGAAAAAAATCCATGCACTTAGTGCTGAAATAAGCGCGGCTTTCGACCGCATTCACTTTTAGCGATGTAGTTTTTCTCCTTTTACACCCTCCACACCCATTCTCCCATCAACATTGCCCGTCTCGCTCGCGCCAGCCATAAAACTAACTCTGCTTTGTTCACTCCAACATTCGTGACACAAAGCAATATGTGAGTTGACTTCAGTGAAACGGTTCTTGTTTGAGTTGCGATTTAATGCCTCCTTAAACTGAGATGGTTTACGGGTTAACCCGGCTGAAAAGGTTGAAAGTATCAGCAGTTATTTACTTTTTGGATCGTTCCAATATAAACTTTAAATCCTTTGAAGACACTCGCGCCATTAGACAGCGAAATGAATAAACTTTTTCTATAGACAGATGAACATTAAAAGATCATTCGATTTAAAACTTTAAATTATATTTTGGGATTAGTTTCACAATCTGGACATAAAATCAGAGAGTAAAATAAGTTTCTTAATATTTCTTTGTTACTTTAGTAAGTTCATTAGAATCTCCATTCTATTATTATGACTTTTAAATTGTACTTTCTATTTAAAATATTAATTATACATATATGTAGCAAAACGTGTACATTTGAGAAGTTATCATGTATTATAATCATCTAACATTGATGTGTTTCCTAAACTGAACCAGATCAGATTGGACCGTATCTTCCAATTCCCAACTGATTGAAACTTTCCCTCATCTCAAAACAATTTGGTGGGAAAAGTGGTGAGATTAAGAGCTAATCTATATTTGCCGATGAAACAAGCATCAGTGGGGCCACAACTTGTCCAATTTACATGACGAAGGTGGCGATATCGCAAAAGAAAGTTCCCGACAACTTTTATCAGATCCCGCCCTCAGCGCCTGATGAGTTGTACTGAACTTTATTTACCATCCCTAAGCGGTGATCCAATTTCATGGAGACAGATCTCAATTAATATTATTTATGATTTTAACACCAAATGATGAAAAACGTATTATTAGCTCAATAGCCCTACGGTTAAATGTGCGGACTGATAACAGGTTTGGCAAGTTTGGTCCCCATCCTTTGCACTATTGTTGTATCTAGCTTTTGAGGGGAGAGGAGGATATTAGTCATGTTAAGCTTAACTAATAATCTTTTAAGAAAAAATATGAACACAAAAATATTTCATACCACACTTTATAGTACTAAAACAATCTAAAGTTACAATTCATAATAATTTTAAACGCAGGAATCAACTCTGTCTTTATTCGAAAGTATTTTAATTAAATAGACTCTTCGAGAAGTTTATTTTCTTGAAATTCTAAATGGATGGTGTCAGATTACTTTTCTTTGGTGTGAAACCATAAAAACTAAACGTCTTTAGTTAAGTTCTTCCGAGAACCTCTTACATTTCTATTTTTAACTAATTAAATTACTAATAATAAATAATCCTAATTTAGAAAATGTTAGGTACATTTTCTTATTTCCTGAACAATCAAAACGTGAGATCACTTTCATTTTGAATTAATGAAAAATGAAAAATATGAGCAAAGAATTAATATACATAAAAAATAAATTAAATATTTAATATACTCTTAACCGTATCCTCTCTTCCTGGTAGAGATCTCTTCTAAAGATAAGCTTCCTACTCCACCAACTTTTCTTCTATCATTTATATCATGCGTTGTTTGGTACAAAATAAATATATTATTTCACTCACTGCCAAATAAAGAAAACGACTCCATATAATGTTGACACTGCTCCCGAAGTGACTTCGTGAGACTAGGATTAGGCAATTCCTAAAGCCGACTACGTATTACACGAAGAGATTTAAACTGAATTAGCCGTTCGATCGGAAAATTGGAATGCCACACAGATAATTACCTGACACTCACAGAAAAGGAAGTCTCTTAGAAACGAGATTCAAATAAGCGTGGTCGAAGGAGCAAGTCGGGCGAGTGGCCCGTGCGGCCTTTATCACGAGAGAAATAACCGATAGAGCCGATATCTCTAGACGACTGCAATTGGAGTCGGATACAGACACGATCGGATTGAGCTTCGATCAAAAAGGTGAAAGATAATAATTGGAGTCCTAACCTAACCTAACCTAAATTCAATTTACATGTTTTATTACTTCTAATCGAAAACGTAAAATGGAAACCTGAAACATAAAACGATTACATTGATTCCGAAGTTGTTTCTGTTGTTTTATTAAGTAATTAATTTAATCGTTGATTTTAATTAATTTTTACTTTCAACTTCATCATGACGTCTATATTCGCATGGATATTGTTGTTACAAACTAACTTGCACCATTTTTCAAATGGTAAGACAAAAATATAATCGAATCTCATATAAGTTTCAATTAAATTCTCGTCTTAAAAGTATGAAGAGATAATTAATCGTATTTTGTTAGCGCAGAAATTTCATATGCACTACATGTGGGCGCATACTTATAAGGCATTCTACAGACTCCACGATTTGGCTACCTCCTGGCACCAAGCGCGACAAATGTGCGAAGCGGAAGGCACGATGCTTCTCATTCCAGACACGCTGGATGAAGTGGAAAACTTAAAGCTGCTCATGAGCAACATGAAGGCTCATTACACGGCCATATTTGTTGGAATACACGACTCATTTGCAGTTGGCAACTTTGTTACTGTGAGGGGTGAGTTTGAAAAATAGTTTGATATTGTAGAAACATGTTATTTTAAAACCTAGGTAAAACTTTACTAGAATGCAATGACATACTTTTAATCCTTTATAACCCTACTTATTCGAATCTTCTTCTTCTTCTTCATCAACCAATAGACGTCCACTGCTGGAAATGCACTCTTGCATGGACCTCCACAGGTCTCGGTCTTGCGCCGCTTGAATCCAGCGGCTCCCTACGACTCGTTTGATGTCGTCGATCCACCTATAGTCTGATTTTTAATTCCGTGGAATTCTGACGTATCTTAATGTTACCAGAGATTTAAAAAATCCCACAAAAAAGATAATAAATTGAAACTTATACAAATAAAAATCAATGGCCGCAAATAGATATATGACAAATGCCTGACAGATAGTTTGGGGTAAAATCGAACGACAGGTGGTAATACTGTTTTTCATACAAATAACTCGCTCTATTTATAAAATGACATCTGTCAGAATTCCACCGAATTAAAAATCAGACTATAGTAGGGGTGTCTGCCAACACTGCGCTTCCCGGTGCGGGGTCGCCACTCCAGCACCTTGGGACCCCATCGATCATCAGCTCTTCGAAATATGTGCCCCGCCCATTTCCACTTCAGTTTCGCAACTCGCTTAGCTATGTTTTCGAATCTATTGTAGATAATATATTTCCTTCCATATTTATTTTGTTACTAGCAATCTCCCGCGACTTGATCCACGTTGAATTTACATTCTTTTCAAATAGTTTGTTTACTAGAACTTATAGGGTTAAAGAAAAATGGCCACTCGGATAAGTAGAGGCTTTTCGATTTTTGTTTAGATAATATTGTGTAAGTATAAATCATGGAGGATAAAACCAACGTATAAATAGATTACAAATTATCTCAGCAGGCATTTTTTACCGTGAGGGGCGAGTTAATCCAATGAACATTCCATTTCCTAAATTCGAGAAATTTTGATTGCGTGGCATTCGCCTACTGAATGACTAGGCCGTACAGTGATTTCAAGTCGTTAATACTGATGTATTCGTTATTATTTATCTTATACTGTATTCCCAGGGGAACCTATAGCCGGCACGGTCCTAGAACTGTTGTGGGCCGAAGGTCGACCAGACAATCTGAATGGTTCGGAACATTGCGTTGTTATGACAAGAGAGGGACTTTTTGATGATCGTCCGTGTTCAAACATCTATCCATTTGTTTGTAAGATATTGGGCAATGAAACGAATTACAATGAAGATTGCGATAATTTTGATTTAGGTTTGTGGACTTTTTGAAATGGATATACCGACACATAGTTTTTGTAGTTTCACTGAAACCGTGAATTTTATTATTCCAGTGCGTATTACACACTTGAATTTCATTCTTAACATATTAATATTACAAACGGAAAAGCATGTGTTTGTGTATGTTTGTTACTCCTTCACGCCACAAGGAATGAACTGATTTGGCTGTTTGGAATAGAGATAGCTTATGTACGGTTCAGGACCGCACAGTAATAAAACTGCTTGAGTAGAAGTCTAAGGGCCTATTTCACCATCTTCAAGTAAACTTAATTGACGAATAAATTTGATGTTTTGACACATTACCCATACAAAAATTGTCAAAATGTCAACTTTATTTGTCGGTTAGAGTTTACTTGGAGGTGGTGAAAGAGGCACTAAGTTTATTGACCTCTACTTAGACTAATAATAACCAAATAGCAATAATGTGAGCGCGATGCGATGTTACGAGTATGTACACTAATGTATGATTAAATGAAAAGCGTATTTATAATAAAGCGTGAATGATGACTGGGCGAATTGTACGGTTTCGACATAGACCGTACAGCTTATAAGTACCCAGGGTTAACAAATAGGCTACGTTTTATCCCGGAAAATAATCTCTTCAAGGAACAAAGAACGATAGACTATCAAACATATACATAACACATAGAACAAAATAAAGTATTATTTTTCAAACTCTTAAACTTTATGATTGGTTCGATTTTAACTCTTCTCAGATTACGCTCGACATCAAACAATAAGTGGTAAATGTTACAAGTTTCACTCTGAACCGTTGTCTTGGCATGACGCCTACTTGGCGTGCAAGCTGGAAGAGGGACAGTTAGCTATTATAAATTCAGCCGAAGAAGCTAATATCGTTGCTGGATTTCTCGGTGATAATTTAAACGGCAATACACCTGACCCCAACATTTTGTACCTTGGATTTAGTGATCTGATGTTCCCATATCAGTACAGGACAATTTATGGTAAGTATTACATCATCATCATCATCATCAGCAAACGCATTTATGGCTATACAGCCACGTAAACGCAATTTGTACTAATAGAGACTATGGTATGCCAAGAATGACAAAAGAGATCCGATCAAAGAGTATTTAGTAACCCCAGCACGCCGTTTCATACTGTTGTATGAAACGGCATTACATTACAACGCTCCTGCAATATTTAAAAAAAAAAAAAAAAATGTTTTGCAGGAGCGTTGTAATGTTCCAAATTCAAAAAACGCTCCTGCAATGGATTTGATTTTCCTTGTCCGACAATTCGATACTTCGCATGTTCTTTTTTCGAAAATAATGACAATATTTCCATGCATGTTTGAGAAAAAAATATTTAACAGGTCAAACCCTAGATGAAGCAGGCTACGCATCATGGATTCCTAATCAAGAAAATATAAAGCAACAGAAGTCTAAACGCTGTGGAGCTATTTCTAGGACTGGTTTTCTTCTCATGACGTTCTGTGACCAACCTGCGATGTTCTTGTGTGAAAGAATTCTTAACGTAACTTTAACTTCAACTTCAACTTCAACTTCAACTACAATTACGGAAACCGCACCATTAACATAAAAAATAAATAACTAGTTAAATGCGAGTCGGACTTGCATACGAAGGGTTCTGTACCAAAAAGCGCCGAAAAAAAACACTTTTCTAGTAGGGTACTTAATTTTTATTTTTATTATTTGTTGTTATTGCGGTAACAAAAATACACATTCTCTGAAAATTTCAACTCTCTACCTATTACGGAACATGAGATACAGCCCACTGTCAGACGGACGTACGAAGGCTCCGTAATAGTCCCATTGGTTACCCTTCGGGTACGGAACCCTAAATAATCGACTGAAAATAATATAATCTGTTGCCCTAGTGATCGATATCATGAAGTAAATATAGGTTAATAACAAGTACAATTTATTTTAATAACAGAAACCTATTAGTCGGACTGTCACAGTTAATTGATAGTTTGATGCCAGAGTGACGTCATCACCCAAATTAGTGTTAGTGATGTCACTCATGACCTCTCATCGCATTTATGGCTATGCAACCGACAGGCAGCAGACGTTTGACATTAATATGCGTGCAATACACATTTAAAGTCAGCGATGTGCGTAACTCAATGAATTGCAACTTTATAACTGCAAAATAAAGTTAATAAGCGTGAAATGTTTTGTTTATATTTTTACATCCTACATTTTTTTTAATTAAGCAGTTTATAATTTTAGATAGAATACTAAGTAAATAAAAGGTTTACATTTTAAAGGTCCTACATTTTTAGATTTTTGCATGTTAAATCCATATTGATACGACCCTGTAGCTCTACCTACCACTATGGCAGAACAACGAGAACATCATGATTTATGTGTACATAATTATGTATTTAAATGGCTAGAACTCCAGTAAATATAAACCGAAGTAGGGAATCTAATTCCACATTGAAACCTTAACCCCGCAGACCCGCGGGACTGAGATCATTAACCCCGCGGATTCGCGGGACTTGCGGCACCGCAAACGATCACAATTTTGGTACTAACACAGTTGTGTTGTGTTGGGCTAAAGCTAGTTTGTCATATAATACAGACAAACTAGCTTTAGCCCGCGGCTTCGCTCACGTTAGGTTCGATTTTTTAACCCCCTATTTAACCCTCTTGAGGTTGAAATTTTCCAAAATCCTTTCTTAGCGGATGTCTACGTCCTAACAGCTACCTGTATACCAAATTTCAGCTCGATCGGTCCAGTGGTTAGAGCTGTGCGTTGATAGATCAGTCAGTCAGTCAGTCAGTCAGTCACCTTTGCCTTTTATATATTTAGATATATTAGTTCTGGGCGAACCACTAGGATTATCATATACCAACTTTAATACTAAATAAGTACCTAATAAGTTTGTTAAAATTTTTTGACGATAACATGAGTTATTTTATAAACATATTGTCTTAAATATATCTATTTTAATAATTAAGTTTGTTTGTATAGAGTAATTTGTATCACTGAGGGGTGAATGTGAATTGGGGTAAACTAAGTTATTTTCTATTCAATTTAACTAACGTTTCGAATTTTATTTATAGGTTTCAAATTTTAATCTAAATTACTCTAACTCTATTTTTGATAATATTCACCAATATAGTATAGACTGCAATAAAATATTCTGATAATATATCAAATATTGACTCATTCAATTCCAAAGTAATAATATCCTGACAACTTGAAACCAAATAGAAAATTTCTTGGAGCATTTAAAGCGTTTCTAGCCGAAGTCTCTAGTTAAGAACTTAGACTTCTGATATTCGCACGAAATTATAATATCAAAGCTAAACAATTACCCCGTCTGCTCGATTATTCGCAACTTAAATATTCCGTACCAAAAAGTTAACGTACGAACTTGAACAATTAAGTTAGTTCAGAACGAGGTAGTTCATGATTAGAAGGATGTCCGTTATCCTCGCTCGCGGCGACTGTCCAAAATTGTTTCTAACAAATCAAGTCTACAACGTGTCCAAAATTTACAATACATGCAGAAATTCTAAGTTTCTCTATAGGTTTCTCTAACAATAAATATATGGGGCCATACTACCTGTAGGAGTAGAGAAGGCTGTATATTTTTTCAAACTAATTTTATACACCTTAAGGTCAGGCTTAGACTACAAGTGGTCAAGGATACCGTCTTATTTTATATTTGCATTTCTACAACCTCGGTAAGGAAAAATTTGTCGCTCTCACACTTCAATGCGAATCAAAAGAGATATAAATATTCTAGATCATTACGATATCATTACAAGTTTATATTCGTCGGTTGGAACGGCATTCCGAACCAGTGAAAGATTCTCTTGACGAATGCAAAGTACCTACTTTAAAAGTTTGCATATTAATAGAATACTTTCTGTTTCTATTTTATTCTATTGTTATACCGTACATATGTTCATAAATCAACGCATATTATTATTATTAAACCTATATCACTAACCCTTTGAGGTGTGATGAATGGCCACATCACCGCACATGGTTTCGCAGAAATATTAATTAGCATAAAGCATCGCCTGACTGTTAATGCATTTTGCAATAATAATAGTACGTTGATTCGCTGAATCGACATTAATCGTTTGAAAAATACCTTTGTTTGTAACAAAAGCTTATTACACTTGTCATTAAAATATGAAATACCTAAATCTATACAAATAAATGAAATTGAAGTAACTGTTTGTAATATTAAAAGAACAGCTTTGTTTGTTTTAGCATGAAAGTAAATGCGGTTCTTATAACAAAAAAGCATTTTTTTTTTAAATTTTTGTCTATCTATCTGTCTGTTTGTTTATTCTAGCTAATCTAGGGAACGGCTGGTCCGATTTTGACGGGATTTTTACTGGTAGATAGCTGATGTTATCGAGAGTAACTTAGGCTACTTTTTTAACCGACCTTTGAAACAATGAAGAGAAGATTATCTCCGTGATTTCTAAACCGATTTGCGTGAAGCTTTTTAGTCGATACAAAAACTTTGCGAGATGGTCTCATAAAGACTTCGGGTTCCAACTCGTCAATCCTGGTGCTGAAGTAGTACTGCCCACCTAAACTGTGGGGATATAGAACTATTGATTATGGATAGTTATTATATAGGTACCAAGTAAAGACTACATCGTTAAATTTCAGGATCCATCTCCTATATTCTGATGTTGCAGGGGTTCTTCCCATCTAAACTAGGGATTTAGGAACTGTGGATTTTAAAGACGCGGATGACATTGGTCTGGTGGAAGGCGTCGGCAGTGGCTTGTTACCACCCTACCGTGACGTGCCGCCAAGCGATTTAGCGTTCTGGCACGATGGCGAGTAGAAACCGATTAGGTATAGGTTGAATGTTCACTGCCATAACCCTTCCAATTTAAACCGCTACAATCTTAGACTGCATCATCACTTACCATCAGGTGAGATCGCAGTCAAGGACTATCTTGTCATCGAATAAAAAAAAGACAAGATGTGAACCTTGAAACAACAATAGCCAGCAGAATTTATGCAACGTTTATCGTGGATTAGTTACGTGGAAGGCACAATGGAACGACAAGGTCTGACTGTTATGAGTGATCCTTTTATTTTTAAAGCTCCCACTAAAATGTTTTGAAAGGACCGATTTTACTTTACCTCAGCCCCCGCGACCCAGCCCGCACTACTCGACGCCGCCTCCTATTGTATAAGCAACTACAATCGCACATTATTGTTTCGACGACGGTATACCGTATTCCTTTTTATTCCGGCCTCCATGCAAAACCGTATCTTTGCACGCTTCAGTAATGGAAATGAAATTAAAACCGCTTTTAGTGGGTCGTATTGTTTGCGCGGTGACTCGTACCCGGGCGAACACTTAAGAGTAGCACTAATTCACGCTAAACTATTTCTCAAAATAGTATTTTCATGGCGTGGTGCAAATTTTCATTACACTAGCTTTTGCCCGCGACTTCGTCCGCGTAGAGTTAGGTATTTCAAAATCTCGTATGAACCGTCTGTTTTTCCGGGATAAAAGGTAGCTTGTCTCACTCTCCAAGTCCTCAACTATACTCATGCGAAAAATCATGTCGATCCTTTGCTCCCTGGCTGCATGATAACAAGTAAATATGAGTAAGGATAAACGTGACTTGGTCGTAGTTTCACTTTAAAAGCATTAAGCTTTGTGAATACAAATATTATAATCAACATCCTGTATAAATTTAGCCTATCGTGAGTTGTAGTATTCAATTCATATTTGAATATAAAGTGGCTATAATATTCTCATTGCGAAATACTGGGTGCGCCAGAATTATAGAATTTACACAACAACACAACGTACAAACTGAACGTACACAGCAACAAAATTCCAAATCTAAGGCCAAGAACGTACTTGTAAGGCGAGGTCTAGTGAGATAGAATTAATATTCATTTTAATAGAACTACATAGAAATATGAGGTATGTATATTAGCATAGCAGCGGTATATAAAAATGCGGCTAATTTCATCAAATAGGTACGAATACGATAAACCGAATTAAATCTTATACTAACCCTACAGGATCGACGGCTTTACGTGCTCTCCGAGGCAAGGGGATGACTCATCGCCAACTTCCTAACTCCGGGCAAGCACTGAGACATTCTCATCAGAAACATCCAATACATTTTTGGCCCGACCATGGAATCGAACCCGGGACCTCGTCATTCGCAGTCGAACTTGCTAACCACTAGACCAACGAGGCAGTTAGTTAGTAACGTAGTAGGTAGATACTTATATACGCTCATAATATACTCATAGGCTTATACATGTGCATAAAATGTATCAACGCCTTTAAATCTTCACTGCTGGTCACTGCTGAGTCACACCTAACCATCTAAAGGAGACTCGTATGCTTTTTTTTTATTCAATGTCAAGATAGTCCTTGACTGCGATCTCACTTGATGGTAAGTGACGATGCAGTCTAAGATTGTAGCGGGCTAACTTGGAACGGGTATGGCAGTGTAAATTCAACTCATACCCCTAATCGGTTTCTACATGCCATCGTGCCGTATCGCTAAATCGCTTAGCGACACGTCTTCGACGGTAGACAAACGAAATATTCCTATGTTTCGTAGTAACGTAGTAAGCAGGTACATATACATAGTAAAACTATACTCATAACATACTCGTATGCTTCTTACATGTGCATGCTTATCGCAATGCCTTTAAATCTTCGCCGCTGGTAACTGTTGTGTCAGAGGATACTTACTCGTATTCGTAAAAAAATGTCAAGACTTAGAATGTCATAATATTACACATGGTAATCGGGAGACCAATACCACACCACATTTTCTTTGAATAGCGTTACCAGCTTAGTTTAGGATATTTCCGTCCGCAGGTCTGTATAGCTGCACTGCAAATCATTAGCTGGATAGAGACTGCGGCGGACCACACTCGCTGTTTGCATTTGTAATTAATACACTGTTTGCACTCTTGATTTACGATACCGTACACTCCTAATGTGTTAATAGCTTTGATAATTACTAAGTTGAGAATAATAAAACAATGGACCGTGTAAAATTTTAATTTTTGCGTTAGAAATACTGTTTGATATTATTCTACGTAATTAGTTGACTACAAAATAAAATCTGCGCTATAATAAACTTTGTAGAGTTATTTTGTGCGTATGAGGTATTTTCCGCGGGATTTTCATAAATCTAATTCCACGATAACGAAGTAGCGCGAATAAACTAGATGTACAACAATGTACAACAATAACGTTAGATTAGCAACAAGTTTTTTTTTTGCAACATTGAAAAAAAAAAATCTAAAATTAATAAAGCATCGCACGCCAGTTCCTGAGGCGTGCCACCGTTCATTTTGCTATGGTAAAAAATTATACCCTCCCGTCCTCATCGTTGGCGTAACTTCGTATCGTCTGAGGGCGTGACAGTTCGGTGATTTGCATTTTTAGCGAGAGTACAAAGACGCACGTCTCTCGCAGACAGATTGTGCTCGAGACGAATGATGCTCGTGAACATCCACGACCTCTAGCCCCCGATGTTTTTGGTTAAACGATCCGCTGTGATTTGTGTTGCATAATTTTGCTTGGTGCCTGGTATATTGAGTTTCAGAGAGCACGATATCAACACTTTGCTCGTAAATAACCGTGCTAGCATAATGTTGAAGCAATAGCCAATCTGGCTGCGACGGCCGATTCCATCAATGATAACGGTCCAAGGAGGCCAGCCATAAACATTGTATAGGATCTTTATAGGATAGGTGTTATACTTCTGTGATTTCGGTTTTCTTTTGATTTATCTGAGCACTTGTAATATAATGGTAAGAATATGGGAATAATGCCCATGATGGAATGATGGAAAGTTTCAAGCTGCATTGTTTTGCTGAAAGAACTCTTCCCCATGTTCACCTCATGGTGCGACTTTGTCAACATCAACCGAGGTATCCTAACTCACTGGACTGGTATCCTAAACTAGTACCCATCGTCAGGTGAACTATCTTCGAGACAAATAACTGCACATACAAATCAATATTAGTATTCTTTCATAATAATAGGTACATTAAACCTTGGAATATAGTATATTACTAGCTAAGATACTTAAATACCTACTATAACAGACAAAAAAGCCTATATATAAGCCTGTATAAGCGAGGTATAATATACATAGTAGGTTATGTATATTGCTCTTACTTTATTGCATAAAAATCCTCGCGGACGAATCGACTAGAAGTTAAGTGTACATACTAATGAATTCGTCTGTGGGATCTCTTTCATTTTCCGGTGCTTAAAGTAGCCTAAAACCGTCCTTGTAAAACAGTTTTTATCAAAATAGGATCTGGCGTTCCAAAGGTTAGCCCGGAAAAACATAATTTGTGTTTGGGTAGTACCTACTATTGTTCAGATAATCATAAATAACCTTAACAAGGGGCAAATATTATATTATTGATATTTCAAATTTATTTATACGAGTATCTATATAGATGCATACCCATAGACATCACAGAAATTGAAAAAGATCCTTGCTACGGAAGATACTTTATTTTAAGTAAAACTTATTTATATATTTTTTTGTTTATTATTTTAGCAGCGAGAATATTATTTTAAAGCATACATAATGCGCAATAAATTTTTAATATTATTGCGTCTCACGTTCTCCAAAAGCAATAAAAATCTAAAACTTAGTTTTGCGTGGAAAGTTTTGCTTGGTTTTCAGCTTACGCGGCCCGAGTGGAGTGGAGTGGAACGCAACCCCGAGCCGCGCAAGGAGCGGGCGTGTGCGGAATGCAAAATAAGGAGGAGATTAAAAACTACAACAAAACGTCAATAACATTCCCGCTTGAGATGACATTTTGTGGGCAAGAAGCTACGATCAATAATGTACAAGATAATATTATGCAGCTCCTTGCAAACTTTCTGAGAAAACCTACTTATGAGCTGAAGACGTTCAGCGCTAAACATAAATTTATGGACGTGAGAGAAATATTTTCTGCCTCAGGTAACTTCTTCTTCTCTTTTCTCAACAGATAACAGATTTGTCCTTTGTCTATAACTGGATATAGGTAGGTCTCTTGAATTCCCCATGCCTCGGTCTTGCGCCGCCTGTATCAAGCGACTCCCTGCCACCAGTCAACCTAGTGCAGGGTTTATAAACACTGCGCTTTCAGTCATAATTGACACTATAAAGTTATACAGGTGTGATAAAATCATTGAAAATTACTAACAGCGCAGCGTAAAGCAACTGTTTAGTTGCTGTATCCGAAATAGAACAATCAAATTATTTTAAATACTAGCGGACCCGACAGACGTTGTCCTGTCTTAACTATGAATATTGAAACTCCCCTTTTTACCCCCTTGGGGAGAGAATTTTCAAAAAATGTAAAATACGTAATTCTTTATTTTTGATCAAGAGCCAAAATATCAAGTTTCATAAACATAACTTGAAAAATAACTTGAAGAACGAAGGACTATCATACAAACATTCAACCCCTATTTAATCCCTTAGGGGGTAGAATTTTTAAAAACTGTGAAACACCTACTTTTTTGTTTTCAATTTAAAGCCTAAGTACCGAATTTTATGGGTATAGCTTGAAAAATAACGGAGTTTCATACAAACTTTAACCCCCCTTTTTACCCCCTTGGGGGGAGAATTTTCGAAATATGTAAAATACGTAATTCTTTATTTTTGATCAAGAGCCAAAATATCAAGTTTCATAAACATAACTTGAAAAATAACTGGAAGAACGAAGGACTATCATACAAACATTCAACCCCTATTTAACCCCTTAGGGGGTAGAATTTTTTAAAAGTGTGAAACACTTACTTTTTTGTTTTCAATTTAAAGCCTAAATACCGAATTTTATGGGTATAGCTTGAAAAATGACGGAGTTTCATACAAACTTTAACCCCCCTTTTTACCCCCTTGGGGGGAGAATTTAAAAAAAATGTAAAATACGTAATTCTTTATTTTTAATCAAGAGCCAAAATATCAAGTTTCATAAACGTAACTTGAAAAATAACTTGAAGAACGAAGGACTATTATACAAACATTCAACCCCTATTTAACCCCTTAGGGGGTAGAATTTTTAAAAACTGTGAAACACGTACTTCTTTGTTTTCAATTTAAAGCCTAAATACCGAATTTCATGAGTATAACTCGAAAAATGACGGAGTTTCATACAAACTTTAACCCCCCTTTTTACCCCCTTGGGGGGCGAATTTCGAAAAATCCTTTCTTAGTGCTCGCCTACGTCATAAAAGGAACCTACTGTCAAAATTTCAAGTTTCTAACTTCAGTGGTTTAGGCTGTGCGTTGATCGTCAGTCAGTCAGTCAGTCAGTCAGTCAGTCAGTCAGTCAGTCAGGACAAGCCTTTTTATATAATTATAGATTATTTTATCCTTCCGCACTGCAATGTATCGTAAAAACATTGTCATGTTCAGATTTGTCTCGGTCTTTTTATGAGGTAGGAAACAAATTGAAATTGACTGCAACGCCGTTCAAGAATAACATACGGAAGTCGTCCTGGACACTTGATCACATGAATTTTTAACGCTCCAGCCGCCAAAAAATGGAGCAAAGTATTTCCAGTTTTGGAAACCATTCGCTTATCGATTTCGTGTGACTTTAAAGAAATTTAGAACTATAAATATTCTCTAAAGCTCGAAGACAATGCATCTATTTTCATCCGTCTCTGTTTATTTTATTAACCACTGCAGCTCAGCTCTTACCTTCACGTTATATAATAAAAATAAAGTAGGATATATACTGTGGTCCAACTTCAAATCAAACATTCTTAGTATCAGTCTTAAAATAATTAACAGTTTTCATGTGTAAAATGAGGTACAACGTCTCAAAAAGTAAAGGTACCTGGTTACTTATCTAAAGTTCTCATGTTTTCTGTTTATTTTGCTTGTTATTAAATTTCCTGGATTTCATGAATTATACAAAATGCTAAAATGAAAACCTTTTTTTTTCTTTATACATTCTATATTTAAATAAGGCCCTTCTTGTAGTTACTTTTATTCAGTACTGTAGTATATTATTAACATATTTATAATTTGTGGAGAGTTAGCACCCTACTCAGTTTCAAACTTAGTTAGGAGTTAACGGTTTGATTAGTTTTACACAAAATAAGTGTAATTTAATCCGACGGAGATCAAGTAAATGCTCCAAACTTTTAAAATTGCATTATTTACTAAGACGTGAACATTAATTAGTATTTCCACTTGGAAATACTAAGTAATGTTCATGTCTTAGCTGTTCATGGACGACCAGCCTTGGAACAGCCTTGGAAATACTTACTTAAGTAAGTAAGAATTTCCAAGGCTGGTCGCCCATAGACAGCTATCGCCTGATCGAATAGGTACTTCTTTTCATCGGGTCAAAAAAGGTCATAGAGTCTAGCAGTGCCCACACCTTGGTTAAAGAATAAGCACAGTCATCAAAAGTGTTGGTAGATGTAATTTAGTCTCCACCTAACTCCTGAAGGTTTAAATGACATCAGGTAAGGGATTGTATTTAGGGGCTACCTGCGTAGAGCGACTTCTACTTAGGGGATGATTTAGGTATGGCTGGTGAAAATGAGCTTTAAACTTTTAAGCGAATAATATTATAATCCAATCTAATATAATAATAATATCATACTACGTTTAAGTAATTTTACTTTCAAAGTTCATGAGTTAAATCGTTTGGCGACACGTCTTTGACGGCAGGGTGGTAACTAGCCACGGCCGGAGCCTTCGACCAGACCAGACTAGAAACAATTCAGAAATTATAAATTCCCCCGCCGTCCGTCGCAAATCGTCCCCGCCGGGAATCGAACGCGAGACCTCCCAGTCATAAGAACACAGCGCTCACCACTGCGCCAGGGATCGTCAAAATGTAATGTAATGTAATAAATGTAGGAGACAGGAGTCATTACATGTATTTATGCGCGAAATAAAAACGCGTTTTCATTTACGAGCAAGCAATATAATAAGCATTTTTCACGCGGAGCGCGATGTCTCAGGTGTCGGTCCGTATTCGAATATTGAAACGTGTGTGATCAGAATCGTGATGCAGTTTTATTGTCATTCCGCTTCAATAAACATAATAGGTACGTGAAATTTTTACTACAGCACTTAATTTTTTCAAATGTTCCCTGTTGTTTACCTACTTGTATAAACTTACAAAATAGGTTTTTTTTTTCTTTTTAATTAACTAGCGCTTAACTGGCCTCGTTAAAACAGAGTAATTTATTCTTGTGACAGTCATGGCCACTACCCTTTTCATAATCAAGGAAATGCTTATATTGTATCAGTTTTAATATACCTACTAGGTACTGGATTTTATCGGCGAATTAGTGAACTAGGTTTTATAAAATTCCCGTGAGTATCCTTTGTTTTTGTTTACGGGACAAAAAGCAGCCTATGTCAATGTGCAGTATGTCCTGGAGAGCCAGTAATTACTCATGCAAAAAATCAAGTCAATCCGTAGCTCTGTCACGGCGTGATTGAAGAATCCAAGATTTACTGACATATCTTATCGAGTCTCTAAGCTGAAATGGCACATGGCTTGAAGAACCGATAGACATTGGGATCCCAAGGTGTTGGAATGGTGACCCCGCACCAGGAGGCGCAACTAGACACCCAACAAGATGGACGGATGGCATCCGCTGGATACATGTAACACAAGGGCATGCTCTGTGGCGATCGTTTCAAGACATGAAAATAAAACTGTTTCTTTGAAGATATCCCAAAATAAGTTTCCTCACTAGAAAATAAAACCAAAGAACAGTTGAAAATTGCATGAAGCTTGATATTTAGCAAAAAACCATTTTGATATTGTTACTGTAATTATGATGCACATTAAAACTGGATGGAAGCACCTGCATTAAACAGCTTACGCGGCCGCCTGGCGTCGCGTCGCGTCGCCGGTCGCTTTCCAGTTAAATTTTATTTGATTGCGAGCGTCCCCGTCCGCGTCACGACAACGGGCTGATTGATGTATTGCGCCGCTGTAGCCAAAGATGAAAGCAATTAATTTACGCAAGTATTATCATGTTTGTTATTGATTGACCGTTTTAATTAAGTTGTTTTTAAGACAACGTTTTTGTGATAATCTAAATATATATAAAAGGCAAAGGTGACTGACTGACTGACTGACTGACTGACTGATTGACTGACTGATCTATCAACGCACAGCTCTAACCACTGGACCGATTGAGCTGAAATTTGGCATACAGGTAGCTGCTAGGGCGTAGGCATCCGCTAAGAAAGGATTTTGGAAAATTTCAACCCCAAGAGGGTTAAATAGGGGGTTAAAAAATCGAACCTAACGTGAGCGAAGCCGCGGGTTAAAGCTAGTTTTTTAATAAAAACGGCCGTGTTAGATTCCACAACATACAGAGTGTAAGGGGGTATCCCTTACAACGAAAACTTTGTGAATAGGTTACGCTTAATACCTTTAATGAAATTACAAATGCCATACATCTCGGACATTATGGGTTACCAATATTGTAATTTTTGAGCACGCAATGTATCGCGAACAACGAACGCCGATACCTACACTCGCTTTAGGTACGGCGCAAGCGGTGGTTTATTTACTGAGTGAATCAGAATCATGTACTGAATCCATGGTTTCAGTTTTCATATTATTATGATACATTTTTTTTGAAAATTAATAACTCTCTTGTGAAAGAAAATGCCTCTGACTTGAGAAAGCTAATAAATGGCTCTTATTTCTATAATTAGGAATAGTGAATACATGTTTTCACGAGTTTATATTGTTTAACTTTTGCAATTTTTTACAAATTAATAAACACCGACTTTTCCGTTCTATCTTGATATATTTGTGTGGTCTCTAGACGAGATCTAAAAAAGCTCTCCAACTGGCTGCTACACAGAAGTAAAATTCATCGTGGACATGAAAAGTCGCGATGTCGATAAGTCGGCCCCTTTCATACAACATTAGGTACATTAGTGACGCCACATTTCGTAACAATCTGCAAGGTGGCTCACTCGCGTGTGAATCCGAAGATACAGAGACCCATTTCCTCAATTTCAGTTCGGCGTATAGTTTCACTATTAGATGTTCTAATGAACCTAACGTTACTATAGTCTTCGTACTTAGATGGGTACAAGTAATTTATTTGGCGGAAATGTTGTTGTTAGTGTACAAATTGTATCTGTTGTGCTTGTGCTTCTTGACAATATGTTTCAATGTAGAGCACATATCTTCCTAGAGAGCATTTACACCCCTACACGTATCTTAGGATGTTACAGTCTGTACTCCTCATAGAGCTTCTCGGTGTCAAGTATTGCCGCGCGATCGCTTGGTATGAAAAAGAACTAAATAATAAAGATTCCTTAAAAACATATCAGACCATCTTTTAGGCGATCGATTCTTGCGATTATAAGTTTTCAAGGCTATCGCATGATGAATGACAATTGTTTGCACCATTTATGAACGAAAGATTAGCTTTGATTCCAAACCAACAGAACAGACACCGATTTATATACGCTTTGTGGTCCACGATATACCGAAAATGACTATCGACAGACGCTTATGAAAACAAATGGTGAATTCAATAGTGGAATCTAACCAGAGCAATGATCTTCTGTAATAAACACGCCAACACGCAGAGAGAGAGAGAGTCACGTGAAAAATTTCTGCAGCCAACAGTCACATCGATGTCACACGATATTCTGTAAGAAGCTTATCTATGGAATTCATAGTATTCATGAACCTACAAGTATGTATGGGAAATAGGTAAAGTGAAAACCACGTCGATTCAATTGCCCTCACCTCATTCTAAATGCGGGAAAACTGTTTCTGTTACCGGTCCTCGGGGACACACTACTAGACCGTGGACTGACTACATAGGACTAGATGACTAGCCATTTACCCATTATCGATCCAAGGTTACAAGGTCTTGGCATACCTAAGCGCAATGAGATAAGTTACATAAAACGCGCAATGAGATAAGTTAACAAAACAGAACTTTGATTTCTGTCTGAAATGAATAGGACAGTAATGGCGTAGTGGTGAGTGCTGCGGTCGTATAACTGGAAGCTCTCGGGTTCGGTTTCTGGGGTAGACAATTAGGGAATTTATAATTTCTGAATTGTCTCTGGTCTGGTCTGGTGGGAGGCTTTGGCCGTGGCTATTTTAAATAATGCTAGATGAAAAATAAACTTAAGTCTTATTTAAATTTAAAATTCAAACTGAGTAAGTGATGTAAATTAGAGCGTTTTTTTTTTCACAAAATGGACATAAAGTACAAAAACTCGCGCTACACCTAACGTTCCAATTTTGTGTTCGTATTTTCGTTCAGGCTACACCCAATGTTGAGAGCAAAAATAAGGCCAACAGAAATTGTATCTCTTTAATAACTAGATTCTTGTGATCATTACCACCCTTTGAGTCGCTTGCCAGAAGGCAACTTTGGAAAATGTTGTTGCACATCCGTTCAATTTTAAATGGTAATAGGTACCGCATAATAAGCAACCTTGTGTGCGAAGCAATATAAAATCTACAGCAAAATAAAACTTCGTTATAACTATTTTCCCGTACGAGTCAGTGAAGAAAGGAACTTACAGTAGGGTGATTTCGCCGGTTGGCGACCGATTAGCGGGATATTCAACTTTACGTCAATATTTAAGTATGTTGCACCCATAGCACATGTATTAAAGTTATATGACGGGGTCCTAGATATTGTCAAGTTATATTTAAAAGTAAAAAAATAAGAATTACAGTTGTGAAAACATTTTAAATTGAATAAATCTTAAAAACTATGTGAAATGCTAGTTGGCGACCACTTTTGCTAGTTGACGACTGCCCCCTTATCTAGTTGGCGACCTCTCGATTTGCTAGGGAAAACTAAATTTGATTAATTAAAAATAAAAAATATGAACGTGTTAATGTTTAAAAAATAATTATTATTCATGCTTTATTATTCATACATTTAATAAATTATTAAAACACATTTTTTCATGAGATCAAAGGTACACTTTAATATTCAAGCTTAAGCTTAAATGAATCTTAGCAAGTATAATACATTTTCCTACACAAGTACAAAATTAAAAATATCACTTTAAACAACAATTACAAAAGTTTAGAATCAAATCATCAGATCATCAGATCTCGGGATGTTATACATTTTACATTTTTTTCTAATACCGTGTCCTCCTTCTCTTATATTTTTAAAGCACATTCCAGATTTCTTTGGGAATAAGTCGGTGTTATTTTCTAATACGGTTTGTGGAGGACATCTGTAATGAAAATTTTATATATTAAACACCTACATTATGCAAAAAACAGATAAGATTATAAGTAGTGATTGCAAATGGTCGTAAACCCACATATTAATTTGCTCATTTTTAGTTGGCGACCACTTGATACCCATACATTTTAAGATGTTTTATAATAATAATTTGGTGGTCGTAAACTAAAAGATACACGGATAAAAATAAACAAATTAAATTGAAAGTGATTAAATTCCGAATTAGATTTGTAGTCTATAAAAAATAAAAATAAATGTTTTTCTTTCTAAATGTCTATTGGCGGCCAGGTGGTCGCCAACTGAAGTTATTGAATAATTCCAATTTCAGTTAGCGACCATTCAATTTTTTTACCTGATTTTGTATATTACATGTAATAAATGTACAAATAACGTAAAACATATATATATCCACTTAATAGAACATTAAAAAATTGACTCAAATAAATACATCACGATCTACTTACCTTGAACGCTTCACTTACTCACTATTTGTTTCGTTGTTTTGGGAACGTGTACGCGCCGAAAGTATGAGCGGCGGATTGAACTAAGATTTGTTTGCTTTCGGGTTAACACAAAGCTGCCAACTATTGTAGGTAAAACTAATAGGTCTATCCCCCTCTTTACTTAAGTGAATTTCATTTGGAAAAGAAGAATAGAATTCTTATTATTTTCGTTTTAATGCCGTAGGACCTGTTAGTGGTCGGCTAACTGACCCCGGTCGCGTAACCCCCGAAACCACCCTAGCAAACGCAAGAAATTTAGATTACAATAGTAGGAATTTTTAATAGGAAAGAATCCTTTAGCTTTAAGTTCCAGGTAAAAAGTAACACAACTAAAATTACATTTTATAATCTCTTGAGTTATTCTATAGTAACTTTAGAAACTAGCGTTAGTATTTCTATTAATACATGTATTGTAAATGCGAAAGTTTGGATGTATGGATGGTTGAATAGATTTTTGTTACTTAATCATGCCGCAACTACTGAACCGATTTTGCTCAAAATTTTGCACTGAGATAGATTATATACTGGAATAACACATAGGCTACTAATCCCGAAAAACAAGAGAGTTCCTGCGGGAATTTAAATGTTTAATCCACGCGGACGAAGTCGCGGGCATCAACTAGTAATAAATAAATTTAATAGCTTTACTTCTTTTACATACTCGTACCTAACACGATACTTACTCTAGTTTTCCTAAGGATCTTCTCTCTCATGGTCGGCTTAGCAACCCTGAGCCTTGTTATGTGAAGCCCATAATTAGTGACCATGTTCATATTCATAGGTCATAACTGGCAACCCACACAGATATTTTGCACGAGAATTATATTTGAGTATATTTGAATCCTATAATCAGCCACATTTTTCTTAAATTAGTTAATGATAGCTTATCTTTTTGTGCCACCAAATTAACAAAAGCAAATATTCATATACTTACGAGTAGAGTACTAAGTTAAGTAATCCAATTCTCCCAAGATTAAACTTGAGCGAAAAACTCGTGGTAAGAAAGCATCAAGACATCAGGGTTAGACGACATTCGGGAATGGGCAAGGCTCAAAGAATAAACAAGTACCTACCTAATCCTGCAACTTTTACTATAGGTAAGTATTTTTCTAATACTAAAGATTACCTAATAAACTACAATTGGACGCACAATAATGTTTCAACTCACAAAACTTTGCCAAATTAAATACATGCATAATGTAAAGGAATAAAAACTTTTCAATTGATAAGTTGTGTGGGTTGA
Organism: Hipparchia sbordonii; assembly: GCA_038048805.1. Taxonomy (NCBI): domain Eukaryota; kingdom Metazoa; phylum Arthropoda; class Insecta; order Lepidoptera; family Nymphalidae; genus Hipparchia; species Hipparchia sbordonii. Next base: position 7,488,729 of record CM076098.1, read on the forward strand.
CACTTTATTGCATATGTGCGTCCAATTATAATTAATCAAAATGCCTATGCTATTTATTAAGCTCTTTGTGTCTGTTCTTATAATATGTGTGGTGTACAATAAAAGTATATTCATTCATTCATTCATTCATTAACACTATGAATGAACACATTACCCTCCTTCGTTGCGCAGTCGGGTAAAAATAATAAGGAATTAATTCCTGGTAGGGTTTACTCTACTAGTATTCTACAAACTACCAAATTTTGCGTAGCCCTTTGAGTGGGACCTCCTTATTACAATCATAATGGAGTAAGTAAAAAAAAAGTATTCCGTCAAATTTCTTTGAAATTCTTTATTGTGATTTTAATTAAGTATATTATGGTCATGTAACTGGCTCTACATCAAAAGCAGCCCACTCAAACTAATTGCATTTACTATTGATTCCCGCATACGGCCGGCTCCAGTGAAAACCAGATTAAGTGTCTACACCACAATCAATTTAATGAGTGTTCAAAATTCAAACTTTATTACTTTATAAATAAAATGTAAATATTTTGTTCTTATTAAATTCATATTATGATTATTTGAACACTGCACTGGCATAACCTAAATATTTTATTATTTTGTCTGTCTTTTTGTACACGCTAATTTTCAACGTCTAAACCAATATTTGGGTATCGAAGCTAAGCTTCAGCGTCTTGTCTCTTTCTGAAGAGACAATTGGCTAACCTCATGATCTAACGTAAAAGAGAATCATCTAAGTACAAGAACGGCTGCACCAGAAACGTATTTTAAAAAATTACGCGTTCTCTGAGTCCATAATTCCCAACTTAACTCATTTATCACGATACCCGTCCTCTTAAGTCGGAACTACACCTTTCCTTATGAATCGCACCATTTCAAGTAAGCACCTATTTACCCCGCTTTCTTCTTTGGATATAACGGCTCCCCGACTAGCGATAAAAAGTATGAGCTTAGCGGACGAAGGTACGACATTATTTTGTGAACTTACACTGAAACCGTTTTAGTATTAATTTTGTATTAAACTAAAAAACCTATGGATTGTTTTTTATTAAAGAATATTAGCCATGACTATAACAATGTTTTAATAAAAAAAAAAAGACGTGTGGCACTCGGGGACTGCCGCGGTAAAGCTATTGCATAGCATTTTTTATCAACGCCATCTAGCGGTGAGAGGTCGAGTCCGTGGGGTGTCAGGTTATTTTCGTTACGGAATTTCTGGATTCGGTCTCCACGCTCAAGGCCCGCGATAGAAGCTATGCAATAGCTTAAAAATTAACGCAAGTCTTCCACTAGAGTCCAAGCCTCGCATCCATACTATACACCTATAACTACTAACATAAATAACTGTTTGGTTACAGAACCCCAAAAAGGGAACCAGGTCATGTAGTTTGGCATTCAAACAGATTGATTGCTTTCCAGTGTCATAGCATAGAAAATATTGCGAACGCGTAATTGGACACGCGGCGCTCGCACTCGACGTGCGGCCGGCGCCTGACGATGACGGCCGTGACAAATAGTGTGACGGACGATGAAATTAGACCTATTGACTTGAGTACTATTTCATTTTAAGTCATTTGTGAGGCTCCTACCTACGAATAAATAATAAGTAAGGAAGTTTAATTCAGAACAAAATCCACTCAAAAAATGGCCCTACTTCAAACCAAAACGACGTATGACTCAAAATACGAATCATACGAATCACTTCCGCGGTTACAGGTAGACATGCTTGGTGATCGGTTCAAATTCAGAACGAAAGCAATGATTGGTTCGCGCGCGTGCTGCTATGTTTGCTATGACAGCTGAGTCATTGGACGATGTTATGAAAATTTGACGAGAAAGAAAAATGACCAACTGTTTACGTGCTATTTGTGTTTTTAATCCCCGCCTCTAATGACTTAATTTTAATCTCCACCCACTTCGGCGCAATTTTTGTTAGGGTCATTTTTTTAACGCAGTTAGACTTCCTTACTTATTATTTATTCGTAGGCTCCTACTCTATAAAGTGCAAGCACGACCACTTATGGACTATTGCTCTCACCTTTAAGCCGGAAAAACCTCAGTACCAAATTTTTCCATTTGATTGGATTCAAAATTGGCAGTCCGGCTTGTGGACAATCTCAGATTAACCAGCTCCCTGGAAAGCATTGCATAAGACGTAAGCTCTCTTTGCGTGTTCTATCGCCTATATAATGAGGAGTGTTCTAAAAATCTGTTTGACCAAATTCCACCCTCTTTAGGGGTTTAAACCCTTCTCATTAGTCCAGGATGCCAGCCAAGTGCATAGTAGCAGATTTCACACACGAACGAAGTCGCGGGCATCAGCTAGTTTTACATAAAATTATTTCTGATTTAAGTCAAATATCCCTTTCGTACATTAGGATTGAAAGCTTTTTTTCATATTTTATATGTTAATCTATTAAAACATCGCCGCTTCAATTCAAAACTACCATAAATCAAAATTACACTTTTTTATAGAAGAGCGAATAAGACAAAAATAAACTATTTTTTGTCTACTGCTCTCTTATTTAAAATAAAAATAAAATAAGTTATTTTATATCAAATATATTATCAATGGATATCTTTTTTAAATATAAAAATATGAAGGATTACGATTGTATTTTTGCAATAAAAACATTTCTAAAATTTTTTTATTTGTGATACATTTGAATTTAAACAGCGATATACATAGGTAGCCCACTATTAAAGAGAGATGCTATCATTCTGTCCATTATTTAATGTTTATTTTTCCCGGAGCCACGCGACGGAAGAAGTGTTTAAACAGTAAAACCGTTGTCTCACGTTTTCCTGTTCCATAAAATTACCTACTTAACCCATTTATCACCAAACCCTACTTCTTAACTGGAAGCAACGTTGGTCCTTATGAATCGTGCTATTTCCACTAAGCACCCATTTACTCTGCCTTGGACATAACAGCTCCCCAACTAGTGATAAAAAGTATGAGCTGAAGTAAGGAGATTAGAATTTCCTTCCCTTTTTTGTACATCATGTAGGAATAGTATGTAACATAATTGATATAATAGTTTCAGGAATTCGTTTAAGAGATTAAGTTAGAGTTTCTTTTGCCCACGATTTCTCCCGTATGGAGTTAAATTTTTAAAAATCCCGCGGGAACCTTTTGTTTTCCCGGGATAATATGAAGGCCATGTAAAAAATCACGTTAGTCCGTTACTCCATTGTTGCGTGATTCAATGAATAACTAACCAACAAACAAACACACTTGCATTTATAATATAGCCTAGCTGATGCCCGCGATTTCGTCCGCGTTGATTTAGTTCTTAAAATTCAGCGGCAACTCTTTAATTTTCCGAGATAAAAAGTAGCCAAGTCCCTAACTATACCCATGCAAAAAATCACGTCGATCCGTAGCTCTGTTGCAACGTGACTGAACGACAACCAACAAACCAATAAACAAACACACTTTTGCATTTATAATATTAGTAATGATTATATTGAAATACATGAAAAACTTGTAAATATATCCCTCTTGATTCGCATGAACTGAGCCTCTATAGGTACTCAGCTATACGTCAAAAACGGTGCACTCCGGCTAATTGCGTTTACTATTGATACCGGCCTATAGCCGGCTGCAGTGAAAGCTGGACCCGACGAGTGCCTGCATTAGTAAATTATTATTAGCGTAATAAGAGTTTTAGGTTGTTTTCACCCCGCAGCGTATTTATTGGGCTTGCTTCTTCGTTTTAGTTTACTTACGCCCGGTTCCTATATTCAATCTGTTTGCAATCTGGCGATAGGTTATCTAGTAACCTTACTATTTGAATATTAAGAAACTGTATCTCTGGACTTTTTGACAAATAACTTATCGACTGGTTTTTAATACAAGATAAATACCATTTTTAGATTAGTTTATTAATTTTTCAACAATTGGTGTGTTAATTTAAATGATGATTTATCGTTTTAATTAGTTTGCACCCTTTTTAATTATAATATTGATAACAGTGTAACTTGTAACCTTCAGTTATACCTTCAGTTAGCTTTGCCAGTCACTTTTCCTTTTCCGATACGCGAAAATTTTAGATAGAGCGCATCTATCTTGTGAATTTTGTTATTCGTGTAAACGTTTCATACATAGAACTTACAGATTATAAAAATACCTAGAATAAAAATATTTTTCATTCCGATTGCATTGTTTTAATGTTAAGCCTCTGTTGCGACTCAGCGATACTTCGAAATGGCACACTCCGGCTAATTGCGTTCACTATTGATACCGGCCTATAGCCGACTGCTGAAAGCCGGATTCGACAAGTATCTGCATTAGTAAATTATTAGCTAGACTTGAAGGCCTCAACTGTGCATGGTTAGTTGTAGGTAAATAGGTCATTACACGATAGATTTTTTATCTTCTAATTCCGTCACGTATGAGTAATGGAACGGCAAAGGCATGGAACACACTTCCAGCTTCTGTGTTTCTGGCCACGTATAATCTGAGTACCTTCAAGACAAGAGTGAATAGACATTTTCTAGGCAAGTTAGTGCGCGCTTGCCTAGACTCCAACTTAGACCTCACCAATGCTTTCCATCATTTATTGTCGTCAAGCGCAACCCTATCTCATAATAAAAAAAACAGAGAATGTACCAGCTGTAGGAGTGTCTGAAACTGACTGCATCAATGTGACGATGTAATTTTGATTGGCTGAATTTATGGCGTTTATGCAGCATCAATGCATTTTAACCTATAGCGAGAGAGCACCAGCCAATTAGAGATGATTGCGATAGTCACTCTGATGCAATCAATTTTAGACAATCCCACAGTCAGGCAAATCTCAGTTATGTATCAAATGCCACAGTAGCCATCAGACAGCAGTGGATGAAATAATGTTGACAGCTTGAAATAATTCGAAGAGTTGGGTCAACAAATTCATGAAAAGTCGGCAACGCATTGGCCGTGCCTCTTGTACTCCAAATGTTAACTTACTGCTAAGTGCTAGCCATCAATGCATGGACAGCAAGCTTTCTGCTAGCTGTCGGCACTTGTACAGCGAGTGGTCACTTCAAATCTTCAAACTGAGTCGAAACCGTGCCGGTACTGTATAGAAGAGGTGTCATGTAAGTGAGTTATGATCTTCATACCTGGCCTTTTTTCATCGGAATGTGCCTATTTTCAGAGCATTCAGAAATATTACCAAAGAAAGTACGAAACGAACCGAGGTCTGTGTTTGTCTCGTCAGGCCCTAGATGACAGATATGACACGTTCGTCTGCGCAACTTAGCTTGATTAAATAAACTAGCCTTAGAACTTTTAATACCGCTCAACTGTAAACGCTGTTACTTCTCGCAAATAAATTGAAAGCTGAGAGAATTTATTGCTACGTTATTTTGGTAGCGTGTTTGCTAAAATAAATAAAAAAATACCTACATAACGTTATTTTGCTCAGTAACGTAAGGTTCACAATAATATGAAGCTAGCTGTGAAACCGTGAATTGTATTTTCATTAACATACTATCCTTTTGAGTATGCAACGGGTATAAAAGTGGTAGAGGTAACGTTGTGTTTGCCGGGACAACGCCGAGATGATAGATAGAACACGTTTGCCCGGGTGCCCTGGCTTGTTTACATAAACTAGCCTCAAAGTTCATAGCTTGAAACGATTTTCATATTGTTACTTTAAGAATTCAAACACCTATGAGATTAGTGAATTTTATAAACAAAGACTTTACTTTTTACCAAATACAAACTGAAGTGAGTACCTAATTATTAGGTACAAAACGGGTCGAATTTCATGCATCTTTACTTAAGTTAATACCTACATATTATTGTGATCACAAAATACATCAATATCAGTTTAGAAAATTTGTTTTGGAGCCTTCTTATTATTAGATACGTGTACTTCTTCACTTGGTATTAGGATTTAAGACTCTCATAATATTATCTTCTCTAAATACACTCAACAGTCAACAGCCCCTATAAGATACTACTGGTGAAACTCTCTTTGTTACGATGGCGTCGAGATGACAGATATAACACGTACGCCCACGTGGTTCCAAATGTTTATACACTACCCTCGAAAGTCACAGGTAACGATAGATTTTGGTACATCCAAAGTTAAAAATTGCAAAAGTGTGTTTGTATGCCGTTCAATCACGCAGCAATAGAGTAACGAATCTAGTTCAGAACCTGGAGAGTTATTTAAGCAATGAAAAAAGTATTATTACTGGATAATAGCGTATATCACTTTAGTGATTTGGTTCAAACGGCGACGGGTTCCTACTAAAATGGGCTGAGGTGTAGCCGTGTTTGCACTGACGCGGGACGCCCGCCGAGATGACAGATAGAGCACGCCGCCTACCTGCGCCGCTTAACTAGTATCGTAACTAACAGTGCTAGAAATATACTTAATTAATCTTATATAAATATCTTAATTAATCTTATATAAATATCTTAATTAATCTTATATAAATATCTTAATTAATCTTATATATAATCTTGCAGGAATCTACAAAGGGTAGTCTACGTAACTCTCCATGTCCTCAACTATACGCAAGCAAAATATTACGGCGATCCGTTGCTGCGTGATTGAGGGACAAACCAACGAAGAAATACATTTTGGAATTTTTAATATTATTCAAATGTAAAAATTGTAAAAAGTGAGTGAAGCACACAGATTGGTCGTTGTTCGTTGCGTTGCTTTGACGTTCTACAAAGAAAATGGCGTTCCGCTGCGGCACTGTAGGCGTAACACGTACATCACAGCGCGCATTATTACGTCACTTCTATGGTTCCTCAGAGAAACTGTCACTTTCATCACTGCACCGTCTTGTGTCTATGTTATAGGACATAATCAAGTCATAAACCGAGAGCTTTGCTCTTCTTTTTTTTTTTAAGAATATAATAAAAATAGGAATTTGTTGGTCCGCCCCTTGAATAATCCCATGTTGTAATTTAGTGGGAACACCGCCGCAAGTTATATCCACAGTTTCAAAGTACGTGGAAAAACCTCTCCCCACCTCTCACACCCGCGCTGCTCTGGGTACCAATACAAGCAAGCAACTTCATAAGTTGGTGTGGATGACGAAACTGATTCAAATTCAAAATCATTTATTTAATGTAGGCCAACTTATGGCACTTATGACAGGTCAAGACTACCACCGGTTTACAAAGCTGAATAATATGGCTCTGTAACAGTTTCGTAATCAAGATCAAAGTATTATCATTGCAATTCAATTCAAACCCATTATAAGATTATTATCCTTCTTTCTTTCAATACAGAAAGTAAGTAATATGAAAGAAGTTTTTCATCGGCCCGATTACTTATTGTTATGTACATAAATAGCTTGAAAACTAACACGAATTTTACGAAGCATTTCCGCGCATAAATCAACACTGTAATATCATTAAGCGGCTGCGCCTAAAGTGCGCTTTAAAACTTCCCGGTTTTAATTCGCTCGTGAGAGATTTTAATTTAGCGCGAAACTGTTTCCTCGAACTCATTATTATGCATTCATATATTTACAGGAATCTGACATTAAGCTGCAGGCTGTTATTGTGCAATGCAGTTTATTTAACCCTGGGCGATAAAGAAGGGGTGCTGTAATTTTATTTGGTTAGTGATAACTGTTATTTTGTGTTTGTGTGCAATGGATGATGCTCTATCATTAGATAGAGCTGCGTAGCTAGTTTAATGTTTGTGCTACGTATTGCAATTGTGTAAGGTAGTCGAACTTTTATGCTGCGATGATGGCTCGAACTACATGTACCTAGTGTTTTATAGTTCGTTGCGTGATCGTGTTAGCAGAAAAGTTTATGTGAGAGACATTTTCATTGTTTTGCATTCACGAAGCAGACCCCACGGTTTTTTAGGGTTCCGAATCTGGAAAAGGGTACCAACGGGACCCTATTACAAAGCCTCCGCTGTCCATCCATCTATCTATCTGTCAGCGGGCTGTATTTCAGGAATCTTAATAGATTGATACTTGAAATATATAATTCTCTTGCCGCTATAACATACAATAAACTTTTGTCTTTGCTCAATCTTATTACAATAGCTGGTGTTTAGTCTTGTACGATGGTATACGGAACTATCGTGTATGGGTCCAACTTACACTTGGCTGATTTTTATAGCGGGAAATCAACATAATTATAGTAGGTATACATGTAGCCAAAGTTGCGTGCATTAGCTAGTCTAGAATCTAAAACAAAAATGTATAAGTCACTTCCAATTTCATACCGTTTTAGATTTAAAATTAGTTTATAAAAATCTGCAGTTTCGGCGACCGGCGTGGCGACTCGTTTTCAGAACAAGAAAACATTACTTTGCTTTATAGTGACATTTCCTTTTATGAACTTTGTTGTCCCGTTTTATTAATTTCTTTTCCCGCCGTTATAAAGGTGGGAAAGCAAAGAATGTTTACATTTCTAATGCCTTTTGGATATAATATCTTGAGCGGGCCACGCATAAACGAGGTATGTTCCTTTTCGAATTAACCATAAACATAATCTTACTAACCAATTAAACTCAACGCTAGGATCAAGCTTTGTCAGTAGTTTTTCAGGTTTCCATAAAAATATGTAGTTCCCGTTTCAAATAATAATATATTATGGCGTTTAAAGATGTCAAATATTTCTACGTAAATTCATACTAATATTAAAAGTGCGAATGTAACTGTTTTAGAGAAATTAGTTGATACACGTACCTCCTCAAACATCGCTTTTTTATTAAAATTGCTCACATTTTTGTCTATTGTTATATCCTGTTCAGTACAGCTTTCATTTTAATAAACTGGTGTATTATATTTTTACCACAAAAAAAAAGAAGAAAAACTTTCTTTTTTACTTTGTAAACCTTTTTTTCCCAAAAGGGAAAATAATTTCATGTCACTGGTATCAAAAGCAATTTCTTAAAGTAACGAAGGCACTTTCGAAGCATAAAACAATAGCTTATTTATAAAAAATTCTCATTTTTTTAGATCATGAGATAATTTTTTTTATTTATTGCAAACTTGCACGTACATATGTTGATCAGGTTTATATATATATATATACCTATGTTTTTAGAATCGTTATATTATTTACTAACTATAAAATAAAATGCTGGTACGTGAAGTTGTAAACATAATAAACATGGTGCCTGAGTTACAAAATAGACTAAATATATCCATTTGTTCCGTTATTAATTAATTCCAACAGAATAGATATCTGACAGTTGCCAGTAGAATTCAAAGAATACAATTTAAACTTTCACCAAAATAATTTTTAGATCCTAATAATTTTCGTTGAGAAAATATATGTAACCTTAGGTCTGTTTTGATGATAGAATAAATACTTACCTACATTTCTAGAAAGCATTTGAATACAAGCCTAATTAAATATTCCATTGTTTATACACGTCAGTTTCTCCCCTATCATGGTTCCATTCGAGTTATTTTGGGGCTCAAGAGGAATCGATACGACAACTTAACGACTCATTTAAGAAGTCATAAAGTTGGGGCGTCTCACTGTTTAATTTACCCGCGTTGCAAGAAACAATTAGACACGAGAACAGTCATAGAGTTTCAGTTGAACGTAAGAATAAACTGAAACAGAGGGATGTGGCAATTTATATTTTCGACTGTAGACAAGATTAAAGAAAAGGTACCACTGTCTTTTTCTTAAGTCACTAATAGACATTAAAGATCATATAGAGGCATTAAATTACAAGTAATTGGAAAATCTCTCTGGAAAATTTTGCTAAATAATGCTAATTAATGTCTCTTCATTAACATACATTAATTTTATTATTAGCATTGAATAACTAGACTACCAGAGCTGGTAACTTTTTAGAAACTGGCATACTAATATCATAATTCTGAGTCCTGAGTGAAACTTTCAAGTTAAATTTAACTGTGAAAATTTCGACGGGTGGTTAAAATTAAGTTGTCGTATAAGTAGAACTTGTCCACACAAGAAAGAAGCAAAATGGGTAGCTAAAAAATGCTGGGGGTTAAATTTTTGTAAAGGTTCAAACAAAATTAACTGTACTAACTAATTACTAACCGAAAATAGCATTTTTGGTTAAGTATAGTTCTTTCAACTTACGAGGGCGCGTGGCTCATAGTTGTGTGCGTGTAGTATCTGTATAAGTGTGAGCGAGAGCTTGCTAGCCCCTGACCACTCCCACCTAGGCTCCAGACAGGTACGCGTACCTACTTACGCAATGTGCATGTACACGTAATCACAAGTAAAGCTCACGTCACTTGTGATTGGCTCTAACACTCGAGTCGCTAGATATAATGCGACAGTGCCAGAAGACTGATATGTGGATACAACAATATAATGCTCCAATGTTTATCTTACGGGCATTGAATATGATATTGTGTATTATTTTGTTGATAATATCCTAAATAAAACTATTACACTTCAGAGAAAAACGCTAGGCATTTCATTTAGGGAAAAAAAAACAATTCCCTTAAACATAATAAAACAGAATGAATACCTCATGAAAGTCAAATGCCCTACTTAAGGCGAATAAGAAATCCACCCTTTCCTACATCGTTGTAAGCGACACCGTTACGTGTCGAATGACGTGTAATACTCGGATATAAATCGCGGAGACACGGTGACGAGTGGCGCTTACACAAAATGAGAGATATCTCAACGTGCGCCTGCTAAATTCCCCTTTAATTGTCCCCTGAATATACGACGCGATCGTATTACGCGGTATCTTCTACCTAATATTGTTACTGTTTTGTTTGTATTTCCCAATATCAATTAACGCTATTCACATACTAATGCCGTTAGAGATAGCACTCTTATGAGCACTTTGTATTTAAAGTGCTTTTGTAACGATAACGCGGGGTACTCGACTTGCACAATATTCAAATGAAATTGCATCTTTGCCAAAACTAGCAGGAGTACGGCGTCGCTAACATTACATTAATATATAATGGCGTATTTGACCCTCAGCGTAGGTAGCTTTGTTTTTACGGAACATTGAAACACCTGATGTTCAACCGGAGAGATTTAACTAATTAGGAAGTAAGTCACAAATTGCAGGTCACGTTGCCACTTCCATGTGTGTGAGAACTAGAGTAAATGTATAAGATTATTATCAAAAGAACTTTGTAGAGACACCAACGGTTTCTACTGTTCATGAATTTAATCTGTTATGGTTTTCTTTCGGATCTGTATTACTGCATCAGGAACATTTCACCTATTATTATTTCATTAAGATGGTTTCTTTTTTATTATTTATGGGGTTTTTTTTTGGTATAATAATGAAGTGAACTTCAAATTTTTGCCGCATTCGGTCGACTT